>CM045992.1:59329812-60529812 GCA_025175895.1 Wurfbainia villosa | reverse complement strand
GCACAACAGCCGATAACTCATAGTGATGAGCAATCGGCTGGACCTACTGTAACACCACATCTTCGTATATCTGGTAGAACACGCAACATTCCTGAGAGATATGAATTTCTCGTAAGTGAGTCGAACGACATGTTACTCATTGATGATAAGGAGCCTACCAGTTATGAAGAAGTGCTGACAAGTTTAGAAAGGGATAAGTGGCTTGAAGCTGTTGGGTTTCCGGCACCGCGGCGTGTGTGTGTTCGATCATGTTTCGTAAACATGAGCACAGCGGAAGCAATAAAAATAATAAATACTCCTATTTATTACAACACACACAACACACGCATGCTATTACAACAAGTGTAGACATAACCGTAAATTAAAATTTGCAATAAAAGGAAATTAAACTACGTTATACCTTCCGTATGACGTGTAGCGGGAACGGCATCAACCGGAACGATCCTCGTAAGAATCGTCTCTATCCGTATCCACGCCGAGCTCCTCGGGATGACTTCGCTAAGTCACGAGCTTCGTCTTCATACGGGTTACTAGCCTCGTGTTGAAGACGACGTGATCGAGAGATGATCACGATCCGAATCCAAATTCGGATCCAAAACGAGTTCTCAAAACTCGCTTCTCCGGAGAGGTGTTCGTCAACCGTTTAACGAATCCTTCGTCCTCCACCTCAGAGGATTACCGGAGATTAAATCCCCGGTAAGTTAGCCACTGTCGGAGCACTAACCGTCGTCCAAACGATGCTCCGACGAGTGGAGGAGAAGCTGTCCAGAAAACTGGACAGCTTGGTGGAGGAGTAGGCGCCGGCCTAAACAAGGAGAGAAAAAGCTCACCTTGATGCCGAACCTATAGGAGATCACCGGAGGGTCGCCGGAGGTTCACCGGCTGGAGCTTGGACGCCGGCAAGGGTCTTGGACGGCGGCACAAAGCTGGGCGCCGAAATCACCAAGGAGGTGGGCGGCAACTATGTTGGGCGGCCAAGGTTTAGGGTTTTGGATGATTAGGGTTTAACAATCCCTTAAGCCCTCTTTTATAGAGACCTAATTCTCTTAATGGTTAATGGATCATATCCATAAAGCCCGTTAACCCGCTCCATTAGGATAAGTTAAAATAAACCAAACCATGATGGTTTATTTTAAGTTAAAACGAACCGAACCAACCTTTGGTTCATTCGTTTAATATAAACCAAACCCTTTGGTTTATTCTCATCCATTGGATTAGAACCAAACCATTTTGGTCCATCCATTATGTCTTCATAAGACACGGCCCATCCACGCTTCCATTGCGACTGAAACAATTTCATGCTCGCTTTATGTTTGGTCCAACCAAACATAGTTTCTCTCGGTCTGAGAATCCCATTCTCAAGCTCGTTTTAAATCCTTTGGATTACACTCGTTGTGCGTGTGACCAAATAGGTTCTCGGTTTATGTTGGCCGTCTATAATTAACCATTAATTATAGAACGATCATGAGTGGCACCTAGTAGTACATCATGATCCCCAATTAACCGAAAAGATCAACGGTTGATCGTAACTATTTCAAACCCTTGATGCGAATGAATCGCCCCATTCCCTTCACTCATCTTATACCCACTTGGTTCAGACATGGTCTATTGTGTCGGGCCCCACTAGGTCGACTCACGCCACACCTAGCCCAAGTATCATTTCCTCGTCCCTACGGATTCTAGTTACTCCACATGTATCAAGAGTACCTTACTCTAAACATGTAATGCTTTGGCCAAAGACTTTAGTAACAATCCGACGAGAGGCCATGGGTATACATCTCCTCGCAAGGAGTGGTGAATCCTTTATAGGCTATTCAAACACCTTCGATCACTTCGACTTATACCCAATCATCCCGGGTCCACATCTCCTCGGAGATGTTTGCTTAAGATGTCAAAGCATAAGTCTCCATGATCAAGATGACTTGAATACCGCAAGTCAAAGGAACATCGCACTTAATCCACAGAAAGAACTTCATTGACATATCTATATATGCAGAGAACCATATGAAGTCTTACGGCTGGTCACTCCAATGAACTAGTTACCATAACTAGCATCCACGATTAACTCCAGACATCACTATGTCTCCAGCCAGTGAGAATCAGCTGCTTGGATACACCAAGGAGTATACCTCGTGCTAGTCTCAACAGAATTGATGGTGTCCAGATCCATCAATTCATCGACTAGGGATAATTCCGATACATCACAATTACACATGTAGAGATACTCACTAGTTGTGATCCAATCACAAATTCTCTCATGCTGTGAATCGTATCGTGGACATTCAGTAAATGAGTTTAAGATCCAATCAAATACATAAAACATGTACACTCAAATAGTGAATCTTCATTTATCATATAAATGGTTCATACATAAGGCGATTGCCTTAGGACATCTCTCATATATTACTAACAGAAGCCATGAAGTCGGAAATGGATTCCATGTATGAAAACCAAGTTTGGAACTTGGTTGACCCAACTGAAGGCATCAAGCCTATAGGGTGCAAGTGGGTTTTCAAGAAGAAAACCGACATGGATGGTAATGTGATTACCTATAAAGCTAGATTAGTGGCGAAAGGATATCGTCAAAAAACAAGGTGTTGATTATGACGAAACCAATTCGCCTGTAGCTATGCTTAAATCCATTCGGATGCTCCTGGCCATAGCGGCTCATTATGATTATGAGATATGGCAGATGGATGTAAAAACATCTTTACTTAATGGAAATCTGCTCGAGGACGTGTATATGATACAACCTGAGGGTTTCACATCGGTTGATAAAACCAAGTTATGCAAATTGCGACGGTCCATATATGGATTGAAGCAAGCATCCAGGAGCTGGAATATCCGTTTTGATGAGACGATCAAAAAGTTTGATTTCTCACAAAATCCAGACGAACCTTGTGTGTGCAACAAGATTAGTGGGAGTGCAGTCGTGTTCCTAGTATTGTATGTCGATGACATATTACTTATAGGAAACGATGTTTCAATCTTACAGTCAGTTAAGGTTTGGTTATCCAAGACATTCTCCATGAAAGATTTGGGAGAAGCAACCTACATCCTCGGGATTAAGATCTATAGAGATAGATCGAAACGGATTCTTGGTCTTTCGCAGTCTACATATATAGACCGAGTGCTAAAGAGGTTTAGCATGTCGGAATCCAAGAAAGGTTTCCTACCCATCAGGCATGGAGTACACCTTTCGAAGTCTATGTGTCCGCGCACAGAAGACGAGAGGATTTGCATGAGTAAGATTCCCTATGCATCCGCAATAGGATCTATCATGTATGCTATGTTATGTACGAGGCCCGATGTATCGTATGCTCTGAGTGTCACGAGCAGATACCAGTCTGATCCAGGAATGGATCATTGGGTGGCTGTTAAGACGATCCTTAAGTACTTAAGAAGAACTAAGGATGTGTTCCTAATATATAGAGAAGGGGACATGGTGATACGCGGGTATACGGATGTCATCTTCCAGATAAACAAGGATGATTCCAGGTCTCAGTCTGGATACGTGTTCACCTTGAATGGGGGCGCAGTGAGTTGGAAAAGTTCCAAACAAGACACTGTAGCGGATTCTACCACTGAGGCAGAATACATTGCAGCTTCGGAAGCAGCAAAGGAAGCGGTTTGGATCAAGAAGTTCGTTTATGAACTTGGTGTCATTCCGACCATTGTTGAAGCAATACCGGTCTACTGCGACAACAATGGAGCAATTGCACAGGTGAAAGAGCCAAGGTCTCATCAACGATCCAAACATGTGCTTCGCTGCTATCATCTTATCAGAGAGATCATCAGTAGGAACAAAATACAAATCGAGAAAATTCCCACTGAAAAGAACTTAGCGGATCCTTTGACTAAAGCATTACCTCAAAGTAAGTTTGAGGGTCATGTTAGTGCTTATGGTATTGGATACCGTAGCGATTGGCATTAGGCCAAGTGGGAGTCTGTTAGTAATATATGAGAGATGTCCTAAGGCAATCGCCTTATGTATGAACCATTTATATGATAAATGAAGATTCACTATTTGAGTATACATGTTTCATGTATTTGATTGGATCTTAAACTCATTTATCAATGTCCACGATACGATTCACAGCATGAGAGAATTTGTGATTGGATCACAACTAGTGAGTATCTCTACATGTGTAATTGTGATGTATCAGAATTATCCCTAGTCGATGAATTGATGGATTTGGACACCATCAATTCTATCGAGACTAGCACGAGGTATACTCCTTGGTGTATCCAAGCAACTAATTCTCACTGGCTGGAGACATTGTGATGTCCGGAGTTAATCGTGGATGCTAGTTATGGTAACTAGTTCATTGGAGTGACCAGTCGTAAGACTTCATATGGTTCTCTGCATATATAGATATGTCAATGAAGTTCTTACTGTAGCTTAAGTGCGATGTTCCTTTGACTTGCGGTATTCAAGTCATCTTGATCATGGAGACTTATGCTTTGACATCTTAAGCAAACATCTCTAAGGAGATGTGGACCCGGGATGATTGGGTATAAGTCGAAGTGATCGAAGGTGTTTGAATAGCCTATAAAGGATTGACCACTCCTTGCGAGGAGATGTATACCCATGGCCTCTCGTCGGATTGTTACTAAAGTCTTTGGCCAAAGCATTACATGTTTAGAGTAAGGTACTCTTCGATACATGTGCAGTAACTAGAATCCGTAGGACGAGGAAATGATACTTGGGCTAGGTGTGACGTAGTCAGCCTAGTGGGGACTGACACAATAGACCATGTCCTGAACCAAGTGGGTATAAGATGAGTGAAGGGAATGGGGCACGATTCATTCGAGCTGCTGAAGGGTTTCAGAAATAGTTCTGGATCAACCGTTGATCTTTTCGGTTAATTGGGGATCATGATGTACTACTAGGTGTCACTCATGATCGTTCTATAATAAATGGTTAATTATAGACGGCCAACATAAACCGAGAACCTATTTGGTCACACGCACAACAAGCGTAATCCAAAGGATTTAAAATGAGCTTGAGAATGAGATTCTCAGACCGAGAGAAACTAGGTTTGGTTGGACCAAACAAGAAGCAAGCATGAAATCGTTTCAGTCGCAATGGAAGCGTGGATGGGTCGTGTCTTATGAAGACATAATGGATGAACCAAAATGGTTTGGTTCTAATCCAATGGAGGAGAATAAACCAAAGGGTTTGGTTTATTTTAAACGAATGAACCAAAAGTTGGTTCGGTTCATTTTAACTTAAAATAAACCATCATGGTTTGGTTTATTTTAACTTATATTAATGGAGCGGGTTAACGGGCCTCATGCTTATAATCCATTAATCATTAAGAGAATTAGTTCTCTATAAAAGAGGGCTTAAGAAATTGTTAAGGCCTAATCCAAAAACCCTAGCCCTAAGTTGCCGCCCACCTCCTTCCTTTGGAGACTCTCGGCGCCAACTTCATTGCCGCCGCCCACCTCCTCCAATCGGCGTCCAGAAGGAGCTTTCCTTCCTTCTCGCCGGCGTCGAGCTGCTGCCGGTTGGTGCTCCGGTGATCTCCTTTGGGTTTGGCATCAAGGTGAGCTTCATCCTACCTTTTTGGCCGCCCTATTTCCTCCACCAAAGCTGTCCAGTTTTCTGGACAGCTTGTTTTCTTCTCATCGGAGCGTCGTTTGGACGACGGTTAAAGCTCCGACAGTGCCTAACTTACCTGGGATTCGATCTCCTATAATCCTCTGAGGTGAAGGACGAAGGATTCGTCAAACGGTTGACGAATACCTCTCCGGAGAAGCGAGTTTTGAGGACTCATTTTTGGATCCGAATTTGGATTCGGATCGTGATCATCTCTCGATCACATCGTCTTCAACACGAGGCTAGTAACCCGTACGAAGACGAGGCTCGTGACTTAGCGAAGTCATCTCGAGGATACTCGGCGTAGATACGGATAGAGACGATTCTAGCGAGGATCGTTCCGGTTGATGCCCTTCCCGCTACACGTGATACGAAAGGTATAACGTAGTTAAATTTCCTTTTATTGCAAATTTAAATTTACGATTATGTCTACACATGTTGTACTATGCATGCGTGTGATGTGTGTGTTGTAATAAATATAGATTTATTATTTTTATTTCTTCCGCTGTGCACATGTTTACGAAACATGTTCGAACACACACTCGCCGCGGTGCCGGAAACCCAACATAATGGACCACCTCCAACGGCTTCTGACGAAGCCTGATTCATGGTCATCATCATCCAATGGCAAATTGGGCAGTCGACTGATGCTTGTGTAGCTGACTGATCAATCGGCTACGGGAGGTTCTGCGCCTGCATCCACTTATAGTAGTTGACTGATGGTAGACCAGTCGACTACCAACCCTTGGCAGTCAACTGATAGGCCACAAATCCTAGCCGAACACCAGTTAACTAACAGTCGACTGATATCTATATCAATCAACTATTGTTGGGTAAAACCTCAAACAATAAGATGTTTGAGCATTCGACCGTCGGATAAAATCTCAAACACCATGTTTGAGCATCCGACACTTGATCTTAGCCATTTGGCCAAGTTCACCTAACTTGAGCTACCCCGTCCCGAATTACAATCACTCAACTCTCATCTCCCATGGAGTTCCTCACCAAAGCACTCTTCCTCCGGCCTACATCCCTCCGATGCACTAAGCCCGCGCCTTCTTCCGTGCCATCCTTTGTGTCTTGCCCTGAAGTCTGCTTCCTTTGGCTTAACTCCATTACTCCTTGTTCGGTGATCCCTCAGATGCACCAAGCTCACAGCTTATCCCCGTGCCATCCTTCACCGACTCAAGGACCCGAGCCATGAGACAATGAACTTGCCAATGCTTCATCAAGTAAACCATGTGTGATTCACCAAGTCCTGTACCACTTGAATATGCACATCAAAACACATAACATCCTAACTTAAACTCTTTGCCACATACATCAAAACCAAGATCATACTTGGGTTGATTGCCCTAACACATACTAGGAAAAGCATGGAAAGTCCTAGTAAGTCATGTTGATCGAATACTAAGCATAAGACTTGACAGATCAGGAGGACTAAACATCGGGCAGGAAGTCTAGATGGGTCAGAAGACTAGACATCTGGCATGAAGACCGATTGGGTCAAGAGACCGGACAACCGGCATGAAGTACAGCTGAGTCAGGGAGACCGAACAGCTAGTGGAAGTCCTCGTGGGTCTGATCGGATGTCAAGGATGGTAAGTCTGACAGGGCAGTAGGTAGGTAAGCCTCGAGTGAATAGGTGAGGTCGAGTCCTCTTTAGGGAGACAAAGCTAGGCATCGATCCCATGTATAGTCTGCATGGGACTAAGAAGTCGAGATCGAGCAGTATTACTACTACTATTGTATTTTATACTGTATGTTTTTGCTAATCTCATTTTATAGGGAACAGTCGACTAAAAGGATTCTAGTCGATTGAAGTCCAGTCGATTTAGTATGGTCCAGTCGACTGGATACCCAGTTGGCAAGATTAGCTGGTGATCGATCAAAGAAATGGCAGCCCTGATGGAAAGAGTTCCAGTCGAATGGAAAGGCAAACTTCCTGATGCAAAGACAGGTGACCTGGAGTCGACTGGAACAGGTCTAGTCGACTAGGAAGGTTGAAGTACCATATCGACGGGATGATGTAGAGTCGATTGGAGGGCATTCCAGTCGACTAGAAATGGCTTATAAAAGATGTACTCGACCAACTCCAAAATATATCAATCTACTACGTCCAAGTGTTGTTGCAAAAATTCCTCATCTGTACAAGCATCTACACGCCAACACTTCACATTCTGAGTTGTATTTCTACATTCAAAAGAAGTGTCGGCATATTTATTTTTGTGTACTTAATTGTTTCTTATTGTACTTAAATTGTAGAAGGAAGTTAGTTTTTTACCTTACCCTCATTCTTGTAAAAGCGACACCCTCCGAGTTCAAGAGTTTCGAATCGGAGGGCACTTTAATGCATTGCCCACGAGTTAGCTCTGGGAGAGCTATGGGCCTTGGAGTAGCGACCCGACTCGGGTTGTGAATTAAGTAAAATATTTGTGTTCTTGTGTCATTTAATTTTCGTTGCAATAACTCTTTTCAAAAGTTTAAAAATAAAGTTTTTTATAAAAAAAATCATAATCAGAGACTCACCCCCTTCTCTCGGATAACTACGATCCTACACCAAGTACCCATGACTTGGACTTTCCTTGCCAAGTATCCAAACTTGAACTTCCGAGGTTGATTGCTCTAACAATCTCTCCCAAATAATCTCCCCCATATGACTTTGGATATCCCAATCATCCACTTGTCATATGGTCAAACCCATTATCAATCCATTGTCAAACATCAAAATACTACTCTAGTCCTACTCGAGTTTGGTCAACATGAACCCAGGGCCTATTGCACCAACAATCTCCCCATATTTGATGTTTGACAATACCTTTAAGTTAGGCCTACAATACCCCAAACTTAACTCATGTCAATGTCAAAGCATAGTGAAGGTTTACCTAACTTAAACCCCACTTCTCCTCCTTTGGAATACATCAAAAAGACTACCAAGGGTATCCAATGCCTCCTCTCTCAAAGAGATCCTACATTCTCCCCCTTGGTCCAAAAATATCTTGGATGCCTTCACTCTTTATAGTGATAAGTCTCATATCACTGAATGAGAGGAAATCCTTACTTCTCTAATTCTCCCCCTTTGGTGAGCACAATGAGGGTTTCAAACCCTTAATTTCTCTCCCTTTGAGGAATACTCATCCATCATCCCTTGATGGATAACTTCCCCTTAAAGGCTTACTCCACCTTGACCATTGCACCAACAATGTCCTTGGAGAGTTCCTAAGCCTATAGGAAACTTAAACCATCAAAAATAAGGATAAAAGTTCAACATGTACTTTCACAATCCTTAAAAATTGATACTCCACCCTAAACACCTACCCTAATCATTTTCAAAGATATTTCATCCTTCCAATGCTTTCTAAAGCATATCCTAGGATTAGGAGACGTTAGAGTAGCCTAAACTTGCTGATACATGGCTAAACAAACTTTGTTCAGTCTAAATTAGCTTTATCAGTCGACTGCCTTACCACCAGTCGACTACTCCAGGCAACAATCGACTGATTTCTGCAAAATGAAGAAATCAATTTCAGAAAATGAGTTTTTAAAAAGCATAAGTAAATATATATATTTCAAAAATCATGAAACTTCATACGTACATTACTTACATCAAATACAATGGGTGAAAAGTAATTTTAAATTAAAATACCCATTAAATTGCAAAATTGATACAAAGTTCAAAACCATTGAAACCTTTCAATGTTTTGCCTAACTTTGTGTCAACTTATTCAATAGTGATTGCTATCAAAAGATAGACTTCACCAAGATTTTTAAAAATGATTTTGAAATATTTTTTAAACCCTTATATTGAACCATAGTATATGGGCTAGATGTACATGACTTGTACATTAGCTTTCCTCATGATTCATCAATGTCATATTATGAGTTTAAGTTCATCTAGATGTAAAAATTATGCACCTTGAACTTAATTCATTTTCTTAACATCTCACATGTGTCTAGGGTGTATCAATACACACACATGTCAATTTAATATTTTTGTGAGATGTGGGTTTAGGTTCTTCCCTAATCTAGGGTGTCATACATTTCATCTAGACAATTGTATTTAATTCCCTTATTAAGGGACTTCAAATCATGTCATTGTCCTTAATTTCATTTTAATTATATTAAATGCAAGAATATGATCGTGGCACAAAATGATTGCATAAATTAAAATATTTGACAATAATCATGATGTCATGGCATAGTGATGAACCTAAACATAAATATAACATTATCAAATAACCTAAGTATTATCATGACATTATAAGATGATTGTATGAAGCATGATGTTATGGCATGACAAGGAAAATAAAGCATGGAAAATATATAAAATACCAAGGTATAGAATACCTAAGTTTTAAATCAAATTGTCATTTTCTAAAGTTATATCAATTTTTCCTTAATGCCAATTTTCCCTCAAATGTGTCAAAAATCCAAAATGGCACACCATTGACTCTAACCTAGTTTGTGCCAATTTTGATTGACTTTTCAAACTTCACAAATTTTATTGACACATCCTAAAATATTTTAGGATATAAATTCAAACTCATTTCTAAGGTATCACATAACCTTGAAAATGTCCTAAAGTGTCAACTTTACCATGGTTAGGTTAACTACCCATTCACTTAGGGTTGACACACCCTAAACCCATCTAGCATGATGAAATCACGCTCCTAGGAACCCAAAATGTATTTGAGCTCATTGGGTTCACAAGGCACTCACTAGGGATAACTTCCCTAGATACTTTCCTAATGACCCTCTTAGGCTTTGAAGCCTTGGTCATTTAGGTCTTATCTAGGTTAACCTTATGAGTAACTCCCCTTGTAACCTTCTTAGTGACTGCCCTAGACTTCTTCGAAGTCTTAGTCACTTGAGTCCTATCATGGTCAACTCTAGGAATGGCCTCCCTTGTGGCCTTGACACTCCTAGACCTAGACTTAGTTCCATAGTCAAATGGAATATTATGGTAGGTCGGCATTACCTTCTTGGACATAGGCTTGTGACCCAACCTTTCTTATCCTTGGAAGGCTCTTGCCTCCTAACACCTAAGTTTTGACTATTTGACTCTTTAATTGAATTTGTCATAATTTGAAGGGTCTTTTTCTAATTTTATAAGCCTTGACCTCAAGGCTTGGTTTTCTACCTCTAATTTGTCCAATTTTGATTTTCCATTAATTCTTGAGATATTCTACTTCCTAGGCATGTGTCTAGATTTTTTGGGATTAATGCCTAGATTCTTATTGTCCTTAGGTGGGGTAATCCTAGAATTATCCTTAGACCTAATGTTATAAGATTTAGTGTCTAAATAAAAATATTTATTTTTAGCATGTTTTTCATGATTAACAGTAGCTAAAAAATTCTTAGCAAGCTTTTTATCATTACGTAAAGTAGGAGCATTAAATGTTGTCTTTGCCCTTGGTTGAATGGATCTCCCTATTGATGTAGTGAGCATCACTCCTTGGTTTTGATGTATGAACCATAGTTAAAGTTAGGAATTACTTGTGTTCTAATATCAGTGTTAAGTATGCAGACTTAAACAAGAAGTCCTAGTAGGTCGTGTTGATCGGATACTAGGAAGTTGACTTAAAAGATTAGGAGGACCGGACACCAGGCATGAAGTCCAGATGGGTCACGTGTGTTGGTGCAGGGGCACCAGATAATCGAACCTAGGTTTTAATTATGGCAAAGATCCAAAGTCAAGGTCATATTGCTATCTCATGAGCTGAATTAAGTGTGCAGGAAATGGTTAAGCTAAGCTGAAGGTCAGCGACACCCGGAGAATCCCGAGTCGGGAAACCATGGTGGTCGGACAACACCAGAAGAACTTCGTGGGAGTCAAAGAACCTAGGTGGAAGACAGGAAGCAAAGCAATAGGTCATAAAGGATCAGAGGTAAGCACGAGTGTGAAGAGAGATGGTAAGGTCATGTCCTTTGTACGGGGATGACCGTAGGCGGCGATCCGGCTAAGACTTCCAGTGGAAGGTCTAGGTCGAGATTGGATGGTAAGGAACCATCATATTTACCATTTTCGGTGCTAACCTCTTAATGCAGGGAAGTGGCCAGGCTGGCAGTCGACTGCTGGCTATTGGCAATCGACTAATAAAGGGCATCAGTCAACTGATCACGATGAATCAACCTTTTGCGCTAGGTCAAACAGGATAACGTTTAACGCCGCCACTTCGTGATAAGATAAGGTGACACCTCGTGATAAGTTCCAAAAGTTGAGGATCTATATCTAGACTTATTCTAAGGCACAAATCTATAAAAGGAGGGGAGGACTCCAACCCAAAGATCATCCATCTTACTCTCAAAGTGTTCCTGCAATGCCAAAGCTCTAATGCCGTCATAACGCCGACGCAATGCCAAGTTCAGAATCTCTTTGTCGGCAACAACAAGTATTAGTCTTTATTTATTGTATTCGTGGTTTTAATCGTAATGAGGTGAGGTAGGCTTGTTGCCTCATCCTCGTGTTTTCGGTTTTTGTGATCGTTGTCTCCTACCTCCAACGAGGAGGAGACTCTATAGTGGATTGCCCCTTCGTACGTGGTCAAGGATCACGAGGCCTTGGATTAGCAACCGTTGGGTTGTGAACCAAATAAAAACAAACTTGTGTTATTTATTTTTCCACTATGCATCTCTGTGTTTTAATCGAACGAACGAAAGAACAAAAAGATTTTACGCTCGCTATTCACCCCTCTCCCTCTAGCGACGCTTTCGATCCAACAATTGGTATCAGAGTGGGGGAGCTAAGATTTGGTGAAACCACCAATCTAGCACTTTTTTGGATTTATTTTTGTATTTTTCAATTCATGAATTACTCCTATTATTTCTCCCGCACTACTAATCCAAGACGAAGTATTGGTACCCTTTTTTTGGTTGTGTATTTGCAAGTATCGATCGAACTATTCGCTTTTGGAGTAGCCGGCGGTAAAACGGGCATAACTTTTCATACAAGTGGACCTACAAAATGTGTTATCAACCGAATCGAAGCTCTCTCAGAGATCTACATTCTTATGAGGGTTTGCCCTCGTAACAAGCTGTCTTCGTCTCCAAAACCCAATGTTTAGTACCCTTTCAAAGACATCGAAGGTCGTAAGTTTCTAGTTTTTATTTAGTTTTTTATTTTTTTTCATTTATTTCTTATTATTTCCTGCATTACTAATCCATGACCAAGTCTTGGAATTCCTTTTGGTTTTTATTTGTGTTTTGCAAGATAATTAATGGTTCACATTGAGGGGGTATAACACCACCCGACCTTCGTTCTTTAACGGAAATAATTTCCGTTATTGGAAAGGTCGGATGGAGTGTTTCTTGAAAACACAAGTTGAGACTTGGATAATAATCCAAACCGGCTTTGCTCTACTCACCAATGATCAAGAGGAGCCTTTGGATTTCAACAAATGGACCAATGCAACCAAGAGGCAAATCAAAGCCGATGCAAAAGCAACCCAAGTGTTGCAATGCGGCTTGTCCAAGGAAGAGCTCAACAGAATTGGACCGTTCATTAGCACCAAAGACCTCTGGACCAAGTTAATCGAGCTACACAAAGGGACATCCGATGCCAAGGTTTGCAAAAGAGATTTACTATTCAATAAATTGTATAATCTAAAGATGCAGGATCATGAGATCGCTTCGTAACTCCAATTGCAGATCCAAGACATCTTGAACAGTCTGCATGCCATCGGACAAAAAGTAGATAATCGGGATATAATAAGGTACGCTCTTAATCCTTTTCCTAGGACCACCTTGTGGGCATCCATGGTTGATGCCTACAAGGTATCTAGAGATCTATCTAAGGTTAGGTTAGAGTTTTTTAGAATTTGAGTTACAGGAACAAACTAATGCAGTCTCGGTCGAGAAAGATGTACCGTTGTTTGTAGGATGAAGACAAATAGCAAAGAGAAAGATACCTCCCGAAGAAGAAGAATCTGAATCGAAAGGTGAATTCGAATCATAATCCGAAGAGGAGATGGAGGCCGAACTAGTCAATCTAGTTCGGAGAATCATCAAAAAGAAACGGGAGCAATTGAAGAGCAAGAAACCCCCACAAACATACACATGCTATGGGTGCAACAAGAAGGGGCATTACAAGTCAGACTGCCCAAAAATGAAGCCAAAACATAAGCAACTCAAGCAAGCTTTTCATGCAACATGGAAGGAGGGAGAAGATCAAAATAATGACTTGGTGTTCATGGCAAAACCGGTAGAGTCCGAGTCTGAAGCCTACTACGAATCCAACTCCGACTCCGAGGATGAATTCGAGTCAAGACTCAAAGCCAGATCAAAAGAAAAGATTAAGGTAAGTCATTCATTAATTGCAAACTTATATCATGCAATTAAGTTGCTAAATAGGAAATTGACTAAGTCCGAGTCTAGAGTTGAGTCGTTACTTGAGGAGGTTGAAACCCTCAAGCAAGAGGCTACTCTAACCTCTTCAACTAGTCAAGTTCAAGAGGGAAACTCAACTCAAGTTGAAAAACTTGAGGAGGAGAATTCTCTCTTGAAAGGATGAGTTCAAGAGGTCGAGGCTAGGTTGGAAAGGTTCATGTTGGGATCCAAGAATCTTAACCGACTACTTGGAACTCAAAGAGTCGTGTACAAAAAAGTTGGACTCGGATTTAGGTCAAGGACTACGAATAGATCTTATATGTCTATCGTAAATCGTAGTCATCAACAAGTCCAAGCATGGGTCCCAAAGGTTTTATTGAACTCACATATAAGGACCAATAAGTTTTAGATTCCCTAGGATCAAGTCCACTTTGTGGATAGACTATATTGGTTCAATGGTCCAAGGGGAGCTAACACAAAAATAGTATACCCACTTTCTTAGCAAAATCATTGCATGATTAGTTATTAGAACGGCTAGATAGGACAAATAGTTAGTCAACTTTGACAACAAAATATCAGGACACGACGAGATGATAGTACATTAGGGAAACAACATCTTGTGTATTCGAGCTAGATAAGGCATATCTAGCTTGGTGTGTTAGTTATATATGAGAGGTGTCCTAAGGCAATCGCCTTATGTTTAAACCATTTATATGATAAATGAAGATTCACTATTTGAGTATACATGTTTTCATGTATTTGATTAGATCTTAAACTCATTTACTGAATGTCCACGATATGATTCACAGCATGAGAGAATTTGTGATCCGATCACAACTAGTGAGTATCTCTACATGTGTAATTGTGATGTATTGGAATTATCCCTAGTCAATGAATTGATGGATTTGGACACCATCAATTCTTTCAAGACTAGCACGAGGTATACTCTTTGATGAATCCAAGCAGCTGATTCTCACTGGCTGGAGACATTGTGATGTCCGGAGTTAATTGTGGATGCTAGTTATGGTAACTAGTTCATTGGAGTGACCAGCTATAAGACTTCATATGGTTCTTTGCATATATGGATATGTCAATGAAGTTCTTACTGTAGCTTAAGTGTAATGTTCCTTTGACTTTCGGTATTCAAGTCATCTTGGTCATGAAGACTTATGCTTTGACATCTTAAGCAAGCATCTCTAAGGAGATGTGGACCCGGGATGATTGGGTATAGGTCGAAGTGATCGAAGGTGTTTGAATAGTCTATAAAGGATTCACCACTCCTTGCGAGGAGATGTATACTCATGGTCTCTCATCGGATTATTACTAAAGTCTTTGGCCAAAGTATTACATGTTTAGAGTGAGGTACTCTTGGATACATGTGCAGTAACTAGAATCCGTAGGACGAGGAAATGATACTTGGGCTAGGTGTGACGTAGTCAGCCTAGTGGGGACTTACACTATAGACCATGTCCTGAACCAAGTGGGTATAAGATGAGTGAAGGGAACAGGACAAGATTCATAGTAGCTACTAAAGCGTTTCAAAAATGGTTCTGGAATCAACTGTTGATTTTTTGATTAATTGGGGATCATGATGTACTATTAGATGTCAGTCATGATCGTTCTATAATTAATGGTAATTATAGACGGCCAACATAAAATGGGAACCTATTTGGTCACACGCACAACGAGCGTAATTCGAAGGATTTAAAATGAGCTTGAGAATGAGATTCTCAGATTGAGAGAAACTAGGTTTGGTTGGACCAAAAAAGGAGCGAGCATGAAATTGTTTCAGTCACAATGGAAGCATGGATGGGCTGAGTCTTATGAAGACATAATGGATGAACCAAATTGGTTTGGTTCTAATCCAATGGTGGAGAATAAACCAAATGGGTTTAGTTTGTTTTAAACAAATGAACCAAAGTTGGTTCGGTTCGTTTTAACTTAAAATAGACCAACTCAATTGGGTTTATTTTAACTTAAGTTATTGGAGCGGGTTAATGGGTTTTGGTTAGGAACCAATAAATCTAAGGAGAAGGTTTCTTAATGGTTAAGAAACACGCGCTTTATAAAAGTGCGGCTAGAGGTTTGGAGAGCCCTAAGTTTATTTTTGGAAAATTCTCTTCCTCTCCTCTCCCTCTCTTCTCCTTGTCGCCGCCCAAGGGGTTCCACACCAGCCCAACTTTTGTGCCACCGCCCACCCCAGTTGCCGGCATCCAGCTGCTGCCAGTCACTCATCCGGTGACCCTCCGGCAATCCACCTTGACTCCAATCACCAAGGATCAGCCGACCATCTCCTTTGGCTGGCGCCAAGTCCTCCACCAAGCTGTCCAGTTTTTGGACAGCTTCTTTCCTTCTTGTCAGAGCATCATTTGGATGGCATTTGGAGCCTAGACAGCGACTTCCTTATCAGAGATTGGATCTTTGGTAATCCTCATAGGTGGAGGACCAAGGATTCGTCAATTGGTTGACGAATACCTCTCTAGAGAAGCGAGTTTTTGGGGACTCGTTTTGCATCCGAATTTTGATTCGGATTGTGATCTCCTCTCGATCACATCATCTTCGACACGAGGCTAGTGACTCCTACGAAGACGAGAATCATAGTTTGGTGAAGCTATCCCGACAGTACTCGGTGTGGATATGAATAGAGGCAATTCTAGAAAGAGTTGCTCCGGTTGATTGCATTCCCGTTGCACGTGATACGTCAGGTATAACTAGCATAATTTTCTTTTATTGCAAAATTTGAAACTACGATTATGTCTACACATATTGTATCTTGCATGCGTGTCGTGTGTGTGTTGTAATAAATTAGATTTATTGCTTTTAATTCTTCCGCTGTGCATATGTTTATTAAATGTGTTCGAACACACACTCGTCGCGGTGCCGGGGAAACATAACAGTGGTATCATAGCCCAGATTGTGTTTCGACATAATCGTAAAATTATTTTGCGATAGTCATAATTGTATTTATGGAAATTTTTTACTTTTGAAAAGTTTAGAAGTATTTATGGAAATTTCCTAATTTTGGAAAGTTTAGAGGAAATCTTCTACTTTTGGAAAGTTTAGAAGTATTTATGGAAATTAACACTTTCCATAAATAAAATTTGTGATTAGATTTGGAAATTTATTTCCTAATTTAATCATGATTTGATTTGGGGAATCAAATCTAAAACATATTTTATTTTCATAAATAGTTTTGACAATTTAGGAAATTTATTTCCTTAATTAACACTTTCCATAAATAAAATATGTGATTAGATTTGGAAATTTGTTTCCAAATTTAATCATGATTTGATCTGGGGAATTGAATCTCAAACATATTTTATTTCCATAAATAGTTATGACTTATAAGGAAATTTTTGTACATGTCATAATTGTATGTCATGTAATTGCATTAGATGCATATCATTATGCCATGCATGTCGTGACATGTAGATGTATGTCATGTATGTCATTCCATGTAGATAATAGTTATTTGCATGCAAAGAGGATGAGACATTAAAACCCTTACACAATATTAAAGCCTATACCTTCCATTAATATGGTTGGAACCAGAGTTCTGCTTCTTGTTTGGGTTGTTGGACTCTCTCCAAGCCTGGCTCGAACCCGAACATGTTCAAACCATGGAATAGTTTAATACTAATATGGTAAGAGTCAGAGATCAATCATTAGCTTTGGTTGTTGGACTCTCTCCAAGCCGGGCTAATTGGTTGAATGCGCTCTAACCATATTAAAACTATTTCTCGATTAATGGGTTGGTTTTAACCTAGAGCATCGACTTGTTGGACTCTCTCCAAGGTCGATGTGAAGGGAGGTGAAGTTGGGTGCTATGCATATAATGCATACTTGTTAATGAGTTAACAACTCGATGTATGTGTGAATATTCAATTAGTTGATATCACATTGTGATAGTTGCATATATGTGATATACAATCGGTATACTTGATACCTACCATTGTAGCTATGAATGGCTTATTGGACTCTCTCCAAGGTTGTTCATATCTATGTTGGATATCAGCCCATTCGGAGATGGACCTACGATCTCCCGAAGTGATTTTGGGGTTTTAAAATTCGAAAAATGAATGGGATTTGTAAATTTATGTTAATGCAATTTTCCATCTTTCTCATATATGCTCGATTTTGTATTTCTAGGTTAATTGATTGATCATGATGTCTTTGAATTTGCGCACTATTTTGGATTCGAACAAATTGACTGGGACTAACTTCTTGGACTGGCTTAGAAACTTGAGAATTGTTCTCAAGGCAGAAAAGCTCACGTACGTCCTCGAAGAGCCTCTTCCCAACCGTCCTAAGGATGATGCAACTCCAGACCAATTGTTGGCCTATCAGAAACATGTGGCTGATTCTGAACTGGCGAGTTACATCATGCTAGCTGTGATGGTACCCGAGGTACAAAAGCAGAATGAGCATATGGATGCTAATACCATAGTCTTCCATCTTCATGAGTTGTTTGATGAGCAAGCAAGATCTGAAAGGTTTGAAATCTCCAAGCTCCTCTTCACCTCTAAGATGCAAGAAGGTTCATCTGTAGTGCAGTTTGTTCTAAAGATGAGTGGGTACATCGAGCGGCTGGCTATCTGTTAGGGTAATCTCTTGTCATGATAAGGTTTTGATATGTGTGGCAAAGGGTTTAAGTTAGGTTGTGATTATGGTTTGGTATGTGCGTTGGAGTCTTGCAGGGCTTAGTAATTCACACATGGAGCCTTGGCGGGTTCACCACTCACAACCTCATGCCTGAGTCGGAGAAGGAGCATTGCAGAGCCGTGCGCTTGATGCTGCCGAGGGACCGCCGGACGAGATGACTTGAAGTGAAGCCAAGGAAGCAGACTTCGGAGGCAAGAGACATGAAGGAGAATTGCAGAGCCGTGCACCTGATGCTGCCGAGGGACGTGGCCGCCAACGAAGAGAGCTTCGACGAGGGACTTCGAGTGAGATGAGAGAATGAGTGAAATGTAAGTAGCTCATTAGGTGAACTTGGCCGAATGGCTGAGTGTCGGAGACTTGACTGCAAGGGTTAAGGTTTACCCGACCGTCGAAAGCTCAAACTAATGTTAAGTTTGAGTTTCACATGGCACCAGTCAACTGCCATGGACTGGCAGTCGACTGCTCTGAGTCGATGGTTCGATCGACTGGTATAACACCAGATTTAGTGCTTGGCAGTCGACTGATGTCGACATCAGTCGACTTCAAGGGAATGGCAGTCGACTGGTGGCACTGTGCACGGGCACAGAATGGAGTCAACTTCGCAGAGCACTCGACTGATCGAGCATCAGTCGACTGATGGTAATATCAATTGACTGATGCCAGTACGGTTGGATGAAATCCAATGTGGAAAGCGGCCGTTATTGGGCAACGGCTACGGGACCAGTCGACTGATCCTGTGTCAATGGGAAGAAACCCTCTTCCTCTATAAAAAGGAAGGGGATGGGGGCTTTGGGAGGTTAATGCTTCAACTCTAATCTTCTCCCAAAGTGCTACAAACGCCTTCCCACTCTTCTTACTTGCTTTTACTTCATTCTTATTGTAAGAAGAGTGATCTTGATCGTAAAGATTACCTCCACCTAGCTTGGTGCAAAGGAGAGACCAATAGTGGATTGGTTTTGGCGGAGTGATTCACCGAGGATGAATCGGGATCGTGGATTAGCGGCGTAGCCATGAACCACATTACATCTTGTGTTAACGTTTGTATTCTTGTCATTTATATTTTCTTGTCTTGTTTTATTGTTTCCTCTTGCGCTAATCTTATTGTAGACGAGCAAATTCTGATATCCAACGAAAGAAGGCTATTCACCCCCCTTTAGCCGGCCAATCGATCTCCAATAAGTGGTATCAGAGCCAGGTTGCTTGTCAAGGACTAACCGCCGCAACAAGCACTTCATCAAAAGATGGCCGACTCGAACATTCATCCGCCGAAGTTCGAAGGGGAATTCGCTTGGTGGATGAAGCGAATGGAGGTATTCTTCGAGACCGATTTTGATATTATGCTTATAATGGAAAATGGTTTCGAGTTGCCTAGGGATGAAAGGGGTGAACCAATTGAAAAATCATGATGGACTAAGAAGCAAAGAGAGGAGCACCTTGCAAACTCAAAGGCAAAACATCATCTTCTCAATGTGCTCCCTCAACAAGAGATCAACCGGATCGGAGAATGTACTAGCGCCAAAGAGATGTGGGAGAAGCTTATAGAACTCCATGAAGGCACATCCGAGGCCAAGCTCGCAAGGAGAGATGTCTTCCGCTCCCAACTCAACAACATTAAACTAGAAAAGGGAGAAAAGGTACTTTCCTTACATTCTCGTTTCAAGGAAATTATAATCGGTTTGTCAAGTGTAGGTGAGAAGCTATCAAATCGGGATATGATTATGAAGGCTATAGATGTCTTTCCGTGATCCTCAAAGTGGAGCTCCATGGTGGACTCCTTCTATATTTCGAAGAATTTAGAAGTGAGCACCTTGGAGGAGTTCTTCTCAATAATGGAGCTCCACGAAACGAGGCTTGAAGGAGTAGAAGAGCCAAGACCTCAACCATCAAGAGGAGTAGCATTGATGGCAAATAAGGGGAAGAAGAAGATGGAGATTCCATCCTCCTCCGATGAAGCGTCCTCATCCTCCTCCATGGATAGCACGGAAGAAGCGTATATGGTAAGGAGGGTAAGACGTGCTTTAAAAGGTTTTCAATTTAATAAATCTCATGATAGGAGAAGAAGACCTATGGGGAAGAGTATACATATTTTCATATATTTGATTAGATCTTAAACTCATTTACTGAATGTCCATGATATGATTCACAGCATGAGAGAATTTGTGATTGGATCACAACTAGTGAGTATCTCTACATATGTAATTGTGATGTATTGGAATTATCCCTAGTCGATGAATTGATGGATTTGAACACCATCAATTCTTTCGAGACAAGAACGAGGTATACTCTTTGGAGAATCCAAGCAGCTGATTCTCACTAGTTGGAGACATTGTGATTATTGGGTCTAACCGAGCTGCAAAAACCGCTTTTTGCATTGTGGAAACCTTGGAAGCCCAGCCACGGATCTGTGCAAAGATATATTAAATAAAACATGTATGTGTTTAAAGATCCTAGATCTACCTTAGATCTACAAGATAGAGAGTTACCCTCGTAGCGACGCCCTTCGCTTATCCCGCTCATCCAAAAGCTTTGCCGGAACTCAAGAGTGTCAAGTGTACACTCCTCTATTGGTATCCACACGGACAAATGGTGGAGAAAACACAACCTAGAGTGTGCTAGCACCCCTTGGATGGTTCGTCCAAGATAGAGGATTGGGAGAGAAAACTTGAGAGAAGAGCAAGGAAGAAGATGAAGTTACAAACCAAATGAATTCACTTCATAATGAAGAGTGGCTGGCCACTTCAATGGGTGGGGGTTACATGCATGCATGTAACTCCAAGAGCCAATAGCTCTTGGTCTCCCTCATGAGGTGAAACCACATGATAAGTCAATGATGATGTGGAACATCATCATTGGCCAACCCTCATGCCAAGTCACCATGACATGGCAATTGGTCAAGTCAAAATTGACCATTCATCTTCCCTCTTAAGTCAAGTAAAACTTGACCTCTTATCTCCCATGGTTGATCAAATCTAACCACTTGATTCAAGTCAATTTGATTTAATGAATCTATATTAATTAATTTAAATTGACTCAATGAATCAAATCTAAATTAGACTCATTCAACACTTGAATCAACTTGAGTCTAACTCAATTAGTCTAATTTGGATTACTCTTAATCCAATTTGGTTCATTCCATGAACCTAATCCTCATGGTTCATCATATGAACCTAATCTTCATCTAATTTCCCTTTGTGTGTGACCCTATAGGTTCTTGTAACGTTGGCAATGCTCCTAAACCGATTTAGGAACATAATCAATGAGCGGTATCTAGCAACACATCAGTGCTACCCAAGTTACAAGAATGTTGAGATCCAACATCTCATTGTGACTACTAATTATGACTCTCACAATATGTGACAATGCCCCTCTATCCTTGACATCTAGATTGACCAATTGAGGCATAGACCGTGTCATCCTCGGTACAATCTATATCTTGAACTCTAAGTAGACTCACTCTAATCAAATTAGCTCAATATCTCATATTGACTCATTTGGACATGGCCATGCACTTCGTGGTCTCACTCTATCAAGAATAATGATGTCTCTCCCGTCATATAGGAGGGATAGATCCCATCTACATCACTCACATCCCTTCGCATAATTTGTTATATACCCAATAATCGCCTTTATAGTCCACCCATTTACGGGTGACGTTGGACGAAGCCAAAGTATGCAACTCCTTATGTAGAGAACCATGGTGACATCAAGTCCAAGAACTAATAGTCATACTAATAGTCACATGAGAAAGTATATGACACTCATATAACGATCCATGATACTTTCTCATGGCAGGTCATTTAGTATACATTCTCCAATGCATACCCATGTGTCAACTTGATATCTCATATCCATGACTTATGAGATCAAGTCATCGAGTTGACCTACATGCTAGTCTCTACGCATTAATATTGTCCCTGAATGTTAATACTTGACTAGGAATGATTAAGAGTAGTGTCCTCTATATCATCTCATTATCGATTCAACCAATCGATTGATATAGATAAGAACTTTCTACTCAAGGACGTTATTATACTTAGTTTATTTGGCATCAATACAAGTAAATATAATAACCATGCCTTTATAAATAGGAATATGATATAATAAAGTCCATACAACAATCATCACATGATTGGCTCTAGGGCTTTCACTAACAATCTCCCACTAGCACTAGTGCCAATCACCATAGTATCTAATACCCAATGACATAGTGTGACCATCATGCTTTTTCTGTGCCAAAGTCTTAGTCAAGGGATCTGCAATGTTAGCCTCTGTGGGTACTCATAGCGCTACCATTCGAGCAAAACATGAATCCTGACTGTGATCTATAATCATCCTGGTCAGTTTGGAAGCTGGCATCGCTGTAACCCTTTACAACTAGCTCCTCATTGCCTCCAAATATCAAGAAATATTCTTTATGTTAGTAATATATGAGAGATGTCCTAAGGCAATCGCCTTATGTATGAACCATTTATATGATAAATGAAGATTCACTATTTGAGTATACATGTTTAATGTATTTGATTGGATCTTAAACTCATTTACTGAATGTCCACGATACGATTCACAGCATGAGAGAATTTGTGATTTGATCACAACTAGTGAGTATCTCTACATGTGTAATTGTGATGTATCGGAATTATCCCTAGTCGATGAATTGATGGATTTGGACACCATCAATTCCGTCGAGACTAGCACGAGGTATACTCCTTGGTGTATCCAAGCAGCTGATTCTCACTGGCTGGAGACATAGTGATGTCCGGAGTTAATCGTGGATGCTAGTTATGGTAACTAGTTCATTGGAGTGACCAGCCGTAAGACTTCATATGGTTCTCTGCATATATAGATATGTCAATGAAGTTCTTACTGTGGCTTAAGTGCGATGTTCCTTTGACTTGCGGTATTCAAGTCATCTTGATCATGGAGACTTATGATTTGACATCTTAAGCAAACATCTCTAAGGAGATGTGGACCCGGGATGATTGGGTATAAGTCGAAGTGATCGAAGGTGTTTGAATAGCCTATAAAGGATTCACCACTCCTTGCGAGGAGATGTATACCCATGGCCTCTCTTCGGATTGTTACTAAAGTCTTTGTCCAAAGCATTACATGTTTAGAGTAAGGTACTCTTCGATACATGTGGAGTAACTAGAATCCGTAGGACGAGGAAATGATACTTGGGCTAGGTGTGACGTAGTCAGCCTAGTGGGGACTGACACTATAGACCATGTCTTGAACCAAGTGGGTATAAGATGAGTGAAGGGAATGGGGCATGATTCATTCGAACTACTGAAGGGTTTCAGAAATAGTTCTGGATCAACCGTTGATCTTTTCGGTTAATTAGGGATCATGATATACTACTAGGTCATAGAGACAATGGCATATTGTCTCAATGGACTCCGCCCTATACACCACAGCATAATGGTGTATCTGAGAGGCGTAACCGGACCTTGTTGGACATGGTCAGGTCAATGATGAATCATGCGACTCTTCCCAAGTCCTTTTGGGGTTATGCACTTCAGACAGCTGTTTACTTGTTAAACAGAGTCCCGACCAAGGTAGTCTCTACTACTCCATATGAGATATGGGCTAGTAAGAAACCTCATGTATCTTACTTGAAGATATGGGGTTGTCCTGCTTATGTGAAGCGGACTGTATCAGACAAACTGGATGCTAAGTCTGATAAATGTCTATTTATTGGATACCCTAAGGAAACAAGGGGTTACCAATTCTATCATTCTGTGGAACAAAAGGTGTTTGTTTCAAGGCATGCTGTGTTTCTAGAGAAAGAGTTTCTCTTGCAAGAAAACAGTGGGAGTGTCGTCGAGCTTGAGGAGGCTCGAGAGACTCAAATAGACATTGATAAGATACCTGGTGAAGCACAACAACCGACAACTCATAATGATGAGCAATCGGCTGGACCTATTGTAACACCACATCTTCGTAGATCTGGTAGAACACGCAATATTCCTGAGAGATATGGATTTCTCGTAAGTGAATCGAACGACGTGTTACTCATTGATGATGAGGAGCCTACCAGTTATGAAGAAGTGCTGACAAGTTCAGAAAGGGATAAGTGGCTTGGTGCCATGAAGTCGGAAATGGATTCCATGTACGAAAACCAAGTTTGGAACTTGGTTGACCCACCTGAAGGCATAAAGCCTATAGGGTGCAAGTGGGTTTTCAAGAAGAAAACCGACATGGATGGTAATGTGATTACCTATAAGGCTAGAGTGGTGGCGAAAGGATATCGTCAAAAGCAAGGTGTTGATTATGACGAAACCTATTCGCCTGTAGCTATGCTTAAATCCATTCGGATGCTCCTGGCCATAGCGGCTCATTATGAGTATGAGATATGGCAGATGGATGTGAAAACAGCTTTCCTTAATGGAAACCTGCTCGAGGACGTGTATATGATACAGCCTGAGGGTTTCACATCGGTTGATAAAACCAAGGTATGCAAATTATGCACGATCCATTTATGGATTGAAGCAAGCATCCAGAGTCGAATATCCGTTTTGATGAGACGATCAAAAAGTTTGATTTCTCACAAAATCCGCATTTAACCTTGTGTGTACAAGAAGGTCAAGTGATCGTGTTCCTAGTATTGTATGTCGATGACATATTACTTATAGGAAACGATGTGTCAATCTTACTGATCGATTAAGGTTTGGTTATCCAAGACATTCTCCATGAAAGACCTGGGAGAAGCAACCTACATCCTTGGGATTAAGATCTATAGAGATAGATCGAAACGGTTGCTTGGTCTTTCGCAGTCTACATATATAGACCGAGTGCTAAAGAGGTTTAGCATGTCGGAATTCAAGAAAGGTTATCTGCCCATCAGGCATGGGGTACACCTTTCGAAGTCTATGTGTCCGCGCACAGAAGACGAGAGGATTTGCATGAGTAAGATTCCCTATGCATCCGCAATAGGATCTATCATGTATGCTATGTTATGCACGAGGCCCGATGTATCGTACGCTCTGAGTGTCACGAGCAGATACCAGTCCGATCCAGGAATGGATCATTGGGCGGCTGTTAAGACGATCCTTAAGTACTTGAGAAGAACTAAGGATGTGTTCCTAATATATGGAGAAGGGGACATGGTGATACGCGGGTATACGGATGCCAGCTTCCAGACAGACAAGGATGATTCCAGGTCTCAGTCTGGATACGTGTTCACCTTCAATGGGGGCGCAGTGAGTTGGAAAAGTTCCAAACAAGAGACTGTAGCGGATTCTACCACTGAGGCAGAATATATTGCAGCTTCGGAAGCAGCAAAGGAAGCGGTTTGGATCAAGAAGTTCGTTCATGAACTTGGTGTGATTCCGGCCATTGTTGAAGCAATACCGGTCTACTGCGACAACAATGGAGCAATTGCACAGGCAAAAGAGCCAAGGTCTCATCAACGATCCAAACATGTGCTTCGCCGCTATCATCTTATCAGAGAGATCATCAGTAGGAACGAAATACAAATCGAGAAAATTCCCACTGAAAGGAACTTAGCGGATCCTTTGACTAAAGCATTACCTCAAAGTAAGTTTGAGGGTCATGTTAGAGCTTATGGTATTGGATACCGTAGCGATTGGCATTAGGCCAAGTGGGAGTCCATTAGTAATATATGAGAGATGTCCTAAGGCAATCGCCTTATGTATGAACCATTTATATGATAAATGAAGATTCACTATTTGAGTATACATGTTTAATGTATTTGATTGGATCTTAAACTCATTTACTGAATGTCCACGATACGATTCACAGCATGAGAGAATTTGTGATTTGATCACAACTAGTGAGTATCTCTACATGTGTAATTGTGATGTATCGGAATTATCCCTAGTCGATGAATTGATGGATTTGGACACCATCAATTCTGTCGAGACTAGCACGAGGTATACTCCTTGGTGTATCCAAGCGGTGATTCTCACCGGTGGAGACATTGTGATGTCGGAGTTAATCGTGGATGCTAGTTATGGTAACTAGTTCATTGGAGTGACCACCGTAAGACTTCATATGGTTCTCTGCATATATAGATATGTCAATGAAGTTCTTCGTGGCTTAAGTGCGATGTTCCTTTGACTTGCGGTATTCAAGTCATCTTGATCATGGAGACTTATGCTTTGACATCTTAAGCAAACATCTCTAAGGAGATGTGGACCCGGGATGATTGGGTATAAGTCAAGTGATCGAAGGTGTTTGAATAGCCTATAAAGGATTCACCACTCCTTGAGGAGATGTATACCCATGGCCTCTCGTGATTGTTACTAAAGTCTTTGGCCAAAGCATTACATGTTTAGAGTAAGGTACTCTTCGATACATGTGGAGTAACTAGAATCCATGGACGAGAAATGATACTTAGGCTAGGTGTGGCGTGAGTCACCTAGTGAGGTGACACTATAGACCATGTCCTGAACCAAGTGGGTATAAGATGAGGAAGGGAATGGGGCAACATTCATTCGAGCCATCAAGGGTTTCGTAAATAGTTCGATCAACGCTGATCTTTCTGCTAATTGGGGATCATGATGTACTACTAGGTGCCACTCATGATCGCTCTATAATTAATGGTTAATTATAGACGGCCAACATAAACCGAGAACCTATTTGGTCACACGACAACGAGTGTAATCCAAAGGATTTAAAACGAGCTTGAGAATGGGATTCTCGCATCGAGAGAAACTATGTTTGGTCGACCAAACATAAAGCGAGCATGAAATTGTTTCACGCAATGGAAGCGTGGATGGGCCGTGGTCTTATGAAGACATAATGGATGGACCAAAATGGTTTGGTTCTAACTAATGGATGAGAATAAACCAAAGGGTTTGGTTTATATTAAACGAATGAACCAAAGGTTGGTTCGTTCGCTTTAACTTAAAATAAACCATCATGGTTTGGTTTATTTTAACTTATCTTAATGGAGCGGTTAACGGGCTTTATGGATATGATCCATTAACCATTAAGAGAATTAGTTCTCTATAAAGAGGGCTTAATGGATAATTAAGCCCTAATCAAAACCCTAAGCCCTTGGTGTCCGCCCACCCCTTGTTGGAGTATTCGGCGCCTAACCCTAAGTCACGCCGCCCTGTGCAGCCTTCCAACTTGTTGCCGCATCCAAGCTTCAGCCGTGAACCTCCGCGACCCTCCGTGATCTCCTCTAGGTTCGTGATAAGGTGAGCTTTCATCTCTCCTTGGCCGCCTCTATTCCTCCACTCAAAGCTGTCCAGTTTTCTGGACAGTTTGTTTCTTTGTTGTCCTGAGCGCCGCTTGACGACGGTTAGTGCTCCGACAGCGGCTAACTTACCGGGATTTGATCTCCGTAATCCTCTGAGGTGGAGGACGGCGATCTGGCCAATTCGGGTTGACGAATACCTCTCCGGAGAAGCGAAGTTTTGAGAACTCGCTTTTAGGATCCGAATTTGGATTCGGATCGTGATCATCTCTCGATCACGCCGCCTTCAACACGAGGCTAGTAACCCGCATTTAAGACGGCTCGCGGACTTAGCGAAGTCATCCCGAGGAGCTCGGCGTGGATACGGATAGAGACGATTCTTACGAGGATCGTTCCGGTTGATGCCGTTCCCGCTACACGTCATACGAAAGGTATAATGTAGATAATTTCTTTTATTGCAAATTTTAATTTACGGTTATGTCTACACTTGTTGTAATAGCATGCGTGTGTTGTGTGTGTTGTAATAAATATATATTTATTAATTTTAATTGCTTCCGCTGTGCTCATGTTTACGAAACATGATCGAACACACACACGCCGCTGTGCCGGAAACCCAACACTTTAGTCCTTCTCAAGTACTTAAGAATATTCTTGACTGCTATCCAGTGACGCTCACCTGGATCTGATTGGTATCTACTAGTCATTCTCAAAGCATACGAGATATCAGGACAAGTACACAGCATGGTGTACATGATAGATCCTATAGCAGATGCGTAAGGGATCTTATCTATGCGGTCTCTCTCCTCTCTAGAAGAGGGACTTTGAGTCTTCGAAAGACTCACACCATGTGACATCGGCAGAAGTCCCTTCTTGAAATTCTTCATGGCAAACCATAGTAATACCGTATCAATATATGTACTCTGACTTAGGCCAAGCAATCTCTTAGATCTATCTCTATAGATCTTGATGCCTAGAATACAGGCTGCTTCACCTAAGTCCTTCATTGAGAAACACATCCCCAGCCAAGTCTTCATAGACTGTAGCGAAGGGATGTCATTCCCAATGAGTAGTATGTCATCCACATACAATACAAGGAAGACAAATGTATTCCCATTAACCCCCTTGTAGACACAGGATTCATCTTCATTCTTGATGAAACCAAACTATTTAATCGCATTATCGAATCGAAGATTCTAGCTCCGAGAAGCTTGTTTTAGCCTATAAATGGACCTTTGTAGCTTGCATACTTTCCCAGTATGCTGTGGATCTACAAAACCCTCAAGTTGTGTCATGTACACATCCTCGAGTAAGTTTCCATTCAGAAACCCGGTTTTGACATCCATCTGCCAGATCTCATAATCATGGTATGCTGTAATAGCAAATATAATCTGAATGGACTTAAAAATCGCCACTGGAGAAAAAGTTTCATCATAGTCAATACCATGAATTTGCTTGAAACCTTTAGCCACCAATCGGCCCTTATAGGTATGCATAAGTCCATCCATGTCAGTCTTTCTCTTAAAGACCCACTTACACCCAATGGGTTTGACCCCTTCAGGTGGATCAACCAAAGTCCATACTTGGTTGGTGTACATGGATTTCATCTCGGATCTCATGGCCTCTAGCCATTTCTCAGAATCTGGGTTCATCACAGCTTCCTGATAGGAGGTAGGATCATTCTCAATGAGCATAACGTCATCATGGTCAGACAAGAGAAATGAGTATCTCTCAGGCTGACGACGTACCCTATCAGACCTGCGAATAGGTAGGTCTACCTGAACAGGTGGTTGTTCCACAACTCTTTGTGCAATAACCTCATCGCTCACAACACTTTATGGTTCCTGTTCAACCTCCATCAAGGCCTTAGTGCTATGGTCCTTATCTTGAATTTCTTCAAGATCGAATGTACTCCCACTAGTTTTTCAAGAAACAAAATCCCTTTCTAGAAAAATCCCAGTCTTTGCCACAAACACTTTGTGCTAACAGGGAATGTAGAAGTAATATCCCTTCGTGTCCTTGAGATATCTAACAAAATAGCACCTATCAGATTTGAGTCCCAGTTTGTCTGAGACTTGACGTCGAACGTAAGCCTCACAACCCCAAATCCTCATGAAAGACATCTTGGGATTTCTCCCTGTCCATATCATATATGGTGTCTTTATCATAGCCGTGGATGGTACACGGTTAAGGGTAAAGGCTACTGTATCTAGAGCATATCCCCAAAAGGATATAGGAAGATCTATGTGACTCATCATAGATCGTACCATATCTAATAGGGTATGATTCCTCCTTTCGGATACACCATTCCACTGTGGTATTCCAGGAGGAGTGAGTTGGGATAGAATCCCACACTCAACTAGATAGTCTCAAAACTCATGGCTAAGGTATTCACCACCTCGATCTGATCGAAGTATCTTAATACTCTTGCTAAGCTGGTTTTGTACTTCATTCTTGAATTCTTTGAACTTTTCAAAGGATTTTGATTTATGTGTCATGAGATACACATAACCATATCTACTGAAGTCATCAGTAAATGTAATGAAGTACCTGTAACCACCTCTAGCAGCAACATTGAAAGGGCCACATACATCACTATGTATAAGTCCTAACAAGTCTGTTGCTCTTTCACTGTGTCCACTAAAGGGAGTCTTGGTCATCTTGCCTAAAAGGCAAGACTCGTATGTCTCATATGATTCAAAATCAAATGAGTCTAGCAGCCCATCCTTATGGAGCTGAGATAAGCGACTCTCATTTATGTGACCTAAGCGACAATGTCAGAGATAGGTTTGGTTCAACTCATTTGACTTGAACCTTTTGGTACTTATGTTATAGATAGGGCTCTCTAAGTCTAAAAAGTAGAGTCCGTTCATTAGAGGTGCACTACAATAGAACATATCATTTTAATAAACTAAACAATATTTGTTCTTTATTATAAATGTAAATCCTTTCTTGTCTAAACAAGAAATCGAAATTATGTTCTTAGTTAAAGCAGGCATATAACAACATTCATCTAATTCTAGTACAAGCCCAGTGGGCAAAGATAGATCATAAGTTCATACAGCAACAGCAGCAACTCTTGCTCCATTGCCTACTCGTAGGTCCATCTCGCCCTTTGTCAATGCCCTGCTATTTCTCAGTGTCTGCACATTGGTACAAATGTGAGATGCACATCCGGTATATAATACCCATGATGAAGAAATAGATATATTGACTTCTATAATATTTATATCTGAAGTAGAAGTCTCACTTCTCTTCTTCTTAAAATCTTCCAGGTAAGCTTTGCAGTTACACTTCCAGTGTCCAGCTTTCTTATAGTGGAAGCAAGCCCCTTCCTTGGTCACCCCTCCTTTAGGTTTAAGTTCTTTGTCTTTGCCCTTGGCTTGGGACTTTCCCTTACCTTTAGGCTTGCCCTTGTCTTTCTTCTTTTGCACCATCAAAATGGAGTCAAATTTTCCCTTCTTAAGGTTGAGCTCAGTAGTTCTCAACACGCTGAGCATCTCAGGCAATGGCTTATCAATTTCATTCATGTTGTAATTCATGACAAATTGATTATAGCTTTGTGGCAAAGACAACAAGATCAAGTCAGTGGCCAGCTCTTGGCCAAGGGGGAATCCCAATCTCTATAGGTTTTCTACGTACCCAATCATCTTGAGTACATATGGACCTACAAGAGTCCCATCTTGCATTTTGGACCCAAACAATGCCTTAGAGACTTCATATCTCTCGTGCCTTGCTTGTTCTTGATATAGTTGACGAAGATGTTCAACCTTATCATAAGCATTCATGAACTCGTGTTGCTTCTGAAGCTCAGAGTTTATGGTCGCGAGCAATAGACATGACACATCTAATGCATCATCTTGATGCTTCTCTTAAGCATCTTTGTCAGCTCGCGAGGCAGTGGTAGGAGGTGCCTCTGGAATGGCCTACTCCATGTACAGTTTCCTTTCTTGGGTGAGAACGATTCTCAGGTTCCTGTACCAGTCCAGAAAATTTGCTCCATTGAGCTTGTCCTTCTCAAGGACAGAATGCAGGGAGAGAGTGTTCGTGTTTGTCGACATAGTAATCTACAACTTACACAATGCAAAAAATTAATATCATATTCATTTTATCATTTAATTAGGCCTTTAATCAAATGATGCTCCCACTGAATTATAGGAATTTTGTAGAATCGAGTTATGGATGTGGTCAAACCACATTACTAGATTCATACAAACATGCTATAATTCCTGTGGGACAAGATCCACATCATACTAAGCCTTGAGTTTGCTTTGGCTAAATCGCCCAAGACTTAGTATGATCGGTGGGTAACACATTACCGATTACATCTCTATGCAACTCTTGTTTATAGGATCAAGACCCACATTTACAAAAGACCTTGAGTTAGCTTTGACTAAATCGCCCAAGATTTAGTGTAAATGTGATCTTATCCTATCTTTCCAACGGTTGGAATATGCCTATAGTTCTACTCGATCCAATTGAGTTAACTAGTTTTACTCAATCTAATTGAGCTTACTCTAACCCAAGCCGTGATAGGCGGGACCAAGATTGTCCCTCCGCACCCTACCAAGATAATATGCGTTGCTCTGCTTTGGCAGATTCAACAACTACAAATGATCGAGGTAGTGATGGGTATCAAGGACTTGGTAGACATTTTCGAGATGATTAAATTAAGATCTAATCTAATCATGAATGTGTATCATATACGCATCGAGGCCTTTAATTATCCTACACTAGCATGCATCACATACATACAAGCATTATTCTAGCATGCATCATATACATACAAGAAAAATATCCTAGCATGCATCATATACATACAAGCATTATTCTACTAGCATGCATCACATACATACAAGCATAACAAATATATATATATATATATATATATATATATATATATATATATATATATATATATATATAAATCAATTGTGATTAGGTCATGGCCCTACTACGATCTTCTCAAGCCAATGAGAAGATCAGACAGTCAACCTAGGGTTAGCAGCTTCTCCAAGCACCTCCTTTGATCGTCATGTGTTGTCGGCTCCTTCCTCGTAACTCCATCTACTAGTGGATCTTCCACCGCTCCATTTTGTACATTACAAATATGAAACTTGAGTTACATTCGAGTCTAAAACTATTTACAACTAGAATTTTAAAAGAAGAGGCACGACGCACAGGTCACATACCCTATACAACATGCACAACCACAAAAATGGCACGCATGCCATATTATGATACAACACATTATCATCCAATCATATTGGGGTTCTTGGGCCATGACCATCACAGAATTATACATAATACTAAATTATGTATTTTACAGAAAATTTCTATAATTTTTCCTTTTTTTTCAATTTTATGAGTCACCTCTCCGTAAAGGTCCTGCTAAGCGGTTTCCGGGTGCAATTGCGGGACAAGGTCCCTTTCGAGGATAGGGGCAGCGCCCCTACTCGTAAAAATAAACTTTGTGAGTGTCCCTACTAGATCTTACAGTGACTTAAGTCGCTGTCCCAAAAACCTAAAGCGAGAACTCGCCATTTCGGAGAGTTTTTCTCGGCGGTTGAAGCCTACAAGTGTCCCAACACTTGTTGCTTCGAATCTTCGAGAAAAATACCCAAAAATTCTATAAAAATAGGAAATTAACAGAAACTTAAAAATCTGTAATTTTTATATCTAATACAAAAACTACAAATATGAAACACATACATGCTTTGCACGTGGCTCTGATACCACTGTTGGGTCTAACCAAGCCGCAAAAATTGCTTTTTGCATTGCGGAAACCTCGGAAGCCCGACCACGGATCCGTGCAAAGATATATAAAATAAAACATCTATGTGTTTAAAGATCCTAGATCTACCTTAGATCTACAAGATAGAGTGTTACCCTCGTAGCGACGCCCTTCGCTTATCCCGCTCGTCCAAAAGCTTTGTCGGAACTCAAGAGTGTCAATTGTACACTCCTCTATTGGTATCCACACGGACAAATAGTGGAGAAAACACAACCTAGAGTGTGCTAGCACCCCTTGGATGGTTCGGCCAAGATAGAGGATTGGGAGAGAAAACTTGAGAGAAGAGCAAGGAAGAAGATGAAGTTACAAACAAAATGAATTCACTTCATAATGAATAGTGGTCGACCACTTCAATGGGTGGGGGTTACATGCATGCATGTAACTCCAAGAGCCAATGGCTCTTGGTCTCCCTCATGAGGTGGCACCACATGATAAGTCAATGATGATGTGGCCGGCCCCCATGCCAAGTCACCATGACATGGCAATTGGTCAAGTCAAAATTGACCATTCATCTTCCCTCTCAAGTCAAATCAAACTTGACCTCTTATCTCCCATGGTTGATCAAATCTAACCACTTGATTCAAGTAAATTTGATTTAATGAATCTCTATTCATTAATTTAAATTGACTCAATGAATCAAATCTAAATTAGACTCATTCAACACTTGAATCAACTTGAGTCTAACTTAATTAGTCTAATTTAGATTACTCTTAATCCAATTTGGTTCATCCCATGAACCTAATCCTCATGGTTCATCATATGAACCTAATCTCCATCTAATTGACCTTTGTGTGTGACCCTATAGATTCTTGTAACGTTGACAATGCTCCTAAACCGATTTAGGAACATAATCAATGAGCGGTATCTAGCAACACATCATTGCTACCCAAGTTACAAGAATGTTGAGATCTAACATCACCATTGTGACTACTAATTGTGACTCTCATAATATGTGACAATGCCCCTCTATCCTTGACATCTAGATTGACCAATTGAGGCATAGACCATGTCATCCTCGGTACAATCTATATCTTGAACTCCAAGTAGACTCACTCTAATCAAATGAGCTCAATATCTCATATTGACTCATTTGGGTATGACCATGCACTTTGTGGTCTCACTCTATCATGAATAACGATGTCTTTCCTGTCATATAGGAGGGATAGATCTCATCTACATCACTCACATCCCTCTGCATAATTTGTTACATACCCAGTAATCGCCTTTATAGTCCACCCATTTACGGGTGACGTTTGATGAAGCCAAAGTATGCAACTCCTTATGTAGGGAACCATGGTGACTTCAGGTCCAAGGACTAATAGTCATACTAATAGTCACATAAGAAAGTATATGACACTCATATAGCGACCCATGATACTTTCTCATGGCGGGTCATTCAGTAAACATTCTCCAATGCATTCCCATGTGTCAACTTGATATCTCATATCCATGACTTGTGAGATCAAGTCATCGAGTTGACCTACATGCTAGTCTCTACGCATTAACATTGTCCCTGAATGTTAATACTTGACTAGGAATGATTAAGAGTAGTGTTCTCTATATCATCTCATTATCGATTCAACCAATTGATTGATATAGATAAGAACCTTCTACTCAAGGATGTTATTATACTTAGTTTATTTTGCACCAATATAAGTAAATATAATAATCATGCCTTTATAAATAGGAATATGATACAATAAAGTCCATATAACAATCATCACATGATTGGCTCTAGGGCTTTCACTAACAGTGATGTCCGGAGTTAATCGTGGATGCTAGTTATGGTAACTAGTTCATTGGAGTGATCAGCTGTAAGCCTTCATATGGTTCTCTGCATATATGGATATGTCAATGAAGTTCTTACTGTAGCTTAAGTGCGATGTTCCTTTGACTTGTGGTATTCAAGTCATCTTGGTCATGAAGACTTATGCTTTGACATCTTAAGCAAGCATCTCTGAGGAGATTTGGACTTGGGATGATTGGGTATAAGTCGAAGTGGTCGAAGGTGTTTGAATAGCCTATAAAGGATTCACCACTCCTTGCGAGGAGATGTATACCCATGGCCTCTCGTCGGATTGTTACTAAAGTCTTTGGCTAAAGCATTACATATTTAGAGTAAGGTACTCTTGGATACATGTGCAGTAACTAGAATCCGTAGGATGAGAAAATGATACTTAAGCTAGGTGTGACGTAGTTAGCCTAGTGGGGACTGACACTATAGACCATGTCCTGAACCAAGTGTGTATAAGATGAGTGAAGGGAACGGAGAACAATTCATTGTAGCTGCTGAAGGGTTTCAGAAATAGTTCTGGAATCAACCCTTGATTTTTCGATTAATTGGGGATCATGATGTACTACTAGGTGTCACTCATGATCGTTCTATAATTAATGATTAATTATAGACGGCCAACATAAACCGAGAACCTATTTGGTCACACTCACAATGAGAGTAATCCGAAGGATTTAAAACGAGCTTCAGAATGAGATTCTCAGATCAAGAGAAACTAGGTTTGGTTGGACCAAACAAGGTGCGAGCATGAAATTGTTTCAGTCGCAAATGAAGCATGGATGGGTCGATGGATGAACCAAATTTGTTTGGTTCTAATCCAATGGTTGAGAATAAACCAAAGGGGTTTGGTTTATTTTAAACGAATGAACCAAAGTTGGTTCGGTTCATTTTCACTTAAAATTGACCAACTCGGTTGGGTTTATTTTAACTTAAGTTATTGGAGCGGGTTAATGGGTTTTGGTTAGGAACCAATAACTCTAAGGAGAAGGTTTCTTAATGGTTAAGAAATACGCACTCTATAAAAGCGCGGCTAGAGGTTTGAAGAGCCCTAAGTTTATTTTTGGAAAATTCTCTTCCTCTCCTCTCCCTCTCTTCTCCTTACTGCCGCCCAAGGGGTTCCACGCCAGCCTAGCTTTTGTGTTGGCATCCAGCTACTATTGGCCACTCCTCCGGCGACCCTCCGGTGATCCACCTTGGCTCTGGTGACCAAGGATCAGTCGGCCATCTCCTTTGGCCGGCGCCAAGTCCTCCACCAAGATGTCCAGTTTTTGGACAGCTTCTTTCCTTCTTGTCAGAGTGTTGTTTGGATGGCGTTTGGAGCTCTGACAGTGACTTCCTTGCCGGGGATTGGATATTCGATAATCCTCATAGGTGGAGGACCAAGGATTCATCAATCGGTTGACGAATACCTCTCCGGAGAAGCAAGTTTTTGGGGACTCATTTTGCATCCGAATTTTGATTCAGATTGTGATCTCCTCTCGATCACATCGTCTTCGACATGAGGCTAGTGACTCCTACGAAGACAAGGCTCATAACTTGGTGAAGCTATCCCGACGGTACTCGGCGTGGATACGTATAGAGGCAATTCTAGCGAGAGTTGCTCCGGTTGATGTCACTCCCGTTGCACGTGATATGTCAGGTATAACTATTATAATTTCCTTTTATTGCAAAATTTGAAACTACGATTATGTCTACACATATTATATCTTGCATGCGTGTGGTGTGTGTGTTGTAATAAATTAGATTTATTACTTTTAATTCTTCTGCTGTGCACATGTTTACAAAACGTGTTCGAACACACACTCGCCGCAGTGCTGGGGAAACCCAACATGATGCACTTGGCTGAGTTGAACTAGCTGAAGTTACCTCGTCGTATCCTAAACTAGTTAGACCAGGAAGTAACCCTAAGTGACTTAAGTGATATTTTCTTGAATTTGGCTTTGTCTAAAGAAGTGGTCGTTGTTCCGATCAAAGAAAACCCCTGTGCCTCACCACAACCTGGAAGTCAGTTTCTCGAAAAGATACTTAATGATCTAAAGGTTAAATCCGAATCTAATCCAAGGTTGACTATCTTTAATCAAGTTCAAATCATTTCACAAAACCTATAAGGTGAACACATTCTGAGACACATAGAATGGGTGAGATGTTAAGGATAATTGAAATAGACTTAACATAACCTTTTCAAAATGCTACCTATTTTCTCAACTATTGTACTTAACAAATATTTACAACTCTCTAGGCCAAAGTTTAGCGCCCCCTACATCTCTTATACTTCATATATTTGACTAAGGGAGAGAGAAAACTAACCCTAAGGGTTATATTACAAACCTTTAAATTATTGGTGCAGAGGGACACACCTCGAATCAATCTATCTAACTACTGCTAGACACAAGCTTGGGCTCATAGTTGATTTATCTTTAATAATTCTAGACACATGTTGTTTTTAAACCCCGACACCTTTTTTGATTTATGACAAAAGGGTGAAAAGAGCGAAAGTTAAGGGGGAGTAATAAAAATTTAATTTTTAAAAAATTCAAGTTATCTCTTTCAAAACTCACCTAGGGTTAAGGAGGAGTTTTTGAAAGGACGTTTATCATTTACTCTACTTGTTTTATGCTTTAATTTTTCTCTTAACTTTGTGTCGGTTTGCCATAGATCAAAAATGGAGAGATTGTTGGTGAAGGGGCACCAGATAATCGAACCTAGGTTTTGATTATGGCAAAGATTCAAAGTTAAGGTCATATTATTATCTCATGAGCTGATTAAGTGTGACAGAAATGGTTAAGCTAAGCCGAAGGTCAGTGACACCCGAAAAATCCCGAGTCGGGAAACCATGGAGGTCGGGCGACACCAGAAGAACTTCATGGGAGTCGAAGAACCTAGGTTGAAGACCAGAAGCAAAACAACAATTCATAAAGAACCAGAGGTAAGCACGAGTGCGAAGATAGATGGTAAGGTCTTGTCCTCTGTACGGGGATGATCGTAGGTGGCGATCTGACTAAGACTTCCTGTGGATGGTCTAGGTCGAGATCGGATGATAAGGAACCATCATATTTACCATTTTTGGTGATAACCTCTTACTGCAGGGAAGTGGCTAGGCTACCAATCAACTGTTGGCTATTGGCAGTCGACTGATGAAGGGCATCAGTCGACTGATGGTGACGAATCAACCTTTTGTGCTAGGTCAAATAGGATAACGTTTGACACCGCCACTTCGCGATAAGATAAGGTGACACCTCGTGATAAGTTCCAAAAGTTGAGGATCTACATCTAGACTTATTCCAAGACACAAATCTATAAAAGGAGGGGAGGACTCTAACTCAAAGATCATCCATCTTACTCTCAAAGTGCTCCCAGAATGCCAAAGCTCTAACGCCGTCATAATGTCGATGTAACGCCAAGTTCAAAATCTCTTCATCGGCAGCAATAAGTATTAATCTTTATTTATTGTATTCATGGTCTTAATCGTAACGAGGTGAGTTAGGCTTGTTGCCTCATCCTCGTGTTTTGGGTTTTTGTGATCGTTGTCTCCTACCTCCAATGAGGAGGAGACTCTATAGTGAATTTCCCCTTTGTACGTGGTCAAGGATCGCGGGGCCTTGGATTAGCAACCGTTGGGTTGTGAACCAAGTAAAAACAAACTTGTGTTATTTATTTTTCCGCTGTGCATCTCTGTGTTTTAATCGAACGTACGAAAGAACGAAAAGATTTTACGCTCGCTATTCACCCCCCCCCCTCTAGCGACGCTTTCAATCTAACAGTGTGGACCAGACATTTGGCATGAAGACTGGTTGGGTCAGGAGACTAAACAATTGGCTAAAAGTCTAGCTGGGTTAGGCAGATCGGACAGCTGGTGGAAGATTTGGTGGGTCAGATCGGATGTCAAGAATGGTATGTCCGACAAGTAGTCGGCAGGTAAGCCTCTAGTGAAGAGGTGAGGTCGTGTCCTCTGTAGGGGGACAAAGCTAAGTGTCGATCTGACGGAAAGTCCACGTGGGACTTAGTAGTCGAGATCGAGCTGTATTATTATTGCTATCACATTTGATTTTATGTATTTGTGCTAATCTCATTTTGCATGTATAAGTCGACTGAATGTACTCTAGTCGACTCTATTTGGTTCAGTTGATTGGATACACACATGGCAGGATTAGTTGGTGATCGGTCGAAGATCTGGCACTGTAGTTGGAAAGTGTTTCAGTCGACTGGGGAGTTTTAGTCGACTGAAGTGGAAAACTTCCCGATGCGGAGCTGGGTGACCTGGAGTCGACTGTGGAGGTTTCAATCGACTGGAAGACCAGAAGTTCTATATCGACGGACTGATGTGGAGTCGACTGGAAGGCATTTCAATCAACTGGAAAAGGTTTATAAAGCAAGTGCTCGACCATATCCATAAAAGAGACTACTACTACGCCGAAGTGCTGTCAAAATTTACTCTCGCTCACAAAAGCTTTGAATCTTCAACAAGGCGCTTTTCCGACACCTTGTGCCTATATCCAATCCTTCATTTGTGTCAGTGTAAAGTAGATTATAAGATTCATTATTTATTCGCTTGTGTACTTAACTTCAAGAGAGGGTAGTGTGTTACCCTTCTCTTATCTTTATAAAAAGTGAACTCCTCTGAAGTCGAGAGTTCTCGAATCGGAGATTACTATAGTGATTGCCCCTCGTGGTAGCTCTCGGAAGAGTTACGGGGCCTTGGAGTAGCAACCCAGTTAGGATTGTGAACCAAGTAAACTGACTATGTTTGAATTGTATTTAATTTCCGTTGCGTACATAATAAGCTTTATTTTAAAGAAAATTATTAAACTTTGAGATTCACCCCCTCTCTTGGATTACATGATCCTACAATTAGTATCAAAGTGGGGGCGCTCCAAATTTGGTGCAACCACCATTCAGAGCACTAGGATAGTTTTCTTTATTTTTTCTTGCTTAGAATAATTTTAATTAATTTTTTTTTTGCATAGAATAATTTTAATTAATTTTTTTTGCTTAAAATAATTTTAATTAATTTTTAATTGCTTAGAATAATTAAATTTATTTTTTTTTCTTACTTAGAATAATTTTAATTAATTTTTCTTGCTTAAAATAATTTTATTTAATTTTTTCTTGATTAAAATAATTTTAATTAATTTTTATTGCATAGAATAATATTAATTAATTTTTTCTTACTTAGAATAATTTTATTTAATTTTTCCTGCTTAGAATAATTTTATTAAATTTTTTCTTACTTAGAATAATTTTAATTAATTTTTTCTTGCTTAGAATAATTTTAATTAATTTTTCTTGCTTAGAATAATTTTTAATTAATTTTTTCTTTCTTAGAATAATTTTTAATTAATTTTTTCTTCCTTAGAATAATTTTTAATTAATTTTTTCTTCCTTAGAATAATTTTAATTGATTTTTTCTTACTTAGAGTAATTTTTTTTAAAAAAAATCTTGCTTAGAATAATTTTAATTAATTTTTCTTGCATAAAATATTTTTTAATTAATTTTTCTTGCATAAAATATTTTTTAATTAAATTAATTTTCTGCACATTTAATTATTTAAATTAATTTTCTGCTCATTTAGTTAATTAAATTAATTTTATGCATATTTAATTATTTAAATTAATTTTCTTCACATTCAATTATTTAAATTAATTTTTTGGACATTTAGATAATTAATTTAATTTTCTACACATTTAATTATTTAAATTAATTTTTTGCATATTTAGTTAATTAAATTAATTTTCTTCACATTTAATTATTTAAATTAATTTTCTACATATTTAGTTAATTAAATTAATTTTCTACCCATTTAGATAATTAAATTAATTTTCTGCACATTTAGTTAATTAAATTAATTTAAATAATAATCTATTGTTAAAATATCTATTTATTTAGAAATGTCACACTTAAAAGGGTATAGCACCATTCGCCCCCCTCTCTTCAACAAAGATGACTTTTCCTACTGAAAAAGGCGAATGGAGTGTTACTTGAAAATCGACCTAGAGGTTTATTTTTCTATTAGGAAAGAATTTGTAACTCCGATAGACGACTCGGGCGAGTTGTTAGAACCGGAAAAATAGACCTCGGATATTAGAAAAAGGTCTCAAGTCGATTACAAGGCACTTAACACCTTGCAATGCGGACTTACCAAAAAAGAGCTCAATAGGGCGAGTCCATTTGAAAACTCTAAAGAATTATGGGATAAATTAATTGAATTGTATGAAGGGACAAATGACACTAGGATAGCTAAATGGGACATGTTACTAAATAAATTATTTAATTGTAAAATGAATGAAAATAAAAATGCTAGTCAACTTCATACAAAAATAAAAGACATTTTAAATGGATTACACTTAATAGGATACCAAATAGAGAATAGGGACATAATTGTTGGGTTTTTCCGAGCCACAAAAACCGCTTTTTGCGTTGCGGAAACCTCGGAAGCCCCGGCCACGGATCCGTGCGAAGTATAAAATATAAAACTAACATGTATGTGTTTAATACCTTTAGATCTACTCTAGATCTACATGATAAGAAGTTACCCTCGATGCGATGCCCTTCGCAAATCCCGCTCGTCCAAAAGGTTCGCCGGAACTCGAGAGTGTCAAGTGCACACTCCTCTATTGGTATCCACACAAGCAATATGTGGAGAAAAATACCTTAGAGTGTGCTAGCACCCTTTAGGAATTTCGGCCAAGGAGGTTGGGAGAGCTTGAGAGGGTGTTCCAAGGAAGAAGATGAAGTTGTGTAACTCACAAAATCAATTCCATCTAATGGAATAAGTGGTTGGCCACTTCATGGAGAGGAGGTTACATGCATGCATGTAACTCCCATGACCCTTGGTCTCCCTCATGATGTGGCACCAATTGACAAAGTCAATGATGATGTGGAGCATCATCATTGGCCGGCCATGCCAAGTCATCATCATGACATGGCATTTGGTCAAGTCAAACTTGACCTTTCATCTTCCCTCTCAAGTCAAGTCAAACTTGACCTCTAATCTCCCATGGTCGATCAAATTTAACCACTTGACTCAAGTCAATTTAATTTAATGAATCTCTATTCATTAATTTAAATTGATTTGATGAATCAAATATAAATTAGACTCATTCAACACTTGAATCAACTTGAGTCTAACTCAATTAGTCTAATTTGGATTACTCTTAATCCAATTTGGTTCATCCCATGAACCTAATCCTCATGGTTCATCATATGAACCTAATCTCCATCTAATTGCTCTTATGTTTGTGACCCTATAGGTTCTTGTAGCGTTGGCAATGTCCTAAACCGATTTAGGAACATAAGCAATGAGCGGTATCTAGCAACACATCATTGCTACCCAAGTTACAAGAATGTTGAGCTCCAACATCACCTTTGTGACTACTAATTGTGACTCTCACAATATGTGACAATGTCCCTCTATCCTTGACATCTAGATTGACCAATCGAGGCATAGACCGTGTCATCCTCGTACAATCTAAATCTTGAACTCAAGTAGACTCACTCTAATCAAATGAGCTCAATATCTCATATTGACTCATTTGGGCATGTAACCATGCGCACCGTGGTCTCACTCTATCAAGAATATCGATGCCACCCCGTCATATAGGAGGATAGATCCCATCTACATCACTCACATCCCTCCGCATAATTCGTTACATACCCGATGTCGCCTTTATAGTCCACCCATTTACGGGTGGCGTTTGTGAAAGCCAAAGTATGCAACTCCTTATGTAGGGAACCATGGTGACTTCAGGTCTAAGGACTAATAGTCATACTAATAGCCACATGAGAAAGTATATGACACTCATATAACGATCCATGATACTTTCTCATGGCGGGTCATTCAGTATACATTCTCCAATGCATACCCATGTGTCAACTTGATATCTCATATCCATGACTTGTGAGATCAAGTCATCTTGTTGACCAACATGCTAGTCTCTATGCATTAACATTGTCCCTGAATGTTAATACTCGACTAGGAATGATTAAGAGTAGTGTTCTCTATATCATCTCATTATCGATTCAACCAATCGATTGATATAGATAAGAACCTACTACTCAAGGACATTATTATATTTAGTTATTTGGCACCAATACAAGTAAATATAATAACCATGCCTTTATAAATAGGAATATGATACAATAAAGTTCATACAACAATCATCACATGATTGGCTCTAGGGCTTTCACTAACAATCTCCCACTAGCACTAGTGCCAATCACCGTAGTATCTAATACCCAATGACCTAGTGTGACCATCATGCTTTTTCTGTGCCAAAGCCTTGGTCAAGGGATCTGCGAGGGTACTCTACAAATCTTCACATCTCCTCGATCAACAATCTCACGAATGAGATGGAAGCACCGATATATTCGGCCTCTGTTGTAGAATCAATAATTGTGTCCTGCTTGGAACTCTTCCAGCTCACAGTGCTACCTATTCAAGCAAAACACGAACCCTGACTGCGATCTATAATCATCCTGGTCAGTTTGGAAGATGGCATCGCTGTAACCCTTTACAGCTAGCTCCTCATCGCCTCCAAATATCAAGAAATATTCTTTAGTCCTTCTCAAGTACTTAAGAATATTCTTGACTGCTATCCAGTGACGCTCACCTGGATCTGACTGGTATCTACTCGTCATGCTCAAAGCATACGAGACATCAGGATGAGTACACAGCATGGCGTACATGATAGATCCTATAGCAGATGCGTAAGGGATCTTATCCATGCGGTCTCTCTCCTCTCTAGAAGAGGGACTTTGAGTCTTCGAAAGACTCACACCATGTGACATCGGCAGAAGTCCTTTCTTGGAATTCTGCATGGCAAACCGAAGTAATACCGTGTCAATGTATGTACTCTGACTTAGGCCAAGCAATCTCTTAGATCTATCTCTATAGATCTTTATGCCTAGAATACAGGCTGCTTCACCTAAGTCCTTCATTGAGAAGCACGTCCCCAGCCAAGTCTTCACAGACTGTAGCGAAGGGATGTCATTCCCAATGAGTAGTATGTCATCCACATACAATACAAGGAACACAACTGTGTTCCCATTAACCCTTTTGTAGACACAGGGTTCATCTTCATTCTTGATGAAACCAAACTGTTTGATTGCATCATCGAATCGATGATTCTAGCTCCGAGAAGCTTGCTTTAGCCCATAAATGGACCTTTGTAGCTTGCATACCTTCCCAGTATGTTGTGGATCTACAAAACCCTCAGGTTGTGTCATGTACACATCCTCGAGTAAGTTTCCATTCAGAAACGCGGTTTTGACATCCATCTGCCAGATCTCATAATTGTGGTATGCTGCAATAGCAAGCAAGATCCGAATGGACTTAAACATTGCCACTGGAGAAAAGGTTTCATCATAGTCAATACCATGAATTTGCTTGAAACCTTTAGCCACCAATCGGCCCTTATAGGTATGCGTAAGTCCATCCATGTCAGTCTTTCTCCTAAAGACCCACTTACACCCAATGGGTTTGACCCCTTCAGGTGGATCAACCAAAGTCCATACTTGGTTAGTGTACATGGATTCCATCTCGGATCTCATGGCATCTAGCCATTTCTCAGAATCTGGGCTCATCACAGCTTCCTGATAGGAGGTAGGCTCATTCTCAATGAGCATAACGTCATCATGGTCAGACAAGAGAAATGAGTATCTCTCGGTGACGGCGTGTACCTATCGGACTGCGAAGAGGTAGGTCTACTTGAGCAGTGGTTGTTCCACAACTCTTTGTGCAACAACCTCATCACCCACAACACTTTGTGGTTCTGTTCAACCTCCTTCAAGGCCTCGTGATATGGTCCTTATCTTGAATTTCTTCAAGATCGAAGGTACTCCCACTAGTTTTTCTAGAAACAAAATCCCTTTCTAGAAAAACCCCGGTCTTTACCCACAAACATTTTGTCTTGGTGGGAATGTAAAGTAATATCCCTTTGTATCCTTGGGATATCCAACAAAATAGCACCTATCGGATTTGGGTCCCGGTTTATGCGAGACTTGGCGTCGAGCGTAAGCCTCACAACCCCAAATCCTCATAAAAGACATCTTGGGATTTTTCCTGTCCATATCGTATATGGTGTCTTTACTGACCTTGGATGGTACAGGTTAAGGGTAAAGGCTGTGTCGAGCATATCCCCAAAAGGATATAGGAAGATCTGTGTGACTCATCATAGATCGTACCATATCCAATAAGTGCGATTCCTCCTTTCAATACACCATTCCAGCGTGGTGTTCGGGAGGAGTGAGTTGGGATAGAATCCCACACTCGGCTAGATAGTCAGAAACTCATGGCTAAGGTATTCACCACCTCGATCTCGATCAAGTATCTTAATACTCTTGCCAAGCTAGTTTTGTACTTCATTCTTGAATTCTTTGAACTTTTCAAAGGATTTGATTTATGTGTCATAAGATACACATAACCATATCTCTTGAAGTCATCAGTAAATGTAATGAAGTACACCTGTAACCACCTCTAGCGACAACATTGAAAGGACCACATACATCACTATGTATAAGTCCTAACAAATCTATTGCTCTTCGCTATATCCACTAAAGGAGTCTTGGTCATCTTACCTAAAGGCAAGACTGCATGTCTCATATGATTCAAAATTAAATGAGTCTAGCACCCCATCCTTATGGAGTGAGATAAGCGACTCTCATTTATGTGACCTAGCGACAATGCAGAGATAGGTTTGGTTCAACTCATTTGACTTGAACCTCTTGGTACTTATGTTATAGATGGGGCTCTCTAAGTCTAGAAAGTAGAGTCCGTTCATTAGAGGTGCACTACAATGATAGAACATATCATTTAAATAAAAGAACAACATTTGTTCTTTATTATAAATGAAAATCCTTTCTTGTCAAACAAGAAAGCTGAAATGATGTTCTTAGTTAAAGCGGGCACATAACAACATTCATCTAATTCTAGTACAAGCCCGGAGGCGAGAGATAGATCATAAGTTCCTCTGACAACGCTGACAACCCTTGCTCCATTGCCTACTCGTAGGTCCACCTGGCCCTTTATCAATGCCCTGCTATTTCTCAGTGCCTGCACATTGGTACAAATGTGAGATGCACATCCGGTATCTAATACCCATGATGAAGAAATAGATAGATTGACTTCTATAACATTTATACCAGTAGAAGTCTCACTTCTCTTCTTAAGATCTTCCGTATGCCTTGCGTTACGCTTCCAGTTGTCCCGCTTCTTGCGTAAGAAAGCCCCCTTCCTTGGCTACCCCTCCTTTGGGTTTAAATTCTTTGCCTTTGCCCTTGGCTTGGGACTTTCCCTTACCTTTAGGCTTGCCCTTGCCTTTCTTCTTCTGCACCATCAAAATGGTGTCAGATTTACCCTTCTTAAGGTTAAGCTCTGCAGTTCTCAACATGCTGAGCATCTCAGGCAATGGCTTATCAATTTCATTCATGTTATAATTCATGACAAATTGATTGAAGGCTTGTGGCAAAGATTGCAAGATTAGGTCAGTGGCCAGCTCTTGGCCAAGTGGGAATCCCAGCCTTTGTAGGTTTTCTACGTACCCAATCATCTTGAGTACATATGTACCTACGGGAGTCCCTTCTTGCATTTTGGACCCAAATAATGCCTTAGAGACTTCATATCTCTCATGCCTAGCTTGTCTTTGATATAGTTGACGAAGATGTCCAACCATATCATAAGGATTCATGAACTCGTGTTGCTTCTGAAGCTCAGAGTTCATGGTCGCGAGCATTAGACATGACACATCTAATGCATCATCTTGATGCTTCTTGTAAGCATCTTTGTCAGCTCGCGAGGCATTGGCAGGAGGTGCCTCCGGAATGGGCCGCCCAGACGCATAACTTCCTTTCTTGGGTGAGAACACTGTGTTCCTGACTACCCAGAAAATTTGCTCCATTGAGCTTGTCCTTCTTAAGGACAGATCGCAGAGAGAGAGTGTTCGTGTTTGTCGACATAGTTATCTACAACATACAATGCAGAGAATTAATATCATATTCCTTTTATCATTTAATTAGGCCTTTAATCAAATGATGCTCCCACTGAATTATAGGAATTTTGTAGAATCGAGTTATGGATGTGGTCAAACCACATTATTAGATTCAAACAAACTAGCTATAATTCTTACGGGACAAGATCCACATCATACTAAGCCTTGAGTTAGCTTTGGCTAAATCGCCCAAGACTTAGTACGATCGGTGGGTAACACATTACCGATTACATCTCTATGCAACTCTTGTTTATAGGATTAAGACCCACATTTACAAAAGACCTTGAGTTAGCTTTGGCTAAATCGCCCAAGATTTAGTGTAAATGCGATCTTAACCTATCTTTCCAACGATTGGAATATGCCTATAGTTCTACTTGATCCAATTTAGTTAACTAGTTTTACTCAATCTAATTGAGCTTACTCTAACCCGAGTCGTGATAGGCGGGACCAAGATTGTCCCTCCGCACCCTACCAAGATAATATGCGTTGCTCTGCTTTGGCAGATTCAACAACAACAAATGATCGAGGTAGTGATGGGTATCAAGGCTCGGTAGGCATTTTCGAGTTGATTCGATTATGATCTAATCTAATCGTAATGTGTATCTTATACGCATTTAGGCCTTTATTATCCTATATTAGCATGCATCATATACATACATTCATTATTCTAGCATGCATCATATACATACAAGAAAATTATCCTAGCATGCATCATATACATACAAGCACTATTCTACTAGCATGCATCACATACATACAAGCAAAATCAATTAAATATACATATATATATATCAACATATATATATATATCATTAAATGTGATATAGTCATGGCCCTACTACGATCTTCTCAAGCCAATGAGAAGATCGGATGGTCAACCTAAGGCTAGCGGCTTCTCCAAGCGCTTCCTTTGACCGCCATGTGTCGTCGTCACCCTTCTCGTAATCTCGTCTTCGAGTGGACTTTCCACCGCTCCATTTTGTACATTACAAATATGAAACTCGAGTTACATTCGAGTATACACTATACAATACGCACAACCACAAAACGGCACGCAGGACGTATTATGAATTACAACACACTTATTCAATCAAATTGGGGTCATTGGGCCATGACAATCACAGAATTATACATAATTCTAAATTATGTATTTTTACAGAAATTTCTATAATTTTTCCTAATTTATTTCGAATTTATGAGTCAACTCTCCGTAACGGTCCCGCTAAGCGGTTTCCGGGCGCGATCGCGGGACATGGCCCCTTTCGGGGATAGGGGCAGCGCCCCTACTCGCAAAATAAACTTCGCGAGTGTCCCTACAATGATCTTACAGTGACTTAAGTCGCTGTCCCAAAAACCTAAAGCGAGAACTCGCCGATTCGGAGAGTTTTTCTCGACGGTTGAAGCCTACGAGTGTCCCAACACTCGTTGCTTCGACTCTACGAGAAAAATACCCAAAAATTCTATAAAATAAGAAAATTTACAGAATCATATAAATCTGTAATTTTTATATCTAATATAAAAACTACAAAAATGAAACACATACATGCTTCGCACGTGGCTCTGATACCACTGTTGGGTTTTTCCGAGCCACAAAAACCGCTTTTTGCGTTGCGGAAACCTCGGATGCCCCGGCCACGGATCCGTGCGAAGTATAAAATATAAAACTAACATGTATGTGATTAATACCTTTAGATCTACTCTAGATCTACATGATAAGAAGTTACCCTCGATGCGATGCCCTTCGCAAATCCCGCTCGTCCAAAAGGTTCGCCGGAACTCGAGAGTGTCAAGTGCACACTCCTCTATTGGTATCCACACAAACAATATGTGGAGAAAAATACCTTAGAGTGTGCTAGCACCCTTTAGGAATTTCGGCCAAGGAGGTTGGGAGAGCTTGAGAGGGTGTTCCAAGGAAGAAGATGAAGTTGTGTAACTCACAAAATCAATTCCATCTAATGGAATAAGTGGTTGGCCACTTCATGGAGAGGAGGTTACATGCATGCATGTAACTCCCATGACCCTTGGTCTCCCTCATGATGTGGCACCAATTGACAAAGTCAATGATGATGTGGAGCATCATCATTGGCCGGCCATGCCAAGTCATCATCATGACATGGCATTTGGTCAAGTCAAACTTGACCTTTCATCTTCCCTCTCAAGTCAAGTCAAACTTGACCTATAATCTCCCATGGTTGATCAAATCTAACCACTTGACTCAAGTCAATTTAATTTAATGAATCTCTATTCATTAATTTAAATTGATTTGATGAATCAAATATAAATTAGACTCATTCAACACTTGAATCAACTTGAGTCTAACTCAATTAGTCTAATTTGGATTACTCTTAATCCAATTTGGTTCATCCCATGAACCTAATCCTCATGGTTCATCATATGAACCTAATCTCCATCTAATTGCTCTTATGTTTGTGACCCTATAGGTTCTTGTAATGTTGGCAATGTCCCTAAACCGATTTAGGAACATAAGCAATGAGCGGTATCTAGCAACACATCATTGCTACCCAAGTTACAAGAATGTTGAGCTCCAATATCACCTTTGTGACTACTAATTGTGACTCTCACAATATGTGACAATGTCCCTCTATCCTTGACATCTAGATTGACCAATCGAGGCATAGACCATGTCATCCTCGGTACAATCTAAATCTTGAACTCCAAGTAGACTCACTCTAATCAAATGAGCTCAATATCTCATATTGACTCATTTGGGCATGGCCATGCACTTCGTGGTCTCACTCTATCAAGAATATCGATGTCACCCGTCATATAGGAGGGATAGATCCCATCTACATCACTCACATCCCTCCGCATAATTACGTTACATACCCGATGTCGCCTTTATAGTCCACCCATTTACGGGTGACGTTTGACGAAGCCAAAGTATGCAACTCCTTATGTAGGGAACCATGGTGACTTCAGGTCTAAGGACTAATAGTCATACTAATAGCCACATGAGAAAGTATATGACACTCATATAACGATCCATGATACTTTCTCATGGCGGGTCATTCAGTATACATTCTCCAATGCATACCCATGTGTCAACTTGATATCTCATATCCATGACTTGTGAGATCAAGTCATCTTGTTGACCAACATGCTAGTCTCTATGCATTAACATTGTCCCTGAATGTTAATACTCGACTAGGAATGATTAAGAGTAGTGTTCTCTATATCATCTCATTATCGATTCAACCAATCGATTGATATAGATAAGAACCTACTACTCAAGGACATTATTATATTTAGTTATTTGGCACCAATACAAGTAAATATAATAACCATGCCTTTATAAATAGGAATATGATACAATAAAGTTCATACAACAATCATCACATGATTGGCTCTAGGGCTTTCACTAACAATAATTACGTATACACTTAAGGCATTCCTGAGAAATGCCTTATGGACATCGATTGTCGATGCCTATAAGGTTTCTAGGGATCTTTCCACAATTAGACTAGACAAATTCTTTTGTGAACTTGAACTACACGAACAAGCTAACTCGGGTCAAACCGAGAATGGTATTGCTTTAGTGGCAGGTTTGACGAAAAAGGAAAGAAAAGCAAAAAGTGAATCCGAAGAAGAGTCGGAGTCGGAGTCAAACGAAGAAGAAGAAATAGTAAATATGGTTCAGAAGATGTTCAACCGGAGAAAGAAGTTTACAAAGAAAGACACTAAGAAAGTTATTGATAACAAGCCGAGACCCCGATCAGAAGTGACTTACTATGAGTGCAACGGAAAGGGACACTACAAATCGGAGTGCGCAAATCTAAAAAAGGAAGCAAAACCAAAAAAGGAAAAGAAGAAGAAAGTGCTTAAGGCAACTTGGGATGAGTCATCATCGGAAGAGTCAGACACAGAAGAAATGAAGAGAAGTTTCGTGGCATTCATGGTCGAATCGAGCTCCGAAGTCGAGTCAAGTTCCGAGTACAAGTCCGATTCCGAGTCCGAGAGAAGCCACAGATCCGCATCCATTTCCGAAGGAGTAGATGAGGTAACTTCTCCCTTAGAAGATAAGTTGTACAATATAATTGCATGTCTAGGTAGGAAGTTAGCTAAGTTTGAGAATCGAGTCGACTCACTACTTAAGGAAGTCCAAGTACTTAAGGAGCAAGTCACCTCGAAGACTTCGACTTGATAAATTAAGGATAGAGACTCAACTCAAGTTGAAAAGCTTGAGGAAGAGAACTCAGTCCTAAAAAGCCAAATAGATGATCTAACTAGATCATTGGAAAGGTTTACTTTAGGCTCCAAGTATCTCAACATGATGCTTGGATCTCAGCGAGCCATATACAACAAGTCCGGACTCGAATACAAAGCTAAATCCTCCTATAAATCATACATGTCATTACTTAGCTGAAACACTAAGAATCGAGTCCAAGCATGTGTTCCTAAGTCTAGCTTAGTCAATCAAGTTGGACCAAAATAATTTTGGGTTCCTAAAAATCAAGTTCACTTAGTGAACACAAGTCAAACTAGCTACCACTTAGGGGGAACTAAAACTTTGCTTGTTTCCTTGTTTAGTTAAACTCTTATATGTTTTAGTTTACTTTACTTGCTTAATTTAGAACGGACTAGATAGGAAACAAAGTAGTTTAAACTTGAACAACCTAGTACTAAGATGAAGTGAACTGATAGTAAGTTAGGGAAGCTCTTCGAAGTGCATGTGTCACGCCTCGAGAGTATGCCTAGCCGAAAAACGGATAGCATCTCCCCTGTACATGACACAATATCTTATTGATACAAGGCCTTTTGGCCACAATCACACAACATATACATATATGTATAACTCAAAATCACAGTGAAAATCATCAGATAGAGTAAAAGAACTCGACATCACTACATACCGGTATGACTAACCACAACACAAAGAAAGTATCGTCAAAACCCGAATCAACAAGTGTGTGCATCAACAAAAGTCCAACACTACAATCCACCATATGAAACCAAGGTCATATCAAGAGATACATGGAAAAACCCAGACTCAGGTCCCTCAGATATGAGATGAGATGATGTCAGCCAGCGATACTCCAAGCCCATCATGAAGTCGACTACCTATTACCTGGGCGACAAGAAACCTAGGGCCTATGGTGGTAAGTATAAAACTCAGTGGTAATAAGAACAGAAGTGCATGCATAATATATATATCACATGCGAGTCAACAATATACTATCTAAAGGTATAACAGATATACACTAGTATGATATAACTAATGTATAAACAATTGATCAACTAATAGCAACATAAGGTACTGACATACCTAAAGATCGGCAACGATGTAACTCATACAACCTGAGTATAAGTACCATAATACAACACCTACAACATGGTAGAGTAAATACTAACTCTGTAATCAATAAAACTGACATACTAACATTCTATGTCAAATACACAATGCACCGGGTCCATCCCACATCACATCAGGATATTGGTCAAAGGTATACAACAGTCTGACTAACTCAACACTGGTAATCCACACACGGCCATATAGAATATGCAAGTAGAATGCAAGATGATGTACATGTTGGAAGTATTAAGGATACAATCAAAGTCCCACATTGGTAAGACATGGAAAAGATCATGTGCTTATAAGATGAAATGATATCATGAGGCCTTTTGGGTAAAGCCCAAAAACAAAACCATGAGGGTTTAGGCCCAAAGTGGACAATATCATGCCATTGTGGAGATATATGAATCTTATTTGCACTAACAATTGGTATCAGAGCCATGGTCCATGCCAAGCCATCAACCTCGAATGAAAGAATTGGAGCTCCCATGTCCAAATCAAGAGAACCAAACATCAGGCAGGAAGTCCAGTTGGGTCAGGAGGATCAAACAATTGGCAGGAAGTCCAATTGGGCTAGAAGGGCTAAACAACTGGCAGGAAGTCCTGGTGAGTTGAGGATAGGACATCAAGCAGAGAAAGTTCTTTGAGGACAGATAGGCTTGAGGGGGGCCCAATGTGGTCCTTCGTTTGAGGGACGGATTGTTGGAAGTATTAAGGATACAATCAAAGTCCCACATTGGTAAGACATGAAAAAGATCATGTGCTTATAAGATAAAAAGATATCTCCATTGGCATGAGGCCTTTTGGGTAAAGCCCAAAAATAAAATCATGAGGGCTTAGGCCAAAGTGGATAATATCATGTCATTGTGGAGATATATGAATCTTATTTGTACTAATAGTACAATCAAATGCAGCAAGCATAGCTCAAACAAATGCAACACCACAACAATCATATATATAGACTATATCTATATATATTCTCATCACACTCACCCACATATATATATATATATATATATATATATATGCAAATGCCATCAACCACGGTAATACAGATGCATAGTCATGCCTGCTCACCCCACTCGCTACTACGACCCCAGTGTGGCCTAGGTGGCTCGACATGACAACTATCCCAACTCAACACCAACCACTACTCTCAAGTGGTCGAGTGGGCAGTATGAACAAATAGCATATAAGCATAAAGAGCTAGCTACACAACTGGGGTCACTACTGTTGGCCACTCCGACAGTCACTACCCATGAGTGGTTGAGTGCCACACACATAGGACAATTGTACGCAACTCCAACTACCACTATCTATAGTGGTCAAGTGTGGCACAATAAATGCTCTGCCCTCACACCAGCTACTACTACCATGAGTAACCGTGGAGGCAGGATGACTAATGACTCTCTCGACCACAAGGGAGACCAAGTCGCCAGCATGCATGTAAATGGCATGAATGCACAGTCACACATAACTTACATCCACCATATACTCTCTATCCTACAGAGAGTCATACTCAACTGATTAACACACTCTCTATCCTGAAGAAAGTCATACTCAACTGATCAACACACTCTCTATCCTGCAGAGAGTCATACTCAACTGATCAACACACTCTCTATCCTACAGAGAGTCGTACTCAACTGATCATAATCAAGCCAGGACCACCAATCCGTAGCGACACTGTATCGACAAATCACATGTCCATACATGACTACATGATCCATAGTAGATATATATATACAACATCAGGATATGATATGAAAGTTCAACTTTACTTCTAGAACAATACTCATCACCAGATGATTTATCTAAATTGCACAATTCGGATCAACAACCGAATTTAGCTACGTACACGTGGGTAAACCACTATAGGTCCACTTACCATAACCTCTGTAATTCATAACAATGATGAATGAATAGATAAATAATGACAGAGCATTTAAAGTGCAAAGGAAGGTATCAAGCAATAGAAAAACTAGAGTGGAGTCAAGATCTAAGTGACAATAATTTTAAATCACATGCATCAGGGTTTAGCTACTACCTGACCAGGGTAGGAAATATTATCCACCTGATAAATAGCTCGTGCTAGCTATCCATGCTTATAGGCATCCGTCACTAATCAAATTCCTGCAAGAAAGAGCACGGAACATAACTAAGTTCTACCGTCATTCTAATAGTAAACCAAATCAACTCTATTACACATCAATCCACTGAGTTGATCCAACTCCTTCATTACTATCGATTTCCCCACAATAATTAGAATCAACCACACATGTCACATAACCAACTTATACTTCCATCATAATACCCAACTAATAAAATTATCCAAATCAACTCACCTTGCTTATCCTCAATTGTACAGCTTCTGGATCCATAATTATGGTATCAAATCTATACTGATTAGAATGATTTAACAACAATCCATACTTGATCACTTGCATACCTAATTATTGAAATATATCACAGATATTACCAATTCCATTTTATCTCTATTTCATTCCATAACCACAATCCAAGCATTAGATAAAGCCGATGAAGAACTTACCCAAGCACGTAGGGATGGATCACAACTTCAGCCACAGCTTCTTCTTAATGTTGGTGCAGTAGGTACCAGATAATCGAACCTAAGTTTTGATTATGGAAAAGACCCAAAGCTAAGGTCATATTGTTGTTTAACAAGCTGAACCAAGTGTGCAGAAATGGTTAAGCTGAGCTGAAAGTCGGTGACACCCGGAGAATCCCGAGTTGGAAAACTGTGGTGGTCAGGCGACATCGAGATAACTTTGGAGGTAGTCGAAGAACCCAGGTGGAGACATGAAGAAAAGCTGCGAGTCACAAAAGGACCTAAGGTAAGCTCGTGTGTGAGTGAATGTAAGGTCGGGTCCTCCATACGGGGACATCCTTAGGCGGCGATCCGACTAAGACTTCCTGTGGAAGGTCTAAGTATAGATCAAATGGTAAGTGGTCGTCGAATTCACTTATATTATTTTTATTTCGAGCTAACTCTTTAGTGCAGTCGAGAACCCTAGCCACCAGTTGACTGCTAGCTTGTAACAGTCGATTGTTGGGCATCAGTCAAATTGATAAGGGAATCAGTCGACTGCCAGTTGAATTTCCAGCCTCGAGGAGAGTCAAGATAAGCTCCACTTATCTTGGGGGGATGAGTTTCTTTGACCATGAGCTAGAACTGAACATTGGGGAGCTTCCAAGGCTATAAAAGAAGGGGGGTTCACCCCTTTAGATCATCAAAAGTGCTTACAAAGTGATCCCGCAATGTCACTTCTCTACGACTATGCTACGACGCCGAAAGGCTGTTGGAACGTCGACGACACACCCTCGACTTCAAGATCAGATCATCGTCAGTATAAGTTTTTGTAGAGTTCATTTCAATTACTTGTATTCCATCTTTTATCGATCTTTTGATCATAATGAGGAGAGGTGGGATTGTCCCTCCACCTCGATCTTTTTGTTTGTAATCGTTGTCTCCTACCTCTAACGAGAAGGAGACTCTTTAGTGCTTTGCCCTCCTTACGCGGTCTAGGATCGCAAGGCCCTTGGATTAGCAACTGTTAGGTTGTGAATCAAGTAAAAATAGACGTGTGTTTATTTACTTTTTCTGCTGCAATACTTTACTTTTTATTTAATCGAACGAAAAGAAAAGAATTTGTCGAGCACTTTTCACCCCCCCCCTCTAGCGCTTTTCGATCCAACAATTGGTATCAGAGTGGGGGTGCTACTATTTGGTGCAACCACTAATCTAGCACTTGGATTTAAGTTTTCTTTTCATTTTTGGTTTTACAATTCGTAAGTTAAGTCTTTTCGTTTCATTTAATTTCCTTCTCCCGCACTACTAATCCAAGACGAGAGTCTTGTTACCATTTTGTCATTTTTGTTTTTGCGAGGTTCGCTTTTCTTTATAAATGGCTCATCTCGAAGGGTTTAGCATTGCCTGACCTCCATTTTACAATGGAGATGACTTCCATTACTAGAAGGGTCGGATGGAGTGCTATTTAAAAACCCAAGTAGAGATGTGGACCATAATCCAAATTGAGTTCACACTTCCTGCTAATGAAGATGGTGAATCGTTGGATTGCGATCAATGGACAAATGTCATAAAATGCCAAGTGGAAGTCGATGCCAAGGCTATGCAAATCCTACAATGTGGCTTGTCCAAAGAAGAGCTCAACCACGTCAGCCCCTTCATCAGTGTGAAGGATCTTTGGAACAAGCTCATCGAGCTTCACAAAGGAACCGACGACGCTAAGGTATATAAGAGGGATCTATTTTTAAATAAATTATACAATCTAAAAATGTAGGTTCACGAGAGCACCACCCAATTACATGTACGGATCCAAGATATCATCAACGGTCTACATTCGATCAGATAGAAGGTCGAAAATCGGGACTTAGTAAGGTACGCGCTTAACACTTTCCCTAGGACTACCTTGTGGACATCCATGGTTGATGCCTACAAGGTTTCTAAGGACCTTTCTAAGATTAGATTAGATGAAATATTTTTTGAATTTGAATTACATGAGCAGTCTAATTTGGCCTCCGCCGAGAAAAGTATTGCCTTATTTGCAGGACCGAAGAAGAAGCCCAAAAGCAAACCGCCTCCGGAGGAAGAAGATGAGTATGAGTTAGAGATTGACGATGAGATGGAAACTGAACTAGTGAATCTAGTTCGAAAGATGATCAAAAGCCGAAAATGATACATCAATCAATATAAGGAAGGTAAGTCTAAATCAAATTCCAACTATAGATGCTATGAGTGTAACAAGTTGGGCCACATCAAGTTGGAATGTCCAAAAGATCAAGAACAAGGCACAAAAGTCCAAGAAAGCACTCAACGCTACATGGGAGGAATCATCGGAGGAGGACGATGAACTCAACAACATTGTCTTCATGGCCAAGCCGACTGAACCCGAGGAACAGTCCGACTCCGGATCCGACGACGAGTCTCTATTCAAGACAAGCCACGGATCCATATCCGGTTCAAAAGGTTCACTCAAGGTAAGTCGATCTTTAATTGATACGTTATATAATGCAATTAAGTTTTTAACTAGAAAGTTAGCTAAGCCCAAGTCCAAGGTCAAGACCTTAGTTGAGGAGGTTAAACTCCTTAAACACGAGGTCTCCCTAACCTCTTCGACTAGTCAAGTTCAAGAGGAGGACTCAACTCGAAGTTGAGAACTCGCTCTTGAAAGGACAAGTCAAAGATCTTAGGCAAACATTGGAAAGTTTTACTTTGGGATTCAAGGGACTTGACCTACTACTTGGATCGCAAAGGGTCGTGTACAACAAGGCCGAACTAGGATTTAGATCAAATACGACTAACAAGTCATATATGTCAATTGTAAATCGTAATAGAAAACAAGTCCAAGCATGGGTCCCTAAAACTGGCTTAATTTCACAATTAGAATCTAATAAGTACTAGGTTCCCAAGGACCAAATCCACTACGTGGATAGACCAAATCAATTCAATGGTCCAGGGGGAGCTAGTAAAAAATTTGTTTGTTCTATTACATGTAATTAGTCTTTGCATGCTTAGTTATTTTGTTTTAATTTTTAGAATGGCTATATAGGGTCAATATCTCGTAAATCTTGACAACATAGTATTAGGATGTGGCGAGATAATAGTACGTTAGGGAAATGAAATCATGTGTGTCCAAGGTAGATAAGGTGTATCTAGCTTGGTGCACTCGACTAAGTTGAACTAGCTGAAGCTACCTCGCCGTATCCTTAACTAGTTAGACCAAAAAGTAATCTTAAGTGACTCGAGTAATCGATTTCTTGGATTTGGCTTTGTCTAAGGAAGTTGTCATTGTTACAATCAAAGAAGGCCTCTGTGCCTCGCCACGACCTGGAAGCCAATTTCTCGAAAAAGTTACTTGACTAGCTAAAGGTTAAATCCGAATCTAACCCAAGGTTAATTAGTTTCAATTCATTAAATTTAATCAAGTAAAATTGAAGTCATCTCACAGAACACATAAGGATAACATATTTGATCATGTAGAAAGGGTGAGATGACTCTAGGACTAATAAACTTCAACCAATTCTCAAATTCCAATATCCGATCCAATGACTATATGTGTAAGATCAATGGATATTGAACAGTGGGTGCTCCCGACACATGACCAGAGACTGACTGAAATTTTCGAAGCTTAGATTCAAAAGTCAATGATCGGTAGCTTTCGGAAACAACGGTAGGCTCAAAATCATCGGATCAGGTGATATTGAGCTAAACTCCAACTTTACAATTCAAAATATTTTATTAGTCGAAAATTTTGAGTATAATTTACTTAGTGTAAGCCAATGGTGTGACAACAACTATAAGGTCATATTCTTAGAAAATGAATGCTTAATTAAAACTAATGAAACCTCTAAAACAATACTAAAAGGAACTCGGAATAGCAATATCTACATAATTAATTTACCCAACTCCTCAACCAAGTGTCTTATGACACAACAAGAGGAATCTTGGTTGTGACACCGACAACTCGGCCACTCGCACCCAAGGCTCATTCACAAGGTGAGTCAGAGTGGTTTAGTCAGAGGCTTGCCCAACCTTAACAACTTGGATAATAAAATCTGTAATGCTTGTCAACAAGGTAAATAAACTAAGACACAACATCAACTAACTAACCAAGAACAAACCAAAAGTGTGCTTGAGCTCCTACACTTGGATCTATTTGATTCTCATGAAGCCAAGTCACTAAACGGAAGTCAATTTTGCTTAGTCATAATTGATGACTATGTTGGATCGAAGCGGATCACTAGAGGGGGGGGGGGTGAATAGCGATAAACCTTTTTTTCTTTTCAAAATCATTTCAAAAGACTTATACGCAGCGGAAATGTAAATGTAAAGTAAAAGAGACAAGGGAATTTTACTTGGTTCGTAGCCTTCGACTACTACTCCAAGGCCCTAGTGGTCCTTGACCACGTACGGAGGGCAAAAGCACTAAAGAACTCCTCCTCGTTAGAGGTAGGAGTTAATCGTTACAAATAAAAGCACAAAGCTTGAGGTAGAGGGACACTCCCCCTCTCCTCGTTATGATAAAAGCTCCGAGAATTGAAAGTAATTAACTGAAATACACAACTTAAACTGACGTAATAAAAAGAAAACAATTAAACTTAGACGTCGGAGAAGAAGCACTTCGTTGTCGGAAAGTTGTAGCTTAGCGGAGGCTTTTGGAAGCTTAGAATTAATTAAGAAACCCTAGGATAGGCCCTCCTTTTATAGCCTTTGATCCCCTTTTCGAGAGGAACCCTAGCCAATCACAATTGAGCACCAATCTCCTTGAAATGGGGTGATAAGCCTTAACTCCTCGAAGCTGATCATTGACCATCAGTCGACTAATGGCCATCATCAGTCGACTGATGGTAGCATCAGTCGAATGCTGACTGCAGGCAGTCGACTGATGAACGATAGTTGAGTCCTCCAAGCTGGCAGTCGACTGATGTTGGCTGAAATGACAAGTTAGCTGAACAATAACATTATTTCGACGGCCTCCAACCGTCCGATCTCGACCTAGACCACCTATGAGATGTCTTAAGTATATCCCCGTAAAGAGGATACGACCTCACTTACACTCGCACACACGAGCTTACCTCGAAACTTACTATGTCGCTTTCGCTTCCGACCTTCCACTCGATTCCTTCGGCTCCCTCTGAAGTCACTCGAGTGTCGTCCGACCACCACGACTTTCTCCGAATGTCTCTAGCCTTCAGCTCCAGCTATAGCAATATTCTGCACACTCGATTCAGTTCGTGAGACAACGACATGAGCTTAACTTTGTATCGTTTGCTATAATCAAAACTTAGGTTCGACTTAGGTGCCTACTGCACCAACAATCTCCCCCTTTTTGATTTATGGCAAACCCACATACAAAGTTAAGTAAATAGCAAGCAAGAAGAATAATAACGCATGAGAAATAAGAATGAAGATTAAGTTGGAGTAGTAAGGATTTTCTTCAAGTACTCCCCCTTGAGGAAACCTCCCCCTTGACCGAGGGTGAGTCTTTGAAGAAAGACCTTAATCCTTCCCCCTGAGGGTTGCTTTAAGTAATTAACATTACTTAAAGTTGGCCTTAGTAAAACGTTAATGTTTTTGTAAAACATTAACGGCATAAATAAGTTTAAGTTAAGAATTCTCTTAACTTGGCCTTTACTTCCTTTTGTTAAAAGTTAAATAAGTTTTCAAAACTTAAAGTTTAATTTTGGTCATGTAAAGAACATATGAAGTAAGAGTTAAGTTATCATAAATTAAATTTTTGACCCCTTAACTTTGGCCTTTTACTCCCCCTTTTGCCATATATCGAAAAGAGTAAGGGTGTGTGGGAAAAAATTAAGTGATAAATTTAAAGTCCAAGCATGTTCCATATTATTTTGAAAATAATATACTAAAAATAAGCTCATCTATAAAATATTCGACTCATATTTGGCTTGATTGATATGAAAGATCAACCAATCCTGGTCAGAATCGGTTAGTATGTATGATTATACTTCGTGGTTCATGGCGATGCACTAGTTCTACATCTGGAACCAGGAGTAAGGTCCTAACATCTCACACCCATCTACGTGGCTAAGTACACAAACACATTAGTCCTATGTGTTGTGAGATGTATTGGCTCCTTAAATCTATAGGTGCATGATATCTGAGGTATGTCCTATGCTAGTTCCATGAAAAATGAAAAGTAAGAAATAGTAGTAAGAAAATATAATTTGCAAAGTTCTATTCTACTACGCACATGCCCAATTTTCGTCTTAATAGACTAAATTCGGCTTCGGGTAGGGGTTTAGTAAATAGGTCTGCCAAGTTAGACTTCGATTTTACGTATTCGAGTTGTATGGCTCTGTTGGTCACATGTTCTCAAATGAAATGGTGTTTGACCTCTATATGTTTGGTCCTAGAGTGACATATCAGATTCTTAGTAAGATTAATTGAACTAATGTTATCTACGTGAAGTTTAGTATTCATAAAGTCTAACTTAAAGTCGTGGAGAGTGTGTTTCATCCAAAGAAGCTGAGTAACACACTCACCCATCGTGATGTATTCGGCTTCGGTGGTAGATAAGGCAACATAGTGTTGCTTTCTACTGCACTAACTTACTAGACTCGAGCCGAGAAGTTGACAACAACCACTCGTACTCTTTCTATCGAGCTTACTACCGGCATAGTCCAAATCGGAGTAGCCGGTTAGTTCGAACTCGGTAGATCTAGGGTATCAAATACCGACATTAAGTGTACCCTTTAGATATCTAAGGATACGCTTGACTAGAATTAGGTGAGACTCCTTGGCACATGTTTGGAACCTTGCACACATACTTACTGCAAATAAGATATCGGGTCAGCTTGCAGTTAAGTAAAGAAGACTCCCTATTACGCTCCTATAGTATTTTAAATCAATTGAATTTCCTATTACATCTTCTTCTATATTCACATTAGTTGCCATTGGAGTATTAATAATTTTAGCATCTTGCATTCCAAAGTGTTTAATTAATTCCCTAGTATATTTGCGTTGATGTAGGTATATTTCATCTTTAGTTTGTTTAATTTGTAGACCTAAGAAGAAGCTTAACTCGCCTACTAAATTCATTTCAAATTCACTTTCCATAAGTGAAATGAACTCATTTAGTAGGATTGAGTTGGTGGTTCCGAAAATAATATCATCTACGTAGATTTGGGCTATGAATATGTCTTTACCTAAGGTTTTTACGAAAAGAGTTGGGTCAACTACACCTTGGTTAAAACCTTTTGACTTAAGATAAATCGAAAGTCTCTCGTACCAAGCTCGAGGAGCTTTTTTAAGTCCATAGAGAGCTTTCTTTAACCTAAGGACATGATCGGGTTTATCTAAACTTTCGAAATCGGGAGGTTGACTAACATAAACTTCTTCTTTAATGTATCCATTCAAGAACGCAGATTTCACATCCATTTGAAATAACTTAAATCCTCGATGTGTTGCATATGCTAATAGCATTTGAATGGACTCTAATCTAGCTACTGGGGCATAGGTCTCGTCATAATCTAAACCTTCGACTTGACTAAACCCTTTAGCGACTAGTCTAGCTTTATTTCTAACCACTTCACCTTTATCATCAAGTTTATTTCTAAACACCCACCTTGTTCCAATGATTGTTTTATCTTTCGGCGGTGGTACTAATTCCCATACTTCGTTCCTAGTGAATTGAGCCAGCTCTCCTTGCATTGCAATGATCCAATCGGGATCAAGAAGAGCTTGGTCAATAGTCTTGGGTTCAATTTTGGAAATTAACGAGATTTGACTAAGGTTTTTGTATGAGGCTCTAGTTCGAACTCCTAGACTTGAATCACCTATCACTTGATCGATAGGATGATTCGTTTGAGTCCTAGTTGGGTTTGGGTTTGAGTCTACAACTTGATCAATAGGATGACTCGTCTGAGTTCTAGTTTGGTTAGAATCATCTATCACTTGGTCGATAGAGTGGCTTGGTTGACTTAGGTTAGGATTAATACTAGAGCTGATCTCCAGATCAGAGTTAGGTCTAGTATGAATCGGCTCGCTAATTGGGGTTGCCGGGGGATTTGTAGTTTCGTGTCCTTCATCAAATACTACATTGATAGTTTCCTCGACTCTAAGGGTGTCATGGTTGTATACTCTATAATCTCTACTTGTAGTCGAGTATCCTAGAAAGATTCCGGTCGTGATTTTGGATGTAAACTTCCCTAGGTAATCCTTAGTGTTTAGGATATGTACCTTACACCCAAATACCCTAAAGTACTTGATGTTAGGTATTTTATCGTGATAAATCTCGTATGAGGTCTTAAGGTGCCTCTTTACCATAAGGATCCTATTTTGGACGTAGCATGTCCTATTCACGGCTTCCGCCCAAAATCTATCGGGTAGGTTATACTCGTTTAACATTATCCTAGCGGCTTCTTGTAGGGTTCTATTTTTGCGTTCTACTAGGTCATTTTGTTGTGGGGTTCTAGGGCAAGAGAACTCATGGTGGTATCCATTTAGGTTATAGAATTCTGTAAACCTATGGTTTTCGAATATACCACCATGATCAGTCCTAAGTCTTTTGATTTTAATGCTTTATTGATTTTCTATTAATTTAAATAGGTTGATTAATTGATCTAGGGTATCACTTTTGTGTTTGATGAACCTAACCCAAGTAAATCTAGAGTAGTCATCAATTATGACTAAATAGAATTTACTTCCGTTAAGTGACTTAGCTCCGTGTGAATCAAATAGATCCATGTGTAGGAGTTCAAGCACACTTTTGGTTCATTCTTGATTAGTTAGTTGATGTTGTGTCCTAGATTGTTTACCTTGTTGACAGGCATTACATATTTTATTATCCAAGTTATTGAGGTTAGGCAAACCTCTGACTAAGTCACTCTGACTCATCTTATGAATGAGTCTTGGGTGTGAGTGACCGAGTCGTCGATGCCACAACCATGATTCCTCTTACCATGTCATAAGACACTTAGTTGAGGAGTTAGTTAAGTTAATAGTGTAAATATTGTTATTTCTGGTTCCCTTAAGGATTGTTTTAGAGGTTTCATTTGTATTAATTACGTATTCATTTTCTAGAAATATGACCTTATAGTTATTATCACACAATTGGCTTACACTAAGTAAATTATATTGAAAATTTTCTACTAATAAAACATTTTGAATAATAAAATTTGAGTTGAGCTCAATATCACCTGATCCGATGATTTTGAGCTTGTCATTATTTCCAAAGGCTACTGATCCTTGTCATTTGAATCGAAGCTTTGAAAACTTGAGTTGATCCCCGGTCATATGCAGAAGTAACCACTGTCCAACATCCATTAATCCTACACGCAAGATAGTTGGATCGAATATTGGATTTATTAAAGATTGGTTGAAGATTATTAGCCTAAATCATCTCACCCATGTCTACATGATCAAACATGTTAACCCTATATGTTCTTGTGAGATGACTTCCAATTTTACTTGATTTAAATTTAATGACTTAGACCCTTGTCAACCTTGCGTTAGATTCGAATTTAACCTTAGGCTCATCAAGTCACCATTTCAAGATCATGGCTTTCAGGTCATGGTGAGGCACAGAGGCCTTCTTTGATCGGAACAATGACCACTTCCTTAGACAAAGTCATTTTCAAGAAAATAGAGACTTGACTTACCTAAGACCACTTCCTGGTCTAACTAGTCTAGGATACGTCGAGGTAGCTTCAGCTAGTTCCGCTCGGTCAAGTGCACCGAACTAGATACGCCTTATCTAGCCCGAATACACAAGACTCTGCTTTCCTAGCGTACTATGTTATCAAGTATTGACGAGTTATAGTCCTATCTAACCATTTTAAAAAGGAAAATCAAACTAAATAAAAACCTAAGCATGCAATTTCTAAGTTAAAACATAAACAAGTTTCATACTAGCTCCCCCTAGACCGTTGAATCGATTCAGTCTCTCCACATAGTGGATTTGGTCCTTGGGAACCCAGTACTGGTTTGATCCTAAGTTTGAAATCAAGGTGGTCTTAGGGACCCATGCTTGGACACATTTTTTATGTCTACTTACAATCGACATATACGACTTGTTGGTCGTGTTTGAGCTAAACCCTAGCCCGGTCTTGTTGTACACGGCCCTTTGTGATCCAAGTAGGAGGTCAAGTCCTTTGGATCCCAAAGTAAACCTTTCCAACGTATTCCTAAGATCTTTGACTTGACTCATCAAGAGTGAGTTCTCAACTTCGAGTTTTTCAACCCGAGTTGAGTCCTCCTCTTGAATTCGACTAGTCGAAGAGGTTAGGGAGACCTCGTGTTTGAGGAGTTTAACTTCCTCAACCAGGGTCTCGACCTTGGACTCAGACTTAGCTAATTTTCTAGTTAAAAACTTAATTGCACTATAAAGTGTACTGATGAGAGACCAACTTACCTTGAGTGTATCTTTTGAACCGGATGTGTATCCGTGGCTTGTCTTGAATAGTGCTTCGCAGTCTGACTCGTCTTCAGTTTCTGATTCAAGTTTCGGTTTTGACTCCATCTCCGATTCCACCGGTTTAGCCATAAGAACATGATCATTATCTTCTTCCTTGGATGCTTCTTCCCAAGTAGCGTTGAGTGCCTTTTTGTGCTTTGGTGCTTTGCTTTTGAGCTTTGGGCATTTGGACTTGATATGTCCAAACCTATTGCATTCATAACATCTAATATTTGAACTTTTAGGCTTACCTTCGTTGGGTCGAGTGACGGTTTATTTTCAGCCCTTTACTATCCTCCGAACTAGGTTGACTAGTTCGGCCTCCATTTCCGAGTCGACCTCCGAATCGGACTAATCCTCTTCTTCCTTCGGGGGTGGCTTGCTTGCGGTTTTCTTTCTTAAACCTACAAAAGGTGCTATACCCTTCTCGGGTTCTGAGTTAGACTGCTCATGAAGTTCAAAATCAGAAAATAATTCATCTAACCTAAGTTTCGAAAGATCCTTGGAGACCTTGTAGGCATCGACCATGGATGCCCACAAAGTAGTCCTCAGAAAGGAGTTTAGAACATACCTTATAAGGTCACGGTTTTCGACCTTTTGCCCGATTGCGTGTAGATTGTTGACTATGTCTTGAACGCGGGTGTGAAGTTGTGTCGCGGACTCGTGTTCATGCATTTTTAGATTATATAGTTTATTAAATAAAAGATCACGCTTACATACCTTGGCTTCATTGGTCCCTTCGTGTAGCTCCACTAGATTTGTCCAAAGGTCCTTTGCGCTTATGAAGGGGGTCGACGCGATTTAGCACCTCCTTGGACAAGCCGCATTGAAGGATTTGAGTTGGCTTAGCGTCAGCTTCGACTTGTCATTTTGTCACAATGGTCCATTTGTCATAATCCAAGGATTCACCCACTTCGTTAGTCGGAAGTGTGAATTCCGTTTGGATTATGATCCACATCTCGATTTGGGTTTTGAGAAAGCATTCCATCTGACCCTTCCAATAACGGAAGTCATCTCCGTTGTAAAACGGAGGTCGGATGGTGCTAAAACCCTCGAGATGGGCCATTAAAACAAAAGAAACAAGGAGACGAAGATGAAAAACCTAGCAACGGAAAAAACACACAAAAAAGTACTAAGACTCGCATCTTGGATTAGTAGTGCGGGAGAAAAACTAACCAAATGAAATAAATCTGAAATAAATAGAATTAAAAAGAAAAAAATCTGTAAAAAGCTAGATCAGTGGTTTCGCCAAATCTTAGCAACCCCCGACTCTGATACCAATTGTTGGATCGAAGCGGATCACTAGAGGGGGGGTGAATAGCGATAAACCTTTTTTTCTTTTCGAAATCATTTCAAAAGACTTATACGCAGCGGAAATGTAAATGTAAAGTAAAAGAGATAAGGGAATTTTACTTGGTTCGTAGCCTTCGGCTACTACTCCAAGGCCCTAGTGGTCATTGACCACATATGGAGGGCAAAAGCACTAAAGAACTCCTCCTCGTTAGAGGTAGGAGTTAATCGTTACAAATAAAAGCACAAAGCTTGAGGTAGAGGGACACTCCCCCTCTCCTCGTTACGATAAAAGCTCCGAGAATTGAAAGTAATGAACTGAAATACACAACTTAAATCGACGTAATAAAAAGAAAACAATTAAACCTAGACGTCAGAGAAGAAGCACTTCGTTGTCGGAAAGTTGTAGCTTGGCGGAGGCTTTTGGAAGCTTAGAATTAATTAAGAAACCCTAGGATAGGCCCTCCTTTTATATCCTTTGAGCCCCTTTTCGAGAGGAACCCTAGTCAATCACAATTGAGCACCGATCTCCTTGAAATGGGGTGATAAGCCTTGACTCCTTGAAGCTGATCATTGACCATCAGTCGACTGATGGCCATCATCAGTCGACTGATGGCAGCATCAGTCGAATGCTGACTGCAGGCAGTCGACTGATGAACGGAAGTCGAGTCCTCCAAGCTGGCAGTCGACTGATGCTGGCTGAAATGACAAGTTAGCTGAACAATAACATTATTTTGACGGCCTTCGACCGTCCAATCTCGACCTAGACCACCTATGAGATGTCTTGGGTCGGATCTATACTTAAGTATATCCCCGTAAAGAGGATATGACCTCACTTACACTCGCACACACGAGCTTACCTCAAAACTTACTGTGTCGATTTCGCTTCCGGCCTTCCACTTGATTCCTTCGGCTCCCTCCGAAGTCACTCGAGTGTCGCCCGACCACCACGGCTTTCTCCGGGTGTCGCTAGCCTTCAGCTCCAGCTATAGCAATATTTTGCACACTCGATTCAGCTCGTGAGATAACAACATGAGCTTAACTTTGTATCGTTTACTATAATCAAAACTTAGGTTTGACTTAGGTGCCTACTGCACCAGCAGACTACTCTAGGTTTACCTGGGTTAGGTTCCTTAAACACAAAAGTGATACCTTAGACCAACTTACCAACTTATGTAAATTAATAGAAAATGAAAAGCACCTTAAGATTAAAAGACTTAGAAGTGATCATGGTGATGAATTCGAAAACCATAGGTTCACCGACTTCTGTAACCTAAACGGATACCACCATGAGTTCTCCTGTCCTAGAACCCCACAACAAAATGGTCTAGTCGAGTGAAAGAATAGAACTCTACAAGAAGCTTCTAGAACCATGTTAAACGAGTACATCCTACTCGATAGGTTTTGGGCAGAAGTTGTTAGTACAGCGTGTTATGTCCAAAATAGAATCCTACTAGTCAAGATGCACATTAAGACTTCCTACGAAATCTACCATGATAAAGTACCTAACATTAAATACTTTAGGGTATTTGGATGTAGGGTACATATCCTAAATACTAAAGACTACCTAGGCAAATTCACCTCTAAAACAAATACCGAAATATTCCTAGGATACTCAACCACAAGTAGAGCCTATAGAGTCTACAATAATGAAACCCTAAAAATCGAAGAAACCATTAATGTAGTATTCGATGAAGGAGATAAAACCATAAAACCCGAAGTAGAACCAATTGATGAACCAATTCATACTAGACCCAAATTTGACCATAAAATCGAGTCTAGTGCAAAGCCTAACCCGAGTTAGTCTAGGTTACAATCGAATCATCCTATTGATCAAGTGATAGGTGATCCCAACCTAGGGGTTTGAACTAGAGCATCATACAGAAACCTTAGTCAAATCTCTTTAATCTCGAAAATTGAACCCAAATCAATTGAACAAGCTCTTCTTGACCCCGATTGAATTATTGTTATGCAAGAAGAGCTAGCTCAAATCACTAGGAACGAAGTTTGGAAATTAGTACATCCACCTAAAGATAAATCGATTATTGGAACAAGGTGGGTATTCCGGAACAAACTCGATGACAAAGGTGAAGTAGTTAGAAATAAAGCGAGATTGATCACAAAATGATTTAGTCAAGTAGAGGGGTTAGATTATGACGAAACCTACGCCCCCGTAGCTAGACTAGAATCAATCAGAATGTTATTAGCCTACGCTACACATCGAGGATTTAAACTATTTCAAATGGATGTGAAGTCGGCATTCTTAAATGGAATTATTAAGGAAGAAGTCTATGTTAGCCACCCCCTAGGATTTGACAGCTTAGACAAACCTGACCATATTTTTAAACTTAAGAAAGCCTTATATGGACTAAAATAAGCTTCTAGAGCTTGGTGTGAAAGGCTTTCTATTTATCTCAAGCCTAAGGGTTTAGCCAAGGCCTAGTCGACCCAACTCTCTTCGTAAAATCCGTAGGCAAAGAAATCTTTATTGCCCAAATTTACGTAGACGATATAATTTTTGGAACAACCAAATCAATCCTACTAAACGAGTTCATTTCACTAATGGAAAGTGAATTTGAAATGAACTTAGTAGGAGAATTAATTTTTTTCCTAGGATTACAAATTAAACAAACTAAGGAGGGAATTTTCTTACACCAACATAAATACGCTAAGGAATTAATTAATCGATTTGGAATGCAAAATATTAAGGTAATAAATACACCGATGGCCACAAATGTTAATATAGGATAAGACTTAGAAGGAAAACCAATATACCTTAAATACTATAGGAGTGCAATAGGTAGTCTCCTATACTTAACTGTGAGTCGACCCGATATATTATTCACAGTACGTATGTGCGCAAGGTTCAAAACTTGTGCTAAGGAGTCACACCTAACATTAGTTAAACGTATCCTTAGATACCTAAAGGGTACACTAAACGTAGGAATTTGGTACCCTAGATCTACTGAGTTTAAACTAATTGGCTACTCCGAATCAGATTATGCCGATAGTAAACTCGATAGAAAGAGCACGAGTGGTTGTTGTCAACTCCTCGACTCGAGTCTAGTGAGTTGGTGAAGTAGAAAGCAACACTGTGTTGCCTTATCTACCACCGAAGCCGAATACGTCGCGATCGGTGAGTGTGTAGCTCAGCTTCTTTGGATGAAGCACACTCTCTAAGACTTTAACTTAAATTTTAACAACACTAAAATTTACATCGATAACATTAGTTCAATTAATTTAACCAAAAATCCTATATGCCACTCTAGGAAAAAATATATAGAGGTCAAATACCACTTCATTCGAGAACATGTAGCTAATGAGACTATACAACTCGAATACATGGAATCCAAGTCAAACCTGACAGACTTATTTACAAAACCTTTACCCGAAACAGAATTTAGTCTGCTTAGACATAAATTAGATATGTGCGTAATAGAGTAGGACATAAAACTTATATTTTTGCTATACTTTATTTACTTTTCATGCAAAATGGAACTAGCCTAGGGCTTACCCTAGAAAGCATACACTTATAGATTTAAGGAGCCAATACATCTCACAACATATAGGCCTAATGTCTTTGCGTACTTAGCCACGTAGATGGGCATGAGATGTTAGGACCTCACTCCTGGTTCTAGATGTAGATCTAGTGCATTGATATGAACCATGAAGTATAATTATCTAAATTAACCAACTCTAATCAGGACTTATTGATCATTCTATATCAATCAAGTCAAATAGAGTTGAACATTCTATTAGTTGAGCTTATATTTAAAGTACTATTTTCAAAATCTAATAGGAACATGCTTGGACTTATAAAACATAATGTTTCGAAAAAGTTTTTTCTATAAACCCCCACACTTTTTGATTTATGGAAAAAGGGGGAGAAAAAGGCCAAAGTTAAGGGATCAAAAATTAATTTTTGATAACTTAACTTAAAATTAACTTGTACATTTAGGCCAATGTTAAGTAATCTTGATTACTTAAGTTACAACCGTTAAGGGGGAGAACTAAGATCCTTTTTCAAGTACTCACCTAAGGTTAAGGGGGAGGTTACCTCAAGGGGGAGGACTTGAAAAAGAGTTTTAATCATACTCCTACTTATGCTAATTTACTAAGTTACTCTCACTAACTTAATAAGTTATGCATTTATGCCTCTTTCATATGTATGCTTATTTCATAATCATTTCATTAATGCACATCTATTTTTCCTTTAACTTTGTGTCGTTTTTCATAGATCAAAAAGGGGGAGATTGTTGGTGCAGTAGGCACCAGACAATCGAATCTAGGTTTTGATTATGGCAGAGACCCAAAGCTAAGGTCATATTGTTGTCTAACGAGCTGAAGCAAGCGTGAAGGAATGGTTAAGCTGAGTTGAAAGTCGGCGACACCTGGAGAATCCCGAGTTAGGAAACCGTGGTGGTCGGGCGACACAGAGAGAACTTCGAAGGTAGTCGAATAACCCAAGTGGAGACCTGAAGCAAAGCTGTGAGTTACAAAAAGACCTAGGGTAAGCTCGTGTGTGAGTGAATGTAAGGTCGGGTCCTCCGTACAAGGACATCCTTGTTGGTGCAACAATGCCCCAAGTATTTATATGTTTTGATGTTTGGATAATCATCTATAGTTAGGCAATGTTTTGTGATCTAACCGTGAGCATGTTAAGTGATAGGAAATCCAAGTGTGAAGACTTCGTAAAGGAAAATCCAAGTATGATCTTGGCAAAGAAAGTCGAAGGGAAGGTCCTGACGGCATAAGACCAAGCATGTAGTCTTGGCGGCGTAAAGTCCAAACGGACCTTAGCAAAGGAAGATCAAAGGCAAGGTCTTGGCAGCATAAGACCAAGCATGTAGTATTGGCGGCATAAAGTCCAAGCGGTCCTTTGGCAAAAGAGAAACCCAACACATGACGAAATCAATAGAAGCTCTTGGAAGCAAGTGCAAGGATGAAGGAGTCGTGGACTCGGAGGGATCCTGGAGGCGCAAAGCTAAAGGAAGAGCTAGAAGGTTAAGTCTAGGTTTAGGGGGTTAATTCAAGTATGATTTTTTCATACTTGAAGAGTATCAGTCAACTGGTGCTTCATCCCAGTTGACTGCTCAATCACTCGACTGAAATTGGCCGAGTTCGGTGGCCAACAGTAGACTACTAGGGTTTGGCAATGATTCCACCCATCACCAATCGCTATTATGCCTAGCGCTTGATCGCGGAGTGAATTTCGCACGAAAGATCATCGAAGTGATCGCTGGAGCACTCGATTGGTCGCCAAATCGGGCCGATCGATGGTATGATCACCGATCGATCAACTTCCCGTTGGATAGTGACGATTACGAATCTAGCTCGTCAGAAGCTGTTGGATTGCATTGGCTATAGCACCAGTCAACTGATGGAGGCCATCAGTCGACTGATCGAGGCTCAACAGGAAAAACAACCTCTTTTCTATAAAAAGAGGCCATGGGGTGCTTGATGAGGCTAGTGCTTATCTTCCAACCTTACTCTCAAGCTCCCCACGAATTTCTAAGCTTTCTAAGAGTTTTAAATCCTCCTCTTCTCTGAACTTCATTTTCATCAATTGGAAAGAAGAGGAGAGTGTTTGTAAAGGAAGCTTTCTAGTGGAGAATTGCTTGGATTGATCCACCTTAAGGATCGCCGTGGAGTAGGAGTTTAATCTTCGAACCACATAATCTCTTCTTTGTTAGTGATTGTCTTGTTAGTTTCTTAATTTTGTTTAGATTTTATTTTTCTTCCTCTAACCATTTGTGTAGAAACAAAAAGAAGCTATTCACTCCCCCCTCTACCTTTCCAAAGTTCTTCAACAAGTGGTATCTGTTGGACTTTCCGAGCCGCAAAAACCGCTTTTTACGTTGCGGAAACTTCGGAAGCCTGGCCACGGATCCATGCAAAGTATAACAAATAAAAACTACATGTATGTGTTTAATACCTTTAGATCTACTCTAGATCTACATGATAAGAAATTACCCTTGAAGCGATGCCCTTCGCTTATCCCGCTCGTCCAAATGGATTGCTGGAACTCGAGAGTATCAAGTGTACACTCCTCTATTGGTATCCACACAAGCAATAGGTGGAGAAAAGATAATCTTGAGTGTGCTAGCACTCCTTGAAGGTCTCGGCAATGGAGGATTGGGAGAGAGCAAGAAGGAGAGCAAGGAAGAAGATGATGAAGTTACACACACAAAAATAAATTCACACCATCATTCCTCCTAAAGTGGTCGGTCACTTCAAGTTGGGAGGTTACATGCATGCATGTAACTCCAAGAGCCAATGGCTCTTGGTCTCCCTCATGAGGTGGCACTACATGATAAGTCCATGATGATGTGGAACATCATCATTGGTCGGCCCCCATGCCAAGTCACCATGACATGGCAATTGGTCAAGTCAAAATTGACCATTCATCTTCCCTATCAAGTCAAGTCAAACTTGACCTATTATCTCCCATGTTTGATCAAATCTAACCACTTGATTCAAGTCAATTTGATTTAATGAATCTCTATTCATTAATTTAAAATTGACTCAATGAATCAAATCTAAATTATATTCATTCAACACTTGAATCAAATTGAGTCTAACTCAATTAGTCTAATTTGGATTACTCTTAATCCAATTTGGTTCATCCCATGAACCTAATCTTCATGGTTCATCATATGAACCTAATCTCCATCTAATTTTCCTTTGTGTGTGACCCTATAGGTTCTTGTAACGCTGGCAATGTTCCTAAACAGATTTAGGAACATAAGCAATGAGTGGTATCTAGCAACACATCATTTCTACCCAAGTTACAAGAATGTTGAGATCCAACATCACCTTTGTGACTACTAATTGTGACTCTCACAATATGTGACAATGTCCCTCTATCCTTGACATCTAGATTAACCAATTGAGGCATAGTCCATGTCATCCTCGGTACAATCTATATCTTGAACTCCAAGTAGACTCACTCTAATCAAATGAGCTCAATATCTCATATTGACTCATTTGGGTATGGCCATGCACTTCGTGGTCTCACTCTATCAAGAATAACGATGTCACTCCCATCATATAGGAGAGATAGATCTCATCTACATCACTCACATCCCTCAGCATAATTTGTTACATACCCAGTAATCACCTTTATAGTCCACCCATTTACGGGTGATGTTTGACGAAGCCAAAGTATGCAACTCCTTATATAGGGAACCATGGTGACTTCAGGTCCAAGGACTAAAAGTCACATGAGAAAGTATATGACACTCATATAACAATCCATGATACTTTGTCATGGCGGGTCATTCAGTATACATTCTCCAATGCATACCCATGTGTCAACTTGATATCTCATATCCATGACTTGTGAGATCAAGTCATCGTGTTGACCTACATGCTAGTCTCTATGCATTAACATTGTCCCTGAAAGTTAATACTTGACTAGGAATGATTAATAGTAGTGTTCTCTATATCATCTCATTATCGATTCAACCAATCGATTGATATAGATAAAAACCTTCTACTCAAGGACGTTATTATACTTAGTTATTTGGCACCAATACAAGTAAATATAATAACCATGCCTTTATAAATAGGAATATGATACAATAAAGTCCATACAACAATCATCACATGATTGGCTCTAGGGCTTTCACTAACAATCTCCCACTAGCACTAGTGCCAATCACCGTAGTATCTAATACCCAATGACCTAGTGTGACCATCATGCTTTTTCTGTGCCAAAGCCTTGGTCAAGGGATCTACAATGTTAGCCTCTGTGAGTACTTTGCAAATCTTCACATCTCCTCTATCGATAATCTCTCGAATGAGATGAAAGCGTCATAGTATGTGTTTGGTCCGCTGGTGTGAGCGAGGTTCCTTAGCCTACGCAATAGCTCCATTGTTGTCACAATAGAGCTCTATAGGATCTGCTATGCTAGGAACCACCCCAAGCTTAGTAATGAACTTGCGGATCCAAACTGCCTCCTTTGCTGCCTCTGATGCAGCGATATACTCGGCTTCTATTGTAGAATCAGCAACTGTGTCCTGCTTCGAACTCTTCCAACTCACAGCACCACCATTCAAGCAAAACATGAACCCTGACTGTGATCTATAATCATCCTGGTCAGTTTGGAAGCTGGCATTGTTGTAACCCTTTACAGCTAGCTCCTCATCGCCTCCAAATATCAAGAAATATTCTTTAGTCCTTCTCAAGTACTTAAAAATATTCTTGACTGCTATCCAGTGACGCTTACCTGGATCTGACTAGTATCTACTCGTCATGCTCAAAGCATATGATACATCAGGACGAGTACACAACATGGCGTACATGATAAATCCTATAGCAGATGCGTAAGGGATCTTATCCATGCGGTCTCTCTCCTCTCTAGAAGAGGGACTTTGAGTCTTCGAAAGACTCACACCATGTGACATCGGCAGAAGTCCCTTCTTGAATTCTGCATGGCAAACCGTAGTAATACCGTGTCAATATATGTACTCTGACTTAGGCCAAGCATTCTCTTAGATCTATCTCTATAGATCTTGATACCTAGAATACAGGCTGCTTCACCTAAGTCCTTCATTGAGAAGCATGTCCCCAGCCAAGTCTTCACAGACTGTAACGAAGGGATGCCATTCCCAATGAGTAATATGTCATCCACATATAATACAAGGAAGACAAATATGTTCCCATTAACCCTCTTATAGACACAGGGTTCATCTTCATTCTTGATGAAACCAAATTGTTTGATCGAATCATCGAATCAAGGATTCCAGCTCCGAGAAGCTTGCTTTAGCCCATAAATAGACCTTTATAGCTTGCATACTTTCCCAGTATGTTGTGGATCTACAAAACCCTCAGGTTGTGTCATATACACATCCTCGAGCAAGTTTCCATTCAGAAATGTGGTTCTGACATTCATCTGCCAGATCTCATAATCATGGTATGCTGCAATAGCAAGCATGATCCGAATAGACTTAAACATCGCCACTAGAGAAAAGGTTTCATTATAGTCAATACCATGAATTTGCTTGAAACCTTTAGCCACCAATTGGCCCTTATAGGTATGCATAAGTCCATCCATGTCTGTCTTGGTCTTAAAGACCCACTTACACCCAATGGGTTTAACCCCTTCAGGTGGATCAACCAAAGTCCATACTTGGTTGGTGTACATGGATTCTATCTCGGATCTCATGACCTCTAGCCATTTCTCAGAATCTGGGCTCATCACAGCTTCCTGATAGGAGGTAGGCTCATTCTCAATGAGCATAATGTCATCATGGTCAGACAAGAGAAATGAGTATCTCTCAGGCTGACGACGTACCCTATCAGATCTACGAAGAGGTAGGTCTACCTGAACATGTGGTTGTTCCACAACTCTTTGTGCAACAATCTCATCACCCACAACACTTTGTAGTTCCTGTTCAACCTCCATCAAGGCCTTAGTGTTATGGTCCTTATCTTGAATTTCTTCAAGATCAAACGTACTTCCACTAGTTTTTCTAGAAACAAAATCCCTTTCTAGAAATACCTCAGTCTTTACCACAAACACTTTGTGCTAACTGGGAATGTAGAAGTAATATCCCTTCGTCTCCTTGGGATATCCAACAAAATAGCACTTATCGAATTTGGGTCCCAGTTTGTCTGAGACTTGACATCAAACGTAAGCCTCACAACCCCAAATCCTCATGAAAGACATCTTGGGATTTCTCCCTATCCATATCGTATATGGTGTCTTTATCACAGCCTTGGATGGTATACGGTTAAGTGTGAAGGTTGTTGTGTCTAGAGCATATCCCCAAAAGGATATAGGAAGATATGTGTGACTCATCATAGATCGTACCATATCTAATAGGGTATGATTCCTCCTTTCGGATTCACCATTCCACTGTGGTGTTCCAGGAGGAGTGAGTTGGGATAAAATCCCACACTCAGCTAGATAGTCACAAAACTTATGGCTAAGGTATTCACCACCTCGATCTGATCGAAGTATCTTAATACTCTTGCCAAGTTGGTTTTGTATTTCATTCTTGAATTCTTTGAACTTTTCAAAGGATTTAGATTTATGTGTCATCAGATACACATAACCATATCTACTGAAGTCATCAGTAAATGTAATGAAGTACCTGTAACCACCTCTAGCAGCAACATTGAAAGGACCGCATACATCACTATGTATAAGTCTTAACAAGTCTGTTGCTCTCTCGCTGTGTCCAGTAAAGGGAGTCTTGGTCATCTTGCCTAAAAGGCAAGACTCGCATGTCTCATATGATTCAAAATCAAATGAGTCCAGCAGCCCATCCTTATGGAGTTGAGATAAGCGACTCTCATTTATGTGACTTAAGCGACAATGCCGGAAATAGGTTTGGTTCAACTCATTTGACTTGAACCTTTTGGTACTTATGTTATAGATGGGGCTCTCTAAGTCTAGAAAGTAGAGTCCGTTCATTAGAGGTGCACTATAATAGAACATATCATTTAAATAAACTGAACAACATTTGTTCTTTATTATAAATGTAAATCCTTTCTTGTCCAAACAAGAAATCGAAATTATGTTCTTAGTTAAAGCAGACACATAACAACATTCATCTAGTTCTAGTACAAGCCTAGTGGGCAGAGATAGATCATAAGTTCCTACAGCAACAGCAACAACTCTTGCTCCATTGCCTACTTGTAGCTCCACCTCGCCCTTTGTCAATGCCCAACTATTTCTCAGCGCCTGCACATTGGTACAAATGTGAGATACACATCCGGTATCTAATACCCATGATGAAGAAATAGATAGATTGACTTCTATAACATTTATACCTGAAGTAGAAGTCTCACTTCTCTTCTTCTTAAGATCTTCCAGGTAAGCTTTGCAGTTACGCTTCCAGTGTCCAGCTTCCTTGCAGTGGAAGCAAGCCCCTTCTTTGGCCACCCCTCCTTTGGGTTTCAGTTCTTTGCCTTTGCCCTTGGCTTGGGACTTTCCCTTACCTTTAGTCTTGCCCTTACCTTTCTTCTTTTGCATCACCAAAATGGAGTCAGTTTTTCCCTTCTTAAGGTTGAGCTCAGCAGTTCTCAACATGCTGAGCATCTCAGGCAGTGGCTTATCAATTTTATTCATGTTGTAATTCATGACAAATTGATTGTAGGTTTGTGGCAAAGATTGCAAGATCAAGTCAGTGGCCAGCTCTTGGCCAAGTGGGAACCCAATCTCTGTAGGTTTTCTATGTACCCAATCATCTTGAGTACATATGGACCTACGGGAGTCTCATCTTGCATCTTGGATTGAAACAATGTCTTAGAGATCTCATATCTCTCGTGTCTTGCTTGTCCTTGATATAGTTGATGAAGATGTTCAACCATATCATAAGCATTCGTGAACTCGTGTTGCTTCTGAAGGTCAGAGTCCATGGTCGCGAGCATGAGACATGACACATCTAATGCATCATCTTGATGCTTCTTGTAAGCATCTTTGTCACCGCAAGAGGCAGGAGGTGCCTCGAATGGGTGCTTAACGCATGCTTTCCTTTCTTGGGTGAGAACAATTCTCAGGTTCCTATACCAGTCCAAGAAATTTGCTCCATTGAGCTTGTCCTTCTCAAGGACAGAACACAGGGAGAGAGTGTTTGTGTTTGTCGACATGGTAATCTACAATATACACAATGCAGAAAATTAATATCATATTCCATTTATCATTTAATTAGGCCTTTAATCAAATGATGCTCCCACTGAATTATAGGATTTTTGTAGAATATAGTCATGGATGTGGTCAAACCACATTACTAGATTCATACAAACATGCTATAATTCTTACAGGACAAGATCCACATCATACTAGGCCTTGAGTTAGCTTTGGCTAAATCGCCTAAGACTTGGTATGATCGGTAGGTAACACATTACCGATTACATCTCTATGAAACTCTTGTTTATAGGATCAAGACCCATATTTACAAAAGACCTTGAGTTAGCTTTGGCTAAATCGCCCAAGATTTAGTGTAAATGCGATCTTATCCTATCTTTCCAACTACTGGAATATGTCTATAGTTCTACTCGATCTAATTGAGTTAACTAGTTTTACTCAATCTAATTGAGCTTACTCTAACCCAAGCCGTGATAGGCGGGACCAAGATTGTCCCTCCGCACCCTACCATGATAATATGCGTTGCTCTGCTTTGGTAAATTCAACAACTACAAATGATCGAGGTAGTGATGGGTATCAAGACTTGGTAGGCATTTTTCGAGTTGATTCGATTAGGATCTAATCTAATCGTGAATGTGTATCATATATGCATCAAGGCCTTTATTACCCTACACTAGCATGCATCACATACATACAAACAATATATTAGCATGCATCATATACATACAAGCAAAATTTACTAGCATGCATCACATACATACAAGCAAAACAAATATATATATATATATATATATATATATATATATATATATATATATATATATATATATATATATATATATATATATATATATATATAAATTAATTGTAATGTGGTCATGGAGCTACTATGATCTTCTCAAGCCAATGAGAAGATCGGACGGTCAACCGACTTCTCCAAGTGCCTCCTTTGACCGTCATGTGTCGTCGGCTCCCTCCTCATAACTCTGTCTACAAGTGGACTTTCCACCGCTCCATTTTGTACATTACAAACATGAAACTCGAGTTACATTCGAGTCTAAAACTATTTACAACTAGAATTTTAAAAGAAGAGGCACGACGCGCAGGTCGCATACCCTATACAACATGCATAACCACAAAAATGGCATGCAGGCCGTATTATGAATTATAACACATTTATCATCCAATCATATTGGGGTTCTTGGGCCATGACCATCACATAATTATACATAATTCTAAATTATGTATTTTATAGAAATTTCTATATTTTTTCCTATTTTTTTCAATTTTATGAGTCACCTCTCCGTAACGGTCCCGCTAAGCGATTTTCGGGTGCGATCGCGGGACAATGCCCCTTTCGGGGTTAGGGGTAGCGCCCCTACTCATAAAATGAACTTTACGAGTGTCCCATCTTGATCTTACAACAACCTAAGTCGTTGTCCCAAAAATCTAAAACGAGATTTCGCCGTTCCGGAGAGTTTTTCTCGGTGGTTGAAGCCTACAAGTGTCCCAACACTTGTTGCTTCGACTCTTCGAGAAAAGTACCCAAAAAATTCTATTTAAATAGAAAATTTACATAAACTTATAGATCTGTAATTTTTATATCTAATACAAAAACTACAAAAATAAAACACATACATGCTTCGTACGTGGCTCTGATACCACTGTTGGACTTTCCGAGCCGCAAAAACCGCTTTTTGCATTGCGGAAACCTCGGAAGCCCGGCCACGGATCCGTGTGAAGTGTAACAAATAAAAACTACATGTATGTGTTTAATACCTTTAGATATACTCTAGATCTACATGATAAGAAATTACCCTTGAAGTGATGCCCTTCGCTTATCCCGCTCGTCCAAATGGATTGCCGGAACTCGAGAGTGTCAAGTGTACACTCCTCTATTGGTATCCACACAAGAAATAGGTGGAGAAAAGACAATCTTGAGTGTGCTATCACTCCTTGAAGGTCTCGGCAATAGAGGATTGGGAGAGAGCAAGAAGGAGAGCAAGGAAGAAGATAATGAAGTTACACACACAAAACTAAATTCACACCATCATTCCTCCTAAAGTGGTCGGCCACTTCAAGTTGGGAGGTTACATGCATGCATGTAACTCCAAGAGCCAATGGCTCTTGGTCTCCCTCATGAGGTGGCACTACATGATAAGTCCATGATGATGTGGAACATCATCATTGGTCGGCCCCCATGCCAAGTCACTATGACATGGCAATTGGTCAAGTCAAAATTGACCATTCATCTTCCCTCTCGAGTCAAGTCAAACTTGACCTATTATCTCCCATGGTTGATCAAATCTAACCACTTGATTCAAGTCAATTTGATTTAATGAATCTCTATTCATTAATTTAAAATTGACTCAATGAATCAAATCTAAATTAGACTCATTCAACACTTGAATCAAATTGAGTCCAACTCAATTAGTCTAATTTGGATTGCTCTTAACCCAATTTGGTTCATCCCATGAACCTAATCCTCATGGGTCATCATATGAACCTAATCTCCATCTAATTGCCCTTTGTGTGTGACCCTATAGGTTCTTGTAACATTGGCAATGCTCCTAAACCGATTTAGGAACATAAGCAATGAGCGGTATCTAGCAACACATCATTGCTACCCAAGTTATAAGAATGTTGAGATCCAACATCACCTTTGTGACTACTAATTGTGACTCTCACAATATGTGACAATGTCCCTCTATCCTTGACATCTAGATTGACCAATTGAGGCATAGTCCGTGTCATCCTCGGTACAATCTATATCTTGAACTCTAAGTAAACTCACTCTAATCAAATGAGCTCAATATCTCATATTGACTCATTTGGGCATGACCATGCACTTCGTGGTCTCACTCTATCAAGAATAACGATGTCACTCCCATCATATATGAGGGATAGATCCCATCTACATCACTCACATCCCTACGCATAATTTATTACATACCTAGTAATCGCCTTTATAGTCCACCCATTTACGAGTGGCGTTTGACGAAGCCAAAGTATGCAACTCCTTATATAGGGAACCATGGTGACTTCAGGTCCAAGGACTAATAGTCATACTAATAGTCACATGAGAAAGTATATGACACTAATATAACGTTCCATGATACTTTCTCATGGTGGGTCATTCAGTATACATTCTCCAATACATACCCATATGTCAACTTGATATCTCATATCCATGACTTGTGAGATCAAGTCATCGTGTTGATCTACATGCTAGTCTCTATGCATTAACATTGTCCCAGAATGTTAATACTTGAATAGGAATGATTAAGAGTAGTGTTCTCTATATCATCTCATTATCGATTCAACCAATCGATTTATATAGATAAGAACCTTCTACTCAAGGACGTTATTATACTTAGTTATTTGGCACCAATACAAGTAAATATAATAACCATGCCTTTATAAATAGGAATATGATACAATAAAATCCATACAATAATTATCACATGATTGGCTCTAGGGTTTTCACTAACAGTATTAGAGCTCAGATCACATCGGAGGATCTAACAATCAACCAGAGCACGATGACTTTCCAAGAGGGGTATAGCACGGCGAGGCCTCCATTCTTCGACGGCAACGATTTCGGATATTGGAAAGGTAGGATGGAATATTATCTTATGAACAATATTGAAAATTGGTTTAGTGTTGTAGATGGATTCGAGAAGTCGGTCGACAAATTTGGAGTGCCAATACCAACAAAGGATTGGACAAGAGAAATGGCATAGAAGGCACAAGCAAATGCAAAAGAAACGACCACACTCCAATATGGTCTATCAAAGGAGCAATTATCCAAAGTCGGCCCCTTCAACTCCGCTAAAGAGCTTTGGGAGAAGCTCATCGAATTGAATGAAGGATCAAAGGAGACGAGGAGAGGCAAGAGGGATCTCTTGATAGGCCAACTCCAAAGCTTTGCCATGAAGACCAACGAGACTGTGAGCCAAATGCACAGTCGCTTCAAGGAGGTAGTCAATGGACTACATGTGATAGGTGAAAAGGTCGAAAATCGAGACCTTGTGAGGTATATTCTTCAAGCTTTCCCTAGAACAACTTTATGGGCATCAGTGGTAGATGCTTATAAGGTGTCTAGGGAGCTTTCATTAGTTAAATTAGATGAAATTTTTTGTGAATTCAAATTGCATGAGCAAGCTAACACCTCTTCAAAAGAAAAGGGTATAGCTCTTGTTGTAGGAAAGAAGGACAAGAGGAAAAAGGAAAAGAAGGAAGCTTCTTCATCATCCGAGTCAGAGGAAGAATCTTCAAGTAGTGATGAGGAGCTATTGCCTAGTGAGGTAGCTCACTATGTAAAAAAGTTTGGTGGGAGGTCAAGAAAACTCACCAAGAAGGATGTAAGGAGGATGTTCTAATCCTCCAAAGGTTAAACTTCTAGTAGTTAACTTCTACTCCTAAAGTAATTTGTTATGGTTGCAACAAGAAAGGGCACATCAAGCCGAATTGTCCAGACCTAAAAAAGGAGGAGAAGGAAAAGAAGAAGAAGAAAGAGGTCATGGTAGCCCAAATGTAGGATACACAAAGCTTGGAAGATACATCGGATGAGGATGAGCTTTGCCACATCACCCGCAATTTTGCACTCATGGCCATGGAGGATGAAGTCGGAAGCTCAAGTGAAGAGTCATCATCATCCTCAAGCGACGAATCATCCTCTAGTGACGATGAGGTAAAAGACTCCCCTAGTATAGACTTACTTTATGAAATCATTGCATGTCTTCAAAATGCACTAAATAAATCAAAATCTAGGATTAAGGATTTGATAGTAGAGATTAGGATAATTAAGAATGTAGAAACTTCTTGTGATGATGCATGTTCACTTAGGAATGAAAATGATGAACTAAGAAAAGAAATAGGTGAACTAAGAGCATGCTTAGAAAAATTTACAAATGGCTCCAAATACCTAGATATGATACTTGGGGATCAAAGAGTCATTTACAACAAGGCCAGAATAGGATATAGGCCTAAAAAAAAGGAAGTAGCCTTTACCTCCCTTGTTAGTAGGAAATCAACCATTATGAGCAAGGTTAGAAAGGCATGGGTTCCAAAGAGCTATGTAGTTAATGCTACCGGTCCTAAGATTTGGGTGTCTAAGACTTGTATCTTTCATGTTGTATAGGTAGAAGGACCAAGCTTTGGATTGTTGATAGTGGTCGCTCAAAACACATGACCGGTGATGAGAGCAAATTTTCCACAATCAACCACATTAGCAAAGGAAAAGTGTCTTTTGGAAATAGTTGAAAGCTTACGATTCTAGGAAAAGGCACAATTGAGGTATCCCCAAATCTTGCTATTCATAAAATATTATTGGTTGAAAACATGAAGTTTAACTTGCTTAGTGTAAGTCAATTATGTGATGCAAATTTTGATGTGCAATTTAACTCTTCAAAATGCTTGATAAGACATAAGAAATTAAATGATTGCATGTTAGTAGGATATAGGAAATCAAATATTTATTATGTTGATTTATTCTATGCTTCTAACATTTCCCCTAAGTGTCTTATGGCAAAAGAAGAAGAGGGTTGGCTACGACATAAGAGATTAGGGCAGATCAACATGAAGAACATAGCCAAAGTATCTAAATTGAAGCTAGTGAAGGGATTTCAAAAAGTGAAGTAGATGAAGGATAAGATGTGTGATGCATGCCAAGAAGGGAAACAATCAAGATCATCACACAAGGGTAAAAATTTAATTAGTACTTCCTTACCATTAGAACTTTTGCATGTAGATTTATTTGATTGTCATAGTACTCCTTCATTGAATGGTAGTAAATATTGTTTAGTTATAGTAGATGATTTTTCTAGATATACTTGGGTGTATTTCATGAAACATAAGGACAATACCCTAGAAATAATTATAGGTTTTAGCAAAAGAGTAGAGAAGGAAAGAAATCTTAAAATTAACCGGATCCGTAGTGATCACGGTGGAGAATTTGAGAATTCTAATTTCTCCAAATTTTGCTTAGAATAAGGGTACAAGCATGAATTTTCTTGTCCTAGAACACCTCAACAAAATGGGGTGGTGGAAAGGAGAAATCGTGTCCTACAAGAAGCCGCTAGGACTATGCTTAATGCATACTCATTACCTTACCTAACTACTCATGGGCAGAAGCGGTTAATACCGCTTGCTATATCCAAAATAGAGTTCAAATCCATAGGTTTTTAGGAAAAACTCCATTTGAATTATGGAATGGCTCAATTCCAACAATTCATTACTTTAAAGTCTTTGGATGCAAAGCTTATATCTTAAACACCAAAGACAATTTAGGGAAGTTTGAGTCCAAAGCGGATGAGGAAATCCTAGTTGGATACTCATCCACTAGTAGAGGGTATAGAGTCTACAATAAAAGGACTCAAATAGTTGAGGAGTCTTCAAATGTTCAATTTGATGAAACCTCTACCATTTACCCTAGGAAATCCCCCATTGATATTGATATCAATGACAAAAATTAAGAAATTACCCAAAAAATTCAAAACATGACTTTAGGGGGTAATAATCAAGGGGGAGGATTAGTGAGTAACAATAAAGGGGGAGCAAGAGGGGATTCGGATGATGAAAGGAGATTTGAGGATATCCAAGATCAAAATCAAGTTGATACACCTCCTAGAACAATAAGAGTTCATCAAAATCGCCCTCTAGATCAAGTTGTAGGGGAATTATCTCAAGGGATTAGAACTAGGTCCTTCCATAGAGCTCCCTCTAGTCAAATAGCTCTTATCTCTCAAATTGAGCCCAAGTCAATCAATGATGCATTAATTGATCCGGATTGGATCTCAACAATGCAAGATGAATTGGCTAAATTTGAAAGGAGTCAAGTATGGGAGTTAGTTCCTAGACCCAATGATAGTACCATCATCACTACAAGATGAGTCTTTAGGAACAAATTAGAAGATCAAGGTAATATAACTAGGAACAAGGCAAGATTAGTAGCAAGGGGCTTCAATCAAGTTGAAGGACTTGATTATGATGAAACCTATCCCTGATTGCTAGGTTAGAATACATTAGAATCCTATTAGGATATGTCTCTTACATGGGCTTTAAACTTCATCAAATGGATATAAAATTGGCATTCCTAAATGGGTTCATTAAGGAAGAGGTATATGTAGAATAACCTCCTGGGTTTGAGAGTATTAACCATCCAAACTATGTATACAAGCTTAGAAAAGCTCTATACAGGTTAAAACAAGCTCCCCGGGCTTGGTATGAAAGATTATCATCTTTCTTAGTGTCTAAGGGATTTAGAAGGGGTTAAGTAGATTAAACTCTCTTTATTAAATCAAAATCAAAGGATATATTTGTAGCCAAAGTATATGTAGATGACATAATTTTTGGGTCAACCAATAATGAACTCCTTCAAGATTTCATCAAAAATATAGAGAATGAATTTGAAATGAGTCTAGTTGGAGAATTAAAATTCTTCTTAGGATTATAAGTCAAACAAACTAATGAAGGAACCTATGTATACCAAACCAAATATGATAAAGAAATGATCAAGAAATTTGGTTTGGAAAATGCTAAGGTATTTTCAACTCCCATGGCAACCAATACAAAAATAGATAATGATCATGAAGGAAAATCAATTGACCTTAAGCTTTATAGGAGCATGATTGGTAGTCTCTTATACTTAACCGCTAGTAGACCCGACATTTTATTTGCGGTAGGTATGTGTGCAAGATACCAATCTTATGCCAAAGAGTCCCATTTAGTGGTCGTTAAGAGAATATTAAGATATATCAAAGGCACATTAAATGTAGGACATTGGTACCCTAGGACAAAATCTTTTGATTTGGTTGGGTACACTGATTCCGACTATGCCGGTTGCAAGTTGGATAGGAAGAGTACTAGTGGTGGATGCCAATTTCTTGGATCCTCCCTAGTTAGTTGGAGTAGTAGAAAGCAACCTTGTGTTGCTTTGTCAACCACCGAGGCCGAATATGTGGCTATGGGTGGTTGTGTGGCTCAATTACTTTGGATGAGACATACTCTAGAGGATTATGAGCTACACTACTCCAATGTCAAGGTTTATTGTGATAATGTGAGTACCATAAATTTGACTAAAAATCCGGTACATCACTCTAGGACTAAGCACATTGAAGTGAAGCATCACTTCATTAAATATCATGTGGCTAAGGGGGACATTGAACTCAATTACATAGAATCCAAGTCCAACCTAGCCGACATTTTCACAAAGGCTCTCCCCGAAGCGGATTATTCATTACTAAGGAGAAAACTTGGAATGTGCTTAGTAGAGTAGAGGTCTAGGTTTGCATTATCCCATAGAAAATCTAGGACTATACCTCTAAGCATCTCACAAAAACCTAAGAAACCATGATTTTTATATTGAGCCACTTAGACAATGTGTGAGATGTTAGGAAGATGCTTTTGGTTCATCATGCTTTTGTTATCATGCATTACTATGAACCAAAATGTCATCAAGAGACAGTAATCCTTCATTGGATCAATCATTGGGAAGTCTTATGTACAATTGATGTGCATATAGTTCTAAGAACATGATTGGAAATGTCAAATAAAATATATTTTAAATTATGTTCATCTTATTTTGAAAAACAGTTTTCAAATACTGAGCAAAAGTGATACAAAGTTTACAAAATCCTTAAAGCTTTTGCTAGTTTTCATATTTGTATCATTTTCAAAATATGGAAAATATATATTTTTCAAATTATTTTTCCTTAATAAAGAATGATTTTAGAAATGTGTATACAAAATTTCATGATTTTTCGATGATTTTGGAATTTTTGGTGTATTTTTTAAGTTGGGCTGAAAATGCTGAAATTAACGTTTCGAGATTGGCAGTCGACTGATATCTGAATCAGTCGACTGCCACTCTGATTTTTCTACAAATCAGCAATGTTTCTATGTCTAAAATATAAAATTAAGTGTCCTAACCCTATGGTATGATGATTCAAGTAATTAAAAGGGTATAGGACTGATTAATACATTGTTTTAGGGGGAGCTTCATAGTAAAATCGTTTCATCCCCTAAATTTATATTGTTGGTGCAACGTTAAGACATAGCTTCATATCTCTTATTTATGCTTTGCTCCACATGGTATTCACACATCATAAACCATGTCTTGGATTAAGGGGGAGCCCTATATCTATCTTATACCTTAGTTCAAGACATAACCAATTCAATTCTTTCATGAACTTATCATTGTATCCTTCTCTTTTTATGTCAAAGGGGGAGAAGGAAACTTTAAGTTAGAAGTTATTGATATTTCGTAAGTTAGAGATACATAATTTACATGAAGGAAGCCCTATTTATAGACAAGATTTAGGGCTTATTCAAAAGAATAAATCAAACTCTATCCTAGGAATAAATCAAAATTCTATCCTAAGGAATAATTATTCCTAATGATATTTAGGGATAACAATTATCCCTAATCATATCTACAATATTCTAACAGTTATATTGAAAATATGATGTTTTCATTATATGCATATGTTAAGACCTAACTTAAACGATTGTCAAACATCAAAAAGGGGGAGATTGTTGATGCAACAATGCCCCAAGCATTTATATGTTTTGATGTTTGGATAATCATCTATAGTTAGGCAATGTTTTGTGATCTAACCGTGAACGTGTTAAGTGATAGGAAATCTAAGTGTGAAGACTTGGTAAAGGAAAGTCCAAGTATGATCTTGGCAAGGAAAGTCCAAGGGAAGGTCTTGGCGGCGTAAGACCAAGCATGTAGTCTTGGCAGCGTAAAGTTCAAGCGGACCATGGCAAAGGAAGACCAAAGGCAATGTCTTGGCAGCATAAGACCAAGCATGTAGTATTGGCGGAGTAAAGTTCAAGTGGTCCTTCGCCAAAAGAGAAACCCAAGACATGACGAAACTGATGGAAGCTCTTGGAAGCAAACGTAAGGATAAAGGAGTCGTGGACTCGGAGGGATCCTGGAGGTGCAAGGCTGAAGGAAGAGCTAGAAGGAAGGCTGAAGGAAGAGCTAGAAGGTTAAGTCTAGGTCTAGGGGGTTAATTCAAGTATGATTTATTCATACTTGAAGAGTATCAGTCGACTGGTGCTTCGTCCCAGTCGATTGCTCAGTCACTCGACTGAAGTTGGCCGAGTTCGGTGGCCAACAGTCGACTACTAGGATTTGGCAGTCGATTGTTCCACCCATTAGTCGATTGCTATGCCTAGCAGTTGACTGTTGTGAGTGAATTTCGACACAAAAAGATCGTCAGTCGAGTGATCTCTTGGAGCACTTTCGGTCGCTCATCGATCGTGATGGTATGATCGATCGACTAATCGACTTCCCATTGGGCGGTGGCGATTGTGAATCCATCATCGAGTCGTTGGATTACATCGGCTCTGATGTGATCGTGATGGAGTCCATCGATCGGTGATCGAAAACTCAATGGGAAAAACATCTTCTTCTCTATAAAAAGAGGTCATGGGGTGCTTGATGAGGCTAGTTCTTATCTTCCAACCTTACTCTCAAGCTCCCCACGAATTTCTAAGCTTTCTAAGAGTTTTAAATCCTCCTCTTCTCTAAACATCATTTTCATCAATTGTAAAGAAGAGGAGAGTGTTTGTAAAGGAAGCTTTTGAGTGGAGAATTTCTTGGATTGATCCACCTTAAGGATCGCCGTGGAGTAGGAGCTTAATCTCCGAACCACGTAAATTCTTCTTTGTTAGTGATTGTCTTGTTAGTTTCTTAATTTCGTTTAGCTTTTGTTTTGCTTCTGCTAACCATTTGTGTAGAAATGAAAAGAAGCTATTTACCCCCCCCCCCCTCTAGCTTTCCAAAGATCTTCAACAATCCTTAGGCGGCAATCCAACTAAGACTTCCTGTGGAAGGTCTATGTTGAGATCGGACGGTAAGTGCCTGTCGAATTCACTTATATTATTTTTATTTTGAGCTAACTCTTTAGTGCAATCGAGAACCCTAGCTATCAGTCGACTGCTGGCTTATAGCAGTTGACTACTGATGAGTGTAAATCATGCTATGTTTTCACTACTCCATATACATGCATTCTATCACATTTCATATCCTAGGCATGTATTTTATCATGATTCAGTTAAAGTTTAGCATATTATGGACGAAGAGACTGCTTTTGGGTGTTTTTGTGTTAACAGGGCGAAGAAACAGGCGTATCAAAACAACACAGGCGTGTTAGAAATCAACACGCCCGTGTCATGAGAGCCAGCAGCCGACACGCCCTAGTTCAAAGATCGACATGCCTGTGTCAAGGGTTCCAGCAGCCGACACGCCCCAGTTCAAGCGCAACACGCTCGGAGGGAAATGCCCGACACGCCAGTGCCCTCATTTGGCACGGGCGTGTTGGCCTAATTCCAGAATTCCTTTTCTGCGAGCAATCATGATCTTCGTCTCAATTACGGGGAAATTTATTGCCTTAATTGAAGAGGAGGCCAAGGCTATAAAAGAGGAGAGATTCTAACCCTAAAAGGAGGATGGCGGGTCGTGTCAACTTGGCACGCAGTGGCACGTATCCTGAAAACCTGAAAAAAATAAAAATAGAATAAAGAATAAAATAAAACCGCTGTCAAAGGACCGGGAACATATCAAGGAGACATGAGATGCCTCAAAATTCGATATTGGAAGTCGAATTGTTCGACGTCTGGGGAATTGACTATATGGGCTGGAGAAGTGGCTCATTGTTGGTCAGAGATCGACGACAGAAGAAGATAAAGAGAAGGAGTCGGAAGAAGAAGGATATGGCACCCAGTATCGTAATTTCTTTCTCTAGTAATTCTTGTCAAACTATGGAGTAGTATCCTGTAATCTTAGGATGGGGGAGTAGCCCTTGACAATTTATGACGGATGATATAATCTATACTACCTGAACTATTGTTTATTTTGATCTGGTTCTTTTGGATTCTTATTGATAAACCTAAGGAGCAAAGGGGAAGTACCTAACAGTGAACCCGAGTTCCCGAAAGCCAGAACCAACTAGGGAATAACTCCTACTAGTAGCGGTAGTGTATCTATGAGGGCTTGCGGGGGTCTCGTGACAGGTCTCCTTAGCTGATTATGGTCCCGTGTGCAAGCCTACCGTGAAGAGGAAATTTGACTCTAGAGGAACTCTCATGAATTTAATGGATCTATCAAATCCAGTTTTTACCAAGTAACGGAGGTAAGACATAGGGAGGTTTGCGGGGGTCTCGTGACAGGTCCCCTTAGCTGATTATGATCCCCTATGCTCGAACACCATGACAGGTAAATTGAGTTTGATAGGTACAGTTAATGTAGACCTCGAAAGGGGCCGTTGATTTACCTTAGGATAGGTTCCATCAAAACAACTCTAATAAGGGTAGGAAAGAATTAAATCACCTTATAAATCGTCGACGTGGTGAAACCCATATCTTCAGATTCTCCTCAACTCTTGACTTTCAGCTCGTTCTTCTCATTCGTCGTTCTTGACTTCTCAGGTTCTTTGCTTAAACCACAATTCGATTGACTAGATAACTTGGTATCACGACCACTCGGTAATTGACCCAATCCCTGCGGGATCGATATTTTTATTACTTGACAACAACCGTGCACTTGCGGAAAAAATACCATCAAGTTTTTGGCGCCGTTGCCGGGGATTGGCACTCAATATTGAATTGAGCGTGATTTAGTTAATCTAGATTTCTGTTTTTGTTTTGTTTTTCTTTCTTTTTGTCTATTCTGAATTCTTGTTTTGGGAGCCTCTCTTGTCGTTGCATGCACAGATTTAATAGGGAAATCATCGATATTGATCCTGAGATAGAGAGAACGTTCCTTGCTAGAAGATGATTTCAGCAACGATAGGAAGAAAATCTGACCTCCAACATGGCTGATCAGAATGAGAATAAACCTCTAAGGGATTATGCAGCACCTAGTACAAGGGGATTGAGATCGAGTATTAGAAGACCCCCTATTGAAGCGAACAATTTTGAATTAAAACCGGCTCTACTATCCATGGTCCAACAGCATCAATTCGGAGGAGCACTCACTGAAGATCCAAATCTACACTTGGAAGTATTTTTGGAATTTTGCGAAACTTTAAAACTGAATGGAGCCTCAGCTGATGCTATTAGACTGCGCTTGTTTCCTTTCTCATTGCGGGACAAAGCTAGAGCTTGGCTACACTCTCTTCCAGCAGATTGTATAACTACCTGGGATCAGCTGGAGCAAAGATTCTTAGACAAGTATTTTCCACCCAGCAAAACTGCAAGTCTTCGTTATCAAATCACGAATTTTGCGCAAAAGGATGGAGAAACATTATTTGAAGCCTGGGACAGATTTAAGGGATTACTACAGCAATGCCCTCATCATGGGCTGGAGAAGTGGCTCATTGTTCATACTTTCTACAATGGAATCTCGTATGCTACTAAAGTTTCTCTTGATTATGCTGCAGGAGGAGCTCTTATGAACAAAACATTGGATGAAGCTTTTGAGATCATCGAGAATGTGGCAATGAATTCTCACCAATGGGCTCTGAGCGAGGATATCAAACTAAAATGCCAGGTAAGTTTGAGGTAAGTACCATTGATCTACTCAGTGCAAAAGTCGATGCGTTAACTCAAAAGCTCGAACATTTTAATGTATCAGCTGTAAACTCATCTAATGTCACTTGCGAGATCTGTGGTGTAACAGGACATGTAGCGATGAATTTCCAAATCCTACACGCACCATCTGAAGGAGCTGGGATTGAGCAAGTGGATGCGCTAAATAATTTTAATCAGAAGCCTAATGGTGGCAACCCTTACTCAAACACGTACAATCCCGGTTGGAGGAATCATCCCAACTTTTCATATAGAGCAAATCAAAATTCTTCTGGACTGAACAATTTTGGAGCACCTTCGGGATTTCAGCCAGGACCCAAGTCGAGCTTAGAAAGGATGATGGAAAATTTTATTACGTGTCAGGGGAAGATAAATGATGAATTTCGACAGCATATTGTAGAATCAAATCGGCAACATCAAAATAATACCGAGGCAATCAAGCAATTGGGAAGCAAGGTTGATAATTTGACTAATCACACAAGAATGCTGGAAAATCAAATTTCCCAAATTGCCAGCTCAGCATCAAGGACGCCCGGCAGATTTCTTGGAAATTCAGAAGTAAACCCAGCCGAGCATTGTAATTCTATAAGTTTGAGAAGTGGAAGGATTTTAGAAGGAGACAGAGCTAAACAAGCGTGCCCCTGACCGAGCGTGTCGAGTTGGAAGAAGGCGACGCACGCTGTGAATAGCAAAGGAAGCCGACACACACCGACCCGGCGTGTTGTTCAACACGCTAAGAAAGCGGACACCCAGCGCGTGTCGGTGACACACCGTGTCGGGTAACTCCCGGCGACCACGCCACATATAAGCCCCCTGTCCCATTCCCTCAAAGGTGATTAAGGAAAAATTGGATGAACAATTTGGTAAGTTCCTTGAGGTAATTAGGAAGCTATATATCAATATACCTTTTCTGAGCTCTTCAACAAATGCCCACATACTCCAAGTTCTTGAAGGACATCTTAACAAATAAAAGAAAAGTCGAGAGCATGTAATAGTGGCTCTTCTTGAGGAGTGCTTTAATTAAGAACATGGTACCTCCCAAACTAAATGATCCGTAGCTTTTCTATACCTTGCATAATTAATGACTCAAATTTTGATAAGGCTTTTTGCGATTTGGGCGCCAGTGTAAATCTGATACCTCTTTCCATATGCAAGAAATTGGATTTGGGAGAAATGAAACTAAATACTATGGCCTTGCAGTTAGCTGATCGCTCCATTAGATATCCTTTGGGAATCTTAGAAGATGTACCAGTGCAGGTGGGAAATTTTATTATTCCTGCAGATTTTGTAGTACTAGACATGGATGAAGACCCATGTATTCCACTCATTTTGGGGAGACCTTTCTTGGCTCTGCGAGAGCAATGATAGATGTCAAGAACCACAAACTCTCACTTGCATTTGGAAAGCGACAAAATTGAATTTGACCTTTCAAAAGGCTGTTAAACAACATACATTTTTGATGTTTGTTGTAGGATTGACAGTCTCCAGTCAATAGCACTAGAAGGAGCACCAGAACAAACTCATCTTAATAAGCTCGGAGGGGATTTTGAGGATAAAGAGCTGGAGATTTGCGACCCCAACCTCACACCACAGGTAGAACTTAAGCCTCTTCCATCCACACTCAGGTATGAATTCCTTGGCGAAAACTCTACTTATCCTGTGATCATTAATGCTAATCTGAGCAATGCAGAGACCGAAAAACTGATTGAGGTATTGAAAACACATAAGAATGTCATTGGATACAAGCTTGAGGATATTAGGGGAATTAGTCCATCGGTTTGCATGCACAGAATTCTACTAGAAGACAATTTTAAAACCTCTATAGAGCATCAAAGAAGGCTGAACCCAGCTATGAAAGAGATAGTCAAGAAAGAGGTCATGAAATTGCTAGATGCAGGAATTATCTATCCAATATCCGATAGCGAATGGGTAAGTCCAGTCCATGTCGTACAAAGAAAGGGGGATGGTGATAAGGAATGCTACGAATGAGTTAATCCCCACTAGAATCAAGTACGGGATGGAGAATGTGCATTGATTATAGGAAATTGAATAAAGAAACTAGAAAGGACCACTTCCCATCCCATTTATTGACTAAATGCTAGACCGATTGGCAAAACACTGATTACATTTAGATGGATACTCTGGTTTCTATCAAATCCCTATTTATCCTAATGACCAAGAGAAAACAACTTTCACCTGCCCATATGGTACTTTTTCTTTCAGAAGAATGCCTTTTGGACTATGCAATGCACCGGTCACATTTCAGAGGTGTATGACTTCAATTTTTTCTGACATGATTGAGAATATAATGGAAGTGTTCATGGATGATTTTTCTGTATATGGAGCAGATTTTGATATGTGTTTATCTAATTTGGTAAAGGTCTTGCAGAGATGCGAGGAAATGAATTTAATGCTTAACTGGGAGAAGTGCCACTTCATGGTGCGAGAAGGCATAGTACTTGGGCACCTAGTCTCTGCAGTGGTATCGAGGTGGACATTGCAAAATCGAAGTGATCAAGAAGTTGCCTCCAACCGATGTCAGGGGAGTGCGTAGTTTCCTAGGACATGCAGGGTTCTACCGACGGTTCATCAAAGACTTCTCAAAAATTTCAAAACCATTAACTAATTTGCTTGCTAAAGATGCTGTGTTTCACTTCGATAATCCTTGTCTTGATGCATTTTCCAGGTTAAAGGAAGCATTAACAACCGCCCCAATAATGCAACCTTCAGATTGGAGTCTCCCTTTTGAAATTATGTGTGATGCCAGCGACTTTGCTGTGAGAGCAGTGTTAGGACAAAGGAAGGATCGCAAGGTGTATGCAATCTACTACGCCAGTAAAACATTGGATGAAGCACAAATGAATTATGCTACCACAGAGAAGGAACTCTTGGCTATAGTATTTGCTTTCGACAAGTTCAGATCTTATATCATAGGGACCAAGGTGATAGTTTACACAGATCATGCAGCCATAAGATATTTGCTGAGTAAAAAGGAATCTAAGCCAAGACTTATCCGGTGGATACTTCTCCTACAAGAGTTTGACTTAGAAATTCGAGACAAGCAAGGAACGGAGAAGCGTGAGTTCGGACCATCTATCGAGGCTTCATCTAGAACCAAATGCGGAAGAGCCGATGATCTTGCTATAAATGACTTCTTTCCGGATGGCGAGCTACTAGCAAACTAGATCAATCTAAGCTCTGTGGTATGCTGATTTTGCCAACTACCTAGCTTGCGGGATAATACCTTCTCACATGAGTTATCATCAGAGGAAGAAGTTCCTTTCGGATGTGAAGCATTATGTGTGGGACGAACCATTCTTGTTCAAGCAAGGGGCGGATGCTATATATCGAAGATGCGTATCCGAAGAAGAGATTGAGGATATATTGTATCACTGTCATTCTTCTGCATATGGAGGTCACGCGAGCACAGACAAGAGGCTGCAAAGGTTCTGCAAGCGAGATTTTATTGGCCTCATATTTTTAGAGACTCTCGAATTATGTGACGACTTGTGACCGTTGTCAAAGGGACCGAACATATCAAGGAGACATGAGATGCCTCAAAATTCGATATTGGAAGTCGAATTGTTCGACGTCTGGGGAATTGACTATATGGGACCCTTCCCTACTTCCTATAAAAATACCTATATACTGGTAGCAGTGGACTATGTGTCTAAATGGGTTGAGGCTCTACCATCCCCCTCTTGTGATGCAAAAACAGTCATTAAGCTCTTTAAGAGTATAATATTTCCAAGATTTGGAATACCGAGAGCAGTAATAAGTGATGGAGGCTCACACTTTATCGAAAGACAATTTGAAAGTCTTCTCAAGAAGTATGGAGTAACCCATAAACTAGCCTCACCATATCATCCACAAACAAGCGGGCAAGTAGAAGTTTCGAATAGGGAAATCAAGACTATCTTGGAGAACGATGATCAAGATCAAGGAAGGATTGGTCTTTAAGACTTGATGATGCTTTATGGGCCTATCGAATCGCCTACAAGACACCCATTGGAATGACTCCGTTTGATTAGTTTATGGAAAACCATGTCATCTTCCAGTTGAAATAGAGCACAGGCATATTGGGCAATTAAATGGCTTAATTTTGACTGAAGAAAGCCGAGAAAAGAAAAGCTGCGCTAAATGAACTTGAAGAACTACGCCTTGATGCTTATGAACATGCAAGGTCTTACAAGGAGAAAACGAAGAGGTGGCATGACAAGAACATCATGCGCAGAGAATTCCATCAAGGAGACTTGGTATTACTATTCAACTCTAGATTGAAACTCTTTCCTGGGAAGCTGAAATCCAGATGGTCGGGGCCATATCGAGTTGAAAAGGTTTATCGTCATGGAGCTATTGATATATCTAGTGAGTCTACGGGAATTTTCAAAGTAAATGGTCAAAGACTTAAGAGATACTTCACAAACAATTCTGTTGAGCTAATTAGAGATGAGGAGGGGCAGAGCACACTCCTCAAGCCATATCCCCAAAACTAGGGAGTAACCGAGGGGTCAAGCTAACGACCTTAAACAAGCGCTTCTTGGGAGGCAACCCATGCTATTTTCATTTTTTTAGTCACTTTATTTTATTTTATTTTATTTTATTTTATTCTTTATTCTATTTTTATTTTTTTCAGTTTTGATACGTACATCGCTGCGTGCACTGCGTTGTTGACACGACTCACGCCGCTGAACGACGACAGCGTGTTGTTGGTATCCAAGACAACACAGCGAGCGTCGACTAGCACGCCGTGTCGCACACTTCTCAACCTCAAAGACGCTGGCTAGATCACGCACGCCTGGGGAGCGACGGAGCACGCCTATGTCACGCTTAAACGGGTCGGGTATTTGCGTAAGAGGATGCCCGACACGTCTATGCTGCGGATAGCCCTCTAAAACTGACCCGAGCACTCCCTAATTTTCCACTCGCGATCAAAGGTTGAAGCAGCCACTGTCGGTCTCTCTCTCAAGCAGCCGAGGAGCTAACCTGCTGTCTCTCTATCACCAATGCCATGAGCAAGCGAGTGAAGACTAGAGGAGGAGCTTCTTCCTCTTCGACAAGGGACAAGGGGAAAAGAAAAGCTCAGGATTTGGGTAACGAACCTCCTCCGACCTCTAGCCATCCATATGGAATTGTTTTTAGAGATGATGTTATGAAGACTAAATTCAGTAAGCTTGAAAAAAGGAAGTTAGTATCTACAAGAACTATAGACTTCTACACGTTGACCACCCTAGGGTTAAGAGATGACATAACTTGGTTAACCAATAGGATAGGATGGACCGAGTTTATCACGCACCATCATCTTACTTACCCGAGCATCACTCTTGAATTCCTTAGCTCCCTGTCTGCTGAAACGCTGCAAGGAAAAAATTGTGAGGAAGGAAAAATAAAATTTAGATTAATGAACCATGAGTTTACCCTTTCTTTAAGTGATTTTAATACGATATTTGATTTTCCTAGCGGAGGGGAGAGGCACATTCATAGACATTTTATTGATCATCAATTTTGGAGATTAATTTCTGATGACCCTCGCCCCTATGATGCATCCAGGTCCAAATCATTTAACATCCCTAATCCTACTTTTCGTTATCTCCTTAGATTCATGGCTAATACAATCTCGGGAAGATATGATAGTGCAGGGGTGGCTAGGCAAAGTGAGTTACAATTTTTATGGGCCATGCTAAATGAAGTTAATATTGATTATGGAGCCCATATGGTTAGACATCTAGTTAAGGTTAGTAATAGCCCATCCGAGTCATAGTCATAGGTGGTATTATCACTAGGATTCTTTGTAGCCTTAGGATGTGATTTAGATGACCTTGAATATTGTCCTGCTAGCCCTAGATTGGATTTGGATGCTTGTATAAATATGAAGATGATTGAGGCATGTGACGAGGGATATCGTTTGGTGTTAAGAAATGGAATTAAAATCCCTCTTAGAACCACGAGCGGATAAGCTGCGTAATTCATCCAATTGGCTTTTTAGAGATGTCCAGAACCCTTTCCTACTCCCACCGCCCATGCTCCATCACCTCCTAGAGCCATCTCACATAACCCCGAGCCATCACATTCGACTGAACCTCCACGGTTTCCCTCGACAATGTTTCGCGGTACTCTTCTTTTGATTTTTCAGGATTCCGATCATCATTCGAAGCTTTCAGGGTCGAACATACCTCGCACATAGGTATGTGGGATCGGTATGCCCAAGCTACGGAGGAGCACCATCGTATAGTGACACAACATTTGGACAGTAAGTGATTTTTATAGAGAGCGATGAGTTTTTCATCACGAGTTCGCGGAGGAAGATGATGATAGATTTCGGCAGAGTCCGGAATTTTACCGAGCAGCGGAAGGTGGGCAGAGGAGGATGCTAGTAGTGAAGACGATGACCATTGACCACCTTGAACTATTTTGTGAGTTTCGATGCACATCCTTTATTGTTTGTTCTATCTCTACTTAGACTTTTAGTTTGGATACTGCCATTTTGTTTGCATCTTTTCATATATCATAACAGTGCATTTTTTATATCATCTAGCGTAATACAACTGAACATTGGTCGGATCATGATATTCCTTTTTGCCTATTTGATAAGAACCCTATTTCACTTCTAACACGGTCTATAGGTCTGAGGTATCCAATGAAAAGATTTAAATCCCCTATATCGGACGAGTACTCGATTTTCCATTGGAGACTTACCTGCGCAACTTGGTTACTAGAGAAACACTTTCACTAGAAGTATGTTTAAAAAAAAAAAAGGGTTTCGAATTGTTTTCAAGCACCCCTTTGAGACCAAGTAGTTACTGGGGAAACACCTAAAAGGTGCCCCTTTGAGACTAACTAGTTACTGGGGAAATGCTCTCTGTAATTCCTTTCCTTCTCTCTTCTTAGAAAGTGCTCCTTTGAGACCTTTTGATGATAGGTAAGAATGATCCATGCATTAAGGCAGGTAAGTGCCTCTATGTCGGAAATAAGAATGTTCTACGATAGAAGGGATGTCAAGTCCAGATTGGTGTCCAATGACTTTAGTCCACCTTTTCACGTGCACTATATAGGGATCTTTCAAACTTGGCAACTAGGAATGATTTGAAAAGATTAAGATCAGATTGTATACCTCTAGATGGTGTCTAGCATTTCCACAATTAAGTTGTCTTTTGGGTTTTCTTTGCTTGAGGACAAGCAAAAGTTTAGGACTAGGGGATTTTGATGAGTGTAAATCATGCTATGTTTTCACTACTCCATATACATGCATTCTATCACATTTCATATCCTAGGCATGTATTTTATCATGATTCAGTTAAAGTTTAGCATATTTTGGACGAAGAGACTGCTTTTGGGTGTTTTTGTGTTAACAGGGCGAAGAAACAGGCGTATCAAAACAACACAGGCGTGTTAGAAATCAACACGCCCGTGTCATGAGAGCCAACAGCCGACACGCCCTAGTTCAAAGATCGACACGCCTGTGTCAAGGGTTCCAGCAGCCGACACGCCCCAGTTCAAGCGCAACACGCTCGGAGGGAAATGCCTGACACGCCAGTGCCCTCATTTGGCACGGGCGTGTTGTTGGCTCGATTCGCCTTTTCGTGAGCAATCAGGATCTTCGTCTCAATTACGGGGAAATTTATTGCCTTAATTGAAGAGGAGGCCAAGGCTATAAAAGAGGAGAGATTCTAACCCTAAAAGGAGGACGGCGGGTGGTCAGAGATCGACGACAGAAGAAGATAAAGAGAAGGAGTCGGCAGAAGAAGGATATGGCACCCAGTATCGTAATTTCTTTCTCTAGTAATTCTTGTCAGACTATGGAGTAGTATCCTGTAATCTTAGGATGGGGGAGTAGCCCTTGACAATTTATGACGGATGATATAATCTATACTACCTGAACTATTGTTTATTTTGATCTGGTTCTTTTGGATTCTTATTGATAAACCTAAGGAGCAAAGGGGAAGTACCTAACAGTGAACCCGAGTTCCCGAAAGCCAGAACCAACTAGGGAATAACTCCTACTAGTAGCGGTAGTGTATCTATGAGGGCTTGCGGGGGTCTCGTGACAGGTCTCCTTAGCTGATTATGGTCTCGTGTGCAAGCCTACCGTGAAGAGGAAATTTGACTCTAGAGAAACTCTCATGAATTTAATGGATCTATCAAATCCAGTTTTTACCAAGTAACGGAGGTAATACATAGGGAGGTTTGCGGGGGTCTCGTGACAGGTCCCCTTAGCTGATTATGATCCCCTATGCTCGAACACCGTGACAGGAAAATTGAGTTTGATAGGTACAGTTAACATAGACCTCGAAAGGGGCCGTTGATTTACCTTAGGATAGGTTCCATCAAAACAACTCTAATAAGGGTAGGAAAGAATTAAATCACCTTATAAATCGTCGACGTGGTGAAACCCATATCCTGAGATTCTCCTCAACTCTTGACTTTCAGCTCGTTCTTCTCATTCGTCGTTCTTGACTTCTCAGGTTCTTTGCTTAAACCACAATTCGATTGACTAGATAACTTGGTATCACGACCACTCGGTAATTGACCCAATCCCTGCGGGATCGATATTTTTATTACTTGACAACAACCGTGCACTTGCGGAAAAAATACCATCAACTGCTCGGCATTAGTCGAACTAATAAGGGCAGCAGTCGACTGCCAGTTGAATTTCCAGCCTCGAGGAGAGTCAAGATAAGCTCCACTTATCTTGGGGGGATGAGGTTCTTTGACCATGAGCTGGAACTGAACATTGGGGAGCTTCTAAGGCTATAAAAGAAGGGGGGTTCACCCCCTTTAGGTCATCAAAAGTGCTTACAAAATGATCCCGCAATGTCGCTTCTCTACGACTACACTACGATGCCGAAATGCTGCTAGAACGTCGACAACACGCCCTCAACTTCAAGATCAGATCATCGTTAGTATAAGTTTTTATAGAGTTCATTTCAATTACTTGTATTCCATCTTTTATCGAGCTTTTGGTCGTAACGAGGAGAGGTGGGATTGTCCCTCTACCTCGATCTTTTTGTTTGTAATCGTTGTCTCCTATCTCCAACGAGGAGGAGACTCTTTAGTGCTTTGCCCTCCGTACGCGGTCTAGGATCGTAAGGGCCTTGGATTAGCAACCGTTAGGTTTTGAACCAAGTAAAAATAAATGTGTGTTTATTTACTTTTTCCACTGCAATACTTTACTCTTGTTTTAATCGAACGAAAATAAAAGAATTTGTCGAGCGCTATTCACCCCCCCCCCCCTCTAGCGCTTTTCGATCCAACACTTAATACAAAACAAAATCTGATTAGCACAACAAGCATTAACAATCCACAGCTACAGTTTGATCACCTCCACAGATCCACACAAAAAAAAACTCAGCCACAGAAACCTTCGAATTATCAACCGACAATGAGCTGGCAACCGCAGAGCAGAAAATAAAGGGTAGGAAATGTTGTGTTGGTGCAATAATGCCCCAAGCATTTATGTCTTTTGATGTTTGGATAATCATTTGTAGTTAGGCATTAATTATGATTTAATTGAGAATGTATTAAGTGATAGAGAAATCCAAGTATGAAGACTTGGTGAAGGAAGGTCCAAGTGTGATCTTGGCAAGAGAAGTCCAAAGAAAGGTCTTGGCGGTATAAGTCCAAGCATGTAGTCTTGGCAGCATAAAGTCCAAGCGGACCTTGGCAAAGGAAGACCAAAGGTAAGGTCTTGGCGGCGTAAGTCCAAGTATGTAGTCTTGGCTGAAGTTGGCTGATTTCTATGGACAATAATTGACTGCTAGGGTTTGGCAGTCGACTGGTTCACCTTCAGTTGACTGCTATACCCCAGCAGTCGACTACTATAAGTGGACATCGGCACAAAAGATTCTCTAGTCAAGTGATCACTTGGAGCACTTGACTGGTTACTCAATCAGTCGACTGATGATATGATCAGTGGACTAATCAGCTTTTCGTTGGGTAGTTAGTGACGATCGCAAATCCAGTTTGTCAAAAGTCGTTAGATTGCTTTGGCTACAACAGCAGTCAACTGATGGAGACCATTAGTCGACTGATGGAGGCTCAACGGAAAAATCAGCCTCTTCTCTATAAAAAGAGGCCATGGGATTCTTGAGGAGGCTAGTGCTTATATTCAAAACTTACTCTCAAGCTCCCCACGTTTTCTTAAGCTTTCTAAGTTTTTTTAATCCTCCTCTTCTCCAATCTTCATCTTCATCATTTGTAAGAAGAGGAGTGTCTTGTGTAAAGAAAGCTTTCTTAGTGGAGACTCATTTGGATTGATCCACCTTAAGGATCGCCGTGGAGTAGGAGCTTAATCTCTGAACCACGTTAAACTCTTCTTGTTAGCGATTGTGTTTTAGCTTCGTAATTTCATTTAGTATTTGTTTTTCTTCCGCTAACCTTTCTTGTAGAAACAAAAAGAGGCTATTCACGCCCCTCTAGCCTTCCAAGATCCCTAACAAGTGGTATCAGAGCCTGGATCGCGTCCGAAGATCTAACAATCAACCAGAGCACGATGGCATTTCAAGAGGGATATAGCACGGCAAGGCCTCCATTCTTCGATGGCAATGACTTCGAATATTGGAAAGGTAGGATGAAATACTACCTTATGAACAATATTGATAATTGATTTAGCATTGTAGACGGATTCGAGAAGCTGGTTGATGAATTCGAAGCGCCAATACCTATGAAGGATTGGACAAGGGAGATGGCGAAGAAAGCTAAAGCTAACGCCAAAGCCACAACCACACTTCAATGTGGTTTGTCTAAAGAGCAACTAAGCAAAGTAGTGTTGGTGCAATCAGGTCACGATTGACCAGACTCGAGTTTGACTCGAGTGATGTTTTGATGTTTGACAAAGGGATTTGAAAAAGTGGTTTGGCATTGATGTTTGACATTAATGTCGGTTAATATGTTGGGGAGATTGTTGGAGCAATCGACCCGGGTCATGTTTGACCGGACTCGAGTTTGACTCGAGGAAGACCTTAATGGTTGACTAGGGTTGACTATGTGATTTTGGAAAGTCCAAGCATGGGTCTTGGCAAGGTAAAGTCCAAGTCATGGGTACTTGGCATGGAAAGTCCAAGTGGGACACTTGGCATTTGGTAAAGTCCAAGTCTTGAGTACTTGGCATGAAAAATCCAAGTGGGACACTTGGCGCATGGAAAGTCCAAGTCATGGGTACTTGGCATTTGGGAAAGTCCAAGTCTTGAGTACTTGGCATGAGAAGTCCAAGCATGGGTCTTGGCAAATGAGAAGTCCAAGCATGGGTCTTGGCAAATGGAAAGTCCAAGCATGGGTCTTGGCATGGAAAGTCCAACATGGGTTGGCAAGGTAAAGTCCAAGCTTGAGTCTTGGCATTTGGGAAGTCCAAGGGGATTGATATTGGCAGCGTAAAGTCCAAGTGGAGTCTTGGCGGCGTAAGTCCAATGTGCCTTGGCAGTGTAGACACCGTTAGCATGACATAGCCGAGGGAAGCACCTGGAGGCTAGCGCGATGGATGAACAAGTCATGGATGACTTGGAGGGATCCGAGAGGCATGAGGCTGATGGAGGTGGCTAGAAGGCTTAGGTCTAGGCTAAGAGTGGTCTAGCAAGTATGGGGGCACTATACTTGGGTTAAAACCTCATCTTTGAGGTTGGCAGTCGACTGGCATTATGGCCGGTTCGACTGTTGTGAGTCGACTTGAGTTCGACTGTCGTTTAAGAGCCGAACGCTCGGGTACCGATCGCTATCGAGCAGCGAATCGAGCGATGTCTACGGGCAATCGATCAGGGCCGATCGCTAGTTCACCACAGCATTGCATCGCCCGTGAGCGATCGCAGCCGATTACGCCCGACGATCGCCAAGAGATCCGCTGGAGTTTTTCCAGGATCGAGCCGTTGTCTCACGACAACAAGGCATCGGCCGACCGGTGACTTATGGCGGCAAATCCAAAGGATAAAAGGAGCTCGACGGGAGGGTTTTTGCAACCCGATTTTCTTGGACGTTTTTAAGCGATTTGCTGCTACAAATCAGGGCTTTCAAGTGCTAGTCCAAGGCAATCAACAAGCAAGCTTCTAAAGAGTTTTTGTAAAGTGTTCTTTACTTCTCTTGTTGTATTTCTTCTTATATTTGCTTGTTGTATTTAGATTATTGTTGTAATCTTATTGTAAGAGGTTTCTCCACCTCCGACTTGTGTCGAGAAGGAGCATTTGTGATTAGTGAGTGCGTGTGCATCACTAGGGCTCTTTAGAGCTCGATCCGTGGAGTAGGAACCGTTCGGTTCCGAACCACGTTATATCCTTGTGTTCGTGATTGTATCTTTTCGTTATTGCTTTTATTATTTCTATTCCACTGCGCATAACGAGTTTTGTAGAGACGATCGCGAACGAATTCCATCTACGTACGAATTCAACGCTATTCACCCCCCCCCCCACTAGCGGCGTCAAATCTCCAACAAGTGGTATCAGAGCCAGGTTGCTCTTCAATGGATTAACAACCGGGAGCAAGACGCTAGAGGGTAAAAGATGGAAGTCCAAGATCAATTAGGTTGGGACATCATCACACCGGTGCCCTACACCCTATACGGACGAGAAGGATTCAATTCTTGGAAGGGAAGAATTGAGGATTTTATTATGATGAGAGACTTTGAGGAATGGTCCATTTTGATGGATGGATTTGAATATCCAAGAGGACCAAGAGGTGGATTCCTCAAAAAGAAGAGATGGACCGAAGAGCAAGTTCAAGCATCCGAGAAAAATGATAAGGTGATAAAATTTTTAATTGATTTAATGTCTAACAATATCTTGTGTATGTTAGGTAATTATGTAGATGCTAAAGAGTTATGGAGCCAAGTGGCAAAGCTCCATGAAAACTCATCATCCGTCCAAGAAGAAGAAGAAGAAGAAGAGGAGTGCTCACCCTCTCAAGCTCAAGAAAGTTCACCATCAATTCAAGAAGATAAGGAGGGTGAAGAAGAGAGATCATCCTCACAAGGAAGTGAGGATTCGGAGGTTGATAGGGAATCAACATCCGGATCGGAAGAGGTGGAGGAAGTGGAAGAAGCATCCACCTCAAGGATTGAGGGGGAGGAGAGAACCTCCACACCGGAACATCAAGAAGAAGCTTCGACATCCGGTCAAGATGAAGAAGCCCAAAGTCCAATTCCGGTCCTCATTAACCTAGGTAACTCAAGCAATTTAAGTTTAAATAAAAATCATATAATTTGCTTTGAGTGTAGGGAAACCGGGCACTATAAGAGCAAGTGCCCAAAGAAGATCAGAAAAGCTCCTCCGGCACCAAAACCTCAAGAAAGATCAAAAGATGCCGGTTCCACCACTAGAAGAAGCAAAGAGCACGTCATTTGCTTCAAGTGTCAACAACCGGGGCATTTTAGGAATTCATGCCCTAGGGGGAGCAAGAAAGTCAAAGAGGGAGCTATACATGTAGGGGGAGCCTCCAAGGCAAACCCTAAGGTATATTTCAATAATGCACCTCCTAGATTTAATAGTCAAAAGCATGCTAGGAATTTTAATTCTCTTGCAATTCACCATGAAAAGCATGCTAGAGATAAATATATTTGTTTAGGAGCTAAGAGTGTTCACTTAGGAAATAGGAAGAAATTTGGGACTAATGTCCTTAAAAACAACTTATTTAAGGACAAACCTAGGTCAAATAACTCAAGATCAATTTTACCTAGGGAGACAATTAAAAAGGTGCAAGAGCACCTAGGTCTAAACCCTAAATGGACTAGGCATATGCCTAGGAAGTCCAATGCCCAAGATTTAAATCAAAATTCTAAAATCATGCAATTAGAAAAGGAAAATCAAGTCTTGAGGTCAAGGCTTGAAAAACTTGAAAAGACCCTAAATAAGATACAAGATCAATTTAAAGGGTCTAATGGTCAAAGTCAAAGGGCCAAAAGTCAAAGTCAACACCAAGGACCTAAGAGTCAAAAGTCAACCAAAGGCAAGCAAGGTTTGGGTTACAAACCTAAGCCTAAAGTGGCTTATCATAGTGTTCCATTTGACTATGGAACACAAACTAGGTCTAGGAAGACCAAGGTCAATAGGAAAGTCATCCCTAGAATTGACCAAAGGGTGTGCCTAGTGGCTAGGGTTTCAAGGAAACCTAGGGTGGCCACTAAGAAGGTTGCAAGGGGAGTTACCCCTAGAGTCAACCTAGGTAAGACCCAAATGACCAAGGCTAACAAGCCTAGGAGGGTCATTAGGAAGGTATCTAGGGAGGTTATCCCTAAGGAATACCTAATTAACCCTAGGAGCTCAAATCGGTTTTGGGTTCCTAAGAGCGTGATTGATTCACGCTAGATGGGTTTAGGGTGTGCCAACCTTGATTGGATGGGTAGTTAACTCAATCATGGTAAAGGTGGCACTTTAGGATGTTTTCAAGGTTATGGTTACCTTGGAAATAGATTTGAATCAATATCCTAAAAGATTTTAGGATGTGCCAATGCACTTTTGAATTTAAGAAAAATCAATTAAATTGGCACAATTTAGGTTTAGAGGTTAGTGTGCCATTTTGGGTTTTTGGCACACTAGGGAGATTAAGGTTAATATGGCAAAATATATCTAATTGTATCAAATGGCAATTAATATTAAAATTTTAGGTATTACTATACCTATATATTTTATATGTCATGCCTTGATTGCCATATGCCATGTCATGACATCATGCCTATTTCTATGATTTTATATGTCATGAGTATGCTTAGGTTTTAGGTTAATATCATGTATGCTTAGTTTTATATCTTATGCCATGACATCATGATTATGAGCATATGCTTATTTATAACATTTCTAATGTCATAATCATTCATGCATTTAAGACAATTTGGTTGAAATTGAATTAAGGACTATGGCATGACTTGAAGTCTCATTTATAAGGGAATCAAGTAGGGTTGCCTTAGAGAATGCATGAAACCCTAGATTAGGATGAACAAAACCCACATCTCACATCCAATTGACATGTATATGTATTTATACACCTTAGATACATGTGAGATGCTAGGATATGAGTTAAGTTCAAGGTGCATAGTTTTTGCATCTAGATGAACTAAAACTCATCTAATTTCAATTGTGGATCATTGGGAGAGCATGTGTACAAGTCATGTACATAGAGCCCAAGGAATATGATCCAAAATAAGGTTTTGAAAACATTTTAAAATCATTTTGAAAAACCTTGGTGAAGTCTATCTTTTGATAGCAATCACCATTGATAGAGTTGATACAAAATAGGGCCAAAACATTGAAAATTTCAATGGTTTTGAGTTTTGTATCAAACTCACTATTTTATGGGTAAAATAATTTTCAAATATTTTTCACCCATTGTGTCTGTCATAAGTATTATACGTATGAATTTTCACGATTTTTTGAATTACGTATAATTATTTATGAATTTTTAAAATTCATTTTTGATAGCTGAAAATCGAGATTTTCAATTATCGATCGGCCGACCGCCTGGGTGGCAATGATCGATGTGAGTGGCAATGATCGACATCGGAGTCGACTGTCAGGTCTAATTTTGGGTTAACAAGGTTTGTTTAGCCCATTTTCAGCCATGGTAAAGGTCCCTAACCACTTCTAACCCTAGGATATGCTTTGGGAAGCATTATAAAGGGTGAAAATCCATTGGATATGGATTAGGAGAAGTGTTAGGTCAAAGTATCAAATTTAGGGTATGGAAAGTTCAAGTTTGAACTTAGAACCTTAATTTTGATGGTTTAGAGTTCCTATTGGCTTAGGGGCTTCCCAAGAACATTGTTGGTGCAATGATCAAGGGGGAGAAAGCCTTTAGGGGGAGGTATCCATCTTGGGATGATGGATGTGTTTTTCTCCTTGAAGAGGAGAAGTTATTGGGAGAGTATCATCAATTAGGAAAATTGATGGGTTTTTGATACCCAATTTGGAAATTGGGAGAGAGTATAGGATTGTCTATCTTGAGTGATATGTGAATTATCACTAGGAAGATGGTAGGCATCCTAGGTATTTATTTTTGGTTCAAGGGGGAGATTGTAAGATCTCATTGGGATATGAGACATTGACCTCCTTGGAGAGAAAACCTTTTTGATGTTAGTCAAAAAGGGGGAGAATGTTTGGGGGAGAACATTTGGAGAGTGTTTACCAATTTGGGATAATTGGTAAGGGATTTGAGTTAGTGGTCTAACTCAGATGATTTGTTTGGTTTTTGTCAAACATCAAAAAGGGGGAGATTGTTGGTGCAATCGGCCCAGGTCACGATTGACCAGACTCGAGTTTGACTCGAGTGATGTTTTGATGTTTGACAAAGGGATTTGACAAAGTGGTTTGGCATTGATGTTTGACATTAATGTCGGTTAATATGTTGGGGAGATTGTTGGAGCAATCGACCCGAGTCATGTTTGACCAGACTCGAGTTTGACTCGAGGAAGACCTTAATGGTTAACTAGGGTTGACTATGTGATTTTGGAAAGTCCAAGCATGGGTCTTGGCAAGGTAAAGTCCAAGTCATGGGTACTTGGCATGGAAAGTCCAAGTGGGACACTTGGCATTTGGTAAAGTCCAAGTCTTGAGTACTTGGCATGAAAAGTCCAAGTGGAACACTTGGCGCATGGAAAGTCCAAGTCATGGGTACTTGGCATTTGGGAAAGTCCAAGTCTTAAGTACTTGGCATGAGAAGTCCAAGCATGGGTCTTGGCAAATGAGAAGTCCAAGCATGGGTCTTGGCAAATGGAAAGTCCAAGCATGGGTCTTGGCATGGAAAGTCCAACATGGGTTGGCAAGGGAAAGTCCAAGCTTGAGTCTTGGCATTTGGGAAGTCCAAGGGGATTGATATTGGCAGCATAAAGTCCAAGCGGAGTCTTGGTGGCGTAAGTCCAATGTGCCTTGGCGGTGTAGACACCGTTAGTATGACATAGCCGAGGGAAGCACCTGGACGCTAGCGCGATGGATGAACAAGTCATGGATGACTTGGAGGGATGCGAGAGGCGTGAGGCTGATGGAGGTGGCTAGAAGGCTTAGGTCTAGGCTAAGGGTGGTCTAGCAAGTATGGGGGCACCATACTTGGGTTAAAATCTCATCTTTGAGGTTGGCAGTCTACTGGCATTATGGCCGGTTCGACTGTCGTGAGTCGACTTGAGTTCGACTGTCGTTTAAGAGCTAGAACTGCTCTCGGCGATCTCGCTAATTGGGTGATCAGGCGATGTCTCTGGTCATTGCTAGTTCACCGAGAGATGCTCCGTAGCCGATCCGGGCGATCGACTCGCGCGGATCGGATCGCCAATGTTGCGTCGGATCGCCAAGAGATCCGTTGGAGTTTTCCAGCGTGGATCGAGCTGTTATCTCACGACAACAATGGCATCAGTCGACTGGTGACTTATGGCAGTCGACTGATGGGCGGAAATCCAGGTCGTGCGCAAGGATAAAAGGAGCTCGACGGGAGGGTTTTTTGCAATCCGATTTTCTTGGACGTTTTGAAGCGATTTGCTGCTGCAAATCAGGGCTTTCAAGTGCTAGTCCAAGGCAATCAACAAGCAAGCTTCTAAAGAGTTTTTGTAAAGTGTTCTTTACTTCTCTTGTTGTATTTCTTCTTATATTTGCTTGTTGTATTTAGATTATTATTGTAATCTTATTTTAAGAGGTTTCTCCACCTCCGACTTGTGTCGAGAAGGAGTATTTGTGATTAGTGAGTGCGTGTGCATCACTAGGGCTCTTTAGAGCTCGATCCGTGGAGTAGGAACCGTTCGGTTCCGAACCACGTTATATCCTTGTGTTCGTGATTATATCTTTTCGTTATTGCTTTTATTATTTCTATTCCGCTGCGCATAATGAGTTTTGTAGAGACGATCGTGAATGAATTCCATCTACGTACGAATTCAACGCTATTCACCCCCCCTCTAGCGGCGTCAAATCTCCAACAAGTAGGACCCTTCGAATCAGCAAAGGAGCTTTAGGAGAATCTCATTGAACTCAACGAAGGATCGAAGGAAACAAGAAGTGCCAAAAGAAACCTATTGATAGGTCAACTCCAAAGCTTCACCATGAAGACCAACGAGACCGTGAGCCAAATGCACGGTCGATTCAAGGAGGTAGTCAACGGGCTACACGTAATTGGTGAGAAGGTAGACAACCGCGACTTAGTAAGGTATGTGCTTCAAGCTTTCCCTAGAACAACTCTATGGGCATCAATGGTAGATGCCTATAAGGTTTCTAGGGACCTCTCTTTAGTTAAGTTAGATGAACTTTTTTGTGAATTTGAGTTACATGAGCAAGCTAACACTTCTTCAAAAGAGAAAGGTATAGCTTTTGTTGTAGGTAAGAAGGAGAAGAAGAAGAAGGAGAAGAAAGAAGTCTCTTCATTATCCGAGTCGGAGGAAGAGTCTTCAAGTAGCGATAAGGAGCTATCGGCTAGTGAGGTGGCTCGCTATGTGAAGAGGTTTGGTGGGAAATCAAGGAAGCTCACCAAGAAGGATGTGAGGAGGATGTTCCAATCCTCAAAAGGTAAATCCTCTAGTAGTTTGATTTCTACTCCTAATGTCATTTGATATGGTTGCAACAAAAAGGGGCACATTAAGCCAAATTGCCCGGAGTTTAAGAAAAAGGAGGAAAAGGAAAAGAAGAAGAAAGACAAAAAGGAGATGAAAAAGAAGGAAGCCATAATAGCCCAAATGTGGGATATGTTAGGAATCGTTGGAATGGCTAGAGGGGGGGTGAATAACGTAGATGAAATTCGCTCCCGTTTATGTCTACAATTTCATTAGTGCGCAGCGGAAATAGAAATAATAAAAGCGATAACGAAATAGACAACAAGCTAACACAATGAAATAATGTGGTTCGGAACCGCACGGTTCCTACTCCACGGATCGAGCTCTAAAGAGACCTAGTGATGCACACGCACTCACTAATGATAAACACTCCTTCTCGACACAAGTCGGAGGCGGAGAAACCCCTTACAATAAATCTTACAACAGTAAGAATGAAATACAAGCAATATACAATGTAAATATGAAATACAAGTAAAGAAAAGACTTTACAACACTTGTTTTGATTGCTTGAATGCTTGGTTGCTTGCTTGCACTTGGAGACCTGATTTGCACCAACAAATCGCCCCAATAGCCCTCAAGAACCAGTTTCTTTTTCCTCCATCACGAGCTCCATATATAGCTTCAACCTGTGCTGGAAAAAGTCTATCAGTCGACTGATCGAGACCATCAGTCGACTGATGCCACTGTTGTCGTGAGACAACGGCTAGTTCCACGTTGGATAAGTCCAACGGAACTACCATCAGTCGACTGATTGTGACCATCAGTCGACTGATGGAGTCCTCACTCGACCAGTCGAGTCTCGACTCCGATACGTGGCCGATTCGAGCACGGTCGGTGATCGGACTATCGATCAGCTGAGCCATCAATCGCTAACTTATGGCGTCGGATCGCTAAACCATAACCCGCAGTCAAACCCTAGTTGACTCGGTCCAGTCGACTGCCACATGGCACCAGTCGACTGGCACACCTCAACCATGAGGTTTTAACTCAAATATGGTTCCCCCATACTTGCTAGACCACCCTTAGCCTAGACCTAAGCCTTCTAGTCACCTCCATCAGCCTCACGCCTCTCGGATCCCTCCAAGTCATCCATGACTTGTTCATCCATCGCGCTAGCCTTCAGGTGCTTCCGTCGGCTATGTCATGCTAACGGTGTCTACACCGCCAAGGCACATTGGACTTACGCCGCCAAGACTCCGCTTGGACTTTACGCCGTCAACCATTGGACTTATGCTGCCAAGACTCCCGCTTGGACTTTACGCCGCCAATATCAAACCCTTGGACTTCTCAAATGCCAAGACTCAAGCTTGGACTTTCCCTTGCCAACCCATGTTGGACTTTCCATGCCAAGACCATGCTTGGACTTTCCTTGCCAAGTGTCCGACTTGGACTTTCCATGACAATTATATTGTCATATGTTTTTGTCGAAACATCAAAACACATCAAAACATCACTCGAGCCAAACTCGAGTCCTGGTCAATCATGACCTGGGCCGATTGCACCAACAATCTCCCCCTTTTTGATGTTTGACAAAAACCAAACAAATAATTGAGTTAGAATACTAACTCAAATCCTTTACCAATTATCCCAAATGTTCTTCCCCAAACATTCTCCCCCTTTTTGACTAACATCAAAAAGGTTCTCTCTCCAAGGAGGTCAATGTCTCATGTCCCAATGAGATCTTACAATCTCCCCCTTGATCCAAAAATACCTAGGATGCCTACCATCTTCCTAGTGATAAGTCCCATATCACTCAAGAGAGGCAATCCTATTCACTCTCCCAATTTCCAAATTGGGTTTCTAAAAATCCATAAATTTCCCAAATTGATAACATTCTCCCCTTCAAGGAGAAAAACACATCCATCATCCCAAGATGGATATCTCCCTCTAAAGGTTTGCTCCCCCTTGACCATTGCACCAACAATGTCCTTGGGAAGTCCCTAAGCCAATAGGAACTCTAAACCATCAAAATTAAGGTTAGAAATTCAACATTGAACTTTCCACACCTTAAAATTGATACAAACCCTAAACAACTCTCCTAATCCATATCCAATAGCTTTTCACCCTTTATAATGCTTCCCAAAGCATATCCTGGGGTTAGGAGTGGTTAGGGACCTTTGTCATGGCTGAACACGGACTAACCAAACTTAGTTTTCCGAAATCGCCTTGGCGATCGACTCTGTCGCTACGATCATTGCCACACTCATCGATCATTGCCACTCGAGGCGGTCGTGATAATTGAAATTTCCGAATTTCAGTTATCAGAATCGAGTTTCAGAAAATCATAAATAATTATACGTATATCGAAAAATCACAAAATTTGATACGTATAATACCTATGACCAATACAATGGGTGAAAAATGTTTGAAAATTATTTTACCCATAAAATAGTGAATTTGATACAAAACTCAAAACCATTGAAATTTTCAATGTTTTGGCCCTATTTTGTATCAACTTCATCAATGGTGATTGCTATCAAAAGATAGACTTCACCAAGGTTTTCTAAAATGATTTTAAAATGTTTTCAAGACCTTATCTTGGATCATATTCCTTGGGCTCTATGTGTGTGACTTGTACACGAGCTCTCCTAATGATCCACAACTAAAATTAGATGAGTTTTAGTTCATCTAGATGCAAAAACTATGCACCTTGAACTTAACTCATATCCTAGCATCTCACATGTATCTATGGTGTATAAATACACATACATGTCAATTAGATGTGAGATGTGGGTTTTGTTCTCCCTAATCTAGGGTTTCAAGCATTTTTCTAAGGCAACTCTACTTGATTCCATTATAAATGGGACTCCAAGTCATGCCAAAGTCCTTAACTCAATTTTAATTAAATGCATGAATGATTATGGCATTTGAGATGATATAGATAAACACATGCTCATAATCATGATGTCATGGCATAGTATGAAATCTAAAAACACATGACATTTAACTTAAAGCCTAAACATGAACATGACATTTTATAAGATTAAAACTAAGTATGATGTCATGGCATGTTATATGGCAAACAAGGCATGGCACATAAAATATATAGGTATGGCAATACCTACATTTTAATATTAAATGTCATTTGATATAATTATGTTTATTTTGCCATATTAACCTAAATTCTCCCAAATGTGCCAAAAACCCAAATTGGCACATTAAAAACCTCTAAACCTAAATTGTGCCAATTTGATCATTTTATCAAACTTCATAACTAATATTGACACATCCTAAAATCTTTTAGGATTATAATTCAACCCTATCTCCAAGGTATCCATAACCTTGAAAATAGCCTAAAATGCCACCTTTATCATGGTTGAGTTAACTACCCACCCACTCAAGGTTGGCACATCCTAAGCCCACCTAGCATGAATCAATCATGCTCTTAGGAACCCAAAACCGATTTGAGCTCCTAGGGTTAATTAGGTATTCCTTAGGGATAACCTCCCTAGATACCTTCCTAATGACCCTCCTAGGCTTATTAGCCTTGGTCATTTGGGTCTTACCTAGGTTGACTCTAAGGGTAACTCCCCTTGCAACCTTCTTAGTGGCCACCCTAGGTTTCCTAGAAACCTTAGCCACTAGGCACAACCCTTGGTCAACTCTAGGGATGACTTCCCTATTGACCTTAGTCTTCCTAGACCTAGTTTGTGTTCCATAATCAAATGGAACACTATGGTAAGCCACCTTAGGCTTAGGTTTGTGACCCAAACCTTGCTTGCCCTTGGTTGACTTTTGACTCTTAGGTCCTAGGTGTTGACTTTGACTTTTGGACCTAGAAGTTTGACTAATTGACCCTTGCATTTGATTTTGCATAACCTTAAGGGTCTTTTCAAGTTTTTCAAGGCTTGATTTTCCTTTTCTAATATCTCAATTTTTGATTTTTTATTTTCTCTTGAGATATTTTTATTTCTAGGCATATGTCTAGATTTCTTAGCATTAAAGCCTAGATGTTCTCCTATTTTCTTAATGCTTTCCTTAGGTAATATATTTTTAGGGACATTAGTCCCAAATTTATTCTTATTTCCTATGTGAACCTTCTTAGCTCCTAAACAAATATATCTATTATTTCTAGCATGCTTTTCATTCACAATAGCAAGACTATTAAAATTATTCCTAGCATGCTTCTTATCCCTAGAGATTGAAGGTGCATTAATAAATTTTACCTTAGGGTTTGCCTTGGAGGCTCCCCCTACTTGTGTTGCTCCCCTTTGCCCCTTCTTTTTCTTCTTTGGGCATTGACTCCGGTAATGACCCGGTAGTCGACATTTGAAGCAAATGACATGCTCCTTGCTCTTTTGTCTTGGAGAACCGGCGTCCGTTGACTTTTGTTGACTTTTAGGCGCCGGAGGAGTTTTCTTGATTCTCTTTGGACATTTGCTCTTGTAATGCCCATACTCCCTACACTCAAAGCACATAATATGATTTTTGTTTGAAAATAAAGTGTTTGAGTTACCTAGGGTGGTGGTAGGTGCCGGAGTTGAATTTTGAGCTTCCTCATCTTGATCGGATGTTGAGAGCTCTTCTTGAGGTTGCTCCGGTGTAGAGGATGGTCTATCCTCCTCAATCCTAGAAGTAGATGCTTCTTCCACCTCTTCTACTTCTTCTTTCTCCGATTCGGAAGTTGACTCCATCTCAACTTTCGATTCCTCACTTTCACTTGAGGATGAGCTCTCCTCATGGTATCTTGCCAATTTTCTCCATAGCTCCTTGGCATACATGTAATCCCCTAACTTGCACAAAACATCATTAGGGATTAAATCTTCCAAAAGTTTCGTTACCTTAACTTCGGTCTTGAGCTTTTGGCGTTGCTCTTGGGTCCACTTTTTCAATTTTAGGACATTCCCCTTCTTATCCCTAGGGGGTTCAAGACCTTCAATGAGGATAAACCAATCCTCTATGTTCATCATCAAGAATGTTTCCATTCTTGCTCTCCATGCCGGAAAATCTTCTGGATCATATGGAGGTGGAGTGTTGATTTCCCATCCAAGCTTGTCTTGGAATTCCATCTTCACCCTCTAGCCTTTTGCCTTAGCTCCCGGTTGTTAATCCGTAGAAGAGCCCCGGGCTCTGATACCACTTGTTAGGAATCGTTGGAATGGCTAGAGGGGGGGTGAATAGCGTAGATGAAATTCGCTCCCGTTTATGTCTACAATTTTGTTAGTGCGCAGTGGAAATAGAAATAATAAAAGCGATAACGAAATAGACAACAAGCTAACACAATGATATAACATGGTTCGGAACCGCACGGTTCCTACTCCACGGATCGAGCTCTAAAGAGCCCTAGTGATGCACACGCACTCACTAATGATAAACACTCCTTCTCGACACAAGTCGGAGGCGGAGAAACCCCTTACAATAAATCTTACAACAGTAAGAATGAAATACAAGCAATATACAATGTAAATATGAAATACAAGTAAAGAAAAGACTTTACAACACTTGTTTTGATTGCTTGAATGCTTGGTTGCTTGCTTGCACTTGGAGACCTGATTTGCACCAACAAATCGCCCCAATAGCCCTCAAGAACCGATTTCTTTTTCCTCCATCACGAGCTCCATATATAGCTTCAACCTGTGCTGGAAAAAGTCTATCAGTCGACTGATGCCACTGTTGTCGTGAGACAACGGCAAGTCCAACGGAACTATCACCGATCGACAGACCATCCCGATCGATGGAGTCCTCACTCGACCCCGAGTCTCGACTCCATTCTCGCGGGTCGACTCGAGCACCCCGATCCGATCGGACTATCACGATCGCTGAGCATCACCGATCGCCAAACTTATGGCATGATCGCAGGCCATAACCCATAGTCAAACCCTAGTTGACTCGGTCCAGTCGACTGCCACATGGCACCAGTCGACTGGCACACCTCAACCATGAGGTTTTAACTCAAATATGGTTCCCCCATACTTGCTAAACCACCCTTAGCCTAGACCTAAGCCTTCTAGTCACCTCCATCAGCCTCACGCCTCTCGGATCTCTCCAAGTCATCCATGACTTGTTCATCCATCGCGCTAGCCTTCAGGTGCTTCCGTCGGCTATGTCATGCTAACGGTGTCTACACCGCCAAGGCACATTGGACTTACGCCGCCAAGACTCCGCTTGGACTTTACGCCGCCAACCATTGGACTTATGCTGCCAAGACTCCCGCTTGGACTTTACGCCGCCAATATCAAACCCTTGGACTTCTCAAATGCCAAGACTCAAGCTTGGACTTTCCCTTGCCAACCCATGTTGGACTTTCCATGCCAAGACCATGCTTGGACTTTCCTTGCCAACCCATGTTGGACTTTACATTGCCAAGTGTCCGACTTGGACTTTCCATGACAATTATATTGTCATATGTTTTTGTCGAAACATCAAAACACATCAAAACATCACTCGAGCCAAACTCGAGTCCTGGTCAATCATGACCTGGGCCGATTGCACCAACAGGATACACAAAGCCTAGAAGGGTCATCCAATGAGGAGGAAATTTGCCACGTCACACACAACCTAGCACTCATGGCTTTGGAAGATGAAGCCGGAAGTTCAAGTGAGGAGTCATCTTCATCATCCTCAAGCGACGAATCGTCCTCTAGTGACGATGAGGTAAAAAACTCCCCTAGGATAGAATTACTTTATAAAACTATTGCATGTCTTCAAAATGCTTTAACTAAATCAAAATCTAGGATTAAAGATTTGAAAATAGAAATCAAGGAAATTAGGAATGTAGAACCTTCTTGTAATGATGCATGTTCACTTAAGGATGAGAATGATGAACTTAAAAAAGAAATAGGTGAATTAAAAGCATGTTTAGAAAAATTCACATGTGGGTCTAAATATCTTGACGTGATACTTAGAGACCAAAGAGTCGTTTATAACAAGGCAGACATAGGTTATAGACCTAAGGACAAGGAAGTAGCATTCACCTCCCTAATTAGTAGAAAAACAACACTTAGAAGTAAGGTTAGAAAGGCTTGGATTCCAAAGAAATTTTTGGTTGATGCTACCAGTCCAAAGATTTGGGTGCCTAAGGATTGTGTTTTTCATGTTGTTTAGGTAGAAGGACCAAGCATGTGGATTGTTGATAGTGGATGCTCAAGACACATGACCGGTGATGTGAGCAAATTTACCACAATCAACCACCTTAGCAAATGGATCATGTCATTTGGAAATAGTGTCAAACTTAAAATTATAGGACAAGGCACAATTAAGGTATCCCCAAGTCTTACTATTCATAAAGTATTTTTAGTCAAAAATATGAAATTCAACTTGCTTAGTGTTAGCCAATTATGTGATGCCAATTTTAGTGTTGAATTTACTTCTACTAAATGTCTTATAAGACATAAGGAATTAAATGATTGCATGTTAGAAGGATATAGGAAATCCAATATTTATTATGTAGATTTATCATATGCTTATAACATTTCCTCTAAGTGTCTTATGGCAAAAGAAGAAGAAAGTTGGCTATGGCATAGGAGATTAAAGCATATCAACATGAAGAACATGGCCAAGGTAGTTAAATTAGAGCTAGTGAAGGGATTGCCAAAAGTGAAGTACATTAAAGATAAGATGTGTGATGCATGCCAAGAAGGGAAACAATCAAAATCATCACACAAGGGTAAAAATTTAATTAGTACTTCCTTACCATTAGAGCTTATTCATTTAGATTTATTTGATTGTCATAGTACCCCTTCTTTGAATGGTAGTAAATATTGCTTAGTTATAATAGATGATTTTTCTAGATATATTTGGGTGTATTTTATGAAACATAAGGACAATACCCTAGAAATAATCATAGGTTTTAGCAAAAGGGTAGAGAATGAAAGAAATCTCAAAATCAATCGGATCCGTAGTGATCATGGTGGAGAATTTGAGAATTCTAATTTCTCCAAATTTTGCTTAGAACAAGGGTACAAGCATGAATTCTCTTGTCCTAGAACACCTCAACAAAATGGGGTGGTGTAAAGGAGAAATTGTGCCCTACAAGAAGCGGCTAGGACTATGTTTAATGCATATTCATTACCTAGCTACTTGTGGGCAGAAGCAGTTAATACCACATGCTATATCCAAAATAGAGTCCAAATCTATAGGTTTCTAGGTAAAACTCCATTTGAATTATGGAATGGCACAATTCCAATAATTCATTACTCTAAAGTCTTTGGATGCAAAGCTTACATCTTAAACACCAAAGACAATTTAGGGAAATTTGAGTCTAAAGCGGATGAGGGAATCCTAGTTGGATACTCATCCACTAGTAGAGGGTATAGAGTCTACAACAAAAGGACCCAAATAGTTGAGGAGTATTCAAATGTTCAATTTGATGAGACCTCTACCACTTACCCTAGGAAATCCCCCATTGATAATGATATCAATGACAAAAATCAAGATATTACCCAAAAATTACAAAACTTGACCTTAGGGGGTAATAATCAAGAGGGAGGATTAGTGAGTAATGAGCAAGGGCGAGTAAGAGGAGATTCCAATGATGAAAGGAGGATTGAGGATAACCAAAATCAAAATCAATTTAATACACCTCCTAGAACATTAAGGATTAATCAAAATCATCCTCTTGACCAAGTTGTAGGAGAATTATCTCAAGGTGTTAGAACTAGGTGTTGGTGCAATCGGCCCAGGTTGACTCGAGTTTGACTCGAGCAGTACCTTGATAGTATTTTGATGATAGACAAAACTCATGACATGGGATTGTCATGGGAAAGTCCAACATGGGGTTGGCATGGAAAATCCAAGCATGGAGCTTGGTGTGGAAGTCCAAGGGGGAAGCCTTGGCACGGGAAAGTCCAAAGCATTGCGAAGTCGTGCGCTTGGTGCTTGGCATGGGAAATCTAAAGCATTGCGAAGCCATGCGCTTGGTGCTTGGTGAGAAATGCATTGTGAAGCCGTGCGCTTGGTGCATTTGGGAAGTCTTGAGAACTTGGAAAGTTCACTAGGCTCGGGTCCTTGAGTCGGTGAAGGATGGCATTGCGAAGTCGTGCGCTTGGTGCATCCGAGGGACCGTCGGACGGGGAGCGAATGGAGTGAGCCCAAAGGGAAGCATACTTCTAGGGCATGAGACGCGAAGGATGGTGTTGTGAAGTCGTGTGCTTGGCGCATCCGAGGGACGTAGGCCGAGGGAAGAGAGCTTTGGTGGGGAACTCCATGAGGGATAAGGTGGACTTGGCCAAGTGGCTAAGACTGAGTGTCGGAGGCTCAAACTTGATGTTTGAGGGTTTACCCGACGGTCGGATGCTCAAACAACTTGGTGTTTGAGGTTTTGCTCGACATCAGTCGACTGGCATAGGTGTCGGTTCGACTGATCCAAGTCGACTAGAGTACCGTGTAACGCTAGGTTTCAGGCTTGGCGCCGATCGCCATGGATCGGCAATGATCGGTCGCTAGCCGATCGAAAGTCGACAGCAGCCGATCGCCGAGGGATGGCAATAATCGATGAGAGTGTCGCGAGCATGATCGCTCCGAGCGGATCGAAAGCGATTATTGGTCACCAATGACCGATGGGCATCATCGGGCCGATCGTAGGTGATCCGCTGTAACTTGTCCGACGTGGATCCGCCGCTGGAGATAATGAAAGCAGGGCGCGATCGGGGCCTTTTGGCAATGATCGCTAGGTGCGAAAACAACTCGATGCAGGTTATAAAAGGAGCTCGAGATGGAGGTTTTTGCCATGGTTTTTGTGGAGCTATTGGAGGGGAATTGCTGCTGCATTCCAGTCCTTCAAGAGCCAATCAAAGCAAGCAACAAACAAGTGATCAAAAGCAATCGGTGAAAAGTGTTTCTTTTGTATTGTATTTGTATTCTTGTTTGTATTTGTATATTATTGTTATAATTGCTTGTGAGAGGTTTCTCCACCTCCGACGTGTAGTCGAGAAGGAGTTTGAGTATTGCCGTGTGCATCTCTAGAGCTCGAGGAGCTCGCCCGTGGAGTAGGAACCATTCGGTTCCGAACCACGTATATGCTTGCGTATTTGGTGTGCTTGTATTGTTGTTAGTATTATTGTTATTTCTATTGTTATTCCGCTGCGTATATTAATGACAATTGTAGACGAGCACACGAGAACGAACGAAATACGACATCAAACGAATGAGGGCTATTCACCCCCCTCTAGCCGGCCAATCGATCCCCCAACAAGTGGTATCAGAGCAGAGGTTGCTCTTCAAGGACTAACCACCGCGAGAGCACTACAAATGGCCGGCTTCATCCATCCACCGAAATTCGATGGAGATTTTGCTTGGTGGAGGAAACGGATGGAGGTATATCTTGAAACCGATTTTGATTCTATGTTAATTATAGAAAATGGTTTTGAGATGCCTAGGGACAAATACAACAAGCACATTGAGAAGTCTAGGTGGACACAAGACCAAGTCAAGAATTTCAAGACAAATCTTGAGGTAATCAAATTGATTAGTGATTTGTTACCTAACACTATTTGGTCTAGATTGGGTAATTTTAGGGATGCAAAGGAATTATGGGAGAAGATAATGAAATTTCAAGAAAGTTCCCAATCGGCACAAGTAGAGGAAGATGTCGTGGAAGAAAGCCCATCCACATTTGAAGATGTTGATGATTTGGTGGAGACTTCCACCTCTAGCATTGAGGGGGAGGAAAGAATTTCAACTCTGGAGCCAAGCCAAAATGAAGCATCCACCTCCGGAAGAAGTGAAGAGGACTCCACTGTTGGTGCAATCGGCCTAGGTCACGATTGACCAGACTCGAGTTTGACTCGAGTGATGTTTTGATGTTTGACAAAGGGATTTGACAAAGTGGTTTGGCATTGATGTTTGACATTAATGTCGGTTAATATGTTGGGGAGATTGTTGGAGCAATCGACCCGGGTCATGTTTGACCGGACTCGAGTTTGACTCGAGGAAGACCTTGATGGTTGACTGGGGTTGACTATGTGATTATGGGAAAGTCCAAGCATGGGTCTTGGCAAGGTAAAGTCCAAGTCATGGGTACTTGGCATGGAAAGTCCAAGTGGGACACTTGGCATTTGGTAAAGTCCAAGTCTTGAGTACTTGGCATGAAAAGTCCAAGTGGGACACTTGGCGCATGGAAAGTCCAAGTCATGGGTACTTGGCATTTGGGAAAGTCCAAGTCTTGAGTACTTGGCATGAGAAGTCCAAGCATGGGTCTTGACAAATGAGAAGTCCAAGCATGGGTCTTGGCAAATGGAAAGTCCAAGCATGGGTCTTGGCATGGAAAGTCCAACATGGGTTGGCAAGGGAAAGTCCAAGCTTGAGTCTTGGCATTTGGAAGTCCAAGGGGATTGATATTGGCAGCGTAAAGTCCAAGAGGAGTCTTGGCGGTGTAAGTCCAATGTGCCTTGGCGGTGTAGACACCGTTAGCATGACATAGCCGAGGGAAGCACCTGGAGGCTAGCGCGATGGATGAACAAGTCATGGATGACTTGGAGGGATCCGAGAGGCGTGAGGCTGATGGAGGTGGCTAGAAGGCTTAGGTCTAGGCTAAGGGTGGTCTAGCAAGTATGGGGGCACCATACTTGGGTTAAAACCTCATCGCGGCGATCAGGCCGTGACTCTGACGCCAAGGTGCCAGAATGACCGATCGGCATAATTCGAGCTACGAAAGAGATCGCTAGTGAGTCGTGAGCGGTCGATTACGCGGCACGATTACGTACCGCGATCGGCTAATGTTGGCGATCGCCAAGAGTCCCGTTGGAACTTGTCCAACGTGGATTGAGCCGTTATCTCACAGCTACAGTGCTGGCAGTCGACTGGGGACTTATGGCAGTCGACTGCCAGGCGAAAATCCAGCCCGATGCGAGATAAAAGGGAGCTGTTCATGGAGATTGCAGAATCAGATTTTTGGGAGCTTTGGTGAGGCGATTTGCAGGTGATTTGCAGGTGCATTTCAGGGTCCTTCAAGCTCATCCAAGCAACCAACAAGCAAGCGCTCAAAACCCTAGTTTGTAAAGTGTTCTTTATATTTCCTTGTATTTTGCTTGTATTTTTGTGTATTACTTGTTGTAATCCATTGTACGAGGTTTCTCCACCTCCGACTTGTTGTTGAGAAGGAGTTTATTGCTTAGTGGTGTGTGATTGGCATCACTAGGGCTCGTGTGAGCCCGATCCGTGGAGTAGGAACCGTGCGGTTTCGAACCATGTTATATCCTTGTGTTCGTGATTGTATCTTTTCATTATTGCTTTTATTATTTCTATTCCGCTGCGCATAACGAATTTTGTAGAGACGATCGCGAACGAATTCCATCTTCGTACGGGCACATCGCTATTCACCCCCCCTCTAGCGGCGTCAAATCTCCAACAAGTGGTATCAGAGCCCGGGGCTCTTCTACGGACTAACCGCCGGGAGCTAGGACAAAGAAGCTAGAGGGTGAAGATGGAAGAACAATTGGGATGGAACATTAACACACCAATCCCTTACTCCTTCTATGGACAAGAAGGGTTTAAGCAATGGAAGTCAAGAATTGAAGACTTCCTAATGATGAGGGACTTCGAAGAATGGTCTATCTTGATGGAAGGATTTGAATATCCTAAGGGACCAAAGGGAGGGTTTCTCAAGAAGAAGAGATGGAGTGAGGAGCAACTCCAACAATTCGATAAAAACAAGAAGTGTTAGGGCAATCTCTTGCCGTAATATGGTTTTGATGGTGTGGCAAAGGGTTTAAGTTAGTGTGTTATGTTGATTTGATATGTGCGTTGAAGTCGTGCAGGACTTAGTAATTCGCACATGGAGCCGTGGCGAGTTTCACATCTCATGACTCATGCCTTGAGTCGGTGAAGGATAGCTTTGCGGAAGCCATACGCTTGGAGCATCCGAGGGACCGCCGGACGAGAAGCTTGGAGTGAAGCCGGAGGAAGTAGACTTCGAGGCAAGAGACGCGAAGGAGCATTGCAGAGTCGTGCGCCTGATGCTGCCGAGGGACGTGGCCGAGAACGAAGAGAACTTCGAAGGCGAGGAACTCCGAGAGATGAGAGTGAGCGATTGTAACCCGGGGAGGGGTAGCTCTTAGGTGAAACTTGGCCATTTGGCCAAGTGTCGGATGGGTTTTCCCGACACCAGTCGACTGCCATGTCATGGCAGTCGACTGCTCTGAGTCGAGTGAGTTCGACTGGTATCCGACTGATGGGTTTATGCCCAGCCGATCGCTATGGAATGGCGATCCGCCAGAGGATATCGCGCAGAACCGCCGTAGCCGATCGGGTAGTCGACTGATGAGGCGCAGTGACCGGGTGAGGTCCATCAGTCGACTGCCAAGAGTTCCGTTGGACTACAACGGTCGGGATCCGACGTGTTCGGAGGTCGTTGTAGTGACGGCAGTCGACTGCCAAGGGCAGCAGTCGACTGGTGGCGGCCAACGGGAAGAAATCAGCCCTCTCTATAAAAAGAGAGGGTGTGAGCCTTTGGGAGGCTAATGCTTATGCTCTAAGTGATCTTCCTAGTGCCCCACAAGCTCTAAACTCTTCTTACTTATTTTTACTTCATTCTATTTGTAAGAAGAGTGATCTTGATTGTAAAGGTTACCTCCACCTAGCTTGGTGCAAAGGAGAGACCAATAGTGATTGGCTTTGGAGGAGTGATTCATCTCGGACGAATCGGGATCGTGGATTAGCGGCGTAGCCGTGAACCATGTTACATTCTTTGTTAGCGTTTGTATTTTCATTTATTGCTTTGTCTTTATTGTTTATGCTTCCGCTTGCGCTAACGATTGTGTAGACGAGCAAACGAACGAGAGAATTCCAACATCAATTGGAAGAGGGCTATTCACCCCCCTCTAGCCGGCCGTAATCGATCCCCTACAAGTGGTATCAGAGCCGAGGAAATCTTGTCGAGGACTAACCGCCACAACAAGCAACTTTCAAAATGGCCGGCTCCAACATCCATCCTCCGAAGTTTGAAGGAAAATTCGCTTGGTGGAAGAAGCGAATGGAGGTATTTTTCGAAACGGATTTTGACATTATGATTACAATGGAATCCGGTTTCATTTTGCCTAGGGATGAAGAGGGGAAGCCAATAGAGAAATCTAGGTGGACCAAAAGGCAAAGGGAAGAGCACCTTGCAAATTCAAAAGCCAAGCATCATCTCTTCAATGTGCTCCCCCAACAAGAAATCAACCGAATAGGAGAATGCCTAAGCACCAAGGAGATGTGGGAGAAGCTAATTGAGCTTCATGAAGGCACATCCGAGGCAAAGCTAGCAAGGAGAGATCTTCTCCGCTCCCAACTATCCAACATTAAATTAGAAAAGGGAGAAAAGGTAACTTCTTTGCATTCTAGATTCAAAGAAATTTTAAATGGACTAACAAGTGTAGGAGAAAGGCTCTCCAATCGCGATATGATAATGAAAGTCATAGATGCTTTCCCCCGATCATCCAAGTGGAGTTCAATGGTGGACTCATTTTACATTTCAAAGAATCTAGAGGTAAGTACTCTAGATGAATTTTTCTCCACTATGGAATTACATGAATCTAGGCTTGAAGGAATACAAGAAGAGCCTAGAATTCAACCCTCAAGAGGAGTAGCTTTGATAGCGAACAAGGGGAAGAAGAAGATGGAAATCCCCTCCTCCTCCGATGACGAAGCGTCTTCCTCCTCCTCCATGGATAGCACCGAAGAAGATATATATGGTAAGGAAGGTAAGACGTGCATTTAAGAATTTTAGATTTGATAAATCTCATGATAGGAATAGAAGACCAAGGGGGAAGGTCATATGCTACAATTGCCAAGGAGAAGGGCACATAAGAGACAATTGTACTCTCTTAAACAAGAGCAAGGAAGAGAGGAAAAAGAAAGAAGAAAAGAAGAAGAAAAAGGGGAGCAAGAAAAAGAAGGAAGAGGAGAAGAAGACAAAGGAAAAGGGAAAGGCTAAAGCTCGCAAGGCAAGGACTTGGGATGATCCATCCTCATCCTCCTCATCATCATCGGATGAGGAGAATGCCTTTGTCACCAATTTGGCCTTGATGACCTTTGATGACTTGGATTGCTCTTCATCCGAAAATGAAGGATCAAGCTCAAGTGGGGAGAGCTCAAATGAAGGGGGAGCTTCTACATCCTCATCATCCGAAGAAGAAGAGGACATGGAAACTATGGTAACGAAAGCCTCTCCTAAGAAAATAGTTTCCATAATTTCTAGTTTAACTAAGGACTTATTTGGAATGAAAAAGAAAAATAAAAGCATGCTTAATCAAATTAAGGCATTAGAAAATAAGCTAGAAAATGCATGCTTAAATGATAATATTTCTTCTAGCTTAAATGATGCATGCTCACATGACCTTTATGTGGCATTAGATGTTAGTGATGCATGTATAAATGAAAATAGGGCCTTAAGGGAAAAGGTAGATTATTTAACAAAAGCCCTAGAAAAATTCACAATTGGCTCCAACACATTGAACATGATCTTAGGGAGCCAAAGAGCTAGCTTCAACAAAAAGGGCCTAGGCTACAAGGAAAAGAAAAATGAAAAGGCCTATAAATGCCTAATTGCTAGGGGACAAGATAAAAAGAAGGTAATAGCTAGGAAATGGATCCCCAAGGAATACTTAGTGAACCCAATAGGAAAGAACTTATTTTAGGTTCCAAAATCCATCCTTAAGGGTTAGGATAACTCTAGGGTAGTCAACCATATGCAATTGACCTATATCATATTTTGGTTGACTTAGGATGGCGGGACAACATTTTTAAATAGTGTTGGGTGATGATAACGTGCCCATAAATAGATAATAATGCTTAAATCATGATGATTAATGTAATTGCTATGTATGTTTGAAATCATGATTTATGATTTTAATATTTGGCACGTAATCATGAGAAATAGGGTTGAATCATGCTTTAGGTGATACTTTGCTTATTATCATCATATAATACCTAATGCATGATTATTATTCAATGAATACATGTATTTCATGATCATAATGTAAAATTAATTGACATATGCCTTTATGATCATGATGATTGTTAGGTTGATACTTAACCATGATAGAATTGCATGAATACATTGGTTAAGTATACACAAATAACCCCTAGGATACATCTCACACTCATCGTAGGCTACCTTGATTGAAAACTTAGCATGAGTGAGATGTTAGGATGATACAAATGTCCACTAATGCCTATGGCATTTAGATGGTCATTCAAAGTATCAAAATAGCAATAATAGACCAATCATGGGGAAGGCTTATGTTTAATTCATAGACATATTGCCCAAAGATCATGGTTGGATATTTCATATGTTTTCAAAACAATTTCTTACTATAAAATACATGTATTCATGTTTTGAAACAATTGGATGCAAGACTAGGTGTTAAAATGGATACTCTTATGATAAAAAACCTAGTAGTTTTTAAGCTTTTGGATTTTTGGCAAATACGTGGAATTATAATGATTTTTCCTGAAAACATATTTTTCACTGATAGATATACTTAAAAGAAATGTGTTCCCAAAATTTCATGATTTTTCGAATTTTCTAGAATTTTTAATGCATTTATGAAATTTGCCTAGAAAATCAGAATTTCGGAATCCATTGTGCCAGTCGACTGCCATACTGATAGCAGTCAACTGATAACCTGAAAAACACCCCAATATTTTCTGATTTCAGATTTTAATCAAGTTTTTGGGTTTCTCTTTCTACTATACTTGATGCCATGAGTTTATAAATTAGGATTAATCTTTTTAATGGTGTCAAAGGGGGAGAAATGTATGTTTAAGTAAAGGGGAACATATTTAGGGGGAGAAATGATTATGCTTATGATAGGGAGAGAACATTTTTATTGGGAGTTTCATGGATTAAGGGGGAGTTGCATGTTTCTATATCATGTTTATGTTTACATGCTTTCTTTCCTTTAAAATTTATATCAAATGTTTTTACATAACTTAAACGGATTGCCACACATCAAAAAGGGGGAGATTGTTAGGGCAATCTCTTGTCGTAATATGGTTTTGATGGTGTGGCAAAGGGTTTAAGTTAGTGTGTTATGTTGATTTGATATGTGCGTTGAAGTCATGTAGGACTTAGTAATTCACACATGGAGCCGTGGCGAGTTTCACATCTCATGACTCGTGCCTTGAGTCGGTGAAGGATAGCTTTGCGGAAGCCGTGCGCTTGGAGCATCTGAGGGACCGCCGGACGAGAAGCTTGGAGTGAAGCCGGAGGAAGTAGACTTCGAGGCAAGAGACGCGAAGGAGCATTGCAGAGCCGTGCGCCTGATGTCGCGAGGGCGTGGCGAACGCGAAGAACTTCGGCAGGACTCCGAGAGATGAGAGTGAGCGATTGTAACCCGGGGAGGGGTAGCTCTTAGGTGAAACTTGGCCATTTGGCCAAGTGTCGGATGGGTTTTCCCGACACCAGTCGACTGCCATGTCATGGCAGTCGACTGCTCTGAGTCGAGTGAGTTCGACTGGTATCCGACTGATGGGTTTATGCCCAGCAGTCGACTGCCATGGAATGACAGTCGACTGCCAGAGGATATCGCGGGCACAGAACCGCTCGTAGCCGACTGGGCAGTCGACTACGGAGGCAGCAGTCGACTGGTGAGGTCCATCAGTCGACTGCCAAGAGTTCCGTTGGACTACAACGGTCGGGATCCGACATGTTCGGAGGCCGTTGTAGTGACGGCAGTCGACTGCCAAGGGCAGCAGTCGACTGGTGGCGGCCAACGGGAAGAAATCAGCCCTCTCTATAAAAAGAGAGGGTGTGAGCCTTTGAGAGGCTAATGCTTATGCTCTAAGTGATCTTCCTAGTGCCCCACAAGCTCTAAACTCTTCTTACTTGTTTTTACTTCATTCTATTTGTAAGAAGAGTGATCTTGATTGTAAAGGTTACCTCCACCTAGCTTGGTGCAAAGGAGAGACCAATAGTGATTGGCTTTGGAGGAGTGATTCACCTCGGACGAATCGGGATCGTGGATTAGCGGCGTAGCCGTGAACCATGTTACATTCTTTGTTAGCATTTGTATTTTCATTTATTGCTTTGTCTTTATTGTTTATGCTTCCGCTTGCGCTAACGATTGTGTAGACGAGCAAACGAACGAGAGAATTCCAACATCAATTGGAAGAGGGCTATTCACCCCCCTCTAGCCGGCCGTAATCGATCCCCTACAAGAAGGTAATCAAATTCATTTTTGATTTAATTCCTAATGATCTCTTGTGTAGCCTAGGTGACTACGTGGATGCCAAGGAGCTATGGAGCGATTTGGCCAAGCTCCATGAAAGTCTATCACCCGTCCAAGAAGAAGGACCATCACCCTCTCAAGCTCAAGAAGAAACATCCAAAGAGCTAGAAGATTCGGAGGTTGATAGGGAATCAACATCCGGATCGGAAGAGGTAGAAGTGATGGAAGAAGAGGAGACCTCCACCTCTTGGATAGAAGGGGAGGAGATTAGGGCATCCTCGATACCGGAGCAACAAGAAGAATCATCTACATCCGGTAGAGAGGAAGAGCAAGCTCAAGAATCCACTCCGACCACCACAACCACCTTAGGTAACTCAAGCATGTCAATTAATAATAAAATGAATATTATATGCTTTGAGTGTAGGGAGAAAGGACACTACAAGAGTAAGTGTCCTAAATGGGTTAAGAAGACTCCACCCATGCCAAAAGTCAAGGAGACCGGTGCCTCAATGAAAAAGAGCAAGGAGCACATCATATGCTTCAAGTGCAATTCAAAAGGACATTATAGGAATCAATGTCCTAGGGGGAGCAAAAAGACCCAAGAAGAAGCATCACAAGTAGGGGGAGCTAAGGCTAACCCTAAGGTACATTTTAGTAATGCATCTTCTAATTTAAATGCTAAAAAGCATGCTAGGAACGTTAATTCTCTTGCAATTTATGAAAAGCATGCTAATAGGAATAAATATTTTTGCTTAGGAGCTAAGATAGTCCATGTAGGAAATAGGGAGAAATTTGGGACTAATGTCCCTAAAAACAACTTATTTAAGGACAAACCTAGGTTAAATAACTCAAGATCAATTTTACCTAGGGGGACAATTAGAAAGGTGCAAGAGCACCTAGGTCTAAACCCTAAATGGACTAGGCATATGCCTAGGAAGTCCAATGCCCAAGATTTAAATCAAAATTCTAAAATTGGGCAATTAGAAAAGGAAAATCAAGTCTTGAGGTCAAGGCTTGAAAAACTTGAAAAGACCCTAAATAAGATACAAAATCAATTTAAAGGGTCTAGTGGTCAAAATCAAGGGTCCAAAAGTCAAAGTCAACACCTAGGACCTAAGAGTCAAAAGTCAACCAAGGGCAAGCAAGGTTTGGGTCACAAACCTAAGCCTAAAGTGGCTTATCATAGTGTTCCATTTGACTATGGAACACAAACTAGGTCTAGGAAGACCAAGGTCAATAGGGAAGTCATCCCTAGAATTGACCAAAGGGTGTGCCTAGTGGCTAGGGTTTCAAGGAAACCTAGGGTGGCCACTAAGAAGGTTACAAGGGGAGTTACCCCTAGAGTCAACCTAGGTAAGACCCAAATGACCAAGGCTAATAAGCCTAGGAGGGTCATTAGGAAGGTATCTAGAGATGTTATCCCTAAGGAATACCTAATTAACCCTAGGAGCTCAAATCGGTTTTGGGTTCCTAAGAGCGTGATTGATTCACGCTAGATGGGTTTAGGGTTTGCCAACCTTGAGTGGATGGGTAGTTAACTCAACCATGATAAAGGTGGCATTTTAGATTATTTTCAAGGTTATGGTTACCTTGGAAATAGATTTGAATCAATATCCTAAAAGATTTTAGAATGTGCCAATGCACTTTTGAATTTAAGAAAAATCAATTAAATTGGCACAATTTAGGTTTAGAGGTTAGTGTGCCATTTTGGGTTTTTGGCACACTAGGGAGATTAGGTTAATATGGCAAAAATATGATTAATCCCAACAAATGGCAATTAATATTAAAATTTAGGTATTACCATACCTATACATTTTATATGTCATGCCTTGATTGCCATATGCCATTTTATGACATCATGCCTATTTCTATGATTTTATATGTCATGAGTATGCTTAGGTTTTAGGTTAATATCATGTATGCTTAGTTTTATATCTTATGCCATGACATCATGATTATGAGCATATGCTTATTTATAACATTTCTAATGCCATAATCATTCATGCATTTAAGACAATTTGGTTGAAATTGAATTAAGGACTATGGCATGACTTGGAGTCCCATTTATAAGGGAATCAAGTAGGGTTGCCTTAGAGAATGCATGAAACCCTAGATTAGGATGAACAAAACCCACATCTCACATCCAATTGACATGTATGTGTATTTATACACCTTAGATACATGTGAGATGCTAGGATATGAGTTGAGTTCAAGGTGCATAGTTTTTGCATCTAGATGAACTAAAACTCATCTTGTTTCATTTGTGGATCATTGGGAGAGCATGTGTACAAGTCATGTACATAGAGCCCAAGGAATATGATCCAAAATAAGGTTTTGAAAACATTTTAAAATCATTTTGAAAAACCTTGGTGAAGTCTATCTTTTGATAGCAATCACCATTGATAGAGTTGATACAAAATAGGGCCAAAACATTGAAAATTTCAATGGTTTTGAGTTTTGTATCAAACTCATTATTTTATGGGTAAAATAATTTTCAAATATTTTTCACCCATTGTATGTGTCATAAGTATTATACGTATGAATTTTCATGATTTTTCGAATTACGTATAATTATTTATGAATTTCCAAAATTCATTTCTGATAGTTAAAAATCAAGATTTTACGATTATCGATCGCCTGTGGCAATGATCGATCGGTGATGTGGATCTTGATCGGTGATTCTTGTCGAGTCAGCAGTCTGATTTCAGGTTAACAAGGTTTGTTTAGCCCGTGTTCAGCTATGGAAAAGGTTCCTAATCACTCCTAACCCTAGGATATGCTTTAGGAAGCATTATAAAGGGTGAAAATCCATTGGATATGGATTAGGAATGTTAGGTCAAAGTATCAAATTTAGGGTGAGTGAAAGTTCTATGTTGAACTTAGAACCTTAATTTTGATGGTTTAGAGTTCCTATTGGCTTAGGGGCTTCCCAAGGACATTGTTGGTGCAATGATCAAGGGGGAGCAAGCCTTTAGGGGGAGTTATCCATCTTGGGATGATGGATGTGTTTTTCTTCTTGAAGGGAGAGTATCATCAATTGGGAAAATTGATGGGTTTTTTATACCCAATTTGGAAATTGGGAGAGAGTATAGGATTGTCTCTCTTGAGTGATATGTGAATTATCACTAGGAAGATGGTAGGCATCCTAGGTATTTATTTTTGGTTCAAGGGGGAGATTGTAAGATCTCATTGGGATATGAGACATTGACCTCCTTGGAGAGAAAACCTTTTTTATGTTAGTCAAAAAGGGGGAGAATGTTTGGGGGAGAACATTTGGAGAGTGTTTACCAATTTGGGATAATTGGTAAGGGATTTGAGTTAGTGGTCTAACTCAGATGATTTGTTTGGTTTTTGTCAAACATCAAAAAGGGGGAGATTGTTGGTGCAATCGGCCTAGGTCACGATTGACCAGACTCGAGTTTGACTCGAGTGATGTTTTGATGTTTGACAAAGGGATTTGACAAAGTGGTTTGGCATTGATGTTTGACATTAATGTCGGTTAATATGTTGGGGAGATTGTTGGAGCAATCGACCCGGGTCATGTTTGACCGGACTCGAGTTTGACTCGAGGAAGACCTTGATGGTTGACTGGGGTTGACCATGTGATTATGGGAAAGTCCAAGCATGGGTCTTGGTAAAGTAAAGTCCAAGTCATGGGTACTTGGCATGGAAAGTCCAAGTGGGACACTTGGCATTTGGTAAAGTCCAAGTCTTGAGTACTTGGCATGAAAAGTCCAAGTGGGACACTTGGCGCATGGAAAGTCCAAGTCATGGGTACTTGGCATTTGGGAAAGTCCAAGTCTTGAGTACTTGGCATGAGAAGTCCAAGCATGGGTCTTGACAAATGAGAAGTCCAAGCATGGGTCTTGGCAAATGGAAAGTCCAAGCATGGGTCTTGGCATGGAAAGTCCAACATGGGTTGGCAAGGGAAAGTCCAAGCTTGAGTCTTGGCATTTGGAAGTCCAAGGGGATTGATATTGGCAGCGTAAAGTCCAAGAGGAGTCTTGGCGGTGTAAGTCCAATGTGCCTTGGCGGTGTAGACACCGTTAGCATGACATAGCCGAGGGAAGCACCTAGAGGCTAGCGCGATGGATGAACAAGTCATGGATGACTTGGAGGGATCCGAGAGGCGTGAGGCTGATGGAGGTGGCTAGAAGGCTTAGGTCTAGGCTAAGGGTGGTCTAGCAAGTATGGGGGCACCATACTTGGGTTAAAACCTCATCTTTGAGGTTGGCAGTCGATTGGCATTATGGCCGGTTCGACTGCCGTGAGTCGACTTGAGTTTGACTGCCGTTTAAGAGCCGAATCGCTCTGGCGATCGGCCTCGAGCGATGAATCGATGACTATGGCGATGACTACAGGGCCTGGGATCGATAGTTCACCGCGAGCGCAGAATGCTCGTAGTCGGCGATCGACTACGCGGTTGGCGGCCGATCGCCAATGTTGGCGATCAGAGTCCCGTTGGAACTTGTCCAACGTGGATTGAGCCGTTATCTCACGGTTTATAGTCTTTGGCAATGATCGGGGACTTATGGCGATCGCGCTGTGCAAAAATCCAGCCCGACGCGAGATAAAAGGGAGCTGTTCATGGAGATTGCAGAATCAAATTTTTGGGAGCTTTGGTGAGGCGATTTGAAGGCAATTTGCAGGTGCATTTCAGGGTCCTTCAAGCTCATCCAAGCAACCAACAAGCAAGCGCTCAAAACCCTAGTTTGTAAAGTGTTCTTTACATTTCCTTGTATTTTGCTTGTATTTTTGTGTATTACTTGTCTGTAATCCATTGTACGAGGTTTCTCCACCTCCGACTTGTTGTCGAGAAGGACTTTATTGCTTAGTGGTGTGTGATTGGCATCACTAGGGCTCGTGTGAGCCCGATCCGTGGAGTAGGAACCGTGCGGTTCCGAACCACATTATATCCTTGTGTTCGTGATTGTATCTTTTCGTTATTGCTTTTATTATTTCTATTCTGCTGCGCATAACAAATTTTGTAGAGACGATCGCGAACGAATTCCATCTTCGTACGGGCACATCGCTATTCACCCCCCCCCCCTCTAGCGGCGTCAAATCTCCAACATCCACCACCTCCCTAGGTAACTCAAGTGTTGTAATTTTAAATAAAAATCACATAATATGTTTTGAGTGTAGGGAGAAAGGGCATTACAAAAGCAAATGCCCTAAATTAGCTAAGAAGAAGGCATCGACACCAAAAGTCAACCCAAAGTCAAACGATGCCGGTGTTCCCAAAATCAAGAGCAAAGAGCTCATTGTGTGCTTCAAATGCAATCAAAAGGGACACTACCGAGGCCAATGCCCTAGGGGGAGGAAGAAAGGGCAAGAAGGTGCAACTCATGTAGGGGGAGCTCCTAAAGCTAACCCTAAGGTACATTTAGTTAATGCACCTTCAATTCCTAAAGTCAAAAAGCATGCTAAAAATTATTTTAGTTCTCTTGCTATTATTCATGAAAAGCATGCCAAGAGAAATAATAGGGTGTATTGTCTAGGTGCTAAACATGTTAGTTTCTCTAAGGACAAACCTAGGACTCAAAACACTAGATCTATTTTACCTAGGGAGTCAATTAGGAGAATTGAAGAAAACTTGGGTGTTAATCCCAAGAAATCTAGGCATATGCCTAAGAAGAAAAACAATTCCCAAAAGATAAATGAAAATTCAAAATTGGGAAAATTAGAGTTAGAAAACCAAGCCTTGAGGTCAAGGCTAGAAAAATTAGAGAAGACCCTAGCAATAATCAAAAATTCGGTTCAAGGGTCAAATACACAAAAATCAAGGCCTAGGAAACAAGAACTATCTAAGGGCAAGAAGGGTTTGGGTCACAAACCTATGTCCTATCATAATGTTCCATTTAATTATGGGACAACATCTAGGTCTAGAAAAACCAAGGCTAATAGGGAAGCCATCCCTAAGTCTAGCCATGGTGTGTGTTTAGTGGCTAACACCTCAAAGAAATCAAATGTAGCCACTAAGAAGGTCAATGGAGGAGTCACTTCTAGAGTTGACCTAGGAAAGACCCAAATGACTATGGCTTCAAAGCCTAAAAGGGTCATTAGGAAGGTATCAAGGGAAGTTATCCCTAGGGAATACCTTGTTAACCCAAGGAGCTCTAATAGATATTGGGTTCCTAAGAGCGTGATTGATTCACGCTAAATGGGTTAGGGTGTGTCAACCCTAAGTGGATAGGTAGTTAACCTAGCCATTGTGAGTTGACACATTAGGGTGTGCCAATAGGGTTTGAGAAGTCTAAAAATGATTAAATTGGCACAATTAGGTCTTAGAGGTATTGGTGTGCCATTTTGGGTTTTTGGCACACTAGGGAAATGAATGGCATTAAGGCAAAATGAATTTAATTCCTAGAAGTGGCAAATCAATTTTAACACTTAGGTATTTTATACCTTAGTATATTTTTCTTGCCATGCTGTATTTGCCTTGCCATGTCATGACATCATTTTCATTTTCATCTATAAAAATGTCATGATCATGTTTAGATTTATGTTTAGATGTCATGTATGCTTAAGTTTCATTCACATGCCATGACATCATGATATTGGCATATGTTTTTATCTATATCATATCTATGCCATAATCATATCATGCATGAATTAAAATGGAGTTAAGGACTATGGCATAATTTGAAAGGAATCAAATAATGTTGCCTAGAAATATGCATGAAAACATAAACAAAACAAAACCCACATCTCACAAAAATTTGACTTGTATGTGTTTTACACATCTAGATATTGGTGAGATGTTTAGGAAAAAGAAAATATAGGTTTGAAAAACATTTTGAAAATATTTTGAAAAACCTTGGTGAAGTCTATCTTTTGATAGCTATCACCATTGAATGGGATGATACAAAGATGGCTCTTTATTGAAGCTTTTCTTAAATTTTGAACTTTGTATCAATCTCCTAATTTAATGGGTAAAATAATTTTTCAATATTTTTCACCCATATTGCTTAGGATAAGTATTATACGTATGCATTTTCAAGATTTTTAAAATTACGTATATTTAATTATGGATTTCGAAAATCCATTTTTCAAATCAAAATTGCAGAATCGTAGCATCACCGATCACTGTAATGTCAGATCGATGGTAAGTCCAATCTGACCGTATCCGATGGAGTCGATCGCACAGCCGATTTTGTAAACTTGATAGTTAGGCCCATGTTTAGCCATGTTTTGGTCCCCTAACCACTCCTAACCCTAGGATATGCTTGGGAGAGCATTAGAGAGGGTGGAAATCCATTGGATATGGATTAGGAGTTGGGTTGAGGGTGAGTATCAATTTTAAGGTGGAAGAGAGTTCATTGTTGAACTTTGCCTTAATTTTGATTTGGTTAATGTTCCTATTGGCTTAGGGACTCTCCAAGGACATTGTTGGTGCAATGGTCAAGGGGGAGCAAGCCTCTAGGGGGAGGTATCCATCATGGGAAGATGGATGTGTATTTCCTCATGGGAGGAAAATATTGGGTTGCCTCTTTAAGTGATATGGGATCACTAGAAAGATTGTAGGCATGTGTTCCTCCAAGGGAGAGACTGTAAGATCTCATTGGGATATGAGACATTCATACCCTTGGGGAGGACCTTTTTGATGTAATGTCAAAAAGGGGGAGAAGTTACCAAGTTACCAATTAGGGTTCGTTGGAATTCTCATTGGGATATGAGAATTGCCAACATGGGAGAATTGGTAGACTTGAGATGGTAGTTTTGTCAATCATCAAAAAGGGGGAGATTGTTGGTGCAATCGGCCCAGGTTGACTCGAGTTTGACTCGAGCAGTACCTTGATAGTATTTTGATGATAGACAAAACTCATGATATGGGATTGTCATGGGAAAGTCCAACATGGGGTTGGCATGGAAAATCCAAGCATGGAGCTTGGTGTGGAAGTCCAAGGGGGAAGCCTTGGCATGGGAAAGTCCAAACATCATAAGTCGCGGCGCTTAGTGCTTGGCATGGGAAATCCAAAGCATCATGGCCGCGGCGCTTGGTGCTTGGTGAGAAATGCATTGCGGCCGCACTTGGTGCATTTGGGAAGTCTTGAGAACTTGGCAAGTTCACTAGGCTCGGTCCTCGAGTCGGTGAAGGATGGCAATCAAGCCGCGCGCTTGGTGCATCCGAGGGACCGCACGGACGGGAGCGAATGGAGTGAGCCCAAAGGGAAGCATACTTCTAGGGCATGAGACGCGAAGGATGGCGTTGCGGCCATGCGCTTGGCGATCCGAGGGACGAGGCCGAGGGAAGAGAGCTTTGGTGGGGAACCATGAGGATAAGGTGGACTTGGCCAAGTGGCTAAGACTAAGTGTCGAGGCTCAAACTTGATGTTTGAGGGTTTACCCGATCGGATGCTCAAACAACTTGGTGTTTGAGGTTTTGCTCGACATCACCGACCGCATAGGTGCCGCTGATCGATCCAAGTCCGACTAGAGTTCGACCGTGTAAGGCTAGGGTTAGCGCTTGGCAATGACCGCCATGGACTAGCAAGTCGATCGCAATGACCGCCGAGGGATGGCAATGATCGATGGGAGTGTCACAAGCACGTAACGCCCGTGAGTCGACTAGGCAATGACGATCGGGCCACCAATGACCAATGGGCATCATCGCTGATCGGTAGGTGATCCGCTTGGAACTTGTCCGACGTGGATCCGCCGCTGTGAGACAACGGCATGGGGGCAATGACCGGGCCTTTTGGCGATCGCTAGGCGAAAATAGCTCGATGCAGGTTGTAAAAGGAGCTCGAGATGGAGGTTTTTGCCATGGTTTTTGTGGAGCTATTGGAGGGGAATTGCTGCTGCATTCCAGTCCTTCAAGAGCCAATCAAAGCAAGCAACAAACAAGTGATCAAAAGCAATCAGTGAAAAGTGTTTCTTTTGTATTGTATTTGTATTCTTGTTTGTATTTGTATATTACTGTTGTAATTGCTTGTGAGAGGTTTCTCCACCTCCGACGTGTAGTCGAGAAGGAGTTTGAGTATTGTCGTGTGCATCTCTAGAGCTCGAGGAGCTCGCCTGTGGAGTAGGAACCATTCGGTTCCGAACCATGTATATGCTTGCGTATTTGGTGTGCTTGTATTATTGTTAGTATTATTGTTATTTCTATTGTTATTCCGCTGTGTATATTAACGACAATTGTAAACGAGCACACGAGAATGAACGAAATACGAAATCAAACGAACGAGGGCTATTCACCCCCCTCTAGCCGGCCAATTGATCCCCCAACACTAGGTCTTTTCATAGAGCTTCCTCTAGTCAAATAGCTTTTATCTCCCAAGTTGAGCCCAAATCAATCAATGATGCATTACTTGATCCGGATTGGATCTTAGCAATGCAAGATGAATTGGCTCAATTTGAAAGGAGTCAAGTATGGGAGCTAGTTCCTAGACCCAATGATAGCACCATTGTCACTACAAGATGGGTCTTTAGGAACAAATTAGATGATCAAGGTAATATAACTAGAAATAAGGCAAGGTTAGTTGCAAGGGGCTTCAATCAAGTTGAAGGACTTGATTATGATGAAACTTATGCCCCGATTGCTAGGTTAGAATCCATTAGAATCCTATTAGGATATGCCTCTTACATGGGCTTTAAACTCCATCAAATGGATGTAAAGTCAGCATTCCTAAATGGGTTCATTAAGGAAGAGGTATATGTAGAACAACCTCCCAGGTTTGAAAGTATAGACTATCCAAACCATATATACAAGCTTAGAAAAGCTTTATACGGGTTAAAACAAGCTCCCCGGACTTGGTATGAAAGATTGTCACCTTTCTTAGTTTCTAAGGGGTTTAGAAGGGGTCAAGTAGATCAAACTCTCTTTATTAAATCAAAGTCTAAGGATATCTTTGTGGCCCAAGTATATGTAGATGACTTTATATTTGGGTCAACAAATGATGAACTCCTACAAGACTTTATCAAAAATATGGAGAATGAGTTTGAAATGAGTCTAGTTGGAGAATTAAAATTCTTCTTAGGATTACAAGCCAAACAAACTAATGAAGGAACTTATGTATACCAAACCAAATATGCCAAAGAAATAATCAAGAAATTTAGTTTGGAAAATGCTAAGGTAGTTTCAACTCCCATGGCAACCAATACAAAAATAGATAATGATCATGAAGAAAAATCAATTGACCTTAAACTTTATAGGAGTATAATTGTTAGCTTATTATATCTTACCGCTAGCAAACCCGATATATTATTTACGGTTGGTATGTGTGCTACGTACCAATCATGTGCCAAAGAGTCCCATTTAGTAGTCATTAAGAGAATTTGAAGATATATCAAAGGCACATTAAACGTAGGACTTTGGTACCCTAGGATAAAATCTTTTGATTTGGTTGGATACACTGATTCCGACTATATGGGTTGCAAGTTGGATAGGAAGAGTACTAGTGGTGGATGCCAATTTATTGGATCCTCCCTAGTTAGTTGGAGTAGTAGAAAGCAACTTTGTGTTGCTTTGTCCACCACCGAAGCCGGATATGTGGCTATGGGTGGTTGTGTGACTCAATTACTTTGGATGAGATACACTCTAGAGGATTATGAGCTACACTACTCCAATGCCAAGGTCTTTTATGATAATGTGAGTACCATAAATTTGATCAAAAATCTGATACATCACTCTAGGACTAATCACATTGAAGTGAAGCATTACTTCATTAGAGATCATGTGGAAAAGGGGGACATTGAACTCAATTACATAGAATCCAAGTCCAACCTAGCCGACATATTCACCAAGGCTCTCCCCGAAGCAGATTATTCATCACTTAGGAGAGAACTTGGAATGTACTTAGTAGAATAGAGGTCTAGGTTTGCATGATCCTATAGAAAATCTAGGACTATACCTTTAAGCATCTCACAAAATACCTGAGAAATCATGATTTTTGTATTGAGCCACTTAGACAATATGTGAGATGTTAGAAATGTAAAATACTGAAATTAAAATATGAAAATTTAATGGTCAAAATTTCGGGAAAATAATCATAGGGATTATTTTCGGGAATTTTAGGGAATTTTAGGAATTTTTCTGGATTTAAACGGAGGTCATACGAGATTTTTACGGGGATAAAGTAAACGGGCTTTAGAGGGGTCTATTTAAAGGGGATAAATACGCGATGGAAAACCCTAAGTTTCTATTTTTTCTATTTCCCTTTTTATTTCTTTTTCCCCACCACGACATTCAATCGGCAGTTCCCGTTTCACGAGCCGCTTCCGCCCGATGCCGCCACACCCGACGCCGCCGCGCCCGATTCTTCGTCGGCAATGCCTTTCTTCTGCCGTCGCCTCTTCCCTTCGCCGGCGTCGCTCTCCTCACTTCGGACCGCTGCCCGACGGCGTCCCTCCTTCTCTGTCGGCGCCCTAACTTTCGCCGGCGAGCCCTTCTTCCTCGCGTCCGCAGCCGTCGAGTCTATGTGGACGGTCCTCCCGTCGCAAGCGTCGGCCACCGTTCGCCTTTCCTGGTGCCCAGGTCGCCGACCCCAGCCGCGCACGCCGACCTCCACCGCCACAGCCTCGTCGTCGGTTCTCTCTGCCCTAGACGACGAGCGCCGGTTGTTCTCCGGCCAAATTTTGTCGCACCGAGGAGAATACCACTGAAGTGAGCTTCCAAATTTCTGGTATAGCTTGTTTTTCTTTTTACTTCGTTTGTTTTAGTGGGTGCGGTTTAGGTGAAGAGGAACGACTGTAGATTTAGGGGGGGAGGGGTTGTTAGCTGAGAGGGCAGTGAGGTTTTAATTGGGAGGTTACTGTTGAGGAAAGTCGTTTGTGGGGTTCTTGATCACGTAGTGAGCTGTGAGTTAGGGGTATCGGTTGTCGGTGGAATTCCTAGGGCGGGTGAGCTTGATTGGTCGATTTGGGTTGATTCCGGAGTTATTCGGTTGATCGGTATGGTATTCGGAGGATATGGGATTTGGGTGATATTGTTTGATCTTGAGGATATTTTTGGTGGGTGATGAATTAAGTTAATTGATTTGGAATTAATTGGGATAAATTAATTGTATGGATATTTATGGACAAGGAAAAATTGGAAATAGTTTGAGTTAATTGGGTTATGAAGGAAATCGATTAATTGTTCAATTTGTCGGTAAATTGTATTTTGTGCTTGACTATAGTCATGCTTTATGCAGGTTTCGGTCACGAGGCAGGTCCCCAGTCGTGACGATTTGGTTCATTCTTGCGGATATATATTCAGGTGAGTATTTTGACTTAACTTTTAGATTAAGTCAAATTGATATGCTAGTAGGATAGCTTACAATAACTTTTTCATGTTTATATGCCTGGTATACTTTTGGTGCCTACTAGATACATGCATATGATAGGATATGATTATATTTTCCTGTTTGATTTGGATCATAGTATATGGATTAGGGATATGTACATATTGATTGTACATATTATTCGGATAGGTATTTTGAGTAGGATTTACATGTTTTAGTATCATGCACCATTTTTGCATGATTGCATGCTGGCTGGACGGGGTTCCATTATTGTTGAGCCCACAGCTAGTTACATGACCTGCACACACTGCCACTCATGGGTTAGTGGTACATCAGGAGGGTGTGTGCAGTTGCTCTGTCAGGCTCCGCTGGTCCGCTCATGGGTAGCGATGAGGCAGCGTGGTAGCGGGCAGGGATCCCTCCTCTGGCCTATGACACCGGGAGATGAGAGCTTAGCTCCCCCACTATGTTTGGGGCAGGAGGATAGGTGTACTCCGATAGCATCCTGTCCACTCGGTCACTCAGGAGCAGTGATGGCAGAGTGCACAGTTGTCATAGCCCTACCCACTCGGCTTCACCATTGCGTGTGAGGCGGCTGACTGGCGTCAGGGGTGACCATGTCATTGGCACGGCATGCATTTTGCACAGATTGCATTTGTATTGTGTTTGCTGCATTTGTATTGATGCCTTGGATGTGCATATGATTGTCATGCATACAGGATACATGTTTATATATGGTCAGGACTTTATTACTTCTAGTCAAGCACATGCTCCTATATCAGGGTAGGAGATTCAGGTAAGTACAGTCATTTTGTATTTCTTGCTTGCATACCCTATTTATGTGAGACTGTACTGGCATGATATTTTTATTGTTAGCTATACCTTATTTTGCATATCTACTATACCCGCAGAGTTCTTTGAACTCACCCCGTTGATTTATATCTATTTCAGGATGAAGCTGTCAGGAGAGTCCAGCTGCCAAACCCTCTCGTCGTGAAAGTTTTGATTGGTTATTTGTTTCTATGGTTTGGATATTTTGGTTAGAGGACATGTTTGGTATTGGAGTTCGATATTTGTATTTGTGGATCTTTGGTGTCCTTAGGGACTTTATTCGGAGTTTTGTTCTGGATGGATTTCAGTTGAGTATTCCTGCCCAGATGGCAGAAGGGGTAGGTTTAGATGTGATAGATTGTTTATTTATTTACTTGGATTGAAGGCCTGAGGCCTAATTATACTCTGCGTGTGTTGTTTGGATTCCGGTCGTGTTGACCGATGTATGTGGCCGTGTAGGCCTTGTATGTAAATTGGGATTGTCACCCGTACAGGGGAGATGCTGTCGGATTTTCGTCTGGCGGGGTCTCTTTCGGGGCGTGACAAGAAAGATGCATTTGGTTCATCATGCTTGTTATGATGCATTACTATGAACCAAAATGTCATCTAGAGACATAAATCCTTCATTGGACCAATCATTGGGAAGGCTTATGTACAATTGATATGCATATAGTTCTAAGAACATGATTGAAAATGTCAAACAAAATATATTTTAAACTATGTTTATTATATTTTGAGAAATAGTTTTCACTTGACAAGCAAAAGTGGCACAAAGTATTGAAATTTCATTAAGGCTTTTGCTAGTTCTCAACTTTGTATCATTTTCAAAATCTGGAAAACATATATTTTTCAAATTATTTTTCCTTGATAAAAAATAGTTTCATAAATGTTTCTACAAAATTTCATCATTTTTTGATATTTCTCAAATTTTTGCTGCATTTAAAGTTTGAATAAAAGATCAAATTGGTGTTTAGAGTGGCAATCAACGCTTGATAATCATCATCCACACTATATTTCTGCAGTTTTAGTCTTGTTCTATCGTCTTAAGTGTAATCCTAAATGTCCTAACCCTATGGTATAATAAATCCAAGTTATTAAGAGGTTATAGGACTGTTTGATGCATTGATTTAGGGGGAGTTCTATGATACATTAACCTTTCATTCCCTAAGTCTATATCATGGTTATTGTTGGTGCAAAGTTAGGACATATTTTCATATTATGCTTTTCTCAACATGTTGTTTACACATCATGAAACATGTCTTGGATTAAGGGGAGCCTTATTTCTATCTTATACCTTAGTTCAAGACATACCTAAACTTTACTCATGCATAACGTAATTCCTTTTAGACCTTCTCTTTTTTATGTATGTCAAAGGGGGAGAAGAGAAATTTAAGTTAGAATTCATATTGATATATGATGTTTAATGTTTATTTCTGAGCATATTTCAAGACCTAACTTAAATGATTACCAAACATCAAAAAGGGAGAGATTATTGGTGCAACAATGCCCCAAACATTTATGTCTTTTGATGTTTGGATAATCATTTGTAGTTAGGAATTAATTGTGATTTAATTGAGAATATGTTAAGTGACAGGGAAATCCAAGTATGAATACTTGGTGAAGGAAAGTCCAAGTGTGATCTTAGCAAGAGAAGTCCAAGGAAAGGTCTTGGCAGCATAAGTCCAAGCATGTAGTCTTGGCGGCGTAAAGTCCATGCGGACCTTGGCAAAGGAAGATCAAAGGTAAGGTCTTGGCAGCGTAAGTCCAAGCATATAGTCTTGGCGACGTAAAGTCCAAGCGGTCCTTTGGCAAAAGAGAAACCTAAGACATGACGAAATCGAGGGAAGCTCTTGGAAGCAAGCGCAAGGATGAAGGAGTCATGGACTCGGAGGGATCCTAGAGGCACAAGGCTGAAGGAAGAGCTAGAAAGTTAAGTCTAGGTGTAGGGGTTAATTCAAGTATGATTTAATCATACTTGAAGTGTATCAGTCGACTGATGCTTCATCTCAGTCGACTAATCAATCACTCGACTGAAGTTGGCTAAGTTATGTGGACAACAGTCGACTGCTAGGGTTTGGCAGTCGATTGGTCCACCATCAGTCGACTGCTATACCCCAGTAGTCGACTACTATAAGTAGACGTCGGCACAGAAGGTTCTCCAGTCGAGTGATCTCTTGGAGCACTCGACTGGTTACTCAATCAGTCGATTGATGATATGATCAATCGACTAATCAGCTTTCCGTTGGGTAGTGACGATCGTGAATCCGGCTTGTCAGAAGCCATTGGATTGCTTCAGCTATAGCAGCAGTCGACTGACGAAGGCTCAACGGAAAAATCAGCCTCTTTTCTATAAAAGGAGGTCATGGGATGCTTGAGGAGGCTAGTGCTTATATTCAAAACTTACTCTCAAGCTCCCCACATTTTCTTAAGCTTTCTAAGTGTTTTAATCCTCTTCTTCTCCAATATTCATCTTCATCATTTGTAAGAAGAGGAGTGTCTTGTGTAAAGAAAGTTTTCTTAGTGGAGACTCATTTGAATTGATCCACCTTAAGGATCGCCGTAGAGTAGGAGCTTAATCTCTGAACCACGTTAAACTCTTCTTGTTAGCGATTGTGTTTTATCTTCTTAATTTTGTTTAGTATTTGTTTTGCTTCCACTAACCTTTCTTGTAGAAACAAAAAAAGGTTATTCACCCCCCTCTAGCCTTCCAAGATCCCTAACATGTCATGCTCTGAATAAGGAGACTAAACGAAGAACAGCGGTCACCGAACGAAGTTGGTCACGAGGTCCTTGGGTTGCAACTTGCCTCAGTGGTCGTGGAGCAACCCATGGCACTAGAGATGAGCCGACGCATTAGGCGGTGGCTGGGATAGCAGCGTCGCTATGATCGCGTAATTCAGTAGCTGATTGGGTGAGATCTCTAGAGGCAGAAGGCTTGAACGACGGCTGCGTTGTGCGAGCAAAAGGGTCGGTGTCGATCTGAGTTGGTGATGACCACCACAAGATCAAGGGAACTCGAGGAAAGTCGATCGCCAAGGCTATCCATGGTGGCCGGAGACAAATCACCTAGTGGTGAAGATGGGCGACAGTGCGAGTCTTGCTTAGGCGATGGCGAGAGATTGAGAGGGAGGAAGAAAAGTGCAATCGGGCAAAGGCTCGCGATCGGAAGAAGAAAAAGAAGAGGAGGATTCGCGGTGAAGAGAAGGGATAAATCGCAATTAGGGAATTAGGTATCGGGATTCAAAGGCCGATCAAATTAGTTGAGCTAGCCCAAGTTTAACCTAAGGCTAACCTAGGTTAACCCAATCACCCATTTAGACTTTAATCTTCCTCCTAAATGGTCTTATGAACTCCTTTTGAATCCAGAAAAATTCCTGTAAAATTATATAAGATAATATCTTCATTAACAATGGGTAATTATTATTATTTTATTTTTTGATATCGTACAGCATGTCTAGGAAGTGGTCGTTGCTCCGATATCTAAGAAGGTCATGTGCCTCGCTATGACCTGGTGCACTAAGTCGAGTGGAACTGACCGAAGTTAACTCACTAAGTCATTGACTGGTTAGACCAAGGCTTAGTCCAAAGTGAATCAAGTATTTGATTCCTTCATTGACTTTGTCTAGGAAGTGGTCGTTGCTCTGATAACCAAGAAGATCATGTGCCTCGCCACAACCTGGAAGTCAATGCTGGAAAAACCTACTTGACAAGCTCAAACTAAGCTTGAATCTAACACAAGTTTAAACAATTGAAATTTCTCATTAAATTTAATTAAGATTAAAATAAATCCTCATCTCACAAAACTCATAGGAATAAGTGTATTGAAAATATAGTCTGGGTTAGATGATGTAGAATTTAATCAAGTTTAATTATTTTAATACAATTCACTTAACTTAACAAATTACTTAATAATTTTACTTAAAAATAATTAAACTAAACCTAATTTAACTAAATTAAAACAAACTTAATTAACCTACTAAATTAAATTAATCATCTAATCAATTCAATCCAACTAACTTAATCAACTCAGAACAATTAAGGAAATCAATGAAATTAACCTAATAAAATCAATTAAATCGAATTAAACATAAAAATCAACCAAAATTAAAAATACTCGAATTCAGTTGACTGAAGTGTTTTCAGTCGACTCGAAAAGAGTCGATTGAATCAGCTTCAGTTGTCTACGAGTGTCGGGAAGGTAAAATGTGACTTCAGTTGACTGAAATTGATTCAATCGACTGAAATGAAACGGTAGATAAAGTTTAGGCGGTGAAGTAAATGGTAAAATTAATTACAGTCGACTGAAATAAGTTCATTCAACTCTAATTCATTCGACTAGACTATTTCCAGTCGATTGGATCCCGTCTATAAGAACAACGCCAAGCCATACCAAAAAGACTCACAACCACCACAAATCCACCGCGAAAACCCTAATTTTAGACTTTCGAGGTACCTAGGTCATCATATCTCTTTAATATTATCCAAAATGCCGAGGTAACAAGTCTAAAACTTTAGTTTCAATTACTTTCAATAAATATTGAATAGTTGTAATTCAATTAGGGGTAAAAGAAGAGCTGTTGAGATTGAGTCTTTGTCTCCATGCTTGGATATTAGGTTCCCTACTGAAGGGCATAGGATTAGGTTTGAGAACATACTTTATACTCCTATGCCTACTCGATACATTAGCAAATCATTTTTTAGTAATTCATGCATGCTTAGCATAGATGTCATAACGCATTATGGGTTAGAAAAATTAGTATATTGTAAAAACTCTATTAACATAGACTTATGTGCAGAGTTTTTCAATAATTTTAGTAAAATTGATGATCTTGCATATTCGACTAAAGTACATGGTAATGATTTTATTTTTGCCCCCTCTATGTTGAGAGAGCATCTAGGACTCATGCATTTGTCATGTCTGATTGCATGCTTTCCATCCACGGAGTTATCGTACGGTGACCCCTACTCGCATATTACATTAGATAGGATACACATGCATCTATTTGGTGAGGAAAGAACTCCATCTGTGAGTATCTTTAGTTCCACTAGACTCAGAGTACAGGACTATGCCTTGTACCGAGTCATAGTGAACTACATTCTTCCACTCACCACTAGAGGCATCGCTATGATGCACCCTTATCACTCATTTTTACTTTATGCACTTAGTCATAGATTAGATCTAGACATTAGCTTACAGATTTTTCATTCCATCATTCATCATTCTAGGTCAGTTGCTAGCAAGAAGGCACATTTGCCTTACTGCCATATCATCACATCCCTCTTAGCTACATTAGGGTTTGATGTTACCACAAGTAACATCAAATAGCTTACTGAGTACAAAATAATAGGGTCTAGGCAGTTTGGTTTAGCGAAAATAGGTTTGGATGAAAATAATATACATGCATGGAAGAGAGATGGTCCTCAACCCCAGCCCCAGCCTGAACCGGAGCAGGAACATAAGCCAGAGATTGACCCCGACCACCACTCCGAGTCCGAGCATCAAGAAGCCCCAGGAGTTGACAGTCTATCACCATTTCTTGGGAATCCAACACCTCCTACCGTAGCAGAGAGATTATCCAAGTTGGAGGATGCGATGCAGCGACAGGAGCAGTAGCATCTTGAGATGATGTAGATATTGTAGGCGCAGAGAGAGGATCATCGAGAGATGATGGAGCTTCTTAGGTCTTGGGGCATGGGTTCTCCTCCTCCTCCACCTTCTTCTACTAACTAGGAGTGTTATGTCACTTACTAATATTTGAACTTAATAAATTTGATTTTTAAATCTTGTGTGTGAATTGTTTTATGCTTGGTAGATTAGGATGTTTTCATACTCATTACTCAAATTTATTTTGAAAAATAATATTATATTAATTTTTAAAGAAAAGTTAAAAATCAATCTAGGACAATTTAGATTTCATGAGCCTATAGATTTTAGTAAGCCTTCGCATCTCACAAACACCTAAGATTATCTGTTTGTGTATTGAGCCACGAAGATGGGTGTGAGATGTTAGGACTGCACCCCTGGTTCCAAATGTAGATCAAGTGCATCGACATAGACCAAAATAGGGTTTACAAGAGCAAATCAATCACTTCGGTGACTAACTCTAATTCAAAGCTTGATAGTTAGTTCTATATCATTTGAGCTTATAAAGAGTTGGACATTTCCTTTAAAGAAAATTTTTAGATGTGTTTTTTTATATATATAAAAATAATATATGGAAATTCATTCTTGGACATATTCTCTATCATATTTGCATCTCTTGTACATTTTGAAAATTTTAAGGTTCATTTGAAAAGTTTTTGAAATTTTTGAAATTTTTGAAAATATGATATCATTCAGGGGGAGTTAGAAAAATTTTGAAATTTTTGAAAATATGATATTATTCAGGGGGAGTTAGAAAAATTTTGAAATTTTTGAAAATACGATATTATTCAGGGAGAGTTAGAAAAATTTTGAAAATTTTTGAAAATATGATATTATTCAGGGGAGTTAGAAAATTTTTCAAAATTTTTGGAAAATTATGAAATTTTTGAAAATATGATATTATTCAGGAAGAGTTAGTAAATTTTGAAAATTTTTGAAAATTTGAAAATATGTTGGAATTTAAAAATATGTTTAGGGGTTGTTAAAATTTTAATAATTAAAAATTTCAAAAAATTCATTTGAAATTTTTATAATGGGAGAGATCCTATTTCTAAATAAAGAAAACCTTATAGAGGAGGATTGATTTCAAAACTTAAGCATTTTTATCTTAATATTCAATTTTCATGTTTAAAACACTTTAACTCTCAGCCTTAAAGTTGTGGAATTTAAGACTTAATTTAGATTTTGATGTAGGCCAAAGGGGGAGAGAGGAAATATAAAGTTAGAGAGAAGAAAATTATTAAAAGGGAGATTTAAAAATATATATATGCATCTCATGCATAAACATTTCTTATATATGTCAAAATTTGAAAATTGTTGTCTTATTCTCCTAACTTTAACTGATGTGTTGTCATACATCAAAAAAGGGGAGATTGTTGATGCAACGAGCATCACTCCTTGGTTTTGATGTATGAACCGTAGTTAAAGTTAGGAATTACTTATATTCTAATATCAGTGTTAAGTGTGTAGACTTAAATAGGAAGTCCTAATAGGTCGTGTTGATCGGATACTAGGCAGTTGACTTGACAGATCAATAGGATCGGACACCAGACATGAAGTCCAGATGGGTTGCGTGGACCAGACATTTGGCATGAAGACCAGTTGGGTCAGGAGACTAACAATCGACAAAAGTCCAGCTGGGTCAGGCAGACCGGACAGCTGGTGGAAGCCCTGGTGGGTCAGATGGATGACAAGAATGGTAAGTCTGGTAGGTAGCCGGCAGGTAAGCCTCAAGTGAAGAGGTGAGGTCGAATCCTCTATAGGGGGACAAAGCTAAGTGTCAATCCAACGGAAAGTCCGCGTGGGACCTAATAGTTGAGATCGAGCAGTATTACTACTACTATCACATTTGATTTTATGTATTTATGCTAATCTCGTTTTGCGGGTATCAGTCGACTCTATTTGGTTCAGTCGACTGGATGCACACATGACAAGATTAGCTAGTGATCGGTCGAAGATCTAGCACTGTAGTTGGAAAGTGTTTTAGTCGACTAGGGAGTTTCAATCGACTGAAGTGGGAAACTTCCCGATGCGGAGCTGGGTGACCTGGAGTCGATTGTAGAGGCTTCAGTCGACTGGAAGACCAGAAGTTCCATATCGATGGGCTGATGTGGAGTCGACTAGAAGGCATTTCAGTCGACTGGAAAAGGTTTATAAAACAAGTTCTCGACCAGATCCATAAAAGAGACTACTACAACGCCGAAGTACTGTCAAAATTTACTCTCACTCACAAAAGCTTCGAATCTTCAACAAGGCACTTTTCCAACACCTCGTGCTTACATCCAATCCTTCATTTGTGTCAGTATAAAGTAGATTATAAGCTTCTTTACTTATTCGCTTGTGTACTTAACTTCAAGAGAGGGTAGTGTATTACCCTTCTCTTATCTTTGTAAAAAGTGAACTCCTCCAAAGTTGAGACTTCTCAAATCGGAGGGTACTATAGTAATTGCCCCTCGTGGTAGATCTCAGAAGAGCTACGGCCTTGGAGTAGCAACCCAGTTAGGGTTGTGAACCAAGTAAACTGACTGTGTTTGAATTGTATTTAATTTCTGCTGCATACTTAATAAGTTTTAATTTAAAGAAAATTATTAAACTCCAAGATTCACCCCCCTCTCTCGGATTACTCGATCCTACACCCCCTAGGACATTAAAACCTATAGTGCCCCTGTTGTTCGCACTTGAAGCATAACACGTGCTCCTTGCTCTTTCTTATCGGGACTCCAGCCTCCTTTGACTTTTCTTTGCCCTTTGGCACTTGAGTTTTCTTCTTGGTCAATTTTGGGCATTTATTCTTGTAATGCCCTTTCTCTCTACACTCAAAGCATATAATATGATTTTTATTTTTACAACTTATGCTTGAGTTATCTAGGTCAATGATAAGAGAATCACTCCCGGATGTAGATGGTGTCTCCTCTTGCTCCGACATTAGTGGTCTAATCTCCTTCCCCTCAATCCTAGAGGTAGAAGCTTCTTCAACCTCCTCTACCGATCCGGATGTTGACCATCTCTCAACTTTTGAATCCTCAAGCTTTTTTGGATGATGAGCATTCCTCTTTATTGGTGCAATCGACCTAGGTCACAATTGACCAGACTCGAGTTTGACTTGAGTAGTATTTTGATGTTCGACAAAACATATGACATGTGATTGTCATGGGAAGACCAAGTGTGTAGCCTTGGCCACGTAAGTCCAAGTGTGTAGCCTTAGCGGTAAAAGTCCAAGCATGGGGCTTGGCATTTGGGAAGTCTAAGGATGTGCCTTGGCGGTGTAGATCCGATTAGCATGACAATAGGCGAAGGAAGCACCTGGAGGTTAGCGTATGGATGAACAAGTCATGAATGACTTGGAGGGATCCGCACATGGATGAATAAGTCATGGATGACTTGGAGGGATCTGGAAGACACAAGGCTAGCAGAGGTGGCTAGAAGGCTTAGGTCTAGGCTAAGGGTGGTCTAGCAAGTAAGAGGGCATTATACTTGGGTTAAACCTCATGGTTGAGGTTTACCAATTGACTGGGGTGATGTACCAGTCGAATGGCGTTCGACTGTGTCGCGAGGCTTGGCAGTCTGGACAGTCGACTAGATTTGGGCAGTCGACTACTATGGAGGGCAGTCGACTACTGGTGTTGGTCACGAGCATAGAACATTTGGTAGCTGACTGATCAATTAACTACGAGGTTGGTAGTCGACTGATGGTAATGGGTAGTCGACTGCCAGTGTATTCATTGGTTGGGATGCCAACGTGGATTAGATCGTTATTTCACAATGGCTATAAGAGCAGTCGACTGAGGCCTTATGGCAATCGACTGCTGGGTACGAAATCAGCTTGATGCAGATTATAAAAGAAGCTCAAGTTCGAGGATTTTGCAGCAACTTTTGGGGAGATTTTAAAGGGGAATTGTTGTTACATTCCAAACCTTCAAGAGCAAGCAACAAGCAAGGGTTCAAAGCATTTGTTGTAAAGTTTTCTTTACGTATTTCATTAATGTCTTTGTATTTGCTTTTACTTTTTGTATTACGTTTGTAATTGCTTGTACAAGGTTTCTCCATCTCCGACATGTTATCGAAAAGGAGATTTAGTAGTCGTGTGTGCATCACTAGAGCTTGTTGAGCTCGCCCCGTGGAGTAGGAACCCTAAGATTCCAAACCACATTATATTTGTGTGTTGTGATTGTGTATTCATATTCATATTTGTATTCCGCTGCGATAACCTAATTGTAGAGACGAACGAACGAATTCCATCGAACAACGCACACGGGCAATTCAACCCCCCTTCTAGTCGGACCACGATCCTCCAACACTCTTGATCTTGAGAGGATGAGTATCTTAATTCTTCTTCGGCTTTCTCCTCTACTTCTTGAGTCGGGGATGGATTCTCATGGAGCTTGGCTAGCTTACCCCATAGTTCCTTAGCATCCTTAAACACACCTAACTTGGCCAAAATATCGTTAGGTAACAAATTAACCAATATTTTTCCTTACCTTATTATTTATTTCAAAATATTGGATTTGCTCCTTAGACCACGTCTTCTTCTCGAGTATTCTCCCATTCTCATCCTTTGGAGCGTCAAACCCTACTACAATGCTAATCTAATTAAAAAAATCACACATTAGAAAATACATCATTATATCTTTCCAATATGCGAAATTTTCGCAGTCAAAGGAAGGTGGAACAGTGACGTCGTCGCCTAATCTAATACTTGGCTCCATCTTTCCCTTTAGCGATGCTCCCTTGGTTGTTAATCCTTAAAGAGTGTCCAAACATTGATATCAATTATAGAAGAATCAATGATGCGCTAGAAGGGGGTGAATAGAGATTTCATTTCGTTCAATGGATTGTGATCTTGCTTGTCTACAAAACTTGTTAATACACAGTGGAATATACAACAATAGAAATGCACAATAAGAATAAAGACAACACAATCACAACAACGAGATTTTACGTGGTTCAGAACCTACGGTTTCTACTCCACGGCCAAGCCTTAGTGTCCACACCACTAAAACTTATCTCCTTCTTGGAATAACATCGGAGGTGGATAAAATCTCTTACAATAAGCTTACAAAAGAAATCTACAACCAAATACAAGTATACAAGAATGAAAAGCAATAAACAAGTGAAAACACTTTACAAATGAGAGCTTTTGATTGCTTGAACTTTTGATTGCTTGGACGAGATTGGAAGGTCTGGAATGCAACAACAATTCCCTTTCAAAATCACCAAAAATTGGCTCTGGAAATCTTCCTCCCCAAGCTCCATTTAAATCCTCCATCAAAATGGATTTTCACCTTCCAGTCGACTGCTCTTACCCAATAGTGGACTGTTGGATTTCCAACACCGCGGCGAGTGTGTGTTCGAATATGTTTCGTAAACATGTGCATAGCGGAAGAAATAAAAAACAATAAATCTAATTTATTACATCACACACACCACACACATGCATAGTACAACATGTGTAGACATAACCGTAGTTTCAAATTTTGCAATAAAAGAAAATTATACTACGTATACCTGACGTATCACGTGTAGCGGGAAAGGCATCAACCGGAGCGACCCTCACTAAAATCGCCTCTATCCGTATCCACGTCGAGTATCTTCGGGATGACTTCACAAATCACGAGCCTCGTCTTCGTACGAGTCACTAGCCTCGTGTCGAAGACGATGTGATCGAGAGAAGATCACAATCCGAATCAAAATTTGGATTCAAAACCGAGTCCCCAAAACTCGCTTCTCCAGAGAGGTATTCGCCAACCGTTTGACGAATCCTTCATCCTCCACCTATGAGGATTACCGGAGATCGAATCCCCAGCAAGGTAGACACTGTCGGAGCTCCAAACGTCATCCAAATGACGCTCCAACAAGAAGGAAACAAGCTGTCCAGAAAACTGGAAAGCTTTGGTGGAGAACTTGTGCCGGCCAAATTAGGAAAGCTAGATGCTCACCTTATCGCCGGAGCCAAGGAAGATCACCGGAGAGTCGCCGGAGGATCACCGACAGGAGCTTGTGTTAGGACCTTTGTAACGCTAGAGGGGGGGTGATTAGCGTTTATGGAATTCAATCGCGGTTGTGTCTACAAATTCGTTAGCGCAGCGGAATATAGATAATACAATAACAATAATGAAAACACAACACGCTAACACGAGTATATAACGTGGTTCGGAACCGCACGGTTCCTACTCCACGGATCGGGCTCAAATGAGCCCTAGCGATGCCAATCACACACCACTATCAAATAACTCCTTCTCGGAACAATCCGGAGGTGGAGAAACCTCGTACAATATGATTACAACAATAATCAAATGAATACAAGCAATATAGTGAAATACAAAGCAATACAAGTAAAGGAAACACTTTACAAATGCTCTTTGAATGCTTGATCACTTGGTTGATCGAGTAGCACTTGAGACTCAATTGCGCGAAGAACTCGCCCCAAATCGCCTCAAAGAACCATACCTTTTCTTCCACCACGAGCTCCATATATAGCTTCAACCTGTGGCCGAAAAAGTCGATCGATCGATCGGGACCATCGATCGATGCCACTATTGTCGTGAGACAACGGCTAGTTCCACTGGATAAGTCCAACGGAACTACTATCGGTCGACAGACCATCACGATCGGATGGAGTACTACTCGACTCGACCGCAGTCTTGACTCCATGCGTGCCCGAATTCACGAGCACGATCGGTGATCACAAGATCGCGATCGCTGCTCATCCCGACCGCCATCATCCGTCATACCGATCGCTAGCTAAGGCTAACCCGCGATCAAACCCTAGTTGACTCGGTCCGGTCGGCGCCACATGGCATCGGGCCGACCGCACACCTCAAACATGAGGTTTTAGCCCAAGTATGGTTCCCATACTTGCTAGACCACCCTTAGCCTAGACCTAAGCCTTCTAGCCATCTCCATCGACCTCACGCCTCGGATCCCTCCAAGTCATCCATGACTTGTTCATCCATCGCGCTAGCCTTCAGATGCTTCCATCGGCTATGACATGCTAACGGTGTCTACACCGCCAAGGCACATTGGACTTACGCCGCCAAGACTCCGCTTGGACTTTACGCCGCCAACCATTGGACTTATGCTGCCAAGACTCCCGCTTGGACTTTACGCAGCCAATATCAATCCCCTTGGACTTCAAACGCCAAGACTCAAGCTTGGACTTTCCCTTGCCAACACATGTTGGACTTCTCAATTGCCAAGACCATGCTTGGACTTTCCATTTGCCAAGTACTCAAGACTTAGACTTTCCATGCCAAGACCATGCTTGGACTTTCCATTTGCCAAGACTCATGCTTGGACTTTCCTTGCCAACACATGTTGGACTTTCCATTTGCCAAGTACTCAAGACTTGGACTTTCCATGCCAAGACCCATGCTTGGACTTTACCATGACAATTACATTGTCATATGTTTTTGTCGAAACATCAAAACACATCAAAACATCACTCGAGCCAAACTCGAGTCCTGGTCAATCGTGACCTGGGCCGATTGCACCAACAATCTCCCCCTTTTTGATGTTTGACAAAAACCAAACAAATAATTGAGTTAGAATACTAACTCAAATCCTTTACCAATTATCAAATGTTCTCCCCCAAACATTCTCCCCCCTTTTGACTAACATCAAAAAGGTTTTCTCTCCAAGGAGGTCAATGTCTCATGTCCCAATGAGATCTTACAATCTCCCCCTTGGTTCAAAAATACCTAGGATGCCTACCATCTTCCTAGTGATAAGTCCCATATCACTCAAGAGAGGCAATCCTAATCACTCTCCCAATTTCCAAATTGGGTTTCTAAAAATCTATCAATTTCCCAAATTGATAACATTCCCATAACTTCTCCTTTTCAAGGAGAAAAACACATCCATCATCCCAAGATGGATACCTCCCCCTAAAGGCTTGCTCCCCCTTGACCATTGCACCAACAATGTCCTTGAGGAGTCCCTAAGCCAATAGGAACTCTAAATCATCAAAATTAAGGTTGGAAATTCAACATTGAACTTTCCACCACCTCAATTTGATACTTTGACCTAACACCTCTCCAAATCCATATCCAATGAATTTTCACCCTTCATAATGCTTCCCAAAGCATATCCTAGGGTTAGGAGTGGTTAGGGACCTTTACCGTAGCTGAATTCGGGTTAAACAAACCTTGTCAACCCAAAATCAGCCTTGGCAGTCGACTGGTCGATAACAATGATCACATAGCCATCACCGATCGCCACCCAGAGCGATCGATAATCAAAATCCGATTTTGCTTATCGAAATGAATTTCAAAAAAATCATAAATAATTATACGTTTATCGAAAAATCACGAAATTTGATACGTATAATACTTATGACCAATACAATGGGTGAAAAATGTTTGAAAATTATTTTACCCATTAAATAGTGACATTGGTACAAAGTTCAAGAACATTTAAATTTACAATGTTTTGGCCCTACTTTGTATCAACTTCATCAATGGTGATTGCTATCGAAAGATAGACTTCACCAAGGTTTTTCAAAATGATTTTAAAATGTTTTCAAACCTTATCTTGGACCATAATTTATTGGCTAAATATACATAGCTTGTATATTAGCTTTCCTTATGATTTTTGGTGATAATTAAAATAAGTTTGAGTTCATCTAGATGCACTACCGATGCACCTTGAACCTAACCTATTATCCTAGCATCTCACATGTATTTAGGGTGTATACATACACATACATGTCAATTAGATGTGAGATGTGGGTTTTGTTCTCCCTAATCTAGAGTCTTATGCATTTTCTAAAGCAACTCTACTTGATTCCCTTATAACTGGGACTCCAAGTCATGCCATAGTCCTTAAATCAATTTTGATCAAGTTAATGCATGAATGTATGATCATGGCATAAATAATAGTATTATTAAAACGTGGCCAATGATCATGATGTCATGGCATAAGATGAGATCTAAAAGACACATGACATTTATCCTTAATTCTAAAGCATAATCATGACATATAAATGATGAGAATGAACATGATGTCATGTCATGGCATATGGCAAATCAAAGCATGGCAAATAAGATATAAAGGTATGTAATACCTAAATTTTAATATTAATTGCCATTTAATATAATTAGATATATTTTGCCATATTTCTATTTTTCTCCCAAGTGTGCCAAAAACCTAAAATGGCACACTAACCTCTAAACCTAAATTGTGCCAATTTTGATCATTTTATCAAACTTCTCAAGTAACATTGGCACATCCTAAAAGCTTTTAGGATTAAGATTTAAATGTATTTCCAAGGCAACCAAAATCTTGAAAATAACCTAAAATGCCACCTTTACCATGGTTAGGTTAACTACCCTTCCATTTAAAGTTGGCACACCCTAACCCATTTAGCGTGAATCAAACACGCTCTTAGGAACCCAAAACCGATTTGAGCTCCTAGGGTTAACTAGGTATTCCTTAGGGATAACCTCCCTAGATACCTTCCTAATGACCCTCCTAGGCTTGTTAGCCTTGGTCATTTGGGTCTTACCTAGGTTGACTCTAGGGGTGACTCCCCTTGCAACCTTCTTAGTGGCCACCCTAGGTTTCCTAGAAACCTTAGCCACTAGGCACACACCATGGTCAACTCTAGGGATGACTTCCCTATTGACCTTGGTCTTCCTAGACCTAGTTAGTGTTTCATAGTCAAATAGAACACTATGGTAAGCCACCTTAGGCTTAGGTTTGTGACCCAAACCTTTCTTGCCCTTGGTTGACTTTTGACTCTTAGGTCCTACTTGTTGACTTTGACTATTTGACCTAAAAGTTTGACCAATTGACCCTTGCATTTGATTTTGCATAATTTTAAGGGTCTTTTCTAGTTTTTCAAGTCTTGACCTCAAGACTTGATTTTCCTTTTCTAATATCTCAATTTTTAATTTTTCATTTTCTCTTGAGATATTTTTATTTCTAGGCATATGTCTAGATTTCTTAGCATTAAAACCTAGATGTTCTCCTATTTTCTTAATGCTTTCCTTAGGTAAAATATTTTTAGGGACATTAGTCCCAAATTTCTTCCTATTTCCTAAGTGAACACTCTTAGCACCTAAGCAAATATGTCTATTAGTTCTAGCATGCTTTTCATGTACAATAGCAAGAGAATTAAAAGCATGCTTTTGCCTAGAAATTGAAGGTGCATTAACAAATTTTACCTTAGGGTTTGCCTTGAGGCTCCCCTACTTGTGTAGCTCCTTCTTGCCCCTTCTTCTTCCCCTTGGGCATTGACTCGTAATGTCGGTTGTCCGGCATTTGAAGCAAACGACTTGCTCCTTGCTTTTAGGCGTTGGGGACCGGCATCCTTGACATTTGGAGCGGTGGAGCTTTCTTGATCTTTTTAGGACACTTACTCTTGTAATGTCCTTGCTCCCTACACTCAAAGCAAATTATATTATTTTTATTTTGAATTGAGGTGTTTGAGTTACCGATGGTGGTGGAGACCAGAGTTGGACTTTGAGCTTCTTCATCTTGACCGGATGTTGAAGGCTCTTCTTGAGGTTGCTCCGGTATCGAGGATGGTCTCTCCTCCTCAATCCTAGAAGTGGATGCTTCTTCCACTTCTTCCACCTCTTCTTCTTCTTCTTGCTCCGATTCGGAAGTTGACTCCATCTCAACTTCCGATTCCTCACTTTCACTCGAGGATGAGCTCTCCTCATGGAATCTTGCCAATTTCTTCCATAGCTCCTTGGCATATGTGTACTCCCCTAGCTTGCACAAAATGTCATTAGGAATTAAATCTTCTAAAAGTTTTGTTACCTTAATTTCGGTCTTGAGATTTTGGCGTTGTTCTTTGGTCCACTTTTTCAATTTGAGGACCTTTCCCTTCTTGTCCCTAGGGGGTTCAAAGCTTTTAACGAGGATGAACCAATCCTCTATGTTCTTCATCAAGAACTTCTCCATTCTTGATCTCCACGCCGGAAAATCTTCTCGGTCGTATGGCGGTGGAGTATTGATGTCCCCGCCCCATCTTTCTTGAAGCTCCATCGTCTTCCCTCTAGCTTCTTGACTCCGGTTGTTAGACCGTTGAAGAGCAACCTGTGCTCTGATACCACTTGTTAGGACCTTTGTAACGCTAGAGGGGGGGTGATTAGCGTTTATGGAATTCAATCGCGGTTGTGTCTACAAATTCGTTAGCGCAGCGGAATATAGATAATACAATAACAATAATGAAAACACAACACGCTAACACGAGTATATAACGTGGTTCGGAACCGCACGGTTCCTACTCCACGGATCGGGCTCAAATGAGCCCTAGCGATGCCAATCACACACCACTATCAAATAACTCCTTCTCGGAACAATCCGGAGGTGGAGAAACCTCGTACAATATGATTACAACAATAATCAAATGAATACAAGCAATATAGTGAAATACAAAGCAATACAAGTAAAGGAAACACTTTACAAATGCTCTTTGAATGCTTGATCACTTGGTTGATCAAGTAGCACTTGGAGACCCTGAATTGCAGCAGCAACTCGCCCCAAATCGCCTCAAAGAACCATACCTTTTTCTTCCACCACGAGCTCCATATATAGTTTCAACCTGTCGGAAAAGTCGATCGATCGATCGATCGGGACCATCAATGATCGATGCCCTTGTTGTCGTGAGACAACGGCCAGTTCCACTGCCGGATAAGTCCAACGGAACTACTATCACCGACCGTGACCATCGATCGGTGATGGAGTACTCACTCGACCGATCGAGTCTTGACTCCATTCTGCGTGCCCGAATTCCACGAGCACCACCGGTCGATCACAAGATCGCCGATCGCTCAAGCCATCGGTCGACCGCCATCATCGCCATCCGATCGCTAGGCCATAACCCGCAGTCAAACCCTAGTTGACTCGGTCCAGTCGACTGCCACATGGCATCAGTCGACTGGCACACCTCAAACATGAGGTTTTAGCCCAAGTATGGTTCCCCCATACTTGCTAGACCACCCTTAGCCTAGACCTAAGCCTTCTAGCCATCTCCATCAGCCTCACGCCTCTCGGATCCCTCCAAGTCATCCATGACTTGTTCATCCATCGCGCTAGCCTTCAGATGCTTCCATCGGCTATGACATGCTAACGGTGTCTACACCGCCAAGGCACATTGGACTTACGCCGCCAAGACTCCGCTTGGACTTTACGCCGCCAACCATTGGACTTATGCTGCCATGACTCCCGCTTGGACTTTACGCAGCCAATATCAATCCCCTTGGACTTCAAACGCCAAGACTCAAGCTTGGACTTTCCCTTGCCAACACATGTTGGACTTCTCAATTGCCAAGACCATGCTTGGACTTTCCATTTGCCAAGTACTCAAGACTTGGACTTTCCATGCCAAGACCATGCTTGGACTTTCCATTTGCCAAGACTCATGCTTGGACTTTCCTTGCCAACACATGTTGGACTTTCCATTTGCCAAGTACTCAAGACTTGGACTTTCCATGCCAAGACCCATGCTTGGACTTTACCATGACAATTACATTGTCATATGTTTTTGTCGAAACATCAAAACACATCAAAACATCACTCGAGCCAAACTCGAGTCCTGGTCAATCGTGACCTGGGCCGATTGCACCAACAGCTTGGACGCCGACAACAACTTGGACGGTGGCACAAGGGTTGGGCGGCAGCAAGGGGTTGGGCGCTGGCAACACAAGGAGAAGAGGGAAAGGGGGCGGCAAGATTAGGGTTGGGGCTTTCTCAAAACCCTTAAGCCCTATTTTACAGAGAACAAATTCTCTTAATGGTTATTGGTTCATAACCAAAAACTCGTTAACCCGCTCCATTAATTTAAGTTAAAATAAACCAAACCAATTTGGTTTATTTTATGTTAAAACGAACCGAACCAACTTTGGTTCATTCGTTTAAAACAAACCAAACCCTTTTGGTTTATTCTTCACCATTGGATTAGAACCAAACCAATTTAATTCGTCCATTATGTCTTCGTAAGACACGGCCCATCCACGCTTCCATTGTGACTGAAACGATTTCATGCTCACTCCTTGTTTGGTCCAACCAAACCCAGTTTCTCTCGGTCTGAGAATCTCATTCTCAAGCTTGTTTTAAATCCTTTGGATTACGCTCGTTGTGCGTGTGACCAAATAGGTTCTCGGTTCATGTTGGCCGTCTATAATTAACCATTAATTATAGAACGATCATGAGTGGCACCTAGTAGTACATCATGATCCCCAATTAACCGAAAAGATCAACGATTGATCCAGAACTATTTCTGAAACCCTTCAGCAGCTACAATGAATCGTGTCCCATTCCTTTCACTCATCTTTGTTGGATCTTTATAATGGCTAGAGGGGGTGATTAGCCTTTCTTTGTTTCTACAAAAACGTTAGCGGAAGCAATACAAATACAAATACGAATATGAATAAGAAACAAGAAAACAATGCTAACACCCGATGTACGTGGTTCGGAGATGACGCTCCTACTCCACGGTAATCCGTAAGGTGGATTAGCCCTAGCCAAGCTTCACTAAATCCTCCTTTGGATGAACCAAGGTGGAGAAACCTTGTCTTACAATGCTCTCCTCTTCTTTACAATGATGGAAGATTAAAAGCTAGAGAAGAGGAGGTTTAGAATCACAAAAGCACTTGGGAAAGCTTGGTGAGCACGAGGGTGTAGCTAGGAATGAGAGCACTAGGTTCACCAAGCTCCCCAAGGCCCCTTCTTATAGAAGAGGGGTTGTTTTTCCCGTTGGGCTTTCGACCAATCGACTAATGCTCACCATCAGTCGACTGCCGCCGAAGCCAACAGCTTCTGAACACACAGATTCGTGGAGATACGTAGCCGTAATTTCCAACGGCCAAGTGATCAGTCGAGTGATCGTAGGCCGCAGTCGAGTGCAACTCCACTCTGTGCTCGTATTTGCGTTGATCAGTCGACTGCCACTATTGGCAGTCGACTGATTGCAACATCAGTCGACTGCCACTGCCAAAGCAGTCGACTGATGGTCAGGGTTTCACCCTGACTCAGTCGAGCACTTGACCAGTCGACTGATACTGTAACGCCCACCCTTATCTGCTCTCAGGGCGGCGCTACCTTTTTTTTTTTTATAACATAACATATATGGATCATTCCCCCTTCTACATACTTAAACATGTTATCATGGCTTAAACCTTCTTTTATACATGCATCACATATCATATTCATAATTAGCATGTTATCATATCTTATCTCATTTTATAACATGCATAACATAAAGATTCATTCATGAGTTCTAACATATCAAACTTTCTTAAGTAATTGAACAGTATCATAACTAAGCAACATCCAACATGGTCCTAATAAATCACAAGTCTTATAAGCGGAAGTAATGTCTTAAGTTATTCATTGAGCATATAAATATAAGCAGATAGTAATAGGGTCTTTTTCCACCATGCCACTATCACACACACTTGGCCCCTCCTGCTACTTCCTCTAGTTCATGTTTCCTGTATCTGCAGTATATGGACAACATAAACTATAAGCATATAGCTTAGTAAGATTCTTGCCTACTCACAAAAGCCACAACTTCATCAAACAATTAGAAGACATGAGCATACTAGCATAAATAGCATAAGTATTTAATAACAACACTAATCATCAACATACCCACGTAATAAAACATAAGCATGGCATGAGATTTACATAAGCATGCTAAACATAATTAAATCTAAGCATGGCATAAATTAAACATAAGAATTCATGACATCATCAATCCTAAACATGCATAAAGGACATAATCATAAGCATTCTTAAACATGAACATAAGCATTCATAATTTCATAAATCCTAAACATGCATCAAGGACATAATCATAAGCATTCTTAAACTTGAACATAAGCATTCATTATTTCATAAAATCCTAAACATACATAAAGGACATAATCATAAGCATTCTTAAACTTGAACATAAGCATTCATAATATCATAAATCCTAAACATGCATCAAGGACATAATCATAAGCATTCTTAATCTTGAACATAAGCATTCATCATTTCATACAAGAGCTCTTAATCCCTACTTGAAAGGGAAGCATCTCCATCTTATCTTATCATAAGGAGAGCTCTTAATCCCTACTTGAAAGGGAAGCATCTCCGTCTTATTTTATCATAAGGAGAGCTCTTAATCCCTACTTGAAAGGAAAGCATCTCCGTCTTATCTTATCATAAGGAGAGCTCTTAATCCCTACTTGAAAGGGAAGCATCTCCGTCTTATCTTATCATAAGGAGAGCTCTTAATCCCTACTTGAAAGGGAAGCATCTCTGTCTTATCTTATCATAAGGAGAGCTCCTAATCCCTACTTGAAAGGGAAGAATCTCCGTCTTATCTTATCATAAGGAGAGCTCTTAATCCCTACTTGAAAGGGAAGCATCTCCGTCTTATCTTATCATAAGGAGAGCTCTTAATCCCTACTTGAAAGGGAAGCATCTCCGTCTTATCTTATCGTAAGGAGAGCTCTTAATCCCTACTTGAAAGGGAAGCATCTCCGTCTTATCTTATCATAAGGAGAGCTCTTAATCCCTACTTGAAAGGGAAGCATTTCCGTCTTATCTTATCATAAGGAGAGCTCTTAATCCCTACTTGAAAGGGAAGCATCTCCTTAGACATTTCATAGCATATATGCATTCATAACATAAGAATACCCTAAAGGGGTTTTAAAGCATAATCATGTTCATCACATAAGCATATTTCATGGCATATTAAAATCATCAACTTGTTCATCACATAGGCATATTTCATGGCATATTAAATCATAAACATATTCATCACATAGGCATAATTCATGACATATTAAAATCATAAACATGTTCATCACATAAGCATAATTCATGGCATAATAAAATCATCAACTTGTTCATCACATAGGCATATTTCAGGGCATATTAAATCATAAACATATTCATCACATAGGCATAATTCATGACATATGAAAATCATAAACATGTTCATCACATAGGCATACAACATATCCTAATTTCCTAAGGGGTGTCTTCATGCATCCCTAGCCCTAAAACCATTGTTGGCCGAAACTTGGAGGGTACCAAAATTTTATTTTTGGTTACATAAATTCATACATGAAGGCATACAACATAACATAACTTCATAAGGGGTGTTTTCATGAAACCCTAGCCCAAAAACCTTGGTTGGCCGAAACATGTAGGGTACCAAAAAAAAATTTTTTTTTTGGTTACATAAATTCATACATGAAGGCATACAACATAACATAACTTCATAAGGGGTGTTTTCATGAAACCCTAGCCCAAAAACCTTGGTTGGCCGAAACATGTAGGGTACCAAAATTTTATTTTTGGTTACATAAATTCATACATGAAGGCATACAACATAACATAACTTCATAAGGGGTGTTTTCATGAAACCCTAGCCCAAAAACCTTGGTTGGCCGAAACATGTAGGGTACCAAAATTTTATTTTTTGGTTACATAAATTCATACATGAAGGCATACAACATAACATAACTTCATAAGGGGTGTTTTCATGAAACCCTAGCCCAAAAAACTTGGTTGGCCGAAACATGTAGGGGCACAAAGCTTGGGTTTTTGTCACCTAAAAATTCCTACATGAAGCATACAACCTATAAAAATTTCCTTAGAAGCATTTTCATGCAACCCTAGCCCAAAAACCTTGGTTGCCCGAAACATGTAGGGGCACAAAGCTTGGGTTTTTGGCACCTAAAAATTCCTACATTAAGCATACAACCTATAAAAATTTCCTTAGAAGCATTTTCATGCAACCCTAGCCCAAAAGCCTTGGTTGGCCGAAACTTGTAAGGTATCAAGCATCATATTTCTTCCATGTATTATGTCCTACAAGAACAAATATACTGCAGGTGAGGGAATCTTACATCCTTCGCTTCGCTTTTAGTTGGAAGATGACCTAATGGAAGCCAAACCTAGCCTTCTTCTTGCTTGGATGAATTTCGGAAAATGGAAAGGGAGAAGATGGGTTTCGGTGAGGAAGAAGAATAGAAGAGGGAAGAAGAAGTGGCCAAATGGGATTTTCACTCCTATTTATAAAGGGAGGAAGAGAAGTGCCTCTTCTCTTTTCATGCCTCTTCATTTTACCCTCCTCACACTCATCTACAATTTCTCCTCTTTCTCCAACAAAGAAGCTATCACGAGCACTTGGTCATCACATGCATGGTAAGAGTTAACTCTCACCAAGAGGTTTAAGGTTCAAACCCCACCTCTCCACTTTTTATTATTTTATCATCATTTTTTTTTCCAAGATTCCATATATAATCTCCTAGACATGAAATTAAATTCTATACAAAAATTATTATAAAATTTCTAGAGCTTGAGATGAAAAGGGAGGAAAGGGAAATGGGGAATTCGGCCAAGGATTAGGAAGAAGGAGAATGAAGAAGGAAAGTGGGGTTTTACTTCCTCTCTTTTCTTAATTCTCCTTTTTAATACCTAGGGAATGAACACTCTCCATCCTTTCATGGGAGGGGATGAACCAACTCCTCATCTTCCCATCTATATTCTTTGTATATTCTTTATATATCTTATCCATGAATCATCCTATGGTCTTGTACATTCTTTCTATATCTTATCCATAAATTATCTTAGGGTCTAGTGGTGTCAAGGCTACCTCCCTATTAGGAGGTTCATGGTTCAAATCCTACCTATAACCATCGTTTATTTTATTTTATTCTAAACCTTTTATGGCCTTAAAACCTATATAATCACTTGGTATAGTTTAGAATTTTACGGGCGTTACAATCCTTCATACCTATAAAAGTTTCGTCCTCGAAACTTAGAACAACTCTGGATACTTTTATTTCATGTCATCCTCGCGTTCCTAAGTTGCTTCTTCAAACTTTTGATTTTTGCCATATGACCTTCACTAAGGGTACTTCTTTGGTTCTCTATTTCTTGATTTCTCGATCTATCATCCGAATAGATCGATTTTCATAACTTAAATCTTCTTGAACTTGTACCGTTTGTGGCTCGATCACCTGGTCTTATGAACTCTATGCAATTTGATCACCTCCTCAACATACAACTGAGCTAGTTGTTCAATTGAGTATGATACTTGATTGCCAGAATTCGCATTTGGAGAATTTTGCATACAGCTGCTTTTTCTAAAGAATCTGCAACACCGTATTCAGGTGTTCGGCGTGCTCTTCTTGGGTTCTCGATTATATCAGTATATCGTCGATGAAGACGATCACAAATTTGTCGAGGGATGCCGAGAAGACCCGATTCATCAGATCCATAAACCTCGCAGGTGCACTCGACACTCCGAAAGGCGTAACTACGAACTCATAATGTTCGTATCTTGTTCGGAAAGTCGTCTTCGATCGGGTTTATCTAGGCTTTCGAATCCTAGGGGTTGGCTAGCGTACACCTCTTCCTTAATAAGTCCATTAAAAAATGCTAACTTGACATCCATTTGACATAACTTAAATCCTCGATGGGCAGCGTAGGCTAACAACATTCAGTTGGATTCTAGTCTAGCTACGGGGGCATAGGTTTCATCGTAATCTAATCCTCCGACTTGACTAAAACCCTTAGCGACTAACCTTGCTTTATTTCTAACTACTGGTTTCCTCGCTGGTTCATTAAAGCATTTATTACTTGTTGTTGTTCTGTGACTTGACGTTGTAGCTCGGTAACCACATGCATCAACCGTGGGGTACTGATTCCTTCCCTCTATTACTACGTCTCCCATCCATGTTATCTAAGTGATGAATAAATAATTAAGGTATTATTACAATTTCTACTCATATACATGCATCTAAACATTCCTTATCATGAACGAGGTAAGGTATCCTTTCTAGTTGTATTTCTAGGTTAGAAGCATGTTTCCATCATATAAAGCATGGTAAAGTATCATTACTATCTAAGTCACAAGTGTGATTCCATTCTACTAAAACATGATGAGGTATTATTTCTATCTAAGTCACAAGTGTGATCCCATTCTACTAAAACATGATGAGGTATTATTTCTATCTAAATCACAAGTGTGATTCCATTCTACTAAAACATGATGAGGTATTATTTCTATCTAAATCAAAAGTGTGATTCCATTCTACTAAAACATGATGAGGTATTATTTCTATCTAAATCACAAGTGTGATTCCATTCTACTAAAACATGATGAGGTATTTTTTCTATCTAAATCACAAGTGTGATTCCATTCTACTAAAACATGATGAGGTATTTTTTCTATCTAAATCACAAGTGTGATTCCATTCTACTAAAACAAGATGAAGTATTATTTCTATCTAAATCACAAGTGTGATTCCATTCTACTAAAACATGATGTGTGATTCCATTCTACTAAAACAAGATGAAGTATTATTTCTATCTAAATCACAAGTGTGATTCCATTCTACTAAAACATGATGAGGTATTATTTCTAGCTAAATCACAAGTGTGATTCCATTCTACTAAAACATGACGAGGTATTATTTCTATCTAAATCACAAGTGTGATTCCATTCTACTAAAACATGATGAGGTATTATTTCTATCTAAATCACAAGTGTGATTCCATTCTACTAAAACATGATGAGGTATTATTTCTATCTAAATCACAAGTGTGATTCCATTCTACTAAAACATGATGAGGTATTATTTCTATCTAGATAGAAGACATTCTTCATTATAAAAGAAACTTAGGTATGCATAAAGTTACTTACTTGGAAATAGCAGGATGGAGGCTTGATGTGTGATAGTGGAAAGGTGAACCCGCTCTGATACCAACCTGTAACGCCCGCCCTTATCTGCTCTTAGGGCGGCGCTACCTTTTTTTTTTTATAACATAACATATAAGGATCATTTCCCCTTCTACATACTTAAACATGTTATCATGGCTTAAACCTTCTTTTATACATGCATCACATATCATATTCATAATTAGCATGTTATCATATCTTATCTCATTTTATAACATGCATAACATAAAGATTCATTCATGAGTTCTAACATATCAAACTTTCTTAAGTAATTGAACAGTATCATAACTAAGCAACATCCAACATGGTCCTAATAAATCACAAGTCTTATAAGCGGAAGCAATGTCTTAAGTTATTCATTGAGCATATAAATATAAGCAGATAGTAATAGGGTCTTTTTCCACCATGCCACTATCACACACACTTGGCCTCTCCTGCTACTTCCTCTAGTTCATGTTTCCTGTATCTGCAGTATATGGACAACATAAACTATAAGCATATAGCTTAGTAAGATTCTTGCCTACTCACAAAAGCCACAACTTCATCAAACAATTAGAAGACATGAGCATACTAGCATAAATAGCATAAGTATTTAATAACAACACTAATCATCAACATACCCACGTAATAAAACATAAGCATGGCATGAGATTTATGTTGGGTTTCCGGCACCGCGGCGTGTGTGTGTTCGATCATGTTTCGTAAACATGAGCACAGCGGAAGAAATAAAAATAATAAATCTACATTTATTACAACACACACAACACACGCATGCATAGTACAACATGTGTAGACATAACCGTAAATTTAAATTTGCAATAAAAGGAAATTTAACTACGTTATACCTTTCGTATTACGTGTAGCGGGAACGGCATCAACCGGAACAATCCTCGCTAGAATCGTCTCTATCCGTATCCACGCCGAGTATCCTTAGGATGACTTCGCTAAGCCACGAGCTTCGTCTTCGTACGGGTTACTAGCCTCGTGTTGAAGACGACGTGATCGAGAGATGATCACGATCCGAATCCAAATTCGGATCCAAAACCGAGTTCTCAAAAACTCGCTTCTCCGGAGAGGTATTCGTCAACCGATTGACGAATCCTTCGTCCTCCACCTCAGAGGATTATCAGAGATCGAATCCCCGATAAGTTAGCCGTTGTCGGAGCTCTAACCGTCGTCCAAACGACGCTCCGACGAGAAGAGAACAAGCTGTCCAGAAAACTGGACAGCTTTGGTGGAGGAGTAGGCGCCGGCACAAGGGAAGCCAAGTGCTCACCTTATCACCGAAGCCTAGGAAGATCACCGGAGGGTCGCCGGAGGATTACCGGCTGAAGCTTGGACGCCGGCAAGGAGCTGGACGGCGGCACAAGGGGCTGGGCGGCAATGGGGGGTTGGCGCCGAGAGTCTCCAAGGAGAGGTGGGCGGCAACTATTGCTAGGGTTTTGGATTAGGGCTTAATTATCCCTTAAGCCCTCTTTTATAGAGAACTAATTCTCTTAATGGTTATTGGATCATAACCATTAGGCCCGTTAACCCGCTCCATTAAGATAAGATAAAATAAACCAAACCATGATGGTTTATTTTAAGTTAAAATGAACCGAACCAACTTTTGGTTCATTCGTTTAAAATAAACCAAACCCTTTGGTTTATTCTCCTCCATTGGATTAGAACCAAACCATTTTGGTTCATCCATTATGTCTTCATAAGACACGACCCATCCACGCTTCCATTGCGACTGAAACGATTCCATGCTCGCTTCTTGTTTGGTCCAACCAAACCTAGTTTCTCTCGGTCTGAGAATCTCATTCTCAAGCTCGTTTTAAATTCTTTCGGATTACGCTCATTGTGCGTGTGACCAAATAGGTTATCGATTTATGTTGGTCATCTATAATTAACCATTAATTATAGAATGATCATGAGTGGCACCTAGTAGTACATCATGATCCCCAATTAACCGAAAAGATCAACGGTTGATCCAGAACTATTTCTGAAACCCTTTAGCAGCTCGAATGAATCGTGCCTCATTCCCTTCACTCATCTTATACCCACTTGGTTCAGGACATGGTCTATAGTGTCAGTCCCCACTAGGCTGACTACGTCACACCTAGCCCAAGTATCATTTCCTCGTCCTACGGATTCTAGTTACTGCACATGTATCGAAGAGTACTTTACTCTAAACATGTAATGCTTTGGCCAAAGACTTTAGTAACAATCCGACGAGAGGCCATGGGTATACATCTCCTCGCAAGGAGGGGTGAATCCTTTATAGGCTATTCAAACACCTTCGATCACTTCGACTTATACCCAATCATCCCGGGTCCACATCTCCTTGGAGATGTTTGCTTAAGATGTCAAAGCATAAGTCTCCATGATCAAGATGACTTGAATACCGCAAGTCAAAGGAACATCGCACTTAAGCTACAGTAAGAACTTCATTGACATATCTATATATGCAGGGAACCATATGAAGTCTTACGGCTGGTCACTCCAATGAACTAGTTACCATAACTAGCATCCACGATCAATTCCGGACATCACAATGTCTCCAACCAGTGAGAATCAGCTGCTTGGATACACCAAGGAGTATACCTCGTGCTAGTCTCGACAGAATTGATGGTGTCCAAATCCATCAATTCATCGACTAGGGATAATTCCGATACATCACAATTACACATGTAGAGATACTCACTAGTTGTGATCCAATCACAAATTCTCTCATGCTGTGAATCGTATCGAGGACATTCAGTAAATGAGTTTAAGATCCAATCAAATACATAAAACATGTATACTCAAATAGTGAATCTTCATTTATCATATAAATGGTTCATACATAAGGCGATTGCCTTAGGTCATCTCTCATATATTATTAACAGACTCCCACTTGGCCAAATGCCAATCGCTACGGTATCCAATACCATAAGCTCTAACATGACCCTCAAACTTACTTTGAGGTAATGCCTTAGTCAAAGGATCCGCTAAGTTCCTTTCAGTGGGGTTTTTTTCGATTTTTATTTCCTTCCTACTAATGATCTCTCTGATCAAATGATAGCGGCGAAGCACATGTTTGGATCATTGATGAGACCACATCACGTTCATAGATGAACTTCTTGATCCAAACCGCTTCCTTTGCTGCTTCCAAAGCTGCAATGTATTCTGCCTTAGTGGCAGAATCCGCTATAGTGTCAAGCTTGGAACCTTTCCAACTTATTGCGCCTCCATTCTAGGTGAATACATACCCAGACTGAGACATGGAATCATCCTTGTATGCATGCGAGTCGCATCCGTATACCCACGTATCACCATGTACCCTTCTCCATATATTAGGAACGCATCCTTAGTTCTTCTTAAGTACTTAAGGATCATCTTAACAGTCACCCAATAATCCATTCCTGGATCAGATTGGTATCTGCTCGTGACACTCAGAGCATACGATACATCGGGCCTCGTACATAACATAGCATACATGATAGATCCTATTGCGAATGCATAGGGAATCTTACTCATGCAAATCCTCTCGTCTTCTGTGCACGGACACATAGACTTCGAAAGGTGTACCCCATGCCTGATGGGTAGGAAACCTTTCTTGGATTCCGACATGCTAAACCTCTTTAGCACTCGGTCTATATATGTAGACTGCGAAAGACCAAGCAACCATTTCGATCTATCTCTATAGATCTTAATCCCGAGGATGTAGGTTACTTCTCCCAGGTCTTTCATGGAGAATGTCTTGGATAACCAAACCTTAACTGACTGTAAGATTGAAACATCATTTCGTATAAGTAATATGTCATCGACATACAATACTAGGAACACGACTGCACTCCCACTAACCTTCTTGTACACACAAGGTTCGTCTGGATTTTGTGAGAAATCAAACTTTTTGATTGTCTCATCAAAACAAATATTCCAGCTCCTGGATGCTTGCTTTAATCCATAAATGAACCGTCACAATTTGCATACCTTTGTTTTATCAACCGATGTGAAACCCTCAGGCTGTATCATATACATGTCCTCGAGTAGGTTTCCATTAAGGAAAGTTGTTTTCACATCCATCTGCCATATCTCATAATCATAATGAGCCTCTATGGCCAGGAGCATCCGAATGGATTTAAGCATAGCTACAGGCGAATAGGTTTCGTCATAATCAACACCTTTCTTTTGACGATATCCTTTCACCACCAATCTAGCCTTATAGGTAATCACATTACCATCCATGTCGGTTTTCTTCTTGAAAACCCACTTGCACCCTATAGGCTTTATGCCTTCAGGTGGGTCAACCAAGTTCCAAACTTGGTTTTCATACATGGAATCCATTTCCGACTTCATGGCACCAAGCCACTTATCCCTTTCTGAACTTGTCAGCACTTCTTCATAACTGGTAGGCTCCTCATCATCAATGAGTAACACGTCATTCGATTCACTTACGAGAAATCCATATCTCTCAGGAATATTGCGTGTTCTACCAGATCTACGAAGATGTGGTGTTACAATAGGTCCAGCCGATTGCTCATCACTATGAGTTGTTTACCGTCAGTGCTTCACCAGGTATCTCATCAATGTCTATTTGAGTCTCTCGAGCCTCCTCAAGCTCGACGACACTCCCACTGTTTTCTTGCAAGAGAAACTCTTTCTCTAGAAATACAGCATGCCTTGAAACAAACACCTTTTGTTCCACAGGATGATAGAATTGGTAACCCCTTATTTCCTTAGGGTATCCAATAAATAGACATTTATCAGACTTAGCATCCAATTTGTCTGATACTGTCCGCTTCACATAAGAAGGACAACCCCATATCTTCAAGTAAGATACATGAGGTTTCTTACTATTCCATATCTCATATGGAGTAGGTAGGCATTTTAACAAGTCTGAAGTGCATAACCCCAAAAGGACTTGGGAAGATTCGCATGATTCATCATTGACCTAACCATGTCCAACAAGGTCCGGTTACGCCTTTCAGATACACCATTATGCTGTGTTGTATATGGCGGAGTCCATTGAGACAATATACCATTGTCTCTTAGGTAATCAAGAAACTCCTGACTCAAGTATTCACCACCTCGATCCGATCAAAGTATTTTAATACTCTTGTCATGTTGTTTCTCTACTTCATTTCTAAATTCTTTGAACCTTTCAAAGGCTTCAGACTTGTGTTTCATCAAGAACACATACCCAAACCGTGAGTGATCATCGGTGAAGGTAATGAAGTAGCTATAGCCTCCTAAAGCTTGAGTTGGCATAGGTCCACATACATCAGTATGTATTAGACCTAGTAACTCTCCCACTCGTTCACCTTTTCCAATAAAAGGTAACTTGGTCATCTTGCCTTTTAAGCATGATTCGCATGTATCGTATGAATCCAATTCAAACGATTCCAGAATTCCACATCAGTGTAATTCGGACATGCGTTTCTTGTTTATATGGCCAAGACGACAATGCCACATATAGGAGTCTATTTGATTATCCTTTCGAGCACGCTTGTTGCTCACTTCGATATTGAAAATGTCACTGGATACGTCCAACGTATAAATACCATTGCTTAAAGTTCCAATCCCATAAAGAACTCCATTCAAAGTTATGTAACAACAATTGTTACTAAACGTCAAATGGAACCCATTTCTATTTAACCAAGAAATAGAAATGATGTTCTTTATCAACGAAGGAACATAAAATCAACTGTCCAGTTCTAAGACAAGTCATGCAGGGAGTTTCAACAAATACATTCCGATGGCGAGTGTAGCAACCTTTGCTCCATTCCCAACACATAAATTTGACTCTCCCTTGACGAGTCTTCTTCTATTCTTTAGCCCCTGTATGTCATTATATATATGTGAGCCACACCCAGTATCCAATACCCAAGTGTTTAAGGAAATAGAATGACAATCAATAATGAAGATATCTGAAGAAGATGGGGCATCCGATGCCTTATTCTTCTTCACGGACTCAAGATAAATCTTGCAATTTCTTCGCCAATAGCTCTCCTTGCCATAATGATGGCAAGTGCCCTTTTGAGCTGGTTCTGCCTTTTTAGCCTTTTTCTTCCCCTTCTGCTATTCCTTTGACTTTCTCTTAGAACCTTTCTTCAAGGAATCAACTAACAGCATCGTCCCCTACTCATGCTTCTCAGAAGGCTCCACAGTCTTCAGCATGTTGAGCAGTACCACAGATGAACCTTCTTACATCTCAGAGGTGAAGAGGAGCTTGGAGACTTCGAACCTATCGAATCTCACTTGCTCATCAACCAACTCGTAAAGATGAAAGACTATGGTATGAGCATCCAAATGCTCATGCTGCTGCCGCAGCTCAGGTACCATCGTGGCTAGTATGATGCAACTCGTCAGTTCAGAATCAGTCACATGTTTCTGATAGACCAACAATTGGTCCGGAGTTGCATCATCACTAGGATGGGCGGGAAGAGGCGCTTCAAGGACATACACAAGCTTTTCACCTTGAGAACAATTCTCAAGTTTCTAAGCCAATCCAAGAAGTTTGGCCCAGTCAATTTATTCGAATCCAAAATGGAACGCAAATTCAAAGACATCATGATCAATTTTAGAAATACAAAACGAGCATATATGAGAAAATGATTTTAAAATGCATTAATATACATTTATAAATCCCATTCATTTTTCGAATTTCAAAAACCCCAAAATCACTTCGGGAGATCGTAGGTCCATCTCCGAATGGGCTGATATCCATCATAGTTATGAACAACCTTGGAGAGAGTCCAACAAGCCATTCATAACTACGACGGTAGGTATCAACTATACCGATTGCATATCACGTATATGCAACTATCACAATGTGCTATCAACTAATTGAATGTTCACACATACATCGGGTTGTTAACACATTAACAAGTATGCATCATATGCATAGCACCCAACTTCACCTCCCTTTACATCGACCTTGGAGAGAGTCCAACAAGCCGATGCTCGGTTAAAGCCAACCCATTAATCGGAAATAGTTTTAATATGGTTAGAGCGCATTCAACCAATTAGCCCGGCTTGGAGAGAGTCCAACAACCAAAGCTAACGATTGACCTCTGACTCTTACCATATTAGTATTAAACTATTCCATGGTTTCGGGTTCGAGGGCTTGGAGAGAGTCCAACAACCCAAACATAAGCGGAACTCTGGTTCTAACCATATTAATGGAAGGTGTAGGCTTTAATATTGTTTAAGGTTTTATGTCTCATCCTCTTTGCATGCAAATAACTATTATCTATATGGCATGGCATACATCTACATGTCACGACACGCATGGCATTATGATATGCATCTAATGCAATTACATGGCATACAATTATGTCATGTACATAATTTCCTTATATGTCATAACTATTTATGGAAATAAAATATCTTTAAGATTTGATTCTCCAAATCAAATCTTGATTAAATTAGGAAACAAATTTCCAAATCTAATCACATATTTTATTTGTGGAAATAGTTGATTAAGGAAAGTCAATTTAGGAAACCAATTTCCTAAATCTTCAAAACTACTTATGGAAATAAAATATTTTAAGATTTGATTTCCCAAATCAAATCAAGATTAAATTAGGAAACAAATTTCCAAAATCTAATCAAATATTTTATTTATGGAAAATATCAATTTCCATAAATACTTCCAACTTTCCAAAAGTGGAAGATTTCCATAAATACTTCTAGACTTTCTAAAATTGAAAAATTTCCATAAATACTTCTAATTTCCAAAATTAGAAAATTTCTAGAAATAACATTATGACTATCGCAAAACCATTTTTACGATTATGTCGAAACACAACCTGGGCTCTGATACCACTGTTGGGTTTCCGGCACCGTGGCGTGTGTGTTTTCGATCACGTTTCGTAAACATGAGCACAGCAGAAGCAATAAAAATAATAAATCTACATTTATTACAACACATGCATGCATAGTACAACAAGTGTAGACATAACCGTAAATTTAAATTTGCAATAAAAGGAAATTTAACTACGTTATACCTTTCGTATTACGTGTAGCGGGAACGGCATCAACCGGAACGATCCTCGCTAGAATCGTCTCTATCCGTATCCACGCCGAGTATCCTTAGGATGACCGCTAGAGCTTCGCCTTCGCAGACGGGTTACCAGCTGCGGTTGAAGACGACGTGATCGAGATGATCACGATCAACATCCAATCCAAAATCGAGTCCTCAAAACTCGCTTCTCCGGAGAGGTATTCGTCAACCGTTTGACGAATCCTTCATCCTCCACCTCAGAGGATTACCAGAGATCGAATCCCCGGTAATTTAGGCACTGTCGGAGCTCTAACCGTCGTCCAAACGATGCTCCGACGAGAGAAGAACAAGCTGTCCAGAAAAACTGGACAGCTTTGGTGGAGGAGTAGGCGCCGGCCAACCAAGGGAAGCCAAGTGCTCACCTTATCGCCGAAGCCTAGGAAGATCACCGGAGGGTCGCCGGAGAATGACCGGCTAAAGCTTGGATGCCGGCAAGGAGTTGGACGGCGGCACAAGGGGCTGGGCGGCAATCCTAGGGTTGGCGCCGAAAATCCAAGGAGAGGATGGAGAGGTGGCCGGCAACCACAAGCTAGGGTTTTGGATTAGGGCTTAATTATCCCTTAAGCCCTCTTTTATAGAGAACTAATTCTCTTAATGGTTATTGGATCATAACCATTAGGCTCATTAACCCGCTCCATTAAGATAAGTTAAAATAAACCAAACCATGATGGTTTATTTTAAGTTAAAACGAACCGAACCAACTTTTGGTTCATTCGTTTAAAATAAACCAAACCCTTTGGTTTATTCTCCTCCATTGGATTAGAACCAAACCATTTTGGTTCATCCATTATGTCTTCATAAGACACGACCCATCCACGCTTCCATTGCGACTGAAATGATTCCATGCAAGCTTCTTGTTTGGTCCAACCAAACCTAGTTTCTCTCGGTCTGAGAATCCCATTCTCAAGCTCATTTTAAATCCTTCGGATTACGCTCATTGTGCGTGTGACAAAATAGGTTATCGGTTTATGTTGGCCGTCTATAATTAACCATTAATTATAGAATGATCATGAGTGGCACCTAGTAGTACATCATGATCCCCAATTAATCGAAAAGATCAACGGTTGATCCAGAACTATTTTTGAAACCCTTCAGCAGCTCGAATGAATCGTGCCTCATTCCCTTCACTCATCTTATACCCACTTGGTTCAGGACATGGTCTATAGTGTCAGTCCCCACTAGGCTGACTACGTCACACCTAGCCCAAGTATCATTTCCTCGTCCTACGGATTCTAGTTACTGCACATGTATTGAAGAGTACTTTACTCTAAACATGTAATGCTTTGGCCAAAGACTTTAGTAACAATCCGACGAGAGGTCATGGGTATACATCTCCTCGCAAGGAGTGGTGAATCTTTTATAGGCTATTCAAACACCTTCGATCACTTCGACTTATACCCAATCATCCCGGGTCCACATCTCCTTGGAGATGTTTGCTTAAGATGTCAAAGCATAAGTCTCCATGATCAAGATGACTTGAATACCGCAAGTCAAAGGAACATCGCACTTAAGCTACAGTAAGAATTTCATTGACATATCTATATATGCAGGGAACCATATGAAGTCTTACGGCTGGTCACTCCAATGAACTAGTTACCATAACAAGCATCCACGATCAACTTCGGACATCACAATGTCTCCAGCCAGTGAGAATCAGCTGCTTGGATACACCAAGGAGTATACCTCGTGCTAGTCTCGAATGAATTGATGGTGTCCAAATCCATTAATTCATCGACTAGGGATAATTTCGATACATCACAATTACACATGTAGAGATACTCACTAGTTGTGATCCAATCACAAATTCTCTCATGCTGTGAATCGTATCGAGGACATTCAGTAAATGAGTTTAAGATCCAATCAAATACATAAAACATGTATACTCAAATAGTGAATCTTCATTTATCATATAAATAGTTCATACATAAGGCGATTGCCTTAGGACATCTCTCATATATTACTAACAATTTACATAAGCATGCTAAACATAATTAAATCTAAGCATGACATAAATTAAACATAAGCATTCATGACATCATCAATCCTAAACATGCATAAGGGACATAATCATAAGCATTCTTAAACTTGAACATAAGCATTCATAATTTCATAAATCCTAAACATGCATCAAGGACATAATCATAAGCATTCTTAAACTTGAACATAAGCATTCATAATTTCATAAAACCCTAAACATACATAAAGGAAATAATCATAAGCATTCTTAAACTTGAACATAAGCATTCAAAATATCATAAATCCTAAACATGCATCAAGGACATAATCATAAGCATTCTTAATCTTGAACATAAGCATTCATCATTTCATACAAGAGCTCTTAATCCCTACTTGAAAGGGAAGCATCTCCATCTTATCTTATCATAAGGAGAGCTATTAATCCCTACTTGAAAGGGAAGCATCTCCGTCTTATCTTATCATAAGGAGAGCTCTTAATCCCTACTTGAAAGGGAAGCATCTCCGTCTTATCTTATCATAAGGAGAGCTCTTAATCCCTACTTGAAAGGGAAGTGTCTCCGTCTTATCTTATCATAAGGAGAGCTCTTAATCCCTACTTGAAAGGGAAGCGTCTCCGTCTTATCTTATCATAAGGAGAGCTCTTAATCCCTACTTGAAAGGGAAGCATCTCCGTCTTATCTTATCATAAGGAGAGCTCTTAATCCCTACTTGAAAGGGAAGCATCTCCGTCTTATCTTATCGTAAGGAGAGCTCTTAATCCCTACTTGAAAGGGAAGCATATCCTTAGACATTTCATAGCATATATGCATTCATAACATAAGAATACCCTAAAGGGGTCTTAAAGCATAATCATGTTCATCACATAAGCATATTTCATGGCATATTAAAATCATCAACTTGTTCATCACATAGGCATATTTCATGGCATATTAAATCATAAACATATTCATCACATAGGCATAATTCATGACATATTAAAATCATAAACATGTTCATCACAGAAGCATAATTCATGGTATAATAAAATCATCAACTTGTTCATCACATAGGCATATTTCAGGGCATATTAAATCATAAACATATTCATCACATAAGCATAATTCATGACATATGAAAATCATAAACATGTTCATCACATAGGCATACAACATATCCTAATTTCCTAAGGGGTTTCTTCATGCATCCCTAGCCCTAAAACCATTGTTGGCCGAAACTTGGAGGGTACCAAAATTTTATTTTTGGTTACATAAATTCATACATGAAGGCATACAACATAACATAACTTCATAAGGGGTGTTTTCATGAAACCCTAGCCCAAAAACCTTGGTTGGCCGAAACATGTAGGGTACCAAAATTTTTTTTTTTTTTGGTTACATAAATTCATACATGAAGGCATTCAACATAACATAACTTCATAAGGGGTGTTTTCATGAAACCCTAGCCCAAAAACCTTGGTTGGCCGAAACATGTAGGGTACCAAAATTTTATTTTTTGGTTACATAAATTCATACATGAAGGCATACAACATAACATAACTTCATAAGGGGTGTTTTCATGAAACACTAGCCCAAAAACCTTGGTTGGCCGAAACATGTAGGGTACAAAAATTTTATTTTTTGGTTACATAAATTCATACATGAAGGCATACAACATAACATAACTTCATAAGGGGTGTTTTCATGAAACCCTAGCCCAAAAAACTTGGTTGGCCGAAACATGTAGGGGCACAAAGCTTGGGTTTTTGTCACCTAAAAATTCCTACATGAAGCATACAACCTATAAAAATTTCCTTAGAAGCATTTTCATGCAACCCTAGCCCAAAAACCTTGGTTGCCCGAAACATGTAGGGGCACAAAGCTTGGGTTTTTGGCACCTAAAAATTCCTACATTAAGCATACAACCTATAAAAATTTCCTTAGAAGCATTTTCATGCAACCCTAGCCCAAAAGCCTTGGTTGGCCGAAACTTGTAAGGTATCAAGCATCATATTTCTTCCATGTATTATGTCCTACAAGAACAAATATACTGCAGGTGAGGGAATCTTACATCCTTCGCTTCACTTTTAGTTGGAAGATGACCTAATGGAAGCCAAACCTAGCCTTCTTCTTGCTTGGATGAATTTTGGAAAATGGAAAGGGAGAAGATGGGTTTCGGTGAGGAAGAAGAAGAGAAGAGGGAAGAAGAAGTGGCCAAATGGGATTTTCACTCCTATTTATAAAGGGAGGAAGAGAAGTGCCTCTTCTCTTTTCATGCCTCTTCATTTTACCCTCCTCACACTCATCTACAATTTCTCCTCTTTCTCCAACAGTAAGCTACTGCTGAGCACTTGGTCATCACATGCATGGTAAGAGTTAACTCTCACCAAGAGGTTTAAGGTTCAAACCCCACCTCTCCACTTTTTATTCTTTTATCATCATTTTTTTTTCCAAGATTCCATATATAATCTCCTAGACATGAAATTAAATTCTATACAAAAATTATTATAAAATTTCTAGAGCTTGAGATGAAAAGGGAGGAAAGGGAAATGGGGAATTCGGCCAAGGATTAGGAAGAAGGAGAATGAAGAAGGAAAGTGGGGTTTTACTTCCTCTCTTTTCTTAATTCTCCTTTTTAATACCAAGGGAATGAACACTCTCCATCCTTTCATGGGAGGGGATGAACCAACTCCTCATCTTCCCATCTATATTCTTTGTATATTCTTTATATATCTTATCCATGAATCATCCTATGGTCTTGTACATTCTTTATATATCTTATCCATAAATTATCCTAGGGTCTAGTGGTGTCAAGGCTACCTCCCTATTAGGAGGTTCATGGTTCAAATCCTACCTATAACCATCATTTATTTTATTTTATTCTAAACCTTTTATGGCCTTGAAACCTATATAATCACTTGGCATAGTTTAGAATTTTATGGGCGTTACAGATACATCATATCAGTCGACTGATACTCATCAAGTATGAGTAATTCACACTTGATTTTACACCCTAGACCTAGACTCAACCTTCTAGCTCCTCATTAAGCCTTGCGCCTCCAGGATCCCTCCGAGTCCGTGACTTGTTCATCCTTTGCACTTTGCTTCCAAGAGCTTCCTTCAGTTTCGTCATGTCTTGGGTTGCCAAATGCTTGGACTTTATGCTGCCAAGAATACAAGCTTGGACTTATGCTGCCAAGACTTTACTCTGGACTTCTTTTGCTAAGGTTCACTTGGACTTTACGCTGCCAAGACTACAAGCTTGGTCTTACACTGCCAAGTCCATCCCTTGGACTTCCCTTGCCAAGATCATACTTGGTCTTCCTTTGCCAAGGTTCACTTGGACTTTATGCTGCCAAGACTACAAGCTTGGTCTTATGCTGCCAAGTCCGTCCCTTGGACTTTCCTTGCCAAGATCATACTTGGACTTCTCTTTTACCAAGTCTTCATCCTTGGATTTCCCTATCACTTAAACATGTTCGCAATTAGATCACAAAGCATTGCCTTGTTAGTAATATATGAGAGATGTCCTAAGGCAATCGCCTTATGTATGAACCATTTATATGATAAATGAAGATTCACTATTTGAGTATACATATTTTATGTATTTGATTGGATCTTAAACTCATTTACTGAATGTCCACGATACGATTCACAGCATGAGAGAATTTGTGATTGGATCACAACTAGTGAGTATCTCTACATGTGTAATTGTGATGTATCGGAATTATCCCTAGTTGATGAATTGATGGATTTGGACACCATCAATTCTGTCGAGACTAGCATGAGGTATACTCCTTGGTGTATCCAAGCAGCTGATTCTCACTGGCTGGAGACATAGTGATGTCCGGAGTTAATCGTGGATGCTAGTTATGGTAACTAGTTCATTGGAGTGACCAGCCGTAAGACTTCATATGGTTCTCTGCATATATAGATATGTCAATGAAGTTCTTACTGTGGCTTAAGTGCGATGTTCCTTAGACTTGCGGTATTCAAGTCATCTTGATCATGGAGACTTATGCTTTGACATCTTAAGCAAACATCTCTAAGGAGATGTGGACCCGGGATGATTGGGTATAAGTCGAAGTGATCGAAGGTGTTTGAATAGCCTATAAAGGATTCACCACTCCTTGCGAGGAGATGTATACCCATGGCCTCTCGTCGGATTGTTACTAAAGTCTTTGGCCAAAGCATTACATGTTTAGAGTAAGGTACTCTTCGATACATGTGGAGTAACTAGAATCCGTAGGACGAGGAATTGATACTTGGGCTAGGTGTGACATAGTCAGCCTAGTGGGGACTGACACTATAGACCATGTCCTGAACCAAGTGGGTATAAGATGAGTGAAGGGAATGGGGTACGAATCATTCGAGCTGTTGAAGGGTTTCAGAAATAGTTCTGGATCAACCGTTGATTTGTTCGGTTAATTGGGGATCATGATGTACTACTAGGTGCCACTCATGATCGTTCTATAATTAATGGTTAATTATAGACGGGCAACATAAACCGAGAACCTATTTGGTCACACGCACAACGAGCGTAATCCAAAGGATTTAAAACGAGCTTGAGAATGGGATTCTCAGACCGAGAGAAACTAGGTTTGGTTGGACCAAACATAAAATGAGCATGAAATCGTTTCAGTCGCAATGGAAGCGTGGATGGGCCGAGTCTTATGAAGACGTAATGGATGAACCAAAATGGTTTGGTTCTAATCAAATGGATGAGAATAAACCAAAGGGTTTGGTTTATTTTAAACGAATGAACCAAAAGTTGGTTCGGTTCGTTTTAACTTAAAATAAACCATCATGGTTTGGTTTATTTTAACTTATCTTAATGGAGCGGGTTAACGGGCCTAATGGTTATGATCCAATAACCATTAAGAGAAGTAGTTCTCTATAAAAGAGGGCTTAAGGGATAATTAAGCCCTAATCCAAAACCCTTGCCCTAAGGTTGCCGCCCACCTCATCCTTGGAGATTTCGGCGCCAACCCTAGGTGTGCTGCCCAGCTTGTTGTGCCACCGTCCATCTCCTTGCCGGTGTCCAAGCTTCAGCCGGTAAACCCTCCGGCGACCCTCCGATGATCTTCCTAGGCCTCGGTGAAAAGGTGAGCACTTGGCTTCCTTGTTTTGGCCGGCGCCTACTCCTCCACCAAGCTGTCCAGTTTTCTGGACAGCTTCTTCTCCTCTCGTCGGAGCGTCGTTTGGACAACGGTTAGAGCTCCGACAGCGGCTAACTTACCGGGGATTCGATCTCCGATAATCCTCTGAGGTGGAGGACGAAGGATTCGTCAATCGGTTGACGAATACCTCTCCGGAGAAGCGAGTTTTGAGAACTCGTATTAGGATCCGAATTTGGATTCGGATCGTGATCATCTCTCGATCACGTCGTCTTCAACACGAGGCTAGTAACCCATACGAAGACGAAGCTCGTGGCTTAGCGAAGTCATCCCGAGGAACTCGGCGTGGATACGGATAGAGACGATTCTAACGAGGATCGTTCCGGTTGATGACGTTCCCGCTACACGTCATACGAAAGGTATAACGTAGATAAATTTCCTTTTATTGCAAATTTAAATTTACGGTTATGTCTACACTTGTTGTAATATGCATGCGTGTGTTGTGTGTATTGTAATAAATGTAGATTTATTATTTTTATTGCTTCCGCTGTGTTCATGTTTACGAAACGTGATCGAACACACACACGCCGCGGTGCCGGAAACCCAACAGTGGTATCAGAGCCCAGGTTGTGTTTCGACATAATCGTAAAAATCGTTTTGCGATAGTCATAATGTATTTCTGGAAATTTTCTAATTTTGGAAATTTAGAAGTATTTATGGAAATTTTTCAATTTTGGAAAGTCTAGAAGTATTTATGGAAATCTTCCACTTTTGGAAAGTTGGAAGTATTTATGGAAATTGATATTTTCCATAAATAGAATATTTGATTAGATTCTGGAAATTTGTTTCCTAATTTAATCATGATTTGATTTGGGAAATCAAATCTTAAAATATTTTATTTCCATAAGTAGTTTTAATGATTTAGGAAATTGGTTTCCTAAATAGATTTTCCTTAATCAAACAATTCCATGAATAAAATATGTGATTAGATTTGGAAATTTGTTTCCTAATTTAATTATGATTTGATTTGGAGAATCAAATCTTAAACATATTTTATTTCCATAAATAGTTATGACATATAAGGAAATTATATACATGACATAATTGTATGCCATGTAATTGCATTAGATGCATAACATTATGTCATGCGTGTCGTGACATGTAGATGTATGCCATGTATGCCATGCCATGTAGATAATAGTTATTTGCATGCAAAGAGGATGAGACATAAAAACCCTTAAACACTATTAAAGCCTACACCTTCCATTAATATGGTTAGAACCAGAGTTCCGTTTCTTGTTTGGGTTGTTGGACTCTCTCCAAGCCCGGCTCGAACCCGAACATGTTCAAACCATGGAATAGTTTAATACTAATATGGTAAGAGTCAGAGGTCAATCGTTAGCTTTGGTTGTTGGACTCTCTCCAAGTTGGGTGCTATGCATATGATGCATACTTGTTAATGTGTTAACAACCCGATGTATGTGTGAACATTCAATTAGTTGATAGCACATTGTGATAGTTGCATATACGTGATATGCAATCGGTATAGTTGATACCTACCGTCGTAGTTATGAATGGCTTGTTGGACTCTCTCCAAGGTTGTTCATAACTATGATGGATATCAGCCCATTCGGAGATGGACCTACGATCTCCCGAAGTGATTTTGGGGTTTTTGAAATTCAAAAAATGAATGGGATTTATAAATGTATATTGATGCATTTTAAAATCATTTTCTCATATATACTCGTTTTGTATTTCTAGGTCAATAAATTGATCATGACGTCTTTGAATTTGCGCACTATTTTGGATTCGAACAAACTGACTGGGCCTAACTTCCTGGACTGGCTTAGAAACCTGAGAATTGTTCTCAAGGTGGAAAAGCTTGCATATGTCCTTGAAGAGCCTCTTCCTGACCGTCCTAAGGACGATGCAACTCCAGACTAAATGTTGGTCTATCAGAAGCATGTGGCAGATTCTGAGCTGGCGAGTTGCATCATGCTAGCGGTGATGGTACCTGAGATGCAAAAGCAGCATGAGCATATGGATGCTAATACTATAGTCTTCCATCTTCATGAGTTGTTCGATGAGCAAGCGAGATCCGAAAGGTTTGAGGTATCTAGGCTCCTCTTCACCACGAAGATGCAAGAAGGTTCGTCTGTAGTACAGTTTGTGCTAAAGATGAACGGGTACATCGAGCGGCTAGCTACCCTCCGTTTTGTGATGGATCATGAGTTAAGTATTGACTTAATTCTGCATTGTTTGCCCAAGAGTTTCTCGTAGTTTGTGATGAACTATCGGATTAACAAATTGGAATCCACCATTCCCGAGCTCCTCAATATGCTGAAGACTGTGGAGCCTTCTGTGAAGCATGAGGAGAAGGCGGTTCTGTTAGTTGATTCCTCAAAGAAAGGTTCTAAGAGGAAGGCAAAAGAACAGAAGAAAGGAAAGAACAAAAAGGCAAAGAAGGCAGAACCAGCGCAAAAGGGCACTTGCCATCACTGTGGCAAGGAAGGCCACTGGCGAAGAAACTGCAAGATTTATCTTGAGTCCATGAAGAAGAAGAAGGCATCCGATGCCCCATCCTCTTCAGGTATCTTCGTTATTGATTGTCATTCTATTTCCTTAGACACTTGGGTATTGGATACTGGGTGTGGCTCACATATATGTAATGACATACAGGGGCTAAGGAATAGAAGAAGACTTGTCAGAGGGGAGTCAAATTTGTGAGTTGGCAATGGAGCAAAGGTTGCTGCGGTCGCCATCGGAACTTATTTGCTGAAGCTCCCTAGTGGACTAGTCTTAGAACTGGACAATTGCTATTATGTTCCTTCTCTAATAAAGAACATTGTTTCTATTTCCTGCTTAAATAGAAATGGTTTCCATTTGACTTTTAGTAACAATTGTTGTTACATAACTTTGAATGGAGTTCTTTATGGGACTGGAACTTTAAGCAATGGTGTTTATACGTTGGACGTATCCAGTGACGTTTTCAATATGGAAGCGAGCAACAAGCGTGCTCGAAAGGATAATCAATTAGACTCCTATATGTGTCGTCTTGGCCATGTAAGCAAGAAACGCATGTCCGAATTACACCGATGTGGAATTCTGGAATCGTTTGAATTGGATTCATACGATACATGCAAATCATGCTTAAAAGGCAAGATGACTAAGTTACCTTTTACAGGAAAAGGTGAACGAGTGGTAGAGTTGCTAGGTCTAATACATACTGATGTATGTGGACCTATGTCAACTCAAGCTTTAGGAGGCTATAGCTACTTCATTACCTTCACCGATGATCACTCACGGTTTGGGTATGTGTTCTTGATGAAACACAAGTCTGAAGCCTTTGAAAGGTTCAAAGAATTCAGAAATAAAGTAGAGAAACAACATGACAAGAGTATTAAAATACTTCGATCGGATCGAGGTGGTGAATACTTGAGTCAGGAGTTTCTTGATTATCTAAGAGACAATGGTATATTATCTCAATGGACTCCGCCATATACACCACAGCATAATGGTGTATCTGAGAGGCGTAACCGGACCTTGTTGGACATGGTCAGGTCAATGATGAATCATGCGACTCTTCCCAAGTCCTTTTGGGGCTATGCACTTGCATTGTTTACTTGTTAAACAGAATGCCTACCAAGGTAGTCTCAACTACTCCATATGAGATATGGAATAGTAAGAAACCTCATGTATCTTACTTGAAGATATGGGGTTGTCCTGCTTATGTGAAGCGGACAGTATCAGACAAATTGGATGCTAAGTCTGATAAATGTCTATTTATTGGATACCCTAAGGAAACAAGGGGTTACCAATTCTATCATCCTGTGGAACAAAAGGTGTTTGTTTCATGGCATGCTGTGTTTCTAGAGAAAGAGTTTCTCTTGCAAGAAAACAGTGGGAGTGTCGTCGAGCTTGAGGAGGCTCGAGAGACTCAAATAGACATTGATGAGATACCTGCTGAAGCACAACAGCCGACAACTCATAGTGATGAGCAATCGGCTGGACCTATTGTAACACCACATCTTCGTAGATCTGGTAGAACACGCAATATTCCTGAGAGATATGGATTTCTCATAAGTGAATCGAACGACGTGTTACTCATTGATGATGAGGATCCTACCAGTTATGAAGAAGTGCTGACAAGTTCAGAAAGGGATAAATGGCTTGGTGCCATGAAGTCGGAAATGGATTCCATGTATGAAAACCAAGTTTGGAACTTGGTTGACCCACCTGAAGGCATAAAGCCTATAGGGTGCAAGTGGGTTTTCAAGAAGAAAACCGACATGGATGGTAATGTGATTACCTATAAGGCTAGATTGGTGGCGAAAGGATATCGTCAAAAGAAAGGTGTTGATTATGACGAAACCTATTCGCCTGTAGCTATGCTTAAATCCATTCGGATGCTCCTGGCCATAGCGGCTCATTATGATTATGAGATATGGCAGATGGATGTGAAAACAGCTTTCCTTAATGGAAACCTGCTCGAGGACGTGTATATGATACAGCCTGAGGGTTTCACATCGGTTGATAAAACCAAGGTATGCAAATTGTGACGGTCCATTTATGGATTGAAGCAAGCATCCAGGAGCTGGAATATCCGTTTTGATGAGACAATCAAAAAGTTTGATTTCTCACAAAATCCAGAAGAACCTTGTGTGTACAAGAAGGTTAGTGGGAGTGCAGTCGTGTTCCTAGTATTGTATGTCGATGACATACTACTTATAGGAAACGATGATTCAATCTTACAGTCAGTGAAGGTTTGATTATCCAAGACATTCTCCATGAAAGACCTGGGAGAAGCAACCTACATCCTCGGGATTAAGATCTATAGAGATAGATCGAAACGGTTGCTTGGTCTTTCGCAGTCTACATATATAGACCGAGTGCTAAAGAGGTTTAGCATGTCGGAATCCAAGAAAGGTTTCCTACCCATCAGGCATGGGGTACACCTTTCGAAGTCTATGTGTCCGCGCACAGAAGACGAGAGGATTTGCATGAGTAAGATTCCCTATGCATCCGCAATAGGATCTATCATGTATGCTATGTTATGTACGAGGCCCGATGTATCGTATGCTCTGAGTGTCACGAGCAGATACCAGTCTGATCCAGGAATGGATCATTGGGTGACTGTTAAGACGATCCTTAAGTACTTAAGAAGAACTAAGGATGCGTTCCTAATATATGGAGAAGGGTACATGGTGATACGTGGGTATACGGATGCCAGCTCCAGACAGACAAGGATGATTCCATGTCTCAGTCTGGGTATGTATTCACCTAGAATGGAGGCGCAATAAGTTGGAAAGGTTCCAAGCTTGACACTATAGCGGATTCTGCCACTAAGGCAGAATACATTGCAGCTTTGGAAGCAGCAAAGGAAGCGGTTTGGATCAAGAAGTTCATCTCTGAACTTGATGTGGTCTCATCAATGATCCAAACATGTGCTTCGCCGCTATCATCTTATCAGAGAGATCATCAGTATGAACGAAATACAAATCGAGAAAATTCCTACTGAAAGGAACTTAGCGGATCCCTTGACTAAGGCATTACCTCAAAATAAGTTTGAGGGTCATGTTCGAGCTTATGGTATTGGATACCGTAGCGATTGGCATTAGGCCAAGTGGGAGTCTGTTAGTAATATATGAGAGATGTCCTAAGGCAATCGCCTTATGTATGAACCATTTATATGATAAATGAAGATTCATTATTTGAGTATACATATTTTATGTATTTGATTGGATCTTAAACTCATTTACTGAATGTCCACGATACGATTCACAGCATGAGAGAATTTGTGATTGGATCACAACTAGTGAGTATCTCTACATGTGTAATTGTGATGTATCGGAATTATCCCTAGTCGATGAATTGATGGATTTGGACACCATCAATTTCATCGAGACTAGCACGAGGTATACTCCTTGGTGTATCCAAGCGGTGATTCTCCTGGTGGAGACATAGTGATGTCGGAGTTAATCGTGGATGCTAGTTATGGTAACTAGTTCATTGGAGTGACGGTAGTAAGACTTCATATGGTTCTCTGCATATATAGATATGTCAATGAAGTTCTTACTGTGGCTTAAGTGCGATGTTCCTTAGACTTGCGGTATTCAAGTCATCTTGATCATGGAGACTTATGCTTTGACATCTTAAGCAAACATCTCTAAGGAGATGTGGACCCGGGATGATTGGGTATAAGTCGAAGTGATCGAAGGTGTTTGAATAGCCTATAAAGGATTCACCACTCCTTGCGAGGAGATGTATACCCATGGCCTCTCGTTGGATTGTTACTAAAGTCTTTGGCCAAAGCATTACATGTTTAGAGTAAGGTACTCTTCGATACATGTGGAGTAACTAGAACTGTGGGGCGAGGAATTGATACTTGGGCTAGGTGGCGTAGTCGGCCCTAGTGAGGACTGACACTATAGACCATGTCTGAACCAAGTGGGTATAAGATGAGTGAAGGGAATGGGGCACGAATCATTCGAGCCGTGAAGGGTTTCGAAATAGTTCGGATCAACCGTTGATTTTGGTTAATTGGGGATCATGATGTACTACTAGGTGCCACTCATGATCGTTCTATAATTAATGGTTAATTATAGGCGGCCAACATAAACCGAGAACCTATTTGGTCACACGCACAACGAGTGTAATCCAAAGGATTTAAAACGAGCTTGAGAATGGGATTCTCAGACCGAGAGAAACTATGTTTGGTTGGACCAAACATAAAGCGAGCATGAAATCGCTTTGATGCAATGGAAGCATGGATGGGCCGAGTCTTATGAAGACGTAATGGATGAACCAAAATGGTTTGGTTCTAATCAAATGGATGAGAATAAACCAAAGGGTTTGGTTTATTTTAAACGAATGAACCAAAAGTTGGTTCGGTTCGTTTTAACTTAAAATAAACCATCATGGTTTGGTTTATTTTAACTTATCTTAATGGAGCGTGTTGGATCGATGCGGTTCGCTAGAGGGGGGGGTGAATAGCGAAAGAAAATTTTTCTCGTACGAACTCGTTTTAAAAGAAAACTTATATGTAGCGGAAAGATAAGCAAAACAAAAAGTAAAGGAGACAAAAGACACAAGAGATTTACTTGGTTCGTAGCCGAAGGCTACTACTCCAAGGCCCTAGTGGTCCTTGACCACGTACGGAGGGCAAAAGCACTAAAGGAACTCCTCCTCGTTAGAGGTAGGAGTTAATCGATACAAGAAGAAACCACAAAAACTTGAGGTAGAGGGACACTCCCCCTCTCCTCGTATACGATAAAAGCTCCGGAAATATAAATGACAAACTGATAACAAAAACTAAGACCAACGTACAATAATAAAGAAAGTTAAACCTAGACGTCGGAATGGAAGGACTTCGTTGTCGTAGAGTTGCAGCGTAACGGAGGCTTTTGAGCACTTAGAATTGTTGATGAAACCCTAGGTTTGGCCCTCCTTTTATAGCCTTTGAGCCCCTTTTCGAGTGGGTCTTCAACCAATCACAAATGGACACCAAACCGCTTTGAGGTGGAGTGATAAGCCTTGACTCCTCGAATCTGATCATTGACCATCAGTCGACTGATGGCCATCATCAGTCGACTGATGGCCATCATCGATCGTGATGGCGCTATCGATCGATTGATAACCTTGGCCGGTCGGCGATACTGCGGCGGTCGAGTCCTCCAAGCTGGCAGTCGACTGATGCTTGCTGCAAGTCAAAGTTAGCTCACTAAAAACATAATTTCGATGGTCGTCGACCATCTGATCTCGACCTAGACCATCTATAAGATGTCTTTGGTCGGATCTACGCTTAAGATCATCCTTGTAAAGAGGATACGACCTTACTTACTCTCGCACACACGAGCTTACCTCGATACTTACGTGTCGCTTTTGCTTCCGGCCTTCCACTCGATTCCTTCGGCTCCCTCCAAAGTAACTCGAGTATCGCCCGACCACCGCGGCTTCCTCTGGGTGTCGCTAGCCTTCAGCTCCAGCTATATCAATCTTCTGCACACTCGATTCAGCTCGTGAGAAAACAAAATAGACTTAACTTTTGTGTCTTTGCTATAATCAAAACACAGGTTCGATTTCGGTGCCTCACTGCACCAACAATCTCCCCCTTTTTGATATATGGAAAAAACACACAAAGTTAAGGAAATTAAGTGCATGAAATAGTAAAGACAAGAAGCAAAAGTTGGAGTAGTAAAAATATTTCTCAAGTTCTCCCCTTAGAGGAACCCTCCCCCTTGACCGAGGGTGAGTACTTGAAAAAGACTTTTAGTTCTCCAAACACAAAAGTTATGTTAGGCTTCTTAGAGTCAAAAATAAGTGCAAGTTAAGTAATCAAAAGTTAAGTCAAAAGGTTAATTATTCAAAAGGTTTAACTTTTGATTTCTTAACTTGGGCCTTTAAAGTTTTCAATTCCGAAGAGTTGAAACCTAAACCTTACTCCCCCTTAACTTAGGCCAGAATCAAAGTTTTAAGTTAAGTTATCAATTTCAAAAATTTGAAATTTAACTTTGGCCTTTTCTTGAACCTTAACTTTGACTTTGGCCTTTTCTTGAACTTGAAATTTAACTTTGGCCTTTTCTTGAACCTTAACTTTGGCCTTTTCTCCCCTTTTGACATAAATCAAGGAAAAAGTGGGGGGGTTTTAAGAAAACCCTAAGTCCAAGCATGATGATTTTAAAAATAGTATGTGAAAATAATTCATCTAAATGTTCAACTCTAGTTTGACTTGATTGAAATGATATTATCAACAAGTCCTGATTAGAGTTGGTTAATATTAGTTGCATATTTATACTCCGAGGTTCATATTGATGCACTTGATCTACATCTTGGAACCTGGAGTAGGGTCCTAACATCTCACGCCCATCTACGTGGCTAAGTACACAAACACATTAGTCCTATGTGTTGTGAGATGTACTGGCTCCTTAAATCTATAGGTGCATGTTATCTAAGGTATGTCCTATGCTAGTTCCATCAAAATGAAAAATAAGAAATAGTAGTAAGAAAATATAGTTTGCAAGTTCTTATTCTATTACGCACATGCCCAATTTTCGTCTTAATAGACTAAATTCGGCTTCGGGTAGGGGTTTAGTAAATAGGTCTGCTAGGTTAGATTTCGATTCGACGTACTCGAGTTGTATGGCTCCGTTGGCCACATGTTCTCGAATGAAATGGTGTTTGACTTCTATATGTTTGGTCCTAGAGTGACATATTGGATTCTTTGTAAGATTAATTGAACTAATGTTATCTACGTGAAGTTTAGTATTCGTAAAGTCTAACTTAAAGTCGCGGAGAGTGTGCTTCATCCAAAGAAGCTGAGTGACACACTCACCCATCGCGATGTATTCGGCTTCGGTGGTAGATAAGGCAACACAATGTTGCTTCCTACTGCACCAACTCACTAGACTCGAGTCGAGTAGTTGACAACAACCACTCGTGCTCTTTCTATCGAGTTTACTACCGGCATAATCCGAATCAGAGTAGCCGATTAGTTCGAACTCGGTATATCTAGGATACCAAATACCGACATTAAGTGTACCCTTTAGATATCTAAGGATACGCTTAACTAGGGTTAGGTGAGACTCCTTAGCACAGGTTTGAAACCTGGCGCACATACTTACTGCGAATAGGATGTCGGGTCGACTCGTAGTTAAGTATAGAAGACTTCCTATTGCGCTCCTATAGTACTTTAAGTCAATGGACTTACTTTCTAGGTCTTCTCCTATGTTAACATTTATCGCCATTGGGGTGTTTATTACCTTAGCGTCTTGCATTCCAAATCTTTTAATTAACTCCTTAGTGTATTTTTGTTGATATAGGTATATACCATCCTTAGTTTGTTTAATTTGTAGACCTAAAAAGAAACTTAACTCGCCTACCAAGTTCATTTCGAACTCACTTTCCATGAGCGAAACGAACTCATTTAGTAAGGCTGAGTTAGAGGTTCCAAAAATTATATCATCTACGTAAATTTGAGCTATGAATATTTCTTTACCTAAGGTTTTTACAAAGAGAGTTGGGTCAACTAGGCCTTGGTTAAACCCTTTTGACTTAAGATGGATTGAAAGTCTCTCATACCAAGCTCGAGGAGCTTGTTTAAGTCCATAGAGAGCTTTCTTAAGTTTTAGAACATGGTCGGGTTTATCTAGATTTTCGAATCCGGGGGGTTGGCTAACATAAACTTCTTCTTTAATGTATCCAATTAGGAATGCTGACTTAACATCCATTTGAAACAGCTTAAATCCTCGATGTGCGGCATAAGCTAGCAACATTCGAATGGATTCGAGTCTAGCTACTGGGGCATAGGTTTCGTCGTAATCTAAGCCTTCGACTTGGCTAAATCCTTTGGCGACTAACCGAGCCTTGTTTCTAACTACTTCACCTTTATCATCAAGCTTATTTCGAAACACCCACCTTGTTCCAATTATCATTTTGTCTTTAGGTGGTGGTACTAATTCCCACACTTCGTTCCTAGTAAATTGAGCTAGCTCTTCTTGCATTGCAATAATCCAATCGGGATCAAGAAGAGCTTGTTCAATTGATTTGGGTTCTATCTTTGAAATTAAGGAAATTTGACTAAGGTTCCTATAGGATGCTCTAGTTCGAACTCCTAGATTAGGATCTCCTATCACTTGATCGATAGGGTGGTTAGTCTGAGTCCTAGATTGGGTTGGGTTTGTGTCACCTAATGCTTGATCAATGGGGTGACTTGGTTGAACACTAGTTTGGTTGGAGTCATCTATCACTTGATCAATAGAGTGACTAGGTTGACTTAGGTTAGGATTAACACTAGACCTGATCTCCGGATCAGAGTAAGGTCTAGTATGAATCGGCTCGCTAATTGGGGTTGCCGGGGTTTTGTAGGTTCATGTCCTTCATCGAATACTACATTGATAGTCTCCTCGACTCTAAGGGTGTCGTGGTTATATACTCTATAAGCTCTACTTGTAGTCGAGTATCCTAGAAAGATTCCGGTCGTGGTTTTGGATGTAAATTTCCCTAGGTAATCCTTAGTGTTTAGGATCTGTACCTTACACCCAAATACCCTAAAGTACTTGATGTTAGGTATTTTATCGTGATAAATCTCGTACGAGGTCTTAAGGTGCCTCTTTACCATAAGGATCCTATTTTGGACATAGCAAGCCGTGCTAACGGCTTCTGCCCAAAACCTATCGGGTAGGTCGTATTTGTTCAACATGGTCCTAGCGGCTTCTTGTAGAGTTCGGTTTTTCCGCTCCACTAGGCCATTTTGCTGAGGGGTCCTAGGGCAAGAGAATTCATGGTGGTATCCGTTTAGGTTACAGAAGTCGGTGAACCTTTGATTTTCGAATTCACCACCATGATCGCTTCTAAGTCTTTTAACCTTAAGGTCTTTTTGATTCTCGATTAATTTGAATAGATTGATTAATTGATCTAGGGTATCATTTTTATGTTTGATGAACCTAACCCAGGTAAACCTGGAGTAGTCGTCAATTATGACTAAGCAATATTGACTTCTATTGAGTGACTTGGCTCCATGTGAATCGAATAGATCCATATGCAGGAGCTCAAGTACACTTGAGGTTCGTTCTTGGTTACTTAACTTGTGTTGTGTCCTAGGTTGTTTTCCTTGTTGACAAGCATTACAGATTTTATTAACCAAGTTGTTGAGGTTGGGTAAGCCTCTGACTAAGCCACTCTGACTCATCTTGTGGACGAGTCTTGGGTGCGAGTGACCGAGTCATCGGTGCCACAACCATGATTCCTCTTGTCGTGTCATAAGACACTTAGTTGAGGAGTTGGTTAAATTGATCGTATAAATGTTGTTATTTCTAGTTCCTTTAAGAATTATTTCAGAGGTTTCATTGGTATTAATTACGCATTCATTTTCTAGAAATATAACCTTATAGTTATTATCACACAATTGGCTTACACTAAGTAAGTTATATTCAAAATTCTCTACAAGTAATACATTTTTAATAACAAAATTCGTGTTAAGCTCGATATCACCTGATCCGATGATTTTGAGCTTGCCGTTATTACCAAAGGCTACCGATCCTTGTCGTTTGAATCGAAGCTTTGCGAATTTGAGTTGATCCTCGGTCATGTGTCGGGAGCAACCGCTGTCCAACATCCATTGATCCTACACACAAGGTGGTTGGATTGGATGTTAGATTTTTGTTAAGAAAATTGGTTGTAAGTTGTTAACCCTAGGTCATCTCATCGGAGTCTATATGATCAAGCATGTTATACTTATGTGTTTATTTTGAGATGACTTCTAATTAAGTTGATTAAGTGGATTTAGGTTCAAGTAATTTTATGTTAGATTTGGATTTAACCCTAGGCTTGTCAAGTTTACCTTTTCAAGATCATGGCTTCCAGGTCGTGGCGAGGCACAGGGGCCTTCTTTTATCGGATCATCGACCACTTCCTTAGACAAAGCCATTTTCAAGAAAATGATGACTTGAATTACCTAAAATTATTTCCTCGTCTAACTAGTTATTTTTGAAAAGAGGCTCCCCGAGGCTCAATCTTTTCGAAGAATTTTAGTTGGTTATGTTTTTGAAAAGAGGCTCCCCGAGGCTCAATCTTTTTGAAAAATTTTAGTTGGTTATGTTTTTGTTCTAAGTGAGTTCACAAGTTTTAAAGTACAAACTTTCTAAGTTAAAGCATGCAATTTCTAAGTTAAAGCATAAACATTCTAAGTTAAAACATGCAATTTCTAAGTTAAAGCACAAACATGTTTGTCTTGTGGCTCCCCCTAGACCGTTGAATCGGTTCGGTCTATCCACATAGTGGATTTGGTCCTTGGGAACCCAGTACGGGTTGGATCCTAGAGTTGAAATCAAAAAGTTCTTAGGGACCCATGCTTGGACATGTTTCTTATGTCGACTTACAATCGACATATACGACCTATTAGTCGTGTTTGAGTTAAACCCGAGTCCAGCCTTGTTGTACACGGCCCTTTGAGATCCAAGTAGGAGGTCAAGTCCTTTGGATCCCGAAGTGAACCTTTCCAACGTGTTCCTAAGATCTTCGACTTGACTTTTCAAAAGAGAGTTCTCAACTTCGAGCTTTTCAACTCGAGTTGAGTCCTTCTCTTGAACTCGACTAGTCGAAGAGGTTAGGGAGACCTCGTGTTTGAGGAGTTTAACCTCCTCAACAAGGGTCTCGACCTTGGACTCTGACTTAGCTAACTTCCTAGACAAAAACCTAACCGTATTATGTAAAGTATTAAATAAAGCTCGACTCACCTTAAGGGTATCTTTTGAACCGGATGCGTATCCGTGGCTTGACTTGAAGGTAGCTTCGTAGTCCGAGTCATCCTCGAGTTACGACTCAAGTTCGGTCTCGTGTCGACTCAATTGATTTCGCCATGAAGGCGTGATCTTCGTCTTCTTCGGATGACGCTTCTTCCCATGTCGCGTTGAGGGCCTTCTTATGCTTAGGTGCTTGGTGGTTGAGCTTGGGGCACTCGGACTTGATATGTCCAAACCTGTTGCACTCATAACACCTAATGTTAGAACTTTTAGGCTTACCTTGGTTGGGTCGAGTCGTGGTTCGCTTTCGTCCCTTGGCTATCCTTCGAGCTAGGTTCATTAGTTCGGCAGTCAACTCCGGGTCAACTTCTTCTTCGGACTCGTCTTCCTCCTCGGTTGGTGGTGGCTTGCTTGCGATTTTCTTCTTCTTTGAACCTGCAAACAAGGCTATACCCCTCTCGGGTTTCGAGTTGGATTGTTCATGTAATTCGAAATCGGAAAAGAGTTCATCTAACCTAATTTTAGAAAGATCCTTGGAGACCTTATAGGCATCAACCATGGATGCCCATAAGGTAGTCCTCGGAAAAGAGTTTAGGACATACCTTATAAGGTCGGTTTTCGACCTTTTGCCCGATTGCGTGTAGGTTGTTGACTATGTCTTGGACACGCGGGCGTGGAGTTCCAGCGGACTCGTGTTCCTGCATTTTTAGTGTGTACAATTTATTGAATAACAAATCACGTTTGCAAACCTTAGCTTGATCCGATCCTTCGTGTAACTCGATTAGTTTTGTCCAAAGATCCTTTGCGCTTATGAAGGGGCCGACGCGATTTAGCTCCTCCTTGGATAGGCCACATTGGAGGATTTGTGTCGCCTTGGCGTCGGCTTCGACTTGTCGTTTTGTTGCAACGGTCCATTGATCATAATCCAAGGAGTCACCCACTTCATTGGTCGGAAGTGTGAAACCAGTTTGAATTATGATCCACATCTCAATTTGGGTTTTGAGAAAGCATTCCATCCGACCTTTCGATGCGGAAATCATCTCCGTTGTAAAACGGAGGTCGGACGGTGCTAAAACCCTCGAGATGGGCCATTAGAACAAAAAGACAAGGAGACTAAAATGAAAACCTAGCAACAACAAAAACACACGAAAGTACCAAGACTTGCGTCTTGGATTAGTAGTGCGGGAAATAAAAAGAAATAAACGAAAAATAGAAAGTTAAACAAAGAAATAAGAAACTAAATAAAAAGTAAGTACTCACAACCTTCGATGTCCCTGAAAGGCTACTAAACGTCATTTTTTGAGGATGAAAACAGCTTGTTACGGGGGTAAACCCATGTAAGAAGTGTAGATCTCTGCGAGGGCTTCGATTTGGTAGGTAGACCGTGTCGTGGGTCAACTTGTATGAAAAGTTATGCCCGTTTGACCGTCGGCTACTCCAAAAGCGAATACTTGCAAAACAAAATCAAACGAAGAGTACCAAGACTTCGTCTTGGATTAGTTGTGCGGGAGGAAAATTTAAACGAACGAAAAACAAATCTGTAAAAAAAAATGTTAGATTGGTGGTTTCACCAAATCTAAGCGCCCCCGGCTCTGATACCAATTGTTGGATCGATGCGGTTCGCTAGAGGGGGGGGTGAATAGCGAAAGAAAATTTTTCTCGTACGAACTCGTTTTAAAAGAAAACTTATATGTAGCGGAAAGATAAGCAAAACAAAAAGTAAAGGAGACAAAAGACACAAGAGATTTACTTGGTTCGTAGCCGAAGGCTACTACTCCAAGGCCCTAGTGGTCCTTGACCACGTACGGAGGGCAAAAGCACTAAAGGAACTCCTCCTCGTTAGAGGTAGGAGTTAATCGATACAAGAAGAAACCACAAAAACTTGAGGTAGAGGGACACTCCCCCTCTCCTCGTATACGATAAAAGCTCCGAAAATATAAATGACAAACTGATAACAAAAACTAAGACCGACGTACAATAATAAAGAAAGTTAAACCTAGACGTCGGAATGGAAGGACTTCGTTGTCGTAGAGTTGCAGCGTAACGGAGGCTTTTGAGCACTTAGAATTGTTGATGAAACCCTAGGTTTGGCCCTCCTTTTATAGCCTTTGAGCCCCTTTTCGAGTGGGTCTTCAACCAATCACAAATGGACACCAAACCGCTTTGAGGTGGAGTGATAAGCCTTGACTCCTCGAATCTGATCATTGACCATCAGTCGACTGATGGCCATCATCAGTCGACTGATGGCAGCATCAGTCGATTGATAACCTTCGACAGTCGACTGATACACGGCAGTCGAGTCCTCCAAGCTGGCAGTCGACTGATGCTTGCTGCAAGTCAAAGTTAGCTCACTAAAAACATAATTTCTGTTAGTGCATATAAGATCCACATATCTCCACAATGGTATGATATTGTCCACTTTGGGCCCAAGCCCTCATGGTTTTGTTTTTGGGCTTTACCCAAAAGGCCTCATACCAATGGAGATATCTTTTTTCTTATAAGCGCATGATCTTTTCCATGTCTTACCAATGTGGGACTTTGATTGTATTCCTCATACTCCCAACAATCCCCCCCTCAAACGAAGGACCACATTGGGCCCCCCCTCAAGCCTATCCCTCCTCGAAGGATTTTCTCTGCTTGATGTCCGATCTTCAACCCACCAGGACTTCCTGCCAGTTGTTCGGTCCCCCCGACCCAACTAGACTTCCTTCCTGATGTCTGGTTCTCTTGATCCGGACGTGGGAGCTCAACTTCCTTCGTTTGAGGTTCATGGCTTGACATGGACCATGGCTCTGATACCAATTGTTAGTGCATATAAGATCCACATATCTCCACAATGGTATGATATTGTCCACTTTAGGCCCAAGCCCTCATGGTTTTGTTTTTGGGCTTTACCCAAAAGGCCTCATACCAATGGAGATATCTTTTTTCTTATAAGCGCATGATCTTTTCCATGTCTTACCAATGTGGGACTTTGATTGTATTCCTCATACTCCCAACAATTTCGATGGTCGTCGACCATCTGATCTCGACCTAGACCATCTATAAGATGTCTTTGGTCGGATCTACGCTTAAGATCATCCTCGTAAAGAGGATACGACCTTACTTACTCTCGCACACACGAGCTTACCTCGATACTTACGTGTCGCTTTTGCTTCCGGCCTTCCACTCGATTCCTTCGGCTCCCTCTGAAGTAACTCGAGTATCGCCCGACCACCGCGGCTTCCTCCGGGTGTTGCTAGCCTTCAGCTCCAGCTATATCAATCTTCTGCACACTCGATTCAGCTCGTGAGAAAACAAAATAGACTTAACTTTTGTGTCTTTGCTATAATCAAAACACAGGTTCGATTTCGGTGCCTCACTGCACCAACAGAGCGGGTTAACGGGCCTAATGGTTATGATCCAATAACCATTAAGAGAAGTAGTTCTCTATAAAAGAGGGCTTAAGGGATAATTAAGCCCTAATCCAAAACCCTTGCCCTAAGGTTGCCGCCCACCTCATCCTTGGAGATTTCGGCGCCAACCCTAGGTGTGCCGCCCAGCTTGTTGTGCCGCCGTCCATCTCCTTGCAGGCGTCCAAGCTTCAGCCGGTGAACCCTCCGGCGACCCTCCGGTGATCTTCCTAGGCCTCGGTGAAAAGGTGAGCACTTGGCTTCCTTGTTTTGGCCGGCACCTACTCCTCCACCAAGCTGTCCAGTTTTCTGGACAGCTTCTTCTCCTCTCGTCGGAGCATCGTTTGGACGACGGTTAGAGCTCCGACAGTGGCTAACTTACCGAGGATTCGATCTCCGGTAATCCTCTGAGGTGGAGGATGAAGGATTCGTCAATCGGTTGACGAATACCTCTCCGGAGAAGCGAGTTTTGAGAACTCGTATTAGGATCCGAATTTGGATTCGGATCGTGATCATCTCTCGATCACGTCGTCTTCAACACAAGGCTAGTAACCCGTACGAAGACGAAGCTCGTGGCTTAGCGAAGTCATCCCGAGGAACTCGGCGTGGATACGGATAGAGACGATTCTAGCGAGGATCGTTCCGGTTGATGCCGTTCCCGCTACACGTCATACAAAAGGTATAACGTAGATAAATTTCCTTTTATTGCAAATTTAAATTTACGGTTATGTCTACACTTGTTGTAATATGCATGCGTGTGTTGTGTGTGTTGTAATAAATGTAGATTTATTATTTTTATTGCTTCCGCTGTGTTCATGTTTACGAAACGTGATCGAACACACACATGCCGCGGTGCCGGAAACCCAACATGCCTAACTTAGATGATTATCCAAACATCAAAACATATAAATGCTTGGGGCATTGTTGCACCAACAATCTCCCCCTTTTTGATGTTTGGCAATCATTTAAGTTAGGTCTTTTTAAGATACACACATGATCATATTTTCAATGTGAATTCTAACTTAAACATTCCTTCTCCCCTTTTGACATACATCAAAAAGAGAAGGATTCATAAATGAAAGAATTAAAGTTGTTGTATCTTGGACTAAGGTATAAGATTGATATTAAGCTCCCCTTTAATCCAAGATATGCTTCATGATGTGTGAATAACATTTGAAGCAAAGCATTACAAAAGTTCAAAAGTTAAGTCCTAGCTTTGCACCAACAATGAAAGTTTGGGGATGAAAAGATATATATTATGAAACTCCCCCTAAAATATTGCATAGAACAGTCCTAAAAATTTCTTTATACTCAATATTATCATGCTATAGTTTTAGGACATCAAAGATACACTAAATATCAGAAAATGGAGCTATTTATCATAAAACACAGTGTATCAGTCGACTGATTTCTGAACGACGATCAGCTACGCTGAAATCCAATTTCACCTTTTAGTATAACCAAATGCGTTAGAAATTCTAGAAACCTCAAAAAATCACGAAATTTTGTGTACACATTTTTGAGATCATACTTTATTAGGGAAAAATAGTTTGAAATATATATGTTTTCCAGATTTCAAGATTGATACAAATTTGGAAACTACCAAAAGTTCTAAAGATTTTGCAAACTTTGTATCACTTTTGTGTTCCACTTGAAAACTATTTTTCAAAATATGATAAACATAGTTTAAAATGTATATGATTTGGAATTTCCAATCATGTTCTTAGAGCTATGTATTCATTACTTGAATACAAGTCTTCCCAATGATTGGTCCATGAGGTATTCATGTCTCTAGGTATGTCATTGGCTCATAGTAATGCATCATAACAAGCATGATGAGCCAAGTACACCTTCCCTATCATCTCACATGTTCCTAAGTGTCTCAATACAAAAATCAAGGTTTCTTAAGGCTTTTTGTGAGATGCATCAAGGTATAAGACTAACATATGAATATGGGATCATGCAAACCTAGAATTTTACTCTACAAAGCACATACCAAGCTCTCTCCTTAATGATGAAAATTCAGTTTCGGGAAGAGCTTTGGTGAAGATATCGGCAAGGTTGGACTTAGATTCTACATAATTAAGTTCAATATCCCCTCTTGCCACATGATCTCTTATGAAGTGATATTTCACTTCAATGTGCTTGGTCCTAGAGTGATGTACCAGATTTTTGGTCAAGTTGATGGTACTCACATTGTCACAATAAACTTTAATGTTAGAGTAGTGTAGCTCATAGTTCTCAAGCGTATGTCTCATCCAAAGCAATTGAGTTACACAACCACCCATAGCCACATATTCGGCTTCGGTGGTTGATAAAGCAACACAATGTTGCTTCCTACTACTCCAACTAACTAGGGAGGACCCAAGAAATTGGCATCCACCACTAGTACTCTTCCTATCCAATTTGTAACTGGCATAATCGGAATCGGTATAGCCAAGCAACTCAAAGGACCTAGTCCTAGGATACCAAAGTCCTACATTTAGGGTGCCTTTAATATATCTTAAAATTCTCTTAACGGCTACTAAATGTGATTCTTTGGCACAAGATTGGTATCTTGCACACATACCTACCACAAATAAGATATCGGGTCTACTAGCGGTTAGGTATAGTAGGCTACCAATCATACTCCTAGAAAGTTTAAGATCAATTGATTTACCATCATGATCGCTATCTATTCTAGTGCTAGTGGCCATAGGAGTGGTTACAATTTTGGCATTTTCCAAACCAAATTTCTTGATCATTTCATTTGTATATTTGGTTTGATAAATATGAATACCTTCATTGGTTTGTTTAACTTGTAACCCTAGGAAAAGTTGAGCTCTCCAATTAAACTCATTTCAAATTCATTTTCCATGTTTTTATAAAGTCTTGAAGAAGATCATCATTTGTTGACCCAAAAATAATGTCATCAACATATATTTGGGCTATAAAGATATCCTTTAATGTTGACTTTATAAACAAGGTTTGATCTACTTGGCCTCTTCTAAAATCCTTAGAAATTAAGAAAGATGACAATCTTTCATATCATGCCCGGGGAGCTTGTTTTAACCCATATAATGCTTTCCTAAGCTTATATACGTGGTTTGGATAATCTATGTTCTCAAACCCGGGTGGTTGCTCTACATATACTTCCTCCTTAATATAACCATTTAAGAATGCCGATTTAACATCCATTTGGTAAAGTTTAAATCCCATATAGGAAGCATACCCTAAGAGAATTCTAATAGATTCTAACCTAGCAACCGGGGCATAAGTCTCATCATAGTCAAGCCCCTCAACTTGATTGAATTCCCTAGCAACCAACCTAGCCTTATTTCTAGTGATATTTCCTTGGTCATCTAGCTTATTCCTAAGGACCCATCTTGTAGTAATTATGGTGCTATCATTGGGTCTAGGTACTAACTCCCATACTTGACTCCTCTCAAATTGAGCCAATTCATCTTGCATTGCCAAGATCCAATCCGGATCATGTAATGCATCATTGATCGATTTGGGCTCAATTTGTGAAATAAGAGCAACTTGACTAGTAGGAGTTCTATGAAATGACCTAGTTCTTACTCCTTGAGATATATCTCCTACTACTTGGTCAAGTGGATGATCTTGATGAATTCTTAGGGTTCTAGAAGGGGTTTCAAATTGATCATTGTTATCTTCCACCCTTCTTTCATCATCGGAATCTCCTCTTCCTCCCCCTTGATCATTACCCCTTATGGTCAAATTTTAAAGTTTTTGGATAATGTCTTGATTATTGTCATTAATATCCTTATCAATGGAGGACTTTCTAGGGTAGGTACTAGTGGTTTCATCAAATTGAACATTGGAGGACTCCTCAATCCCTTGGGTTCTCTTATTGTAGACTCTATATCCTCTACTTGTGGATGAGTATCCAACTAGGATTCCCTCATCCGCTTTGGATTCAAATTTTCCTAAGTTATCTTTGGTGTTTAAAATATAAACTTTACATCCAAAGACTTTGAAATAATGAATTGTGGGAATAGTCCCATTCCATAATTCAAATGGTGTCTTTCCTAAAAATCTATGGATTTGAACCCTATTTCGGATATAGCAAGCGGTATTAACCGCTTCCGCCCACAAGTAGCTAGGTAGAGAATATGCATTAAGCATAGTCCTAGCCGCCTCTTGTAGGGCACAATTTCTTCTTTCCACCACCCCATTTTGTTGGGGTGTTCTAGGACAAGAGAACTCATGCTTGTACCCTTGCTCTAAACAAAATTGTGAAAATTTAGAATTCTCAAATTCACCACCATGATCACTATAGATCCGGTTGATTTTGAGACTCTTTTCATTTTTAACCCTTTTACTAAATCCTATGATTATTTCTAAGGTATCATACTTATGTTTCATAAAGTAGACCCAAGTATACCTAGAAAAATCATCTACTATAACTAAACAATGTTTGCTATCATTTAAAGGAGTACTATGGCAATCAAATAAGTCAAGATGCAATAGTTCTAATGGTAAGGAAGTATTAGTTAAGGTTTTACCTTTGTGTGATGCTTTTGTTTGTTTTCCTTCTTGGCATGCATCACACATTTTGTTCTTGACATACTTGATCTTTGGTAGCCCTTTGACCAACTCTATCTTGGCTACCTTGGCTATGTTTTTCATATTGATGTGCCCCAATCTCCTATGCCATAGCCAACTTTCTTCTTCTTTTGCAACAAGACACTTAGTAGAAATGTTAGAAGCATATGAAAGATCAACATAATAGATATTTGATTTCCTATATCCAACTAACATACAATCATTTAATTCCTTGTGTCTAATCATGCATTTAGAGGATTCAAAAGAAACATGATAGTTTGCATCACAAAGTTGACTAACACTTAATAAATTAAATTTCATATTTTCAACTAGTAAAACTTTGTGAATGACAATTTTGGGGGATACCTCAATTGTACCTCTACCTAATATCTTGAGTTTTCCACTATTTCCAAAAGACACCGCTCCCTTCTTCACATACTTAATTGTTGAGAACTTGCTCACATCCCCGGTCATGTGTGTTGAACAACCACTATCCACGATCCACATACCTTGCTCTCCTACCTAAATCACATGATAAACACAAGCTTTTGGTACCCAAACATTTGGACCGGTAACATTAAGTAAAAACTTCTTAGGTACCCAAGCTTTCTTAACCTTACCCTTAATGGTTGCTTTTCTATTAATTAATGAGATATAAGTAACTTCTTTTTCTTTTGGCTTGTATCCTACACCGGCCTTGTTGTAAACGGCTCTTTGTCGGCTAAGGATCATGTCAAGGTATTTTGAGCCATTTTTGAATTTCTCTAAGCATGCCTTTAACTCACTAACCTTATCCTTAAGTTTGTCATTCTCTTCCTTAAGCATACAAGAATCAACATGTGAAGGTTTTTCATTCCTAATGGCCTTTAGTTCTACCTTCATGCTTCTAACCTTAGATTTAGACTTATCTAGAGCCTCTTTAAGATAAGCAATTGATTTATAAAGAAGCTTAACTTTAGGAGAGTTCATTACCTCATCGTCACTAGATGACGATTCATCACTTGAGGATCCTTCTTCTTGGCTTGATATACCGGAGTCATCCTCTTGGGCCATGAGTGCCACATGGCATGTGACATGGCAAAGCTCATCATCGGAGGAGGAATCTTCAACACTTGGTGTGTCCCATGTGGTTTGAGCCATCATGGCCTCCTTCTTCTTCTTCTCCTTCCTTTCCTTCTTTTTCTTTTCTTTTTCTTCCTTCTTCTTTAGCTCCGGGCAATTTGGCTTTATGTGCCCCTTCTTATTGCAAGCATGGCAAATCACATTGTTATTAAAATTTGAATTACCACTAAACTTACCTTTTGAAGAATGAGACCCTTCCTTGCTTCTCTATTCTTGAACTCCTTTGATTTTCTATAGAACTTCTTGACAAAATTGGCCATCTCACTAGACGAGTCTCCATCACTACTTGAATCATGATCCGACTCGGATGATGATGACACTTCTTTTCTTTCTTTCATCTTCTTTTCCTTCTTTTCAACAAATAGAGCTAAACCCTTTTCCTTAGAGGACATGTTAGTTTGCTCATGCAATTCAAACTCACAAAATAATTCATCAATTTTAATTTGAGAAAGATCCCTAGTTACCTTAATAGCATCAACTATTGAAGTCCATAGAGAATTTCTAGGAAATGCTTGAAGAATATACCTTACCAAATCCCGGTTGTCAACTCGCTCACCTATGATGTGGAGTCCATTCACAATCTCCTTAAACCTTCCATGCATTTGGCTTACGGTTTCATGGGTCTTCATTTGGAAGGCTTGAAGTTGTCCAATTAGCAAGTCCTTCTTGGCCCTCTTTGACTCCTTGGATCCTTCATTTAGCTCAATGAGCTTTTCCCATAACTCCTTGGCGGATTCGAAAGGCCCCACCTTGTTGAGTTGCTCCATTGTAATACCGCATTGGATGGTGAGTACTACCTTTGCATTTGACTCGAACCGCCTATTCATTTCCCTTGTCCAATCCTTGCTTGGAATAGGGTATCCATGTTCATCCACCAGTTCCTCAAAGCCATCTACAATGCTATGCCAAATTTCAATATTACTCATTAGATAATATTTCATCCTACCTTTCCAATGCGCAAAATGACTCCCATCGAAGAGCGGTGGCTTGGCAGTGCTATATCCCTCTTGAAGAGCCATTGATGCCTTGGTTGATGGTGAAATCTTCCAAGCTATCCGGACTCTGATACCACTTGTTGGATCTTTATAATGACTAGAGGGGGTGATTAGCCTTTCTTTGTTTCTACAAAAACGTTAGCGGAAGCAATACAAATACAAATACGAATACGAATAAGAAACAAGAAAACAATGCTAACACCCGATGTACGTGGTTCGGAGATGACGCTCCTACTCCACGATAATCCGTAAGGTGGATTAGCCCTAGCCAAGCTTCACTAAATCCTCCTTTGGATGAACCAAGGTGGAGAAACCTTGTCTTACAATGCTCTCCTCTTCTTTACAATGATGGAAGATTAAAAGCTAGAGAAGAGGAGGTTTAGAATCACAAAAGCACTTGGGAAAGCTTGGTGAGCACGAGGGTGTAGCTAGGAATGAGAGCACTAGGTTCACCAAGCTCCCCAAGGCCCCTTTTTATAGAAGAGGGGTTGTTTTTCCCATTGGGCTTCGACCGATCGTGATGCTCACCATCGATCGGCCCGCCAGCTCCAACGGCTTACGAACGCAGATTCGCAGAGATCGTGGCCGCAATTTCCAAGTCAAGTGATCGGTCGGATCGATCCCTCCATCGATCGGTGATGGAGCGATCGTGAGGCCGCAATCGAGTGTGACTCCACTGCTGTCTTTATTTGCGTTGATCGGTCGAATGCCACCTTGGCGTCGGCGATTGCTACATCGATCGACCGCCACTAAGCGATCGATCGATGGTCGTGGTTTCACCCGACTCGGTCGAGCACTGACGGTCGGTGATACATTGTATCAGTCGACTGATACTCATCAAGTATGAGTAATTCACACTTGATTTTACACCCTAGACCTAGACTCAACCTTCTAGCTCCTCATTAAGCCTTGGGCCTCCAGGATCCCTCTGAGTCTGTGACTTGTTCATCCTTTGCGCTTTGCTTCCAAGAGCTTCCTTCGGTTTCGTCATGTCTTGGGTTGCCAAATGCTTGGACTTTATGCTGCCAAGACTACAAGCTTGGACTCATGCTGCCAAGACTTTACTTTGGACTTCTTTTTCCAAGGATCACTTGGACTTTACACTGCCAAGACTACAAGCTTGGTCTTACGCTGCCAAGTTCATCCCTTGGACTTCCCTTGACAAGATCATACTTGGTCTTCCTTTGCCAAGGTTCACTTGGACTTTACGCTGCCAAGACTACAAGCTTGGTCTTATGCTGCCAAGTCCATCCCTTGGACTTTCCTTGCCAAGATCATACTTGGACTTCTCTTTTACCAAGTCTTCATCCTTGGATTTCCCTGTCACTTAAATATGTTCGCAATTAGATCACAAAGCATTGCCTAACTTAGATGATTATCCAAACATCAAAACATATAAATGCTTGGGGCATTGTTGCACCAACAATCTTATACCCACTTGGTTCAGAACATGGTCTATAGTGTCAGTCCCCACTAGGTTGACTACGTCACACCTAGCCCAAGTAATATTTCCTCGTCCTACGGATTCTAGTTACTGCACATGTATCTAAGAGTACCTTACTCTAAACATATAATGCTTTGGCCAAAGACTTTAGTAACTATCCGATGAGAGGCCATAGGTATACATCTCCTCGCAAGGAGTGGTAAATCCTTTATAGGCTATTCAAACACCTTCGATCACTTCGACTTATACCCAATCATCCCGGGTCCACATCTCCTCAGAGATGCTTACTTAAGATGTCAAAGCATAAGTCTTCATGATCAAGATGACTTGAATACCACAAGTCAAAGGAACATCGCACTTAAGCTGCAGTAAGAACTTCATTGACATATCTATATATGCAGAGAACCATATGAAGTCTTACGGCTGATCACTCCAATGAACTAGTTACCATAACTAGTATCCATGATTAACTCCGGACATCACAATATCTCTAGCCAGTGAGAATCAGCTGCTTGGATACACCAAGGAGTATACCTCGTGCTAGTCTCGACAGAATTGATGGTGTCCAAATCCATCAATTCATCGACTAGGGATAATTCTGATACATCACAATTACACATGTAGAGATACTCACTAGTTGTGATCCAATCACAAATTCTCTCATGCTATGAATCGTATCGTGGACATTCAGTAAATGAGTTTAAGATCTAATCAAATACATAAAAACATGTATACTCAAAAAGTGAATCTTCATTTATCATATAAATGGTTCAAATATAAGGCGATTGCCTTAGGATATCTCTCATATATTACTAACAAACTCCCACTTGGCCTAATGTCAATCGCTATGGTATCCAATACCATAAACTCTAACATGACCCTCAAACATACTTTGAGGTAATGCCTTAGTTAAAGGATCCACTAAGTTCCTTTCAGTCGGGATTTTCTCGATTTGTATTTCCTTCCTACTAACGATCTCTCTAATCAAATGATAGCGGCGAAGCACATGTTTGGATCATTGATGAGACCTTGTCTCTTTCGCCTATACAATTGCTCTATTGTTGTCGCAGTAGACCGGTATTACTTCAATAATGGCTGGAACCACACCAAGTTCATAAATGAACTTCTTGATCCAAACTGCTTCCTTTGCTGCTTCTGAAGCTGCAATATATTCTGCCTCAGTGGTAGAATCCGCTACAGTATCTTGTTTGGAACTTTTCCAACTCATTGCGCCCCCATTCAAGGTGAACACGTACCCAAACTGAGACCTGAAATCATCCTTGTCTGTCTGGAAGCTGGCATCCGTATATCCGCGTATCACCATGTCCCCATCTCCATATATTAGGAACATGTCTTTAGTTCTTCTTAAGTACTTAAGAATCGTCTTAACAGCCGCCCAATGATCCATTCCTGGATCAGACTGGTATTTACTCGTGACATACAAAGCATACAATACATCGGGCCTCGTACATAACATAACATATATGATAGATCCTATTGCGAATGCATAGGGAATCTTACTCATGCAAATCCTCTCGTCTTCTATGCGTGGACACATAGACTTCGAAAGGTGTATCCCATGCCTGATGGGTAGGAAACCTTTCTTGGATTGCGACATGCTAAACCTCTTTAGCACTCGGTCTATATATGTAGAGTGTGAAAGACCAATCAACCGTTTCGATCTATCTCTATAGATCTTAAATCCGAGGAACACGACTGCACTCCCACTAACCTTCTTGTACACACAAGGTTCATCAGGATTTTGTGAGAAATCAAACTTTTTGATTGTCTCATCAAAACGGATATTCCAGATCCTAGATGCTTGCTTCAATCCATATATGGACCGTCGCAATTTGCATACTTTGGTTTTATCAACCGATGTGAAATCCTCAGGTTGTATCATATACACATCCTCGAGCAAGTTTCCATTAAGGAAAGTTATTTTCACATCCATCTGTCATATCTCATAATCATAATGAGCCGCTATGGCCAGGAGCATCCGAATGGATTTAAGCATAGCAACAGGCGAATAGGTTTTGTCATAATCAACACCTTGCTTTTGACGATATCCTTTCGCCACCAGTCTAGCCTTATAGGTAATCACATTACCATCCATGTCGGTTTTCTTCTTGAAAACCCACTTGCACCCTATAGGCTTTATGCCTTCAGGTGGGTCAACCAAGTTCCAAACTTGGTTTTCATACATGGAATCCATTTCCGACTTCATGGCTTCAAGACACTTATCCCTTTCTGAACTTGTCAGAACTTCTTCATAACTGGTAGACTCCTCATCATCAATAAGTAACACGTCGTTTGATTCACTTACGATAAATCTATATCTCTCAGGAATATTACGTGTTCTACCAGATCTACGAAGATGTGGTGTCTCAATAGGTCCAGTCGATTGCTCATCACTATGAGTTATTGGTTGTTGTGCTTCACCAGGTATCTCATCAATGTCTATTTGAGTCTCTCAAGCCTCCTCAAGCTCGACGACACTGCCACTGTTTTCTTGCAAGAGAAACTCTTTCTCTAGAAATACAGCATGTCTTGAAACAAACACCTTTTGTTCCACAGGATGATAGAATTGGTAACCCCTTGTTTCCTTAGGGTATCTAATAAATAGACATTTATCAGACTTAGCATCTAATTTATCTGATACAATCCACTTCACATAAACAAGACAACCCCATATCTTCAAGTAAGATACATGAGGTTTCTTACTATTCCATATCTCATATGGAGTAGTATAGACTATGTTGGTTGTCATTCTGTTTAACAAGTAAACAGTTGTCTGAAGTGCATAGCCCCAAAAGGACTTGGGAGGATTCACATGATTCATCATTAACCTGACCATGTCCAACAAGGTCCGGTTACGCCTCTCAGATACACCATTATGTTGTGGTGTATATGGCGGAGTCCATTGAGACAATATACCATTATCTCTTAGATAATCTAGAAACTCTTCACTTAAGTATTCACCACCTTGATCAGATCGAATTATTTTAATACTCTTGTCATGTTGTTTCTCTACTTTATTTCTGAATTCTTTGAATCTTTTAAAGGCTTCAGACTTGTGTTTCATCAAGAACACAAACCCAAACCGTGAGTAATCATCGGTGAAGGTAATGAAGTAGCTATAGCCTCCCAAAGCTTGAGTTGACATAGGTCCACATACATCAGTATGTATTAGACCTAGCAACTCTCCCACTCGTTCACCTTTGACTGTAAAAGGTAACTTAGTCATCTTGCCTTTTAAGCATGATTCGCATGTATCGTATGAATCCAATTCAAATGATTCCAGAATTCCACATCGGTGTAATTCGGACATGCGTTTCTTGCTTGCATGGCCAAGATGATAATGTCACATGTAGGAGTGTAATTGATTATCCTTTCGAGCATGCTTGTTGCTCGCTTCGATATTGAAAATGTCACTGGATACGTCCAACATATAAATACCATTGCTCAAGGTTCCAGTCCCATAAAGTACACCATTCAAAGTTATATAACAATAATTATTACTAAACGTCAAATAGTAACCATTTCTATTTAAGCAGGAAATAGAAACAATGTTCTTTATTAGAGAAGGAACACAATAGCAATTTTCTGTTAGGGCAATCTCTTGCCATGATAAGGTTTTGATGTGTGTGGCAAAGGGTTTAAGTTAGGATGATATTGTTATTTGATATGTGCGTTGGAGTCTTGCAGGACTTAGTAATTCGCACATGGAGCCTTGGCGGGTTCACCCTCACAACCTCGATCCTTGAGTCGGTGAAGGATGACTTTGCGGAAGTCGTGCGCTTGGAGCATCCGAGGGACCGCCGGATGAGATGACTTGAAGTGAAGCCAAGGAAGTAGACTTCGGAGGCAAGAGACGTGAAGGAGCATTGCAGAGTCGTGCGCCTGATGCTGCCAAGGGACGTGGCCGCGAACGAAGAGAGCTTCGGCGAGGGACTTCGAGTGAGATGAGAGAATGAGTGAAATGTAAGTAGCTCATTAGGTGAACTTGGCCGAATGGCTGAGTATCGGAGACTTGACCACAAGGGTTAAGGTTTACCCGACCGCCGGAAGCTCAAACTTATGTTAAGTTTGAGTTTCACGACTACCGATCGCCATGTAATGGCAATGCCGCTCGAAGTCGAGTGTGTTCGATCGTATCCGATCGATGGGTTTATGCCCAGCAGCCGATCGATTGGCGATCGCTATGAAATGGCATCGCGAAGGATATCGTGGGCACAGAACCGCTCGTAGCCGACTGGGCAATCGACTACGGAGGCAGTAGTCGACTGGTGAGGTCCATCAGTCGACTGCCAAGAGTTCCATTGGACTACAACGGTCGGGATCCGACGTGTTCGGAGGCCGTTGTAGTGACGGCAGTCGACTACCAAGGGCAGCAGTTGACTGGTGGCGGCCAACGGGAAGAAATCAGCCCTCTCTATAAAAAGAGGGTGTGAGACTTTGAGAGGCTAATGCTTATGCTCTAAGTGATCTTCCTATTGCCCCACAAGCTCTAAACTCTTCTTACTTGTTTTTACTCCATTCTTATTGTAAGAAGAGTGATCTTGATTGTAAAGGTTACCTCCACCTAGCTTGGTGCAAAGGAGAGACCAATAGTGATTGGCTTTGGAGGAGTGATTCACCTCGGACGAATCGGGATCGTGGATTAGCGGCGTAGCCGTGAACCACGTTACATCTTTTTGTTAGTGTTTGTATTTTCGTTTATTGCTTTGTCTTTATTGTTTATGCTTCCGCTTGCGCTAACGATTGTGTAGACGAGCAAACGAACGAGAGAATTCTGACATCCATCGTAAGAGGGCTATTCACCCCCCCCCCTCTAGCCGGCCGTTCGATCCCCTACAAGTGGTATCAGAGCCGAGGAAAGTTTGTCGAGGACTAACCGCCACAACAAGCAACTTTCAAAATGGCCGACTCCAACATCCATCCTCTGAAGTTTGAAGGAGAATTCGCTTGGTGGAAGAAGCGAATGGAGGTATTTTTCGAAACGGATTTTGATATTATGATTACAATGGAATCCGGTTTCGTTTTGCCTAGGGATGAAGAGGGGAAGCCAATAGAGAAATCTAGGTGGACCAAAAGGCAAAGGGAAGAGCACCTTGCAAATTCAAAAGCCAAGCATCATCTCTTCAATGTGCTCCCCCAACAAGAAATCAACCGAATAGGAGAATGCCTAAGCGCCAAGGAGATGTGAGAGAAGCTAATTGAGCTTCATGAAGGCACATCCGAGGCAAAGCTAGCAAGGAGAGATCTCCTCCGCTCCCAACTATCCAACATTAAATTAGAAAAGGGAGAAAAGGTAACTTCTTTGCATTCTAGATTCAAAGAAATTTTAAATGGACTAACAAGTGTAGGAGAAAGGCTCTCCAATCGCGATATGATAATGAAGGGCATAGATGCTTTCCCCCGATCATCCAAGTGGAGTTCAATGGTGGACTCATTTTACATTTCAAAGAATCTAGAGGTAAGTACTCTAGATGAATTTTTCTCCACTATGGAATTACATGAATCTAGGCTTGAAGGAATACAAGAAGAGCCAAAAATACAACCTTCAAGGGGAGTAGCATTGTTGGCAAATAAGAGAAAGAAGAAGATAGAGATCTCCTCCTCCTCCATGGACGAAGCGTCTTCCTCCTCCTCCATGGATAGCACCGAAGAAGCCTATATGGTAAGGAGGGTAAGACGTGCTTTAAAAGGTTTTCATTTTCATAAATCAAATGATAGGAATAGAAGACCAAGGGGGAAGGTCATATGCTACAATTGCCAAGGAGAGGGGCACATAAGGGATAATTGTCCCCTCCTAAACAAGAGCAAGGAAGAGAAGAAAAAGAAAGAAGAAAAGAAGAAGAAAAAGGGGAGCAAGAAAAAGAAGGAAGAGGAGAAGAAGACAAAAGAAAAAGGGAAGACCAAAGCTCTAAAGGCAAGGACTTGGGATGACCCATCCTCATCCTCCTCATCCTCATCCGATGAGGAGAATGCCTTTGTCACCAATTTGGCCTTGATGGCCTTTGATGACTTGGATTGCTCTTCCTCCGAAAATGAAGGATCAAGCTCAAGAGGAGAGAGCTCAAGTGAAGGGGGAGCTTCTACATCCTCCTCATCCGAAGAAGAAGAAGAGGATATGGAAACTATGGTAACGAATGCCTCTCCTAAGAAAATAGTTTCCATAATTTCTAGTTTAACTAAGGACTTATTTGGAATGAAAAAGAAAAATAAAAGCATGCTTAATCAAATTAAGGCATTGGAAAATAAGCTAGAAAATGCATGCTTAAATGATAATATTTCTTCTAGCTTAAATGATGCATGCTCACATGATCTTTATATGCCATTAGATGTCAATGATGCATGTATAAATGAAAATAGGGCCTTAAGGGAAAAGGTAGATTATTTAACAAAAGCTCTAGAAAAATTCACAATTGGCTCCAACACATTGAACATGATCCTAGGGAGCCAAAGAGTTAGCTTCAACAAAAAGGGCCTAGGATACAAAGAAAAGAAAAATGAAAAGGCCTACAAATGCCTAATTGCTAGGGGACAAGATAAGAAGAAGGTAATAACTAGGAAATGGATCCCTAAGGAGTTTTTAGTGAACCCAATAGGAAAGAACTTATTTTGGGTTCCAAAATCCATCCTTAAGGGTTAGAAAACTCCTAGGGTAGTCAACCATATGGACTTGACCTATATCATATCTTTGGTTGACTTAGGATGGCGGGACAATATTTTTAGAATAGTATTGGGTGATGATAACATGCCCATAAATAGATATTAATGCTTAAATCATGATAATTAATGTAATTGCTATGTATGTTTGCAATCATGATTTATGATTTTGAAATTTGGCACATTATCATAAGAAATGGGCTTAAATCATGCTTTAGGTGATAATTTGTTTGTTATCATGACATAATACCTAATGCATGATAACAATTCAATGAATACATGTGTTTCATGATCATAATGTAGAATTAATTGATATATATCTTTATGATCATGAGGATTGTTAGGTTGATACTTAACCTTGATAGAATTGTATGAATATAATGGTTAAGTATATACAAATACCCCCTAGGATGCATCTCACACTCACCATAGGCTACCTTGATTGAAAACTTAGCATGAGTGAGATGTTAGGATGATACAAATGTCCACTAATGCCTATGGCATTTAGATGGTCATTTAAAGTATCAAAATAGCAATAATAGACCAATCATGGGGAAGACTTATGTTTAATTCATAGACATATTGCCCAAAGATCATGGTTGGATATTTCATAAGTTTTCAAAACAGTTTCTTACTTTAAAATCTGTGTATTCATGTTTTGAAACAATTGGATACAAAACTAGGTGTTAAAATGGATACTAACATGCTCAAAAACTAGTGGTTTTTAAAGCCTTTAGAATTTTGGCTAATCTAGGAAAATATAATGATTTTTCTTGAAAAACTATTTTTCATTGATAGATATACTTACAAGAAATATGTTCCCCAAATTTCATGATTTTTCGAATTTTTTGGATTTTTTAATGCATTTCTGAAATTCGCCCTGAAAATCAGAATTTTGGAATCCATTGTGCCAGTCGACTGCCATACTGATAGCAGTCGACTGCTAGCCTGAAAAACAGCCCAATATTTTCTGAATTCAGATTTTAAACATGTTTTTGGTATTTTCCTTCTATTAGACTTGATGCCATGGGTTTATAAATTAGGATTAATCTTTTTGATGGTGTCAAAGGGGGAGAAATATATGTTTAAGTAACGGGGAATATATTTTGGGGAGAAATGATGATGTTTATGATAGGGGGAGAAAATTTAAAAATTTGTATGGGGAGTTTCATGGATTAAGGGGGAGTTGCATGTTGCTATATCATGTTTATGTTTACATGCTTTCTTACCTTAGAATTTTAATCAAAATGTTTTTACCTAACTTAAACGGATTGCCACACATCAAAAAGGGGGAGATTGTTAGGGCAATCTCTTGCCATGATAAGGTTTTGATGTGTGTGGCAAAGGGTTTAAGTTAGGATGATATTGTTATTTGATATGTGCATTGGAGTCTTGCAGGACTTAGTAATTCGCACATGGAGCCTTGGCGGGTTCACCCTCACAACCTCGGTCCTTGAGTCGGTGAAGGATGACTTTGCGGAAGTCGTGCGCTTGGAGCATCCGAGGGACCGCCGGACGAGATGACATGAAGTGAAGCCAAGGAAGCAGATTTCGGAGGCAAGAGACGCGAAGGAGCATTGCAGAGTCGTGCGCCTGATGCTGCCGAGGGACGTGGCCGCGAACGAAGAGAGCTTCAGCGAGGGACTTCGAGTGAGATGAGAGAATGAGTGAAATGTAAGTAGCTCATTAGGTGAACTTGGCTGAATGGATGAGTGTCGGAGACTTGACCGCAAGGGTTAAGGTTTACCTGACCGCCGGAAGCTCAAACTTATGTTAAGTTTGAGTTTCACACGGCACCAGTCGACTGCCATGTAATGGCAGTCGACTGCTCTGAGTCGAGTGTGTTCGATTGGTATCCGACTGATGGGTTTATGCCCAACAGTCGACTACCATGGAATGGCAGTCGACTGCGAGAGGATATCGCGGGCACAGAACCACTCGTAGCCGACTGGGCAGTCGACTACGGAGGCAGTAGTCGACTGGTGAGGTCCATCAGTCGACTGCCAAGAGTTCCGTTGGACTACAACGGTCGGGATCCGACGTGTTCGGAGGCCGTTGTAGTGACGGCAGTCGACTGCCAAGGGCAGCAGTCGACTGGTGGCGGCCAACGGGAAGAAATCAGCCCTCTCTATAAAAAGAGAAGGTGTGAGACTTTGAGAGGCTAATGCTTATGCTCTAAGTGATCTTCCTATTGCCCCACAAGCTCTAAACTCTTCTTACTTATTTTTACTCCATTCTTATTATAAGAAGAGTGATCTTGATTGTAAAGGTTACCTCCACCTAGCTTGGTGCAAAGGAGAGACCAATAGTGATTGGCTTTGGAGGAGTGATTCACCTCGGACGAATCGGGATCGTGGATTAGTGGCGTAGCCGTGAACCATGTTACATCTTTTTGTTAGCGATTGTATTTTCGTTTATTGCTTTGTCTTTATTATTTATGGTTCCGCTTGCGCTAACGATTGTGTAGACGAGCAAACGAACGAGAGAATTCCGACATCCATCGTAAGAGGGCTATTCACCCCCCCTCTAGCCGGCCGTTTGATCCCCTACATTGTCAAGTTCTAAGACTAGTCCACTAGGGAGCTTCAGCAAATAAGTTTCGATGGCGACCGCAACAACCTTTGCTCCATTGCCAACTCGCAAATTTGACTCCCCTCTGACGAGTCTTCTTCTATTCCTTAGCCCTTGTATGTCATTACATATATGTGAGCCACACCCAGTATCCAATACCCAAGTGTCTAAGGAAATAGAATGACAATCAATAACGAAGATACCTGAAGAGGATGGGGCATCGGATGTCTTCTTCTTCTTCATGGACTCAAGATAAATCTTGCAGTTTCTTCGCTAGTGGCCTTCCTTGTCACAATGATGGCAAGTGCTCTTTTGTATTGGTTCTACCTTCTTAGCCTTCTTATTCTTCCCTTTCTTCTGTTCCTTTGCCTTCCTCTTAGAACCTTTCTTCGAGGAATCAACTAACAGAATCGCCTTCTCCTCATGCTTCACATAAAGCTCAACATTCTTCAGCATATTGAGGAGCATAGAAATAGTGGATTATAATTTGTCCATCCGATAGTTCATCACAAATTATGAGAAACTCTTGGGCAAACAATGCAGAATTAAGTCAATACTTAATTCATGATCCATCACAAACCTGAGGGTGGCCAGCCGCTCGATGTACCCATTTATATTTAGCACAAACTGTACTACAGACGAACTTTCTTGTATCTTAGAGGTGAAGAGGAGCCTAGAGACTTCGAACCTTTCGAATCTCGCTTTCTCATCAAACTATTAGTAATATATGAGAGATGTCCTAAAGCAATCACCTTATGTTTGAACCATTTATATGATAATTGAAGATTCACTATTTGAGTATACATGTTTTCATGTATTTGATTATATCTTAAACTCATTTACTGAATGTCCACGATACGATTCACAGCATGAGAGAATTTGTGATTGGATCACAACTAGTGAGTATCTCTACATGTGTAATTGTGATATATCAGAATTATCCCTAGTCGATGAATTGATGAATTTGGACACCATCGATTCTGTCCAGACTAGCACGAGGTATACTCCTTGGTGTATCCAAGCAGCTGATTCTCACTAGCTGGAGACATTGTGATGTCCGGAGTTAATCGTGGATGCTAGTTATGGTAACTAGTTCATTGGAGTGACTAGCCGTAAGACTTCATGTGGTTCTCTGCATATATAGATATGTCAATGAAGTTCTTACTACAGCTTAAGTGCGATGTTCCTTTGACTTGCGGTATTCAAGTCATCTTGATCATGAAGACTTATGCTTTGACATCTTAAGAAAGCATCTCTGAGGAGATGTGGACCCGGGATGATTGGGTATAAGTCAAAGTGATCGAAGGTGTTTGAATAGCCTATAAAGGATTCACCACTCCTTGCGAGGAGATGTATACCCATGGCCTCTCATCGGATTGTTACTAAAGTCTTTGGCCAAAGCATTACATGTTTAGAGTAAGGTACTTTTCGATACATGTGCAGTAACTAGAATTCGTAGGACGAGGAAATGATACTTGGGCTAGGTGTGACGTAGTCAACCTAGTGAGGACTGACACTATAGACCATGTCCTGAACCAAGTGGGTATAAGATGAGTGAAAGGAATGGGGCTCGAATCATTCTAGCTGCTGAAGGGTTTCAGAAATAGTTCTGGATCAACCGTTGATCTTTTCGATTAATTGGGGATTATGATGTACTACTAGGTGCCACTCTTGATCGTTCTATAATTAATGGTTAATTATAGATGGCCAACATAAACCGAGAACCCATTTGGTCACACACACAACGAGCGTAATCCGAAGGATTTAAAACGAGCTTGAGAATGAGATTCTCAGACCGAGAGAAACTAGGTTTGGTTGGACCAAACAAGGAGTGAGCATGAAATCGTTTCAGTCGCAATGGAAGCGTGGATGAGCCGTGTCTTATGAAGACATGATGGATGAACCAAATTGGTTTGGTTCTAATCCAATGGAGGAGAATGAACCAAAGGGGTTTGGTTTGTTTTAAACGAATGAACAAAAGTTGGTTCGGTTCGTTTTAACATAAAATAGACCGACATGGTTTGGTTTATTTTAACTTAAATTAATGGAGCGGATTAACGGGCTTTTGGTTATGATCCGATAACCATTAAGAGAATTTGTTCTCTATAAAATATGGCTTAAGGGTTTTGTTAAGCCCTAATCCAAGCAACCCTAATATTGCCGCCCACCTCCCTCTCCTCTCCTAGTCTTGGCGGCACCCAACTCCTTGTCGCTGCCCAAGCTTCTCCAACCGGCATCCAGTAGCTGCCGTCCTCCCCACTTGCCAGTGTCTAGCTATTGCCGGAGGAGCTCCAGTGATCTTCCTTGGCTCCGGCGACAAGGTGAGCATCATTTGGACGATGTTTGGAGCTCCGACAGCGGTAGCCTTGCCGGGGATTCAATCTCTAGTAATCCTCATAGGTGGAGGACGAAGGATTCGTCAAACGGTTGACGAATACCTCTCCGAAAAAGCGAGTTTTTGGGGACTCATTTTGAATCCGAATTTTGATTCGGATTGTGATCTTCTCTCGATCACATCGTCTTCGACATGAGGCTAGTAACTCGTACGAAGATGAGGCTCATGACTTTGTGAAGTCATCCCGAAGATACTCGGCGTGGATACGGATAGAGGCGATTCTAGCGAGGATCATTCCGGTTGATGTCTTTCCCGCTACACGTGATACGTCAGGTATATGTAGTATAAATTTTCTTTTATTGCAAAATTTAAATTTACTGTTATGTCTACACATGTTGTACTTTGCATGCTGTGGTGTGTGTGTTGTAATAAATTAGATTTATTATTTTATTTCTTTCGCTGTGCACATGTTTACGAAACATGTTCGAACACACACTCGCCGCAGTGCCGGAAACCCAACAGTGGTATCAGAGCCCAGGTTGTGTTTCGACATAATTGTAAATTGTTTTGTGATAGTCGTAATGGTATTTATGAAAATTTTCTACTTTTGAAAAGTTAGAAGTATTTTTTGGAAATTTTTAATTTTGGAAAATCTAGAAGTATTTATGGAAATCTTCTACTTTTGGAAAGTTAGAAGTATTTATGGAAATTGATATTTTCCATAAATAAAATATTTGATTAGATTTGGAAATTTGTTTCCTAATTTAATCATGATTTGATTTGGGAAATCAAATCTTAAAATATTTTAATTTCCATAAGTAGTTTTGATGATTTAGGAAATTTATTTCCTAAATTGACTTTCCTTAATCAACACTTTCCACAAATAAAATATGTGATTAGATTAATTTATTTCCTAATTTAATCATGATTTGATTTGGAGAATCAAATCTCAAACATATTTTATTTCCATATATAGTTATGACATATAAGGAAATTTTATACATGTCATAATTGTATGTCATGTAATTGTATTAGATGCATATCATTATGTCATGCGTGTCGTGACGTGTAGATGTATGTCATGTCATGCAGATAATAGTTATTTGCATGCAAAGAGGATGAGACATAAAAACCCTTACTCAATATTAAAGCCTACACCTTCCATTAATATGGTTAGAACCAGAGTTCCGTTTCTTGTTTGGGTTGTTGGACTCTCTCCAAGCCCGGCTCGAACCCGAACATGTTCAAACCATGGAATAGTTTAATACTAATATGGTAAGAGTCAGAGGTCAATCGTTAGCTTTGGTTGTTGGACTCTCTCCAAGCCGGGCTAATTGGTTGAATGCACTCTAACCATATTAAAACTATTTCTCGATTAATGGGTTGGCTTTAACCTAGAGCATCGGCTTGTTGGACTCTCTCCAAGGTCGATGTGAAGGGAGGTGAAGTTGGGTGCTATGCATATGATGCATACTTGTTAATGTGTTAACAACCCGATGTATGTGTGAACATTCAATTAGTTGATAGCACATTGTGGTAGTTGCATATATATGATATGCAATCGGTATATATATGATACCTATCATCGTAGTTATGAATGACTTGTTGGACTCTCTCCAAGGTTGTTCATATCTATGTTGGATATCAGCCCATTCAGAGATGGTCCTACGATCTCCCGAAGTGATTTTGGGGTTTTTGAAATTCGAAAAATGAATGAGATTTATGAATGTATATTGATGCATTTTAAAATCATTTTCTCATATAAGCTCAATTTGTATTTCTAGGATAATTGATTGATCATGATGTCTTTGAATTTGCACTCTATCTTGGATTCAAATAAATTGACTGGGTCGAACTTCTTGGATTGGCTTAGAAGCTTGAGAATTGTTCTCAAGGCGGAAAAGCTTACGAATGTCCTCGAAGCGCCTCTTCCCGACCGTCCTAGTGACGATGCAACTCTGGACCAATTGTTGGTCTATTAGAAACATGTGATTGATTCTAAACTAGTGAGTTGCATAATGCTAGCCGCGATGGTACCCAAGCTGTGAAAGCAGCATGAGTATATGGATGCTAATACCTTAGTCTTTCATCTTTATGAGTTGTTTGATGAGTAAGTGAGATTCGAAAGGTTCAAAGTCTCCAAGCTCCTCTTCACCTTTGAGATGCAAGAGGGTTCATCTGTGGTACTGCTCAACATACTGAAGATTGTGGAGCCTTCTGAGAAGCATGAGCAGGGGACGGTGATGTTAGTTGATTCCTCGAAGAAAGGTTCTAAGAGGAAGTCAAAGGAACAGTAGAAGGGGAAGAAGAAAAAGACTAAAAAGGCAAAACTAGCTTAAAAGGGCACTTGTCATCATTATGGCAAGGAGGGCCATTGGCGAAGAAACTGCAAGATTTATCTTGAGTCCGTAAAGAAGAATAAGGCATCAGATGCCCCATCTTATTCAGATATCTTCGTTATTGATTGTCATTCTATTTCCTCAGACACTTGGGTATTGGATACTGGGTGTGACTCACATATATATAATGACATATATGGGCTAAGGAATAGAAGAAGACTCGTCAAGGGAGAGTCAAATTTATGTGTTGACAATGGAGCAAAGGTTGTTGCGGTCGCCATCGAAACTTATTTGCTGAAGCTCCCTAGTGGACTAGTCTTGGAACTGGACAATTGCTATTGTATTCCTTCTCTAATAAAGAACATTGTTTCTATTTCCTGCTTAAATAGAAATGGTTACCATTTGACGTTTAGTAACAATTGTTATTATATAACTTTGAATGACGTACTTTATGGAATTGGAACTTTGAGCAATCATATTTATACGTTGGACGTATCCAGTGACATTTTCAATATCGAAGCGAGCAACAAGCATGCTCGAAAGGATAATCAATTAGACTCCAACATGTGGCATTGTCATCTTGGCCATGCAAGCAAGAAACGCATGTCCGAATTACACCGATGTGGAATTCTGGAATCGTTTAAATTAGATTCATACGATATATGCAAATCATGCTTGAAAGGCAAGATGACTAAGTTACCTTTTACTGGAAAACGTGAACGAGTGGGAGAGTTGCTAGGTCTAATACATACTGATGTATGTGGACCTATGTCAACTCAAGCTTTAGGAGGCTATAGCTACTTCATTACCTTCACCGATGATTACTCACGATTTGGGTATGTGTTCTTGATGAAACACAAATCTGAAGCCTTTGAAAGGTTCAAAGAGTTCAGAAATGAAATAGAGAAACAACATGACAAGAGTATTAAAATACTTCGATCGGATCGAGGTGGTGAATACTTAAGTCAAGAGTTTCTAGATTATCTAAGAGACAATGGTATATTGTCTCAATGGACTCCGCCATATACACCACAGCATAATGGTGTATCTAAGAGGCGTAACCGGACCTTGTTGGACATGGTCAGGTCAATGATGAATCATGCAAATCTTCCCAAGTCCTTTTGAGGCTATGCACTTCAGACAGCTATTTACTTGTTAAACAGAATGTCAACCAAGGTAGTCTCTACTACTCCATATGAGATATGGAATAGTAAGAAACCTCATGTATCTTACTTGAAGATATGGGGTTGTCCTGCTTATGTGAAGCGGATTGTATCAGACAAATTAGATGCTAAGTCTAATAAATGTCTATTTATTGGATACCCTAAGAAAACAAGGGGTTACCAATTCTATCATCCTGTGGAACAAAAGGTGTTTATTTCAAGGCATGCTGTGTTTCTAGAGAAAGAGTTTCTCTTGCAAGAAAATAGTGGGAGTGTCGTCGAGCTTGAGGATGCTCGAGAGACTCAAATAGACATTGATGAGATACCTGGTGAAGCACAACAGTCGATAACTCATAGTGATGAGCAATCGGCTAGACCTATTGAAACACCACATCTTCGTAGATCTGGTAGAACACGCAACATTCCTGAGAGATATGGATTTCTCGTAAGTGAATTGAACGACATGTTACTCATTGATGATGAGGAGCCTACCAGTTATGAAGAAGTTCTTACAAGTTCAGAAAGGGATAAATGGCTTGGTGCCATGAAGTCGGAAATGGATTCCATGTATGAAAACCAAGTTTGGAACTTGGTTGACCCACCTGAAGGCATAAAGCCTATAGGGTGCAAGTGGGTTTTCAAGAAGAAAATCGACATGGATGGTAATGTGATTACCTATTGTTGGTGCAATCGGCCCAGGTTGACTCGAGTTTGACTCGAGCAGTACCTTGATAGTATTTTGATGATAGACAAAACTCATGATATGAGATTGTCATGGGAAAGTCCAAAGCATTGCGAAGCCGTGCGCTTGGTACTTGGCATGGGAAAGTCCAAAGCATTACGAAGTCGTGCGCTTGGTGCTTGGTGAGAAATGCATTGCGATGTCGTGCGCTTGGTGCATTTGAAAGGTCTTGAGAACTTGGCAAGTTCACTAGGCTCGGGTCCTTGAGTCGGTGAAGGATGGCATTGCGAAGTCGTGCGCTTGGTGCATCCGAGGGATCGTCGGACGGGGAGCGAATGGAGTGAGCGCAAAGGGAAGCATACTTCTAGGGTATGAGACGCGAAGGATGGCATTTCGAAGTCGTGCGCTTGGCGCATCCGAGGGACGTAGGCTGAGGGAAGAGAGCTTCGGTGGGGAACTCCATGAGGGATAAGGTGGACTTGGCCAAGTGGCTAAGACTGAGTGTCGGAGGCTCAAACTTGATGTTTGAGGGTTTACCCGACGGTCGGATGCTCAAACAACTTGGTGTTTGAGGTTTTGCCCGATATCAGTCGACTGGCAAAGGTGTCGGTTCGACTGATCCAAGTCGACTAGGGTTCGACTGGTGTAATTCTAGGGTTTTGTGTTATGCCGATCGCCATGGATCGGGCAATGATCGATATGTCATCGCAATGACCGCCGAGGGATGGCAATGATCGATGGGGAGTGTCGCGAGCATGAACGCCCGTAGCCGACAAGGCGCCGACATTAGGTCACACCAATCGATGGGCATCATCACAATGGTAGGTGATCCGCTTGGAACTTGTCCAACGTGGATCCGCCGTTGTGAGACAACGGCATAGGCGATCGGGCCTTTTGGCAGTCGACTGCTAGGCACGAAAACAGCTCGATGCAGGTTATAAATGGAGCTCGAGATGGAGGTTTTTGCCATGGTTTTTGTGGATCTATTGGAGGAGAATTGCTGCTGCATTCCAGTCCTTCAAGAGCCAATTAAAGCAAGCAACAAACAAGTGATCAAAAGCAATCGGTGAAAAGTGTTTCTTTTGTATTGTATTTGTATTCTTGTTTGTATTTGTATATTACTATTGTAGTTGCTTGTGAGAGGTTTCTCCACCTCCGACGTGTAGTCGAGAAGGAGTTTAGTTAGTGTCGTGCGCATAACTAGAGCTCGGTGAGCTCGCCCGTGGAGTAGGAACCATTTGGTTCCGAACCACGTATATCTTGTGTTGTGTAATTGTGTATTGTTGTTAGTTTCATTATTATTGTTATTCCGCTGCGCTAACAACAATCGTAGACAAGCAACGCAACGAGAACGAGCGAATTCCGACATCCAACGATTAAGGGCTATTCACCCCCCTCTAGCCGGCCATCCCGATCTCCCAACAAGTGGTATCAGAGTCGAGGTCGCTCTTCAAGGACTAACCGTCGCGAGAGCACTACAAGATGGCCGGCTACAACCTCCAACCACCAAAATTCGAAGGAGATTTACTATGGTGGAGAAGAAAAATGGAGGTATACCTAGAAACCGATTTTGATTTTATGATTATTATAGAAAACAGTTTTGAAATGCCTAGGGACAAGTACAACAAGCCAATTGAGAAGTCAAAATGGACCCAAGACCAAATCAAAGACTTCAAGACAAATCTCAAGGTAATCAAGTTGATTAGTGATTTGCTACCTAACACTATTTGGTCTAGATTGGGTGATTATAGGGATGCAAGGGAATTATGGAATAAGGTAATGAAATTCCAAGAAAATTCCCAACCGACACAAGTAGAGGAAAATGTCGTGGAAGAATTGACACCCACATTCGAAGATGTGGATGATTTGGTGGAGACCTCCACCTCTAGCGTTGAGGGGGAGGAAAGGATTTCAACTCTGGAGCAAAGCCAAAATGAAGCATCTACCTCCGGAAGAAATGACCAAGAGGCTTCCACCAACTCCCTAGGTGACTCATGTATTATAATTAATCATAAAGATTATATTATTTGTTTTGAGTGTAGGGAGAAAGGGCATTACAAGAGAAAATGCCCAAAATTGGCTAAGGAAAAGGCATCGACACCAAAAGTCAACCTAAAGTCAAAGGATGCCGGTGTTCCCAAAACTAGAAGCAAAGAGCACATTGTGTGCTTTAAATGCAATCAAAAGGGGCACTACCGAAGCCAATGCCCTAGGGGGAGGAAGAAAGGGCAAGAAGGTGTAATTCATGTAGGGGGAACTTCCCAAGCTAACCCTAAGGTATATTTAAATAATGCACCTTTAATTCCTAAAGTCAAAAAGCATGCTAAAAATTATTTTAGTTCTCTTGCTATTATCAATGAAAAGCATGCTAAGAGAAATAATAAGGTGTATTGTCTAGGTGCCAAGAATGTTCATATAACTAAGGATAAACCTAGGACTCATAATTCTAGACCTATTTTACCTAAAGAGTCCATTAGGAGAGTTGAAAACCATCTAGGCATTAACCCTAAGAAGGGTAGACACATGCCTAAGAAGAAGAACATTTCCCCTAAACCTAATGAAAATTCAAAATTGGGAAAATTAGAGTTAGAAAACCAAGCCTTGAGGTCAAGGCTAGAAAAATTGGAGAAGACCCTAGCAATAATATCAAACTCGGTTAAGGGGTCTAATGCACAAAAGTCAAGACCTAGGAAACAAGAAACATCTAAGGGCAAGAAGGGTTTGGGTCACAAACCTATGTCCTACCATAATGTTCCATTTAATTATGGAACATCATCTAGGTCTAGACAAACTAAGGCTAATAGGGAAGTCATCCCTAAGTCTAGCCATGGTATGTGTTTAGTGGCTAAGGACTTAAGGAAAACCAATGTAGCCACTAAGAAGGTCAATGGAGGAGTCACCTCTAGAGTTGACCCAAGTAAGACCCATAAGACTATGGTTTCAAAACCTAAAAGGGTCATTAGGAAGGTATCTAGGAAAGTTATCCCTAGGGAATACCTTGTTAACCCAAGGAGCTCCAATAGGTATTGGGTTCCTAAAAGCGTGATCGATTCACGCTAAATGGGTTAGGGTGTGTCAACCCTAATTGGATGGGTGGTTAACCTAGCCATTGTGAGTTGACACATTAGGGTGTGCCAATATGGTTTGAGAAGTTAAAAATGATTTAAATTGGCACAATTAGGTCTTAGAGGTATTGGTGTGTCATTTTGGGTTTTTGGCACACTAGGGAAATGAATGGTTTAAGGCAAAGTGAATTTAATCCCTAGAAATGGCAAATTGATTTTAACACTTAGGTATTTTATACCTTAGTATATTTTTCTTGTCATGCTTTATTTGCCTTGCCATGTCATGACATCATTTTCATTTTTATCTCTAAAAATGTCATGATCATGTTTAGACTTATCCTTATATGTCATGTATGCTAAAACATCATTCACATGCCATGACATCATGATATTGGCATATGCTTTTACTTAAATCATATTTATGCCATAATCATCATGCATAAATTAAAAAGAAATTAAGGACTATGGCATGATTTGATGGGAATCAAATTATGTTGCCTTAGAAATATGCATGAGAACATAAAGAACAAAAAACCCACATCTCACTAAGATTTTTGACTTGTATGTGTTTTACACATTTAGATATTGGTGAGATGTTTAGGAAAAAGAAAATAAAGGTTTTAAAAACTTTTTGAAAATATTTTGAAAAACCTTGGTGAAGCCTATCTTTTGATAGCTATCACCATTGAATGAGATGATACAAAGAGGGCTCTTTATTGAAGCTTTTCTTAAATTTTGAACTTTGTATCAATCTCCTAGTTTAATGGGTAAAATAATTTTCTAATATTTTTCACCCATAGTTTTTAGGATAAGTATTATACGTATGCATTTTCAAGATTTTTAAAATTATGTATATTTACTTATGGATTTCGAAAATCCATTTTCTGAAACTGAAAAATTGCAGAATCGATTATCGACCATTGCTGTAATGGCAATGATCGATGGTAAGTCCAATGATCAGTATCCGACGGAGTCGATCATAGTTAGGCCCATGTTTAGCCATGTTTTGGTCCCCTAACCACTCTTAACCCTAGGATATGCTTGGGAGAGCATTAGAGAGGGTGGAAATCCATTGGATATGGATTAGGAGTTGGGTTGAGGGTGAGTATCAATTTTAAGGTGGAAGAGAGTTCATTGTTGAACTTTGCCTTAATTTTGATTTGGTTAATGTTCCTATTGGCTTAGGGACTCTCCAAGGACATTGTTGGTGCAATGGTCAAGGGGGAGCAAGCCTCTAGGGGGAGGTATCCATCTTGGGAAGATGGATGTGTATTTCCTCATGGGAGGAAAATTGGGTTACCTCTCTTTAAGTGATATGGGATCACTAGAAAGATGGTAGGCATGTGTTCCTCCAAGGGAGAGATATAAGATCTCATTGGGATATGAGACATTCATACCCTTGGGGAGGACCTTTTTGATGTTATGTCAAAAAGGGGGAGAAGTTACCAAGTTACCAATTAGGGTTCGTTGGAATTCTCATTGGGATATGAGAATTGCCAATATGGGAGAATTGGTAGACTTGAGATGGTAGTTTTGTCAATCATCAAAAAGGGGGAGATTGTTGGTGCAATCGGCCCAGGTTGACTCGAGTTTGACTCGAGCAGTACCTTGATAGTATTTTGATGATAGACAAAACTCATGACATGGGATTGTCATGGGAAAGTCCAAAGCATTGCGAAGCTGTGCACTTGGTGCTTGGCATGGGAAAGTCCAAAGCATTGCGAAGCCGTGCGCTTGGTGCTTGGTGAGAAATGCATTGCGAAGTCGTGCGCTTGGTGCATTTGAAAGGTCTTGAGAACTTGGCAAGTTCACTAGGCTCGGGTCCTTGAGTCGGTGAAGGATGGCATTGCAAAGTCGTGCGCTTGGTGCATCAGAGGGACCGCCGGACGGGGAGCGAATGGAGTGAGCCCAAAGGGAAGCATACTTCTAGGGTATGAGACGCGAAGGATGGCATTGCGAAGTCGTGCGCTTGGCGCATCCGAGGGATGTAGGCCGAGGGAAGAGAGCTTCGGTGGGGAACTCCATGAGGGATAAGGTGGACTTGGCCAAGTGGCTAAGACTGAGTGTCGGAGGCTCAAACTTGATGTTTGAGGGTTTACCCGACGGTCGGATGCTCAAACAACTTGGTGTTTGAGGTTTTGCCCGACATCAATCGACTGGCATAGGTGCCAGTTCGACTGATCCAAGTCGACTAGGGTTCGACTGGTGTAAGGCTAGGGTTTTGTGCTTGGCAGTCGATTGCCATGGGTAGCGATCGTGATGTCGGCAATGATCGAGGGATGGCGGTCGGTGATCGATGGGAGTGTCGCGAGCACAGAATGCTCCGTAGCCGACTGGGCAGTCGACTACTAGGTCACCAGTCGACTGATGGGCATCATCAGTCGACTGGTAGGTGATCTGTTGGAACTTGTCCGATGTGGATCTGGTCGTTGTGAGACAAGACTACGAGCGATCGGGCCTTTTAGCGGTGCTAGGCGAAACTCGATGCAGGTTATAAATGGAGCTCGAGATGGAGGTTTTTGCCATGGTTTTTGTGGAGCTATTGGAGGGGAATTACTGCTGCATTCCAGTCCTTCAAGAGCCAATTAAAGCAAGCAACAAACAAGTGATCAAAAGCAATCGGTGAAAAGTATTTCTTTTGTATTGTATTTTTATTCTTGTTTGTATTTGTATATTACTATTGTAGTTGCTTGTGAGAGGTTTCTCCACCTCCGACGTGTAGTCGAGAAGGAGTTTAGTTAGTGTCGTGCGCATAACTAGAGCTCGGTGAGCTCGCCCGTGGAGTAGGAACCATTTGGTTCCGAACCACGTATATCTTGTGTTGTGTAATTGTGTATTGTTGTTAGTTTCATTATTATTGTTATTCCGCTGCGCTAACAACAATCGTAGACAAGCAACGCAACGAGAACGAGTGAATTCCAACATCTAACGATTGAGGGCTATTCACCCCCCTCTAGCCGGCCGTCCCGATCTCCCAACACCTATAAGGCTAGATTGGTGGCGAAAGGATATCGTCAAAAACAAGGTGTTGATTATGACGGAACCTATTCGCCTGTTGCTATGCTTAAATCCATTCGGATGCTCCTGGCCATAGCGGCTCATTATGATTATGAGATATGACAAATGGATGTGAAAACAGCTTTCCTTAATGGAAACCTGCTCGAGGACGTGTATATGATACAGCCTGAGGGTTTCACATCGGTTGATAAAACCAAAGTATGCAAATTGCGACGGTCCTTATATGGATTGAAGCAAGCATCTAGGAGCTGGAATATCTATTTTGATGAGACAATCAAAAGGTTTGATTTCTCACAAAATCCAGATGAACCTTGTGTGTACAAGAAGGTTAGTGGGAGTGCAGTCGTGTTCCTAGTATTGTATGTCGATGACATATTACTTATAGGAAATGATATTTCAGTCTTACAGTCAGTTAAGATTTGGTTGTCCAAGACATTCTCCATGAAAGACCTGGGAGAAGCAACCTACATCCTCGGGATTAAGATCTATAGAGATAGATCGAAACGGTTGCTTGGTCTTTCACAGTCTACATATATAGACCGAGTGCTAAAAAGGTTTAGCATGTCGGAATATAAGAAAGGTTTCCTACCCATCAGGCATGGGATACACCTTTTGAAGTCTATGTGTCCGCGCATAGAAGATGAGAGGATTTGCATGAGTAAGATTCCCTATGCATCCGCAATAGGATCTATCATGTATGCTATGTTATGTACGAGGCCCGATGTATCATATGCTCTGAGTGTCACGAGTAGATACCAGTTTGATCCAGGAATGGATCATTGGTTGGCTGTTAAGATAATCCTTAAGTACTTGAGAAGAACTAAGGATGTGTTCCTAATATATGGAGAAGGGGGCATGGTGGTATGTGAGTATACGGATGCCAGCTTCCAAACAGACTAGGATGATTCCAGGTCTCAGTCTGGATACGTGTTCACCTTGAATGGGAGTGCAGTGAGTTAGAAAAGTTCCAAATAAGACACTGTAGCGGATTCTACCACTGAGGCAGAATACATTGCAGCTTCGGAAGCAGCAAAGAAAGCGGTTTGGATCAAGAAGTTCATTTATGAACTTGGTGTGGTTCCAGCCATTATTGAAGCAATACCGGTCTACTGCGACAACAATAGAGCAATTGCACAGTCGAAAGAGCCAAGGTCTCATCAATGATCCAAACATGTGCTTCGCCGCTATCATTTGATCAGAGAGATCATTAGTAGGAAGGAAATACAAATCGAGAAAATCCCCACTGAAAGGAACTTAGTGGATCCTTTGACTAAGGCATTACCTCAAAGTAAGTTTGAGGGTCATGTTAGAGCTTATGGTATTGGATACTGTAGCGATTGGCATTAGGCCAAGTGGGAGTTTGTTAGTAATATATGAGAGATGTCCTAAGGCAATCGCCTTATGTTTGAACCATTTATATGATAAATGAAGATTCACTATTTGAGTATACATGTTTTCATGTATTTAATTAGATCTTAAACTCATTTACTGAATGTCCACGATATGATTCACAGCATGAGAGAATTTGTGATTGGATCACAACTAGTGAGTATCTCTACATGTGTAATTGTGATGTATCGAAATTATCCCTAGTTGATGAATTGATGAATTTGGACACCATCGATTCTGTCGAGACTAGCACGAGGTATACTCCTTGGTGTATCCAAGCAGCTGATTCTCACTAGCTGGAGACATGTCCGGAGTTAATCGTGGATGCTAGTTATGGTAACTAGTTCATTGGAGTAACCAGCCGTAAGACTTCATATGGTTCTCTACATATATAGATATGTCAATGAAGTTCTTACTGCAGCTTAAGTGTGATGTTCCTTTGACTTGCGGTATTCAAGTCATCTTGATCATGAAGACTTATGTTTTGACATCTTAAGCAAGCATCTCTGAGGAGATGTGGACCCAGGATGATTGGGTATAAGTCGAAGTGATCGAAGGTGTTTGAATAGCCTATAAAGAATTTACCACTCCTTGCGAGGAGATGTATACCCATAGCCTCTCGTCGGATTGTTACTAAAGTCTTTGGCCAAAGCATTACATGTTTAGAGTAAGGTACTCTTCGATACATGTGCAGTAACTAGAATCCGTAGGACGAGGAAATGATACTTGAGCTAGGTGTGACGTAGTCAACCTAGTGGGGACTGACACTATAGACCATGTCCTGAACCAAGTGGGTATAAGATGAGTGAAAGGAATGGGGCACGAATCATTCTAGCTGCTGAAGGGTTTCAGAAATAGTTCTGGATCAACCGTTGATCTTTTCGGTTAATTGGGGATCATGATGTACTACTAGGTGCCACTCAGATCGTTCGATAATTAATGGTTAATTATAAACGACCAACATAAATCGAGAACCTATTTGGTCACACGCACAATGAGCATAATCCGAAGGATTTAAAATGAGCTTGAGAATGAGATTCTCAGACCGAGAGAAACTAGGTTTGGTTGGACCAAATAAGGAGCGAGCATTAAATCATTTCAGTCGCAATGGAAGCGTGGATGAGCCATGTCTTATGAAGATATGATGGATGAACCAAATTGGTTTGGTTCTAATCCAATGGAGGAGAATGAACCAAAGGGGTTTGGTTTGTTTTAAACGAATGAACAAAAGTTGGTTCAGTTCGTTTTAACTTAAAATAGACCAACATGGTTTGGTTTATTTTAACTTAAATTAATGGAGAGGGTTAACGGGCTTTTGTTTATGATCCGATAACTATTAAGAGAATTTGTTCTCTATAAAATAGGGCTTAAGGGTTTTGTTAAGCCATAATCCAAGCAACCCTAATATTGCCGCCCACCTCCCTCTCCTCTCCTAGTCTTGGTGGCGCCCAACTCCTTGCCGCCGCCCAAGCTTATCCAACCGGCGTCCAGTAACTGCCGTCCTCCCCACTTGCCAGCGTCTAGCTGTTGTCGGAGGAGCTCCAGTGATCTTCCTTGGCTCCGGCGACAAGGTGAGCAAATAGCTTTCCTTATTTGGCCAGCGCAAGGTCTCCACCAAAGCTGTTCAGTTTACTAGACAGCTTGTTTCCTTCTTGTTGGAGCATCGTTTGGACGATGTTTGGAGCTCCGACAGTGGTAGCCTTGCCGGGGATTCGATCTCCGGTAATCCTCATAGGTGGAGGACGAAGGATTCGTCAAACAGTTGACGAATAACTCTCCAGAGAAGCGAGTTTTTGAGGACTCATTTTGAATCCGAATTTTGATTCGGATTGTGATCTTCTCTCGATAACATCGTCTTCGACACGAGGCTAGTAACTCGTACGAAGACGAGGCTTGTGACTTTGTGAAGTCATCCCGAAGATACTCGGTGTGGATACGGATAGAGGCGATTCTAGCGAGGATCATTCCGGTTGATATTTTTCCCGCTACACGTGATACGTCAGGTATACGTAGTATAAATTTCCTTTTATTGCAAAATTTAAATTTACAGTTATGTCTGTTGGTGCAACAATGCCCCAAGCATTTATATGTTTTGATGTTTGGATAATCATCTAAGTTAGGCAATGCTTTGTGATCTAATTGCAAATATGTTTAAGTGACAGGGAAATCCAAGGATGAAGACTTGGTAAAAGAGAAGTCCAAGTATGATCTTGGCAAGGAAGGTCCAAGGGACAGACTTGGCAGCATAAGACCAAGCTTGTAGTCTTGGCAGCGTAAAGTCCAAGTGAACCTTGGAAAAGGAAGACCAAGTATGATCTTGGCAAGGGAAGTCCAAGGGATGGACTTGGCAGCGTAAGACCAAGCTTGTAGCCTTGGCAGCGTAAAGTCCAAGTGAACCTTGGCAAAAGAAGTCCAAAGTAAAGTCTTGGCAGCATAAGTCCAAGCTTGTAGTCTTGGCAGCATAAAGTCCAAGCATTTGGCAACCCAAGACATGACGAAACCGAAGGAAGCTCTTGGAAGCAAAGCGCAAAGGATGAACAAGTCGCGGACTTGGAGGCATCCTGGAGGCGCAAGGCTTAATGAGGAGCTAGAAGGTTGAGTCTAGGTCTAGGGTGTAATATAAAGTGTGAATTACTCATACTTGATGAGTATCGGATCGATACGATGTATCGATGAAGCAGTCGGTGCTCGACGGTAGTCGGTGAAACCACGACTATCGATCGGCGCGCGATGTGATCGTGATGTTGCAATCAGTCGACTACCAACAGTGGCAGTCGATTGATCAATGCAAAAATGAGCACAGAGTGTAGTCGCACTCGACTGCGGCCTACGATCACTCGACTGATCACTCCATCAGTCGACTGATTGAGGGATCAGTCGACTGATCACTTGGCCATTGGAAATAACGGCTACGTATCTCCGCGAATCTGTGTGTTCAGAAGCCGTTGGGTTCGATGGCAGTCGACTGATGGTGAGCATCAGTCGACTGGTCGAAAGCCCAACGGGAAAAATAGCCCCTCTTCTATAAGAAGGGGCCTTGGGGAGCTTGGTGAAGTTAGTGCTCTCATTTCTAACTACACCCTCGTGCTCACCAAGTTTTCCCAAGTGCTTTTGTGATTCTAAACCTCCTCTTCTCTAGCTTTTAATCTTCCATCATTGTAAAGAAGAGGAGAGCATTGTAAGACAAGGTTTCTCCACCTTGGTTCATCCAAAGGAGTATTAGTGAAGCTTGGCTAGGGCTAATCCACCTTACGGATTACCGTGGAGTAGGAGCGTCATCTCCGAACCACGTACATCGGGTGTTAGCATTGTTTTGTGTTTCTCTTTCGTATTCTTATTTGTATTTGTATTGCTTCCGCTAACGCGCTTGTAGAAACGAAGAAAAGCTAATCACCCCCCCCCCCTCTAGTCATTACAAAGATCCAACAAGTGGTATCAGAGCCCGGATAGCTTGGAAAATTTCTCCATCAACCTAGGCATCATGGCTCTTCAAGAGGGATATAGCACCGCCAAGCCACCACTCTTCGATGGGAGTCACTTTGCGTATTGGAAAGGTAGGATGAAGTATTATCTTATGAGTAATATTGAAATTTGGCATAGCATTGTAGATGGCTTCGAGGAACCGGTGGATGAACATGGAAACCCTATTCCAAGCAAGGATTGGACAAGGGAAATGAACCGGAAGTTCGAATCAAATGCAAAACCGGTACTTACCATCCAATACGGTATTACAATGGAGCAACTCAACAAGGTGGGGCCTTTCGAATCTGCCAAGGAGTTATGGGAAAAGCTCATTGAGCTAAATGAAGGATCCAAGGAGTCAAAGAGGGCCAAGAAAGACTTGCTAATTGGACCACTTCAAGCCTTCCAAATGAAGACCCATGAAACCGTAAGCCAAATGCATGGAAGGTTTAAGGAGATTGTGAATGGACTTCACATCATAGGTGAGCGAGTTGACAACCGGGATTTGGTAAGGTATATTCTTCAAGCATTTCCTAGAAATTCTCTATGGACTTCTATAGTTGATGCTATTAAGGTAACTAGGGATCTTTCTCAAATTAAAATTGATGAATTATTTTGTGAGTTTGAATTGCATGAGCAAACTAACATGTCTTCTAAGGAAAAGGGTTTAGCTCTATTTGTTGAAAAGAAGGAAAAGAAGAAGAAAGAAAGGAAAGAGGTGTCATCATCATCCGAGTCGGAGCATGATTCAAGTAGTGATGGAGACTCGTCTAGTGAGATGGCCCATTTTGTCAAGAAGTTCCATAGAAAATCAAAGGAGTTCAAGAATAGAGAAGCAAGGAAGGGGTCTCATTCTTCAAGAGGTAAGTTTAGTGGTAATTCAAATTTTAATAACAATGTGATTTGCCATGCTTGCAATAAGAAGGGGCATATAAAGTCAAATTGCCCGGAGCTAAAGAAGAAAGAAGAAAAAGAAACGAAAAAGAAGGAAAGGAAGGAGAAGAAGAAGGAGGAGGCCATGATGGCTCAAACCACATGGGACACACCAAATGTTGAAGATTCCTCCTCCGATGATGAACTTTGCCACATCACATGCCATGTGGCACTCATGGCCCTAGGAGATGACTCCGGTACATCAAGCCAAGAAGAAGACTCTTCAAGTGATGAATCGTCATCTAGTGACGATGAGGTAATGAACTCTCCTAAAGTTAAGCTTCTTTATAAATCAATTGCTTATCTTAAAGAGGCTCTAGATAAGTCTAAATCTAAGGTTAAAAGCATGAAGGTAGAACTAAAGGCCATTAGGAATGAAAAACCTTCACATGTGGATTCTTGCATGCTTAAGGAAGAGAATGACAAACTTAAGGATGAGGTTAGTGAGTTAAAGGCATGTTTAGAGAAATTTACAAATGGCTCAAAATATCTTGACGTGATCCTTAGCCAACAAAGAGTCGTTTACAACAAGGCCGGTATAGGATATAAGCCAAAAGAAAAAGAAGTTGCTTATATTTCATTAATTAATCGAAAAGCAACCATTAAGGGTAAGGTCAAGAAAGCATGGGTACCTAAGAAGTTTTTACTTAATGTTACCGGTCCAAATGTTTGGGTACCAAAAGCTTGTGTTTATCATGTGATTTAGGTAGGAGAGCAAGGTATGTGGATCGTGGATAGCGGTTGTTCAACACACATGACCGGGGATGTGAGCAAGTTCTCAACAATTAAGTATGTGAAGAAGGGAGCGGTGTCTTTTGGAAATAGTGAAAAACTCAAGATATTAGGTAGATGTACAATTGAGGTATCCCCCAAAATTGTCATTCACAAAGTTTTACTAGTTGAAAATATGAAATTTAATTTATTAAGTGTTAGTCAACTTTGTGATGCAAACTATCATGTTTCTTTTGAATCCTCTAAATGCAAGATTAAACACAAGTAATTAAATGATTGTATGTTAGTTGGATATAGGAAATCAAATATCTATTATGTTGATCTTTCATATGCTTCTAACATTTCTACTAAGTGTCTTGTTGCAAAAGAAGAAGAAAGTTGGCTATGGCATAGGAGATTGGGGCACATCAACATGAAAAACATAGCCAAGGTAGCCAAGATGGAGTTGGTCAAAGGGCTACCAAAGATCAAGTATGTCAAGAACAAAATGTGTGATGCATGCCAAGAAGGAAAACAAACAAAAGCATCACACAAAGGTAAAACCTTAACTAATACTTCCTTACCATTAGAACTATTACATCTTGACTTATTTGATTGCCATAGTACTCCTTCTTTAAATGGTAGCAAACATTGTTTAGTTATAGTAGATGATTTTTCTAGGTATACTTGGGTCTACTTTATGAAACATAAGGATGATACCTTAGAAATAATCATAGGATTTAGTAAAAGGATTGAAAATGAAAAGAGTCTCAAAATCAACCGGATCCGTAGTGATCATGGTGGTGAATTTGAGAATTCTAAATTTTCACAATTTTGTTTAGAGCAAGGGTACAAGCATGAGTTCTCTTGTCCTAGAACACCCCAACAAAATGGGGTGGTGGAAAGGAGAAATCGTGCCCTACAAGAGGTGGCTAGGACTATGCTTAATGCATATTCTCTACCTAGCTACTTGTGGGCGGAAGCGTTATCTTGCTATATCCAAAATAGGGTTCAAATCCATAGGTTTTTAGTAAAGACACCATTTGAATTATGGAATGGGACTATTCCCACAATTCATTATTTCAAAGTCTTTGGATGTAAAGTTTATATTTTAAACACCAAAGATAACTTAGGAAAATTTGAATCCAAAGCGGATGAGGGAATCCTAGTTGGATACTCATCCACAAGTAGAGGATATAGAGTCTACAATAAGAGAACCCAAGGGATTAAGGAGTCCTCCAATGTTCAATTTGATGAAACCACTAGTACCTACCCTAGAAAGTCCTCCATTGATAAGGATATTAATGACAATAATCAAGACATTACCCAAAAACTTCAAAATTTGACCATAAGGGGTAATGATCAAGGGGGAGGAAGAGGAGATTCCGATGATGAAAGAAGGGTGGAAGATAACAATGATCAATTTGAAACCCCTTCTAGAACCCTAAGAATTTATCAAGATCATCCACTTGACCAAGTAGTCGGAGATATATCTCAAGGAGTAAGAACTAGGTCATTTCATAGAACTCCTACTAGTCAAGTTGCTCTTATTTCACAAATTGAGCCCAAATCGATCAATGATGCATTACATGATCCGGATTGGATCTTGGCAATACAAGATGAATTGGCTTAATTTGAGAGGAGTCAAGTATGAGAGTTAGTACCTAGACCCAATGATAGCACCATAATTACTACAAGATGGGTCTTTAGGAACAAGCTAGATGACCAAGGAAATATCACTAGAAATAAGGCTAGGTTGGTTGCTAGGGGATTCAATCAAGTTGAGGGGCTTGACTATGATGAGACTTATGCCCCGGTTGCTAGGTTAGAATCTATTAGAATTCTCTTAGGGTATACTTCCTATATGGGATTTAAACTTTACCAAATGGATGTTAAATCGGCATTCTTAAATGGTTATATTAAGGAGGAAGTATATGTAGAGCAACCACCCGGGTTTGAGAACATAGATTATCCAAACCACGTATATAAGCTTAGGAAAGCATTATATGGGTTAAAACAAGCTCCCCGAGCATGATATGAAAGATTGTCATCTTTCTTAATTTCTAAGGATTTTAGAAGAGGCCAAGTAGATCAAACCTTGTTTATAAAGTCAACATTAAAGGATATCTTTATAGCCCAAATATATGTTGATGACATTATTTTTGGGTCAACAACTGATGATCTTCTTCAAGACTATAAAAAACATGGAAAATGAATTTGAAATGAGTTTAGTTGGAGAGCTCAATTTTTTCCTAGGGTTACAAGTCAAACAAACCAATGAAGGTATTCATATTTATCAAACCAAATATGCAAATGAAATGATCAAGAAATTTAGTTTGGAAAATGCTAAAATTGTAACCACTCCTATAGCCACTAGCACTAGAATAGATAGTGATCATGATGGTAAATCAATTGATCTTAAACTTTATAGGAGTATGATTGGTAGCCTACTATACCTAACCGCTAGTAGACCCGATATCTTATTTGCGGTAGGTATATGTGCAAGATATCAATCTTGTGCCAAAGAATCACATTTAGTAGTCGTTAAGAGAATTTTAAGATATATTAAAGGCACCCTAAATGTAGGACTTTAGTATCCTAGGACTAGGTCTTTTGAGTTGCTTGGCTATACCGATTCCGATTATGCCGGTTGCAAATTGGATAGGAAGAGTACTAGTGGTGGATGCCAATTTCTTGGGTCCTCCCTAGTTAGTTGGAGTAGTAGGAAGCAACATTATGTTGCTTTATCAACCACCGAAGCCGAATATGTGGCTATGGGTGGTTGTGTAGCTCAATTGCTTTGGATGAGACATACTCTTGAAGACTATGAGCTACACTACTCTAACATCAAAGTTTATTGTGACAATGTAAGTACCATCAACTTGACCAAAAATCCGGTACATCACTCTAGGACCAAGCACATTAAAGTGAAACATCACTTCATAAGAGATCATGTGGCAAGAGGCGATATTGAACTTAATTATGTAGAATCTAAGTCTAACCTTGTCGATATCTTCACCAAAGCTCTTCCCAAAACCAAATTTTCATCATTAAGGAGAGAGCTTGGTATGTGCTTTGTAGAGTAAAATTCTAGGTTTACATGATCCCATATTCATATGTTAGTCTTATACCTTGATGCATCTCACAAAAAGTCTTAATAAACCTTGATTTTTGTATTGAGACACTTAGGAACATGTGAGATGATAGGGAAGGTGTACTTGGCTCATCATGCTTGTTATGATGCATTACTATGAGCCAATGACACACCTAGAGACATGAATACCTCATGGACCAATCATTGGGAAGGCTTGTATTCAAGTAATGAATACATAGCTCTAAGAACATGGTTGGAAATTCCAAATCATATACATTTTAAACTATGTTTATCATATTTGAAAAACAATTTTCAAGTGAAACACAAAAGTGATACCAAGTTTGCAAAATCTTTAGAACTTTTGTTAGTTTCCAAATTCGTATCAATCTTGAAATCTACAAAACATATATTTTTCAAACTATTTTTCCTTAGTAAAGTATGATCTCAGAAATGTGTACACAAAATTTCGTAATTTTTTGAGATTTCTAGAGTTGGGTTGAAAATGAAATTTCGATTTCAAGTGATCGTAGTTCGTAAACCGTATGACATAATCGTGTTTTCTTATAAATAGCTCTATTTTCTGATATTTAGTGTATCTTTGATGTCCTAAAACTATAGCATGATAATATTGGGTATAATCAAATTTTTAGGACTATTTTATGCAGTGTTTTAGGGGGAGTTTCATAAAATATATCTTTTCATCCCCAAACTTTCATTGTTGGTGCAAAGTTAGGACTTAATTTTTGAATTTTTGTTATGCTTTGCCTTAAATATTATTTACACATCATGAAGCATATCTTGGATTAAGGGGGAGCTTAATATCAATCTTATACCTTAGTCCAAGATCCAACACCTTTAATTCTTTCATTTATGAATCCTTCTCTTTTTGATGTATGTCAAAGGGCGAGAAGGAATGTTTAAGTTAAAATTCATATTGAAAATATGATTATGTGTGTATCTTTAAAGACCTAACTTAAATGATTATCAAACATCAAAAAGGAAGAGATTGTTGGTGCAACAATGTCCCATGCATTTATATGTTTTGATGTTTGGATAATCATCTAAGTTAGGCAATGCTTTGTGATCTAATTGCGAATATGTTTAAGTGACAGGGAAATCCAAGGATGAAGACTTGGTAAAAGAGAAGTCCAAGTATGATCTTGGCAAGGAAAGTCCAAGGGACGGACTTGGCAGCATAAGACCAAGCTTGTAGTCTTGGCAGCGTAAAGTCCAAGTGAACCTTGGCAAAGGAAGACCAAGTATGATCTTGGCAAGGGAAGTCCAAGGGATGGACTTGGCAGCGTAAGACCAATCTTGTAGTCTTGGCAGCATAAAGTCCAAGTGAACCTTGGCAAAAGAAGTTCAAAGTAAAGTCTTGGCAGCATAAGTCCAATCTTGTAGTCTTGGCAGCATAAAGTCCAAGCATTTGGCAACCCAAGACATGACGAAACCGAAGGAAGCTCTTGGAAGCAAAGCGCAAAGGATGAATAAGTCGCGGACTCGGAGGGATCCTGGAGGCGCAAGGCTTAATTAGGAGCTAGAAGGTTGAGTCTAGGTCTAGGGTGTAAAATCAAGTGTGAATTACTCATACTTGACGAGTATTAGTCAACGTCGATGTATCGGTATCCGATCGTCAGTGCTCGACCGAGTCGTGTGAAACCACGACCATCGATCGGCCAAGCGATGGCGATCGATCAACGCAAAAATGAGCACAGAGTGTAGTCGCACTCGATTGCGTCCTACGATCACTCGACTGATCACTCCATCAGTCGACTGATGAAGGGATCAGTCGACTGATCACTTGGCCATTGGAAATTGCGGCTACGTATCTCCGCGAATCTGCATGTTCAGAAGTCGTTGGGTTCGGCAGCAGTCGACTAATGGTGAGCATCAATTGACTGGTCGAAATCCCAACGGGAAAAACAGCCCCTCTTCTATAAGAAGGGGCCTTGGGGAGCTTGGTGAAGTTAGTGCTCTCATTTCTAACTACACCCTCGTGCTCACCAAGCTTTCCCAAGTGCTTTTGTGATTCTAAACCTCCTCTTCTCTAGCTTTTAATCTTCCATCATTGTAAAGAAGAGGAGAGCATTGTAAGACAAGGTTTCTCCACCTTGGTTCATCCAAAGGAGTATTAGTGAAGCTTGGCTAGGGCTAATCCACCTTACGGATTACCGTGGAGTAGGAGCGTCATCTCCGAACCACGTACATTGGGTGTTAGCATTGTTTTGTGTTTCTCTTTCGTATTCTTATTTGTATTTGTATTGCTTCCGCTAACGTGCTTGTAGAAACGAAGAAAGGCTAATCACCCCCCTCTAGCCATTACAAAGATCCAACAATGTCTACACATGTTGTACTTTGCATGCTATGGTGTGTGTGTTGTAATAAATTAGATTTATTATTTTATTTCTTCTGCTGTGCACATGTTTACGAAACATGTTCGAACACACACTCGTCGCGGTGCCGAAAACCCAACACAAACAACTCATGAAGATGAAAGACTATGGTATTAGCATCCATATGCTCATGCTACTTTTGTAGCTCGGGTACCATCGTGACTAGCATGATGCAACTCGTCAGTTCAGAATCTGTCACATGTTTCTGATAGGTCAACAATTGGTCTAGAGTTGCATCGTCCCTATGACGGTTGGGAAGAGGCTCTTCAAGGACATACGCGAGCTTTTCTGCCTTGAGAACAATTCTCAAGTTTCTAAGTCAGTCCAAGAAGTTAGATCCAGTCAATTTGTTTGAATCCAAAATAGTGCGCAAATTCAAAGACGTCATGATCAATCGATTAACCTAGAAATACAAAATGAGCATATATGAGAAAGATGATTTAAAATGCATCAATATACATTCACAAATCCCATTCATTTTTCGAATTTCAAAAATCCCAAAATTACTTCGGGAGATCGTAGGTCCATCTCCGAATGGGTTGATATCCAACATAGATATGAACAACCTTGGAGAGAGTCCAACAAGCCATTCATAGCTACGATGGTAGGTATCAAATATACCAATTGCATATCACATATATACAACTATCACAATGTGCTATCAACTAATTGAATGTTCACACATATATCGGGTTGTTAACTCATTAACAAATATGCATCATATGCATACCACCCAACTTCACCTCCCTTCACATCGACCTTGGAGAGAGTCCAACAAGTCAATGCTCTAGGTTAAAGCCAGCCAATTAATCGAGAAATAGTTTTAATATAGTTAGAGTGCATTCAACCAATTAGCCCGGCTTGGAGAGAGTCCAACAACCAAAGCTAACGATTGACCTCTGACTCTTACCATATTAGTATTAAACTATTCCATGGTTTGAAAATGTTCGGGTTCTAGCCGGGCTTGGAGAGAGTAAAAACCCAAACAAGAAACAGAACTCTGGTTCTAACCATATTAATGGAAGGCGTAGGCTTTAATATTGAGTAAGGGTTTTTATGTCTCATCCTCTTTGCATGCAAATAACTATTATCTACATGGCATGACACAGAAGTTTCAAATTTTGCAATAAAAGGAAATTATACTACGTATACCTAACATATCACGTGTAGCGGGAAAGGCATCAACTGGAGCGACCCTCGCTAGAATCGCCTCTATCCGTATCCACGTCAAGTATCTTCGGGATGACTTCACAAAGTCACGAGCCTTGTCTTCGTATGAGTCACTAGCCTCGTGTCGAAAACGATGTGATCGAGAGAAGATCACAATCCGAATCAAAATTCGGATTCAAAACCGAGTCCCCAAAACTTGCTTCTCCGGAGAGGTATTCGTCAACCATTTGACAAATCCTTCGTCCTCCACCTATGAGGATTATCGGAGATCGAATCCCCGGCAAGGTAGCCACTGTCGTAGCTCCAAACGTCGTCCAAATGATGCTCCGACAAGGGGTTACCAATTCTATCATCCTGTGGAACAAAAGGTGTTTGTTTCAAGGCATGCTGTGTTTCTAGAGAAAGAGTTTCTCTTGCAAGAAAACAGTGGGAGTGTCGTCGAGCTTGAGGAGGCTCGAGAGACTCAAATAGACATTGATGAGATACCTGGTGAAGCACAACAGCCGACAACTCATAGTGATGAGCAATCGACTGGACCTATTGTAACACCACATCTTCGTAGATCTGGTAGAACACGCAATATTCCTGAGAGATGGATTTCTCGTAAGTGAATCGAACGACGTGTTACTCATTGATGATGAGGAGCCTACCAGTTATGAAGAAGTGCTGACAAGTTCAGAAAGGGATAAGTGGCTTGGTGCCATGAAGTCGGAAATGGATTCCATGTACGAAAACCAAGTTTGGAACTTGGTTGACCCACCTGAAGGCATAAAGCCTATAGGGTGCAAGTGGGTTTTCAAGAAGAAAACCGACATGGATGGTAATGTGATTACCTATAAGGCTAGATTGGTGGCGAAAGGATATCGTCAAAAGCAAGGTGTTGATTATGACGAAACCTATTCGCTGTAGCTATGCTTAAATCCATTCGGATGCTCCCGCCATAGATTATGAGATATGGCAGATGGATGTGAAAACAGCTTTCCTTAATGGAAACCTGCTCGAGGACGTGTATATGATACAGCCTGAGGGTTTCACATCGGTTGATAAAACCAAGGTATGCAAATTGCGACGATCCATTTATGGATTGAAGCAAGCATCCAGGAGCTGGAATATCCGTTTTGATGAGACGATCAAAAGTTTGATTTCTCACAAAATCGAGCGAACCTTGTGTGTACAAGAAGGTTAGTGGGAGTGCGATCGTGTTCCTAGTATTGTATGTCGATGACATATTACTTATAGGAAAGCGATGTGTCAATCTTACTGATCGATTAAGGTTTGGTTATCCAAGACATTCTCCATGAAAGACACAGGAGAAGCAACCTACATCCTTGGGATTAAGATCTATAGAGATAGATCGAAAGTTGCTTGGTCTTCGCGGTCTATATATAGAAGAGTGCTAAAGAGGTTTAGCATGTCGGAATCCAAGAAAGGTTATCTCGCCCATCAGGCATGGGGTACACCTTTCGAAGTCTATGTGTCCGCGCACAGAAGACGAGAGGATTTGCATGAGTAAGATTCCCTATGCATCCGCAATAGGATCTATCATGTATGCTATGTTATGTACGAGGCCCGATGTATCGTATGCTCTGAGTGTCACGAGCAGATACCAATCCGATCCAGGAATGGATCATTGGGCGGCTGTTAAGACGATCCTTAAGTACTTGAGAAGAACTAAGGATGTGTTCCTAATATATGGAGAAGGGTACATGGTGATACGTGGGTATACGGATGCCAGATCCAAACAGACAAGGATGATTCCATGTCTTAGTCTGGGTATGTATTCACCTAGAATGGAGGCGCAATAAGTTGGAAAGGTTCCAAGCTTGACACTATAGCGGATTCTGCCACTAAGGCAGAATACGTTGCAGCTTTGGAAGCAGCAAAGGAAGCGGTTTGGATCAAGTAGTTCATCTATGAACTTGATGTGGTCTCATCAATGATCCAAACATGTGCTTCGCCGCTATCATCTTATCAGAGAGATCATCAGTAGGAATGAAATACAAATCGAGAAAATTCCCACTGAAAGGAACTTAGCGGATCCTTTGACTAAAGCTTTACCTCAAAGTAAGTTTGAGGGTCATGTTGGTGCTTATGGTATTGGATACCGTAGCGATTGGCATTAGGCCAAGTGGGAGTTTGTTAGTAATATATGAGAGATGTCCTAAGGCAATCGCCTTATGTATGAACCATTTATATGATAAATGAAGATTCACTATTTGAGTATACATGTTTAATGTATTTGATTGGATCTTAAACTCATTTCTTGAATGTCCACGATACGATTCACGGCATGAGAGAATTTGTGATTGGATCACAACTAGTGAGTATCTCTACATGTGTAATTGTGATGTATCGAATTATCCTAGTCGATGAATTGATGGATTTGGACACCATCAATTCATCGAGTTAGCACGAGGTATACTCCTTGGTGTATCCAAGCGGTGATTCTCACCGGGCCGAGACATAGTGATGTCCGAGTTGATCGTGGATGCTAGTTATGGTAACTAGTTCATTGGAGTGACCAGTAGTAAGACTTCATATGGTTCTCTGCATATATAGATATGTCGTGAAGTTCTTCTTGTAGCTTAAGTGCGATGTTCCTTTGACTTGCGGTATTCAAGTCATCTTGATCATGGAGACTTATGCTTTGACATCTTAAGCAAACATCTCTAAGGAGATGTGGACCCGGGATGATTGGGTATAAGTCGAAGTGATCGAAGGTGTTTGAATAGCCTATAAAGGATTCACCACTCCTTGCGAGGAGATGTATACCCATGGCCTCTCGTCGGATTGTTACTAAAGTCTTTGGCCAAAGCAATACATGTTTAGAGTAAGGTACTCTTCGATACATGTGGAGTAACTAGAATCCGTAGGACGAGGAAATGATACTTGGGCTAGGTGTGACGTAGTCAGCCTAGTGGGGACTGACACAATAGACCATGTCCTGAACCAAGTGGGTATAAGATGAGTGAAGTGAATGGGGCACGATTCATTCGAGCTACTGAAGGGTTTCAGAAATAGTTCTGGATCAACCGTTGATCTTTTCGGTTAATTGGGGATCATGATGTACTACTAGGTGCCACTCATGATCGTTCTATAATTAATTGTTAATTATAGACGGCCAACATAAACCGAGAACCTATTTGGTCACACGCACAACGAGTGTAATCCAAAGGATTTAAAACGAGCTTGAGAATGAGATTCTCAGACCGAGAGAAACTATGTTTGGTTGGACCAAACATAAAGCAAGCATGAAATTGTTTCAGTCGCAATGGAAGCGTGGATGGGGCTGCGTCTTATGAAGACGTAATGGATGGACCAAAATGGTTTGGTTCTAATCCAATGGATAAGAATAAACCAAAGGGTTTGGTTTATTTTAAACGAATGAACCAAAAGTTGGTTCGGTTCGTTTTAACTTAAAATAAACCATTATGGTTTGGTTTATTTTAACTTATCTTAATGGAGCGGGTTAACGGGCTTTATGGATATGATCCATTAACCATTAAGAGAATTAGTTCTCTATAAAATAGGGATTAAACCCTAACCCTAAACCTAATCAACTAGTTGCCGCCCAACACATTGTGGCCGCCCAACATCTTGTTGTCGCCCAGCTTGTGGTGCAGCCTTCCAACTTGTTGCCGGCGACCAAGCTTCAGCCGGTGAACCTCCGGCGACCCTCCGGTGATCCCCTAAAAGGTTCGGCATCAAGGTGAGCTTTTGTCTCCTTGTTTTGGCCGGCGCCTATCTCCTCCACCAAGCTGTCCAGTTTTCTGGACAGCTTCTTCTCCTCTCGTCGGAGCGTCGTTTGGACGACGGTTAGTGCTCCGACAGCGGCTAACATACCGGGGATTTGATCTCCGGTAATCCTCTGAGGTGGAGGACGAAGGATTCGTCAATCGGTTGACGAATACCTCTCCGGAGAAGCAAGTCTTGAGGACTTGTTTTAGGTCCGAATTTGGATTCGGATCGTGATCATCTCTCGATCACGTCGTCTTCAACACGAGGCTAGTAACCCGTACGAAGACGAAGCTCGTGGCTTGGCGAAGTCATCCCGAGGAGCTCGGCGTGGATACGGATAGAGACGATTCTTACGAGGATCGTTCCGGTTGATGTCGTTCCCGCTACACGTCATACGAAAGGTATAACGTAGTTTAATTTCCTTTTATTGCAATTTTAATTTACGGTTATGTCTACACTTGTTGTAATAGCATGCGTGTGTTGTGTGTGTTGTAATAAATAGGAGTATTTATTATTTTTATTGCTTTCGCTGTGCTCATGTTTACGAAACATGATCGAACACACACACGCCGCGGTGCCGGAAACCCAACAGTGGTATCAGAGCCCAGGTTGTGTTTCGACATAATCGTAAAAATGGTTTTGCGATAGTCATAATGTATTTCTGGAAGTTTTCTAAATTTTGGAAATTTAGAAGTATTTATGGAAATTTTTCAATTTTGGAAATTCTAGAAGTATTTATGGAAATCTTCCACTTTTGGAAAGTTGGAAGTATTTATGGAAATTTATATTTTCCATAAATAAAATATTTGATTAGATTCTGGAAATTTGTTTCCTAATTTAATCATGATTTGATTTGGGAAATCAAATCTTAAAATATTTAATTTCCATAAGTAGTTTTAAAGATTTAGGAAATTGGTTTCCTAAATAGATTTTCCTTAATCAAATAATTCCATGAATAAAATATGTGATTAGATTTGGAAATTTGTTTCCTAATTTAATTATGATTTGATTTGGAAAATCAAATCTTAAACATATTTTATTTCCATAAATAGTTATGACATATAAGGAAATTATATACATGACATAATTGTATGCCATGTAATTGCATTAGATGCATAACATTATGTCATGCGTGTCGTGACATGTAGATGTATGCCATGTATGTCATGCCATGTAGATAATAGTTATTTGCATGCAAAGAGGATGAGACATAAAAACCCTTAATCAATATTAAAGCCTACACCTTCCATTAATATGGTTAGAACCAGAGTTCTGTTTCTTGTTTGGGTTGTTGGACTCTCTCCAAGCTCGAACTGAATATGTTCAAACCATGGAATAGTTTAATACTAATATGGTAAGAGTCAGAGGTCAATCGTTAGCTTTGGTTGTTGGACTCTCTCCAAGCTGGGCTAATTGGTTGAATGCGCTCTAACCATATTAAAACTATGTCCCGATTAATGGGTTGGCTTTAACCTGGAGCATCGGCTTGTTGGACTCTCCAAGGTCGATGTAAAGGGAGGTGAAGTTGGGTGCTATGCATATGATGCATACTTGTTAATGTGTTAACAACCCGATGTATGTGTGAACATTCAATTAGTTGATAGCACATTGTGATAGTTGCATATACGGGATATGCAATCGGTATAGATGATACCTCAGAATCGTAGTTATGAATGGCTTGTTGGACTCTCTCGAGGTTGTTCATAACTATGATGGATATCAGCCCATTCGGAGATGGACCTACGATCTCCCGAAGTGATTTTGGGGATTTTGAAATTCGAAAAATGAATGGGATTTATAAATGTATATTGATGCATTTTAAAATCATTTTCTCATATATGCTCGTTTTGTATTTCTAGGTCAATAAATTGATCATGACGTCTTTGAATTTGCGCACTATTTTGGATTCGAACAAACTGACTGGGCCTAACTTCCTGGACTGGCTTAGAAACCTGAGAATTGTTCTCAAGGCGGAAAAGCTTGCATATGTCCTTGAAGAGCCTCTTCTGATCGCCCTAAGGGCGATGCAACTCAGACGAAATGTTGGTCTATCGAAGCATGTGGCGGTCTGGCTTGCATCATGCTAGCGGCGATGGTAGAGCTGCGAAGCGACATGAGCATATGGATGCTAACACTATGGTCTTCCATCTTCATGAGTTGTTCGATGAGCAAGCGAGATCCGAAAGGTTCGAGGTCTCTAGGCACCTCTTCACCACGAAGATGCAAGAAGGTTCGTCTGTAGTACAATTTGTGTTAAAGATGAACGGGTACATCGAGCGGCTAGCTACCCTCGGTTTTGTGATGGATCATGAGTTAAGTATTGACTTAATTCTGCATTGTTTGCCCAAGAGTTTCTCGATTTGTGATGAACTATCGGATGAATAAATTGGAATCCACCATTCCGAGCTCCTCAATATCTTGAAGGCTGTGGGCCTTACATGAAGCATGAGGAGAAGCGGTTACATTAGTTGATTCCTCAAAGAAAGGTTCTAAGAGGAAGGCAAAAGAATGTAAGAAAGGAAAGAAAAAGGCAAAGAAGGCGGAACTAACGAAAAGGGCACTTGCCATCACTGTGGCAAGGAAGGCCACCGCGAAGAAATCGCAAGATTTATCTTGAGTCCATGAAGAAGAAGAAGGCATCCGATGCCCCATCCTCTTCGTATCTTCGTTATTGATTGTCATTCTATTTCCTTAGACACTTGGGTATTGGATCTTTGGGTGTAGCTCACATATATGTAATGACATACAGGCTAAGGAATAGAAGAAGACTTGTCGAGAGTCAAATTTGCGAGTTGGCAATGGAGCAAAGGTTCTTTGCGATGCCATCGGAACTTATTTGCTGAAGCTCCCTAGTGGACTAGTCTTGGAACTGGACAATTGCTATTATGTTCCTTCTCTAATAAAGAACATTGTTTCTATTTCCTGCTTAAATAGAAATGGTTTCCATTTAACGTTTAGTAATAATTGTTGTTATATAACTTTGAATGGCGTACTTTATGGAACTGGAACTTTGAGTAATGGCATTTATACGTTGGACGTATCCAGTGACATTTTCAATATCGAAGCGAGCAACACGCGTGCTCGAAAGGATAATCACATAGACTCCTATATGTGGCATTGTCGTCTTGGCCATATAAGCAAGAAACGCATGTCCGAATTACATCGATGTGGAATTCTGGAATCGTTTGAATTGGATTCATACGATACATGCGAATCATACTTAAAAGGCAAGATGACTAAGTTACCTTTTTCTAGAAAAGGTGAACGAGTGGGAGAGTTACTAGGTTTAGTACATACTGATGTATGTGGACCTATGTCAACTCAAGCATTAGGAGGCTATAGCTACTTCATTACCTTCACCGATGATCACTCACGGTTTGGGTATATGTTCTTGATGAAACACAAGTCTGAAGCCTTTGAAAGGTTCAAAGAATTCAGAAATGAAGTAGAGAAACAACATGACAAGAGTATTAAAATACTTCGATCGGATCGAGGTGGTGAATACTTAAGTCAAGAGTTTCTTGATTATCTAAGAGACAATGGCATATTGTCTCAATGGACTCCGCCCTATACACCACATAATGGTGTATCCGAGAGGCGAATCGACCTTGTTGGACATGGTCAGTCAATGATGAATCATGCAACTCTTCCCAAGTCCTTTTGGGGTTATGCACTGATTTTGCTTACTTGTTAAGCATGAATGCCTACCAAGGTAGTCTCAACTACTCCATATGAGATATGGAATGGTAAGAAACCTCATGTATCTTACTTGAAGATATGGGGTTGTCTGCTTATGTGAAGCGGACATGTCGGATAAAGCTGGATGCTAAGTCGATAAATGTCTATTCATTGGATACCCTAAGGAAACAAGGGGTTACCAATTCTATCATCTGTGGAACAAAGGTGTTTGTTTCAAGGCATCTTTGTGTTTCTAGAGAAAGAGTTTCTCTTGCAAGAAAACGAGTGGGAGTGTCGTCGAGCTTGAGGAGGCTCGAGACTCAAATAGACATTGATGAGATAGGTGAAGCACAACAAATGACAACTCATAGTGATGAGCAATCGATTGGACCTATTGTAACACCACATCTTCGTAGATCCGTAGAACACGCAATATTCCCGAGAGATATGGATTTTCGTAAGTGAATCGACGACGTGTTACTCATTGATGATGAGGAGCCTACGTTATGAAGAAGTCGACAAGTTCAGAAGGGATAAGTGGCTTGGTGCCATGAAGTCGGAAATGGATTCCATGTACGAAAACCAAGTTTGGAACTTGGTTGACCCACCTGAAGGTATAAAGCCTATAGGGTGCAAGTGGGTTTTCAAGAAGAAAACCGACATGGATGGTAATGTGATTACCTATAAGGCTAGATTGGTGGCGAAAGGATATCGTCAAAAGCAAGGTGTTGATTATTACGAAACCTATTACTTTGTAGCTATCTTAAATCCATTCGGATGCTCCCGGCCATAAAGACTCATTATGATTATGAGATATGGCGGATGGATGTAAGACTTTCCTTAATGGAAACTTGCTCGAGGGCGTGTATATGATACACCGAGGGTTTCACATCGGTTGATAAAACCAAGGTATGCAAGTTGCGACGATCCATTTATGGATCGAAGCAAGCATCCAGAGGCTGGAATATCCGCTTTGATGAGACGATCAAAAGTTTGATTTCACAAAATCGAACGAACCTTGTGTGTACAAGAAGGTTAGTGGGAGTGCGATCGTATTCCTAGTATTGTATGTCGATGACATATTACTTATAGGAAACGATGTGTCAATCTTACAGTCAGTTAAGGTTTGGTTATCCAAGACATTCTCCATGAAAGACCTGGGAGAAGCAACCTACATCCTTGGGATTAAGATCTATAGAGATAGATCGAAACGGTTGCTTGGTCTTTCGCAGTACATATATAGACCAAAGTGCTAAAGAGGTTTAGCATGTCGGAATCCAAGAAAGGTTATCTCGCCCATCGGGCATGGGGTACACCTTTCAAGTCTATGTGTTCGCGCAGAAGCGAGAGGATTTGCATGAGTAAGATTCCCTATGCATCCGCAATAGGATCTATCATGTATGCTATGTTATGTACGAGGCCCGATGTATCGTATGCTCGAGTGTCACGGCAGATACTCAATCCGATCCAGAATGGATCATTGGGTGTTAAGACGATCCTTAAGTACTTGAGAAGAACTAAGGATGTGTTCCTAATATATGGAGAAGGGTACATGGTGATACGTGGGTATACGGATGCGGATCCAAATGCAGCAAGGATGATTCCATGTCTTAGTCCGGTATGTATTCACCTAGAATGGAGCGCAATAAGTTGGAAAGGTTCCAAGCTTGACACTATAGCGGATTACGCCACTAAAGCGAGAATCGTTGCGACTTGGAAGCAGCGAAAGCGGTTTGGATCAAGTAGTTCATCTATGAACTTGATGTGGTCTCATCAATGATCCAAACATGTGCTTCGCCGCTATCATCTTATCAGAGAGATCATCAGTAGGAACGAAATACAAATCGAGAAAATTCCCACTGAAAGGAACTTAGCGGATCCTTTGACTAAAGCTTTACCTCAAAGTAAGTTTGAGGGTCATGTTAGAGCTTATGGTATTGGATACCGTAGCGATTGGCATTAGGCCAAGTGGGAGTCTGTTAGTAATATATGAGAGATGTCCTAAGGCAATCGCCTTATGTATGAACCATTTATATGATAAATGAAGATTCACTATTTGAGTATACATGTTTAATGTATATGATTGGATCTTAAACTCATTTACTGAATGTCCACGATACGATTCACAGCATGAGAGAATTTGTGATCGGATCACAACTAGTGAGTATCTCTACATGTGTAATTGTGATGTATCGAAATTATCCCTAGTCGATGAATTGATGGATTTGGACACCATCAATTCTGTCGAGACTAGCACGAGGTATACTCCTTGGTGTATCCAAGCAGCTGATTCTCACTGGCTGGAGACATAGTGATGTCCGGAGTTGATCGTGGATGCTAGTTATGGTATCTAGTTCATTGGAGTGACCAGCCGTAAGACTTCATATGGTTCTCTGCATATATAGATATGTCAATGAAGTTCTTACTGTAGCTTAAGTGCGATGTTCCTTTGACTTGCGGTATTCAAGTCATCTTGATCATGGAGACTTATGCTTTGACATCTTAAGCAAACATCTCTAAGGAGATGTGGACCCGGATGATTGGGTATAAGTCAAGGATCAAGGTGTTTGAATAGCCTATAAAGGATTCACCACTGAGGAGATGTATACCCATGGCCTCTCGCCGGATTGTTACTAAAGTCTTCGCCAAAGCAATACATGTTTAGAGTAAGGTACTCTTCGATACATGTGGAGTAACTAGAACTGTGAGGACGAGGAAATGATACTTGGGCTAGGTGTGACGTAGTCACTTAGTGGGGATCGGCAATAGACCATGTCCTGAACCAAGTGGGTATAAGATGAGTGAAGGGAATGGGGCACGATTCATTCGAGCCATCAAGGGTTTCGTAAATAGTTCGATCAACTGCTGATCTTTCGTTAATTGGGGATCATGATGTACTACTAGGTGCCACTCATGATCGCTCTATAATTAATGGTTAATTATAGACGGCCAACATAAACCGAGAACCTATTTGGTCACACGCACAACGAGTGTAATCCAAAGGATTTAAAACGAGCTTGAGAATGGGATTCTCAGACCGAGAGAAACTATGTTTGGTTGGACCAAACATAAAGCAAGCATGAAATTGTTTCAGTCGCAATGGAAGCATGGATGGTCTTATGAAGACGTAATGGATGGACCAAAATGGTTTGGTTCTAACTAATGGATAAGAATAAACCAAAGGGTTTGGTTTATTTTAAACGAATGAACCAAAAGTTGGTTCGGTTCGTTTTAACTTAAAATAAACCATTATGGTTTGGTTTATTTTAACTTATCTTAATGGAGCGGGTTAACGGGCTTTATGGATATGATCCATTAACCATTAAGAGAATTAGTTCTCTATAAAATAGGGATTAAACCCTAACCCTAAACCTAATCAACTAGTTGCCGCCCAACACATTGTGGCCGCCCAACATCTTGTTGCCGCCCAGCTTGTGGTGCAGCCTTCCAACTTGTTGCCGGCGACCAAGCTTCGGGTGAACCTCCGGCGACCCTCCGTGATCCCCTAAAAGGTTCGGCATCAAGGTGAGCTTTTGTCTCCTTGTTTTGGCCGGCGCCTATCTCCTCCACCAAGCTGTCCAGTTTTCTGGACAGCTTCTTCTCCTCTCGTCGGAGCGTCGTTTGGACGACGGTTAGTGCTCCGACAGCGGTTAACATATCGGGGATTTGATCTCCGGTAATCCTCTGAGGTGGAGGACGAAGGATTCGTCAATCGGTTGACGAATACCTCTCCGGAGAAGCAAGTCTTGAGGACTTGTTTTTAGGTCCGAATTTGGATTCGGATCGTGATCATCTCTCGATCACGTCGTCTTCAACACGAGGCTAGTAACCCGTACGAAGACGAAGCTCGTGGCTTGGCGAAGTCATCCCGAGGAGCTCGGCGTGGATACGGATAGAGACGATTCTTACGAGGATCGTTCCCGGTTGATGTCGTTCCGCCTACATGTCATACTGAAAGGTATAACGTAGTTTAATTTCCTTTATTGCAATTTTAATTTACGGTTATGTCTACACTTGTTGTAATAGCATGCGTGTGTTGTGTGTGTTGTAATAAATAGGAGTATTTATTATTTTTATTGCTTCCGCTGTGCTCATGTTTACGAAACATGATCGAACACACACACGCCGCGGTGCCGGAAACCCAACAAAGATGTCAAAGTATAAGTCTTCATAATCAAGATGACTTGAATACCGCAAGTTAAAGGAATATCGCACTTAAGCTGTAGTAAGAACTTCATTGACATATCTATATATGCAGAGAACCATATGAAGTCTTACGGCTGGTCACTCCAATGAACTAGTTACCATAACTAACATCCACGATTAACTCCGGACATCACAATGTCTCCAGCCAGTGAGAATCAGCTGCTTGGATACACCAAGGAGTATACCTCGTGCTAGTCTCGACAGAATTGATGGTGTCCAAATCCATCAATTCATTGACTAGGGATAATTTCGATACATCACAATTACACATGTAGAGATACTCACTAGTTGTGATCCAATCACAAATTTTCTCATGTTGTGAATCGTATCGTGGGCATTCAATAAATGAGTTTAAGATCTAATCAAATACATAAAAACATGTATACTCAAATAGTGAATCTTCATTTATCATATAAATGGTTCAAACATAAGGCGATTGCTTTAGGACATCTCTCATATATTACTAACATGGACTGGTCACTTAGTCGTTGTCTCCAACGGACTAATCTAGGTCAGATTAGGGCACACCAATCGACTGCTCTAACCCATCAGTCGACTGCCCTTACATAGTAGTCGACTATAGATCTTTCTGTGCTCATGTTCATAAATTCTAGTCAACTACTATCCATGGCAGTCGACTACCAATAGCATATAGTAGAAGTCGAGCCTCTAGTCGACTACTGACCAGTCGACTGGAGCATAACCCCAGTCGACTACTCTAAGTCAACTAGGCTTCTGAGTGTCAAACACTCCCTCACTCGACTGGTCCATAACCCCAGTCGACTGGTAAACCTCAAACATGAGATTTAATCCAAGTATGATCCCCTCATACTTGATTGACCACCCTTAGCCTAAACTTAAGCCTTTTAGCCACCTCCATCAGTCTCATGTCTCTCGAAACCCTCGAGTTCGCGACTCTTCATCCTTCATGTTAGCCTTCAAGTGCTTCCATCGGCTATGTCATGCTAACCGGGTCCTTTATCAAGGTTCATTTGGACTTATGCCACCAAGACCCATGCTTGTACTTTATGCCGCCAACATCTCACCCTTGGACTTCCACATTGCCAAGATTCATTTGACTTACGCCGTTAAGACTCATGCTTGGACTTTACGCTGCCAAACCTACACCCTTGGACTTTCACATTGCCAAGTACCCATGACTTAGACTTTCCATTCCAAGACCATTCTTGGACTTTCCATGCCAAGATCATTTTTGGACTTTCTATGCCAACTCCATATTGGACTTTTCAATTGTCAAAGTTCACTTGGACTTTAAGCCGCCAAATTTACACACTTGGATTTATGTTGCCAGACTATACCTTTGGACTTTACCATTGTCAAGTACCCATGAATGGGCTTTCCTTGCCAAGATCATTCTTGGACTTTCCTTACATCCAAACTTAGACTTCCATGTCAAGTATCCAAACTTGGACTTCCGAAATCGATTGCTCCAACAATCTCCTCTAAATAATCTCTCCCCATATGACTTTGGATATTCCAATCATCCACTGTCATATGACCAACATATAGTCAAACCATATTATCACACAATGGTCAAATTCATTGTCAAACATTAAAATATGACTCGAGTCCTATTTGAGTTTGATCAATATTGACCCGGAGTCTATTGCACCAACACACCCTATCACTATTATAATCTCTATACAATGATAAATTTGTTCGTAAACCTAAATTGTTAAGTAATTAAAACAAGTACAAGTGAGCATCAAGCTTGAAGTAAGACCTGTCCAATTTATCTCCCTCTTCGATAGGGAGAGAAGAGTCGCTAACGTAGCAATTTCATATTTGAAGTAGAAAGGTCAATGGAGAGGGTGATTCTGAGAAACCTTTCTGGTTGATTTTTCCAAAGTTTACTACTTGTTGCAAGCAAGGATTGTCGTAGAGAAGCTTCAGAACCCGCTGACACTCGCTAAATAGGAGGATAAAGTTCAAAGGCTTAGCGATGCTTGCAATTGGCTCAGGATAACATCTAGACGAAGTTGGTGCTCACTTTGATCACATGAAATGGAATAAAGACAAATTGGGTAGGAAGAGCATTGATCCTGTTCAGATTCTCCGATCAAATTTATTACTAAAGCGTTGCGCTGCTTTTTGTGAAGATAGACGTCCTTCTAAAAGAAAAATACATTACAGAAGATTCAATATTGGTTATTTTCAATGTCAATGTATACCACATAACACTTCTGACGTTTAAAACAATTTAGAAAATATACTCCTCCAAACTTGTACAATTACATTATGTTTTTAGTAAAAGCAGTCCTTGAAATTTACACGTATCTCAACCTTGCAAAAGAAGCAAATCTATGTTGCACATTGCATAAACACAAGCAAATCTGTTGTTGCACATTACATAAACACATTACGAAACACATGATGAACGTGAAATAGAACAGAATAAATCTTTGAGATTTCGATTCTAGAATATCTTTGTGACCATCTCTTCCTTTGAACAGAGTTAGAAGACACTCCTGAGCACATAAACTAATATTTTTTGAATAGCTCTGCATGAGAAACAGTGAACAGGTGAAGTCCTTTTCAATCATCGGGATCCAATCTTACTGGACATCGATGACCTCATATTTACAATGGCTGATCCATCTGCTCCCAACTTAATGGCCTGTCTGCCTGCTGCTAGGAATCTCGAAACAGCTCTTTCTATGTATGAATTGGCTTCCCTGATGGTCATATTCTTGTTTGTTTCACTGCTGAAGCTGGTCACAAAGTAATCGCCATTGAGAAATGCAGCCAATTGAACTAGTTCTCTTTGGAATTCTGAAAGCAAACTATCTTCTTTTGGATCAATGATTCTCAGAGGACGAACATCGGGTAATGTTTCTACAAGGAAAAAAAATTCGACTATCACCTTAACAATGCAGAAAGCATCAAACACATTTCTTATTTGCAAGGTGTCTACCTATCACACAGTGCTTGTTTTATCGACCTTCCTTTTTGAGCTTAATAAAAGAGAAGAAATAGTTTTATAAAAAAATGGAAGAAAGTGATCAGAATTTAGAATGAACACATTATACTTGCACAAGAGCAATGTTTATTGGAACAATTGTGCGGGTGCTAGCATGCATTATACTACAGCTTGAGTTGATGCATCAATGCTAGGACACTTTAGTAGCGCTTTGTCTGTCTAGGCAAATCCTTAACCTTGCTGACGCAGGGCAAGCAACATGCAAACCCCTAGGCTTCACACTAACATCTTTATGTATTTGGATCCATTAGTATTCTGTTGTAATTGTCGCGATTATGATACCGCTGCTAGTCCCAAGCCTGGCTAAAAAACAATGGAGAGTTGCATTGGGTTGTCAATCAACTTCAAACACAAGAAAATGTAACATAGGCGGAGAAGCGGGATGGGTGCACCCTTCGATGCGTGCTATTAGAAGAGAGGGGCAGAGAGAATCGAAGGAGATGAGAACTCGCAAACAAAGAGGAATCCACCTCTAGGCTTAAACGAAATAAAATAGCTTCATTAACCAAAAACTAATCACCCTTACAAGAGTCTTGGTTTAAATAGACTAGGAATTGAGAAAAATCCGTAACAAAAATAGAAAAATTCAAAAACAAACTGAAACAATCAAAATCTTAATTTACTAGGTTGGAACGACGACATAACACGGTCGTGTCAAGTAACACGGGTTGACTGTGTTGACAACCATGGTCGTGGTAAAGGTCACGGGCAAGTCGTGCTCCTCTCGGAAGACAACTTCTTCCTCGGCAACTTAGTGTTAGTAATATATGAGAGATGTCCTAAGGCAATCGCCTTATGTTTGAACCATTTATATGATAAATGATGATTCACTATTTGAGTATACATGTTTCCATGTATTTGATTAGATCTTAAACTCATTTACTGAATGTCCACGATACGATTCACAGCATGAGAGAATTTATGATTGGATCACAACTAGTGAGTATCTCTACATATGTAATTGTGATGTATCGGAATTATCCCTAGTCGATGAATAGATGGATTTGGACACCATCGATTCTGTCGAGACTAGCACGAGGTATACTCCTTGGTGTATCCAAGCAGCTGATTCTCACTGGCTGGAGACATTGTGATGTCCGGAGTTAATCGTGGATGTTAGTTATGGTAACTAGTTCATTGGAGTGATCAGCCGTAAGACTTCATATGGTTCTCTGCATATATAGATATGTCAATGAAGTTCTTACTGCAGCTTAAGTACGATGTTCCTTTGACTTGCGGTATTCAAGTCATCTTGATTATAAAGACTTATGCTTTGACATCTTAAGCAAGCATCTCTGAGGAGATGTGGACCCGGGATGATTGGGTATAAGTCGAACTGATCGAAGGTGTTTAAATAGCCTATAAAGGATTCACCACTCCTTGCGAGGAGATGTATACCCATGGCCTCTCGTCGGATTGTTACTAAAGTCTTTGGCCAAAGCATTACATGTTTAGAGTAAGATACTCTTCGATACATGTGGAGTAACTAGAATCCGTAGGACGAGGAAATGATACTTGGGCTAGGTATGACGTAGTCAACCTAGTGAGGACTGATACTATAGACCATGTCTTGAACCAAGTGGGTATAAGATGAGTGAAGGGAATGGGGCACGATTCATTCGAGCTGCTGAAGGGTTTCAGAAATAGTTCTGGATCAACCGTTGATCTTTTTGGTTAATTGGGGATCATGATGTACTACTAGGTGCCACTCATGATGGATTCTATAATTAATGGTTAATTATAGGCGGTCAACATAAGAACCTATTTGGTCACACCGCTGTGGCGTAATCCGAAGGATTTAAAACGAGCTTGAGAATGAGATTTTCAGATCGAGAGAAACTAGGTTTGGTTGGACCAAACAAGAAGCGAGCATGAAATCGTTTCAGTCGCAATAGAAGCGTGGATGAGCCGTATCTTATGAAGACATGATGGACGAACCAAAATGGTTTGGTTCTAATCCAATGGAGGAGAATAAACCAAAGGGGTTTGATTTGTTTTAAACGAATGAACAAAAGTTGGTTCGGTTCGTTTTAACTTAAAATAGACTAAATCGGTTTGGTTTATTTTAACTTAAATTAATGGAGCGGGTTAACGGGCTTTTGGTTATGATCCGATAACCATTAAGAGAATTTGTTCTCTATAAAATAGGGCTTAAGGGTTTTATTAAGCCCTAATCCAAGCAACCCTAATATTGCCGCCCACCTCCCTCTCTTCTCCTAGTCTTGCGGCGTGACTCCTTGCGCGCCGCTTCTCCAACGGCGTCCGGCATGCCGTCCTCCCCACCTACGTGCTGTTCCGGAGGAGCTCCGGTGATCTTCCTTTGCTCCGACGACAAGGTGAGCATCTAGCTTTCCTTATTTGGCCGGCGCAAGGTCTCCACCAAAGCTGTCCAGTTTTCTGGACAGCTTGTCTCCTTCTTGTCGGAGCGTCGTTTGGACGACGTTTGAAGCTCCGACAGCGCCTTCCTTGTCGGGGATTCGATCTCCGGCAATCCTCATAGGTGGAGAACGAAGGATTCATCAAACGGTTGACGAATTCCTCTCCGGAGAAGCGAGTTTTTGAGGACTTGTTTTTGGATCCGAATTTTGATTCAGATCGTGATTTTCTCTCGATCACATCGTCTTTAACACGAGGCTAGTAACCCGTACGAAGATGAGGCTCGTGACTTTGTGAAGTCATCCCGAAGATACTCGGCGTGGATACGGATAGAGACGATTCTAGCGAGGATCATTCCGATTGATGTCGTTCCTACTACACGTGATACGTCAGGTATACGTAGTTTAAGTTTCCTTTTATTGCAAAATTTGAATATACGGTTATGTCTACACATGTTGTACTATGCATACGTGTGATGTGTGTATTGTAATAAATTAGATTTATTATTTTATTCCTTCCGTTGTGCACATGTTTACAAAATATGTTCGAACACACACTCGCCGCGGTGCCGGAAACCCAACACTTAGGGCATAGCCGTATTATTGAGCGTGGTCTGACCATGTTAGGAACCACGGTCGTGGTAGGGGGCATGAGCAGGTCGTGGTTCCCACTGGAGGCCTTTGTCGAACCACGGAATGACCTATGCCCGTGGTGGTGACCACAGATAGGTCGTGATAGCTTCTGAGAGCTCCTTTATGCCTTGTTTCGATTCAAAATGAAACATATCCATGTCAAGGGGTCATGGAGGTGTTGAAATCCTTGTTTTGGGACTCAATTTCTCCTCGTCATGACTTAGAGGATGGCGGGATCACATCTTAAGATAAGAGTTGATCGAGTTGTTGGGTGCACCTGCATCAGTCACTCGGGGTTGAAAAGAACTCGTCCTCGAGTTCGAACCAATGTCATCGCCTTCTTTGCCATAAGGAATCATGCTCTTTCGGATGTGTCCTCGGTCCACTAGCTTCATCACCTATCGCCTTGCCGGTAAATCTAAAATGCTACTCGAGCGAAGTAGTAGGGCATAGGTGGCTTTCTCTCATGCGATCACCTCAAAATACCTAGCCATAGAAAGAATAGAAGAGATAGAAGATACTAACATAGGTGTGGGATCCTCCCGCTGGAATACAATCTCCTATCCTTCGATATAGGTGTTTTTTTGTCCATCGTATATAGCTTCATGATCAGGCGACCAAGGTGGTTCCAACAATATGCAGCATGCAATCATCACTTCAACCTTGAAGAGGAGAAGATCCCTTTGAATAGTCATCATCTCGTGGTTATCTCTGTAAAGTACCTCATCATCATCGCTCTCGTCATAGACGCCCATGTCGTCTTCATCGTAGATGTCCACGTCTTCTTCGTAGATGCCCATGTCTTCTTTAACAAATATGTCATCCTCATCGTGAATGCTCATGTTCATATCTTCTTCACCAATATGTCATCTTCATCATAGATGTCAATGTCTTCTTCAACCGATATGCCGCCTTCATTATAGATGCTCATATCTTCTTCGACCGATATGTTCATGTCTTTTTCAACCAACCAAGGCTGCTCGTGCCCATCTTTGTACATGACCTAATCAACATCATCTTCATCATAGATGAGGTCTTCCATATTTTCTTCAATCACCTCATCTTCATCATCGTAAACGGGATCTTCCATATCTTCAATTATCTCGTCAACGTTATCATTGTTATAAATGGGGTCTTGCATTACCTCTTCATTGTAGATGGAGTCTTTCATTACCTCATCAATGTCATCTTCGTCGTAGACAGGGTCTTCCACGTCTTCTTTAAACTCAGTGCTCTCAAATCGTCCTCGTCATAGGCAGGATCTTCTATGTCTTCTTCAATAACATCATCATCGTAGACGGAATCTTTCATGTCTTCTTCAATTACCTTGTCAACGTTATCGTCGTCGTAGACGGGGTTTTCATACCATTCTTTGCGACCATGGTGTTCACAATGAAGTGGGTTTTTAGAGCGTCGAAGACTTACCTTAAGTTCTCACAGTGTTACACGCCGAGTTAACGCTCCAATTTTTCTCCGTAGATTCTTGATGATCTCTTGGGAACTTCGATTATGGGGCGTCTTCCTTAATCGAAACCTGTCTGTCACGGCCATGATCACGACGACCATCCCTAAATCACCGATATAACTCCGTGATTTGTCTCTGTAGATCGATGAGCTCATGGGTACTTTGATCCTGGGATGGGGTTTTCTCAATCGGAACCTACCTGTCACATCCATGACCACGACCACAACGTCCCTCTATGGATCTAGGGTTTTAAAACCAACTGCCGCAGGCGGAATAGCAGGATAGATGCACCCTTCCACGCGCACTATTAGAAAAGAAGGGTAGAGAGAATCGAATGAGAAGAGAATTCGCAAACAAAGAGGGATCCACCTCTAAGCTTAAACGAAATGAAATAACTTCATTAATCAAAAACTAATCTCTCTTACAAGAGTCTTAGCCCATGTTTAAATAGACTAGGAATTGAAAAAAATTTGTAATAAAAATAGACAAATTCAAAAACAAACTAAAACAATCAAAATCCTTATTTATTGGGCTGGAGCGGCGGCGTGCCACGGTCGTGTCATGTAACACGGGTTGGTCATGTTGACGACCACTATCATGGTGAAGGTCATAGGCAAGCCATGCTCCTCTCAGGAAACTTCTTCCTCGGCAGCTTAGAGCACGACTGTGTCGTTGAGCACAATCTAGCCTTGTTGGGAACCATAATCGTGGTGGGGACCACAAGCAAGCTGTGGTTCCCACTGGAGGTCTTTGTCGAACCACGGAATGGCTCATGCCCATGGTAGTGACCACAGGTAAGTCGTGGTAGCCTCTGAGAGCTCGTTTATGCCTCGTTCCAATCCAAAATGAAATATATTCATTTAAGGAGGTCATGGAGGTGTTGAAATTCTTGTTTTGGAGTTCAATTTATCCTCGTCATGACTTAAAGGAAGGCGGAATCATATATTAAGATAAGAGTTAATCGAGGTGCTAGATGTGCCTGCATCAAAATATTATATGAATGGATCCATGAAGTTATTATATCAATACTAGATTATATCTCGAAAAGAACACATTGCAATATCTCACTGCAACTTCTCGGGAAGGACTACTATATTTCTATAAGAACTTAGGCGTAGTATTAAATATATAAAAAATTTCACACTGTAAGTTAGATAAGAATAGACATTATAAGAATATTGATTGTCTTAAATTTACAATATGCAACATAGGAACACTCATTGGTAAAGCAATAGAGATATTAGATACGATGATTATGAAAAGAATTAATATTTTGTATTTACAAAAGAAAAAAGGGCTAGGAGAGAAGGAAAAAATAATAAAGAATTCAGATTTGAAATGGAGTAACTATTCTTATAGATAGTTCGTTGAAGAGTTTGTTAAAGAATGAAGTAATAGTAGTTAGAAAGGGGATCAAGATAGTGGTGACGAAAAAAACTATTAATGTAATTAGCATATATATACCTTAAATGATTAGATGAAGACACCAAATATAAATTTTATGAAGACTTAGGTGAGATTATATAAACATATTTTGTGAAATAAATGTCAGTCTGGTGCACGAAGCTCTTGTCAATGTAAGTCCCGAGTAAGGATCAAACCACATTAAATCCATTGTACACAACCTTACTCTGTATTACAAGAGGCTTTTTCTATGACTCAACCCCATGACAAAAAAAATGCTAAATAAGATCATTTTAAAAGGAGAATATCTAAATGAATATATATAGGAATAAGAGATGAGAAATATGATAAGGTACATATGAATTATAGTTTTGGAACAAAAAATTAAGAAGAAAAATTATATCAAATTTTGTGATAGCATATGAACTTATAATAGCTATTTTTTTCAAAAAATATACTTGGTTATGTTTAAAAGTGAATAATAAGTTACAAATTGACTTTCTTATGATCAGAAAAAAAGTTAAAAAGATTTATAAAAATTGCACGATGATCTTTGAAGCAAGTTTAACTATCCAACATATATTAATAGTATTAGATATACACCTTAAGTACAGTATTAAAATAAGAAAAAAGTGTATGATCCTTAGAAGCAAGTGATGGAAGTTAGGATTGAACTGGCTACCGAGTCGTGATGCTAGTGGAGCTACTTGGAGGAGCAGCGGAGTAGCTGGGCTAAGTGGCGGTGCTGCCCAACAACGGAGCAATGCTGCCTGGCAGTGGAGCGGTGCAGTCTGACAACGGAGCAGTGCTACTTAGTAGCGAGCGAAGGAGCAACCTGCATGCAAAGTGGTCACCGCATCGCAAGTCATCAAATCGAGGCTAACCTTTGAAGGAGAGCACTGACAATCGCCGAAGCAAGACAAGAGAAGACCACCTGTGCCCTTCCCACTAGGGACAAACCGGTTGGTGAGTTCCTGCTATGTGAGGGACAGATTCAAGCAGGCTGCTACCAACCTTTCCCATTTGGGCACACACAGGTTCTGCCTGCACTATTGTCCCACTGCCCCTATCCCTTTCTCAGGAGGAATACTGCCCCCAGGCAGGAGCCTACTCAATAGCAGCCTACAGGGGTGCCAGAGCAGACAATAGCCCTTGTCCAACATGAGCCAAACGGAGAAGAACAATTAGCACTGGTGCCCGTCAGCATTACACAGTATGCAGCAGGGATTGCAGATACTGGCCTTGAAGTTGTCCAAGCTGGCAAACCAACTTTGTTGGACCCTGCCAACTCAAAATCCAATCTACAACTGGATAGGCAGCATGAGCCAGCAAAGCCTATTGGAACGGAAGCAAACGACCACTCGAAGGATGAATCCAAGAAGATGTGGGCTAGCTTGTTTCGGGATAACCAGAAGGCCAATGCATCCATGGCACTACATCATCTAGAGTAGAATGGGGATTGTCTGAAGATTGCTTTCGACTACATTGATACGGTAGAAGATGTCGTTGGATTACGTCTCATCGGATGCTTCATGGAGCGCAATTCAGGGTGCGTAAGAACCATGGCAATTGCAAACTAATGGCAGACTCCATGCCACTTCTTCATGCACAAGAGCAGGTGAATTGCCTTCAAGTTTGACATGGCACAGGATCGAGACCAAGTGTTAGGGGCGGCCCATATTTCAATTTTGGCAGCCCACTTTTCCTCAAGCTCATGCCAAGCTGCTTCCTTTTTGCTGAAGATGAAAGATTTATCCTAGTTTGGTCCTTTAAGGTTGTTGATGCATTTGGCGGACAGAGGCTGCGGAGCTAAATCTAGCAGAATCACAACCTCCTCGACATGCATCTTTAGTGCAAAGACCACTAGTGCCCTTCCCACTAGTGACAAATCGGTTGGTGAGCTCCTGCTATATGAGGAACAGATTCAGGCAGGCTGCTACCGACCTTTCCCATTTGGGCACACACAGGTTCTGACTGCACTACTGTCCCACTGCTCCTATCCCTTTCTGAGCCAAGCATGGCCAGGGCTAGGAGGAATACTACCCCCCTACTCAATAGCAGCCTACAAGGGCGTCAGAGCAGACAATAACCCTTGTCCAACATGAGCCAAATAGAGCAGAACTGTTAGCAATGGTGCCAGTCAGCATTACACAGTAAGCGACAGGGATTGCAGATACTTGCCTCGAAGTTGTCCAAGCTAGCAAACCCTTTATAGGACCCTGCCAACTAGGAAGCCAATCTACAGCTGGATAGGCAGCATGAGCCAACAAAGCCTATTGGAACGGAAGCAAACGACCACTCAAAGGATGAATCCAAGAAGATGTAGCCCAACTTGTTTCGGGATAATCGGAAGGCTAGCACGTCCATGGCACTACACCACCTAGAGTGGAATAGGGATCGCCTGAAGATTGCTTTCGATGACATTGATACGATAGAAGATGCCTTTGGATTATATCTCATCAGATGCTTCATGGGGCGCAATCAAGAGTGCGCAAGGACCACAACGATTCCAAACCAATGGTGCACTCCATACCCTCTCTTCATGCACAAGAGAGGGTGGATTGTCTTCAAGTTCGACATGGCACAGGATCGTGACCGAGTGTTAGGGGGTGGTCCGTATTTCGATTTCGGCAGGTCGCTTTTCCTCAAGTTCATGCTGAGCTGCTTCCTTTTCGCTGAAGATGAAAGATTTATCCTGGTTTGGTTCCATATCCAGTCTCCCGGCGGATTGCTGGGCTCCAAGGGTTTTGAGCCTTGTCGGTTTAGAGATTGGGCGTCCGCTGTATACGGACAAACTCACACGCACTAGGGAAAGACTCAGCTATGCTCATAGAGGTCGATGCTTAGGTGATGCGAGTGGACACATCACCCATCACACTACCAACAGGGGCTCAGATCGACCTGAACATTCAATTCAAAGCCATGCCAAAATATTATGGTCGCCTACAAATTAGACATAGTAAGGAATCCTTCAAGGCTACCAATGCATCTGACTCACGGACAGAGGTTGCGGAACTGAATTCAGCAGAATCACGCCCTCCTCGACACCAAGCTCGCTCACAGAAGCGACAACAGCAATTGATCAGGCCAGTCACCCTCGACGACGTCTAGAAGGTGCTAAAGGACATCGACAATGACCAAGCACCAAGGTCGAATGGCTACGGCGCCAAGTTCTTCAAATCTGAATGGGACACGATGAAGTCCAATCTGTTTACTGTAGTGCAGGAATTCTTCACAGCAGGGCAACTTCTCAAACAGTGAAATCTTACCATAATGGTGCTAATTCCCAAGTCGGACCACACCCCAAATGTCACATGCTATGGCCAATTTCCTATTGCATGGTTGTATACAAACTCATCTCCCTATTGCATGGTCATATACAAACTCATCTCTAAGATCATAGCCATAAGAATGCAAGAGAACATCAAAGTCTCTTCGATTTAGCACAAGCAGCATACGTTGAATGTCGGTCATTAGTGGAGTACACTTCGCTCAAGAACTACTACAAAAATATACAAGAAAGAGGATCTCCTCGAGATGTGTCCTTACGAATTAGACATAGTAAGGAATCCTTCAAGGCTACTGTTAGAATATTATAGATATGACTAGGGATAATTTATTATCCCTAAATATCATTAGGAATAATTATTTCCTAGGATAAAATTTGATTTATTCTTAGGATAGGGTTTGATTTAGTCTTTTGAATACGCCCTAATCTTGTATATAAATAGGACTTCTTTCATGTAATTGAGGTATCTCAAAATTACGAAATAACATGGTATCAGAGCTTAGGTTTTAGGTTTCCGCCTGCTATTGTTTCGCGTTTCTCTTTCTCGGCTTCGCTGCTTCACGCTTCTCCGCGATCTCTTTCCCCGCGAGCACGCAGCGTCCTCCGGGAAACCTCTTCTTCTTTCACGCGCGGAAGCAGGAATCGCGAGCGGCGGCGACTTCTTCTTCTTCCTCGCGAGCGGCGTCTTCTTCCCTTCACTCGCGCGGCGACAGCAATCTCCTTCGGCTTCCGCCGGCAGCTCCTTCGTCTTCTTCCCCTCACTCGCGCGGAAGCCTCCCCCTGCGCCTTCCATCCTGCAACCCCTCTCCGCCTTTCGTGCTCCCGTCGCCAACATCTCCGCCAACATCCTCCACTGCAGTGTGTTATTTTTCGTGTGCTGCGTCCCGCCGACGACGAGGAGTCTTCGTTCGTGTCTTGGTCTTCTACTAGCTGCCTCTTGCCTCCCACACCGTCAGCTCTCCTCCGACAGAGGGATTTCCAGCAGTGCTCCAGCAGTGCCCACGTGCCTCACGCTGTTCGTCAGGCAGAGGGAAACGAGCACGACCGCCTGGAAATCAGTCCTATCAGAGGGCCATTCTCAGCCTCCTTCGGTTTCTCGGAGGCCAAGGTCGGCCTGTCTGGTAGTTTCCCGGGACATCACTTGCTTTCCTCGTGAACGACACGATTCCTTCCGGTAGCTTCCTTTCGGACCATCCAGCTTCCTTCCGCCACCTCAGGCGGCCTCGCACGCGATTTACTAAGTCTGGTCGTCGTCAATGCGATCGGGCGGCTGCATGCACTGCGGCTAATATTTTCCGAGCTCCAATCGATCAATACTCATTCGTTTCGCATGACTACCTCCAAAGACTTCAAGTCGGAGTTCTCAATTTTTACCAACCACGTAACGTACTTGGCACCACTCGTCATGGTAAGAACTACTCCTCTTGGGCCTCTTACATTGAGCTTTGACTTATTGGACAGGGTTATGAAACACATCTCACACAAACTGAAGAGGATATTCAAGTGGTCGATCGTCTTTTATGGAGAAAGGTTGATGCTCAGTTGTGTTGCATTATCTGAGCCACCATCCATCCATCTCTCCGTGATGTCTTCCGGACTCAAAAGACCTACAAGGATGTTTGGATACAAGCTCAACAACTCTTTACGAACACTTCTCGGCAACTCTATCAAGTTTGTGATGACCTCATGACCATCCTTAATGCCCGTCAGATCAAGGAGTCTATGTCAACTTATTTGGGATCAGTCTCTAGCCTTCTGTGTGAGTTCAATGTCCCGCTCCCACCTGCGGCCACTCCTGTTGCATAGCTTAAAAATCGGAAGAAATTTTTTATGTCTCTGGTGTTATATGGTCTGCCCTCAGATTACTCTCATGTTCGTGATCAGATCCTGGGCAGCCCCATAGAGGCCACCATGGACTCTACCTGGGCGACTCTCCTCCGTGTCCCTACCAGAGTCTTGACATTACCATCTTCCGTTCCGGTTGACTCTTCAGCATTGGTCTCTGGAAACAATAACAAACCTCCACCATGTAAGAATGGCAAAGGGCGTCCTTGGTGTAATCATTGTCACCGACCAGAACATACGATTGATAAATGTTGGAGTCTCCATGGTCGACCTCCTCAGATCGCTCGGACGCTTGAGTTCTATTACGATTCAACTCCCCCACAAATACACCACCCAACCCCACCGCCTCAGTTGACACCAGCTCCAACTCCACCGCCTTCCTATGATGACTTTCTGAAGTGGTATGAGGATCGACGGGAGTCTAATTCCCTTGCTACCATTACACAAGTTGATAATTCCTTTACTAGCATATCTCGCTCTTCGGGTCCTTGGGTACTTGACTCTGGGGTCACCGATCATATCACTGGTAATAGATCTCTTTTTTCCTCACTATCTACTTCCGGTTATTTATCCTTTGTCACCATGGCAAATGGTTCTCAAACTCAATCCAAAGGTGTTGGTATTGTTCATTCTTCTCCATCTCTTCCCATTCAAAATGTTCTTTTTGTTCCCAGAGCTCCCTTTAATTTATTATCAATAAGTCAGCTCACTCGGTCTCTTGATTGTGTCATCTCATTTACTAAATCTTCTGTTTCATTACAGGACCGAAGTACGGGGAGGATGATTGGCTCCGGATATGAGTCTCATGGTCTATATCAACTTCACCAAAACTCTCTTGTTGGCGACAAAGATCTCCACTTGTTATCCATACCGAGTCACTAGTCTTGATAAGTTAAAACAATTACATCCTAGTCTCGCCACTAGTTTGTCTCATGAGTCGTGGCCGCCAGCAAGTACGACGTAGTTCGCTTTCTCCTCGCATTATAAGTCGCCACGCCTCCCTCGCTTTGGTTCATTCCGATATTCGGGTCCAAATCAGGTTGCCTCTACATCGGGGCATGATATTTCATACCTTTGTAGACGATTTTTCCGCCAGACTTGGTTATATCTCGATGAAGAATCGCTGAATTATTTTCTATTTTTCAATCTTTTAATGAAGTTAAAACACAATTGGTATCCTCTTCGATCCTCGCAGAGTGATAATGCACGTGAATATCTATCTACCCGCTTCAAACCTTCGCATCTCACCGTATTACATCGAAAGTCTTGTCCTCATACCCCCCAACAGAATGGAATGGCAGAACGAAAGAATCGTCATCTTCTCGAAACCACCCGGACTCTTCTCCTCCACTCTTACGTTCCTCTTCGTTTTTTGGGTGACGCCGCATTTCATCGCATGTTATCTCATCAATCGGATGTCTTCCTCTACTTTACAAAGGTCAAATACTTCATCATGACTTTATCCAAAGCACCTTCATCCTTACCACCTAGGGTCTTTGGTTCTACATGTTTTCGCTTCACGCTTGATCCTGCATCGATAAACTCTCTCCTGGCCGTCGATAAATGTGTTTTCGGGTACCCACTGGCCTCGTAAAGGGTATAAGTATTATTCCCTACTCTCGCTTCTGATTTCATCTCTGCCACGCCACGCTCTTTCGATTCCGCCTTTCGGGTCTTCGAGTCATCGTCAATTTTATCCTTCTATGTCTCAGATTTGATCCTCCGAGGATTCTCTATCACCCACCCCAATTCCTCCTCCGCTGCAGTTTATCGCTGCGTCCTCGTCTTGCTCTTGCCACGCACCAACACCGACTGCCACATGGAATCATCTCCGAACTGTGTCCTCCGCCTTCCTCCCTCCAGCCTTCCGAGTCCGATATTCCATCGCCCTTGGAAAAGTATCGCCCACTCGTAATCCTTCTCCACATTATGTTTCTTCGAGTTATCATCGCCTTTCTCCTTCCTATTATTCTTGTCTTTTCTCCTTGTCTGCTTCTCTTCCAAAGACTCGCAAGAGATGATTTGCCCATCCAGACGGAACAGGCTATGCCAACGAAATGAGTGCCTTACGAGTGAGTCAGGACTTGGGATCTCGCCTCTACCACCAGAAAGTCGGTTGTTGGTTCATCGATGGGTATATACAGCCGAAGGTCAGTCCAGACGGAACGGCCGACGGGCTTAAGGCTCGCCTCGTTGCTAAAGGTTATACTCGGATCTTCTGATTGGATTACGGGGACACATTTTCTCCCGTCGCCAAGACGTCCTCTATACGCTTACTCATGTCCATTATCGCGATTCAATACCGGTCTCTTTATCACTGACATTAAGAATGCGTTCTTACACGCGACCTCAAGAAGTCTACACGAGCAACCTCCGTGTTTTGTTGCCAGAGTCTTCTCGTCTTGTGTCGCCGCCATAAAATCTTTATACGGTCTCGCAACAACCGAGCATGGTTCGATAGATTTAGTATTGTAATTCAATGCCTGCATTTAATTTGAGCGAGGTCGACCATTCGCCTTTATCGCCACTCATCGAATCGTCAGATCTACCTAGTGGTTTATGTTGATGATATCATTATCACAAATAAAGTGATCATCTCGATCTCACAGTGAAACAACTTTTCAAACATTTTCGAACAAAGGATCTCGGAGACTTAAATACTTCTTGGGGATGAAAGTAGCACATTATATCTCAAAGGAAATATGCAATGGATATTTTAGAAGAAACAGGAATGTTAAACTCAAAGACAGTTGACAACCCTATGGATCCTAATGTCAAGCTCCTACCAAATTAGGGGGAGCCTCTACTAGATCCTGAACGATACAGGCGACTAGTAGGAAGACTAAGTTACCTTACTGTTACTCGTCCAGATATCTCATTTGCAGTAAGTATAGTAAGTCAGTTTCTCAACTTTCCGTGTAAAGAATATTGGGATGTTGTGATTAGCATTGTTCGATATATCAGAGGCACTCCAGGAAAAGGTCTTTTGTACGAAGACAAAGGACATACTCGAGTCATAGAATATTCTGATGCAGACTGGGTAGGATCTCCCATTGATAGATCTACTTCTGGTTTTTGTATATTTGTCGGAGATAACCTTGTTTCTTGGAAAAGCAAAAAGCAGAATTTTGTGGCAAGATCTAGTGCAGAGGCAGAGTATCGAGCTATGGTCATAGCCAATCAAGAACTTCTATGGCTCAAACAGTTGCTTCAAGAGCTAAGGTTTGGAGACGTTACACAAATGTCACTTATATATGATAACCAAGCCACCATGCATATTGCCTCAAATCCAGTTTTTCATGAGAGGACAAAATATATTGAAGTCGACTGTCACTTTGTCAGAGAGAAAGTCATATCTGGAGAAATATCTACTAGTTTTGTTAACTCACATGATCAGCTAGCAGATATATTTACTAAGTCACTGAGAGGTCCTCGAATTGACTACATATGTAACAAACTGGGTGCATATAATTTATATTCTTCAGCTTGAGGGGGAGTGTTAGAATATTATAGATATGACTAGGGATAATTTATTATCCCTAAATATCATTAGGAATAATTATTTTCTAGGATAAAATTTGATTTATTCCTAGGATAGGGTTTGATTTAGTCTTTTGAATAGGCCCTAATCTTGTATATAAATAGGATTTCTTTCATATAATTGAGATATCTCAAAATTACGAAATAACAGCTACCAATGCATCTGACTCACAGACAGAGGTTGCGGAGCTGAATTCAGCAGAATCACGCCCTCCTCGACGCCAAGCTCTCTCACAGAAGCGACAACAACAATTGATCAGGCCAGTCACCCTCGACGACCTCTAGAAGGTGCTAAAGGACATCGACAATGACCATGCACCAAGGTCGAATGGCTACGGCGCCAAGTCCTTCAAATCTGAATGGGACACGATGAAGTCCAATCTGTTTACTATAGTGCAGGAATTCTTCACAGCAGGGCAACTTCTCAAACAGTGAAATCTTACCCTAATGGTGCTAATTCCCAAGTCAGACCACACCCCAAATGTCACATGCTAAGGCCAATTTCCTATTGCACGGTTGTATACAAACTCATCTCCCTATTGCATGGTCGTACACAAACTCATCTCTAAGATCTTAGCCATAAGAATGCAAGAGAACATCAAAGTCTCTTCGATTTAGCACAAGCAGCATACGTTGAATGTCGGTCATTAGTGGAGTACACTTCGCTCAAGAACTACTACAAAAATATACAAGAAAGAGGATCTCCTCGAGGTGTCCTCAAAGTTGACCTCTAAAAAGCCTTCAACATGGTGGATTGGAACTTTCTATTGGTTGCCCTATGTGGCTTTGGATTTCCACAGCAGTATGTCAATTGGATCTCAAAATGTGTCACAACAGTATCTTATTCTGTGAGAATCAACAGGGCAATATATGGATACTTCAAAGGGCGGTGGGGCCTTCGGCAAGGTGATCCACTCTTGTCATTCCTCTTTAGTTTATGTCTAGAAGTCCTCTCGAGATCTCTACGAGTCACAGCAAGGCAACTCAATTTCCACTATCATTCAATGTGTGCGAGAACCAACATCACTTATCTAGCATATGCGGACGACTTCTTTTTGCCTTAGCCGATGAGTCTATTGTCGAATTGCTTGCAGACTGCATAGCGGAATTTGGAACCACTATGGGGCTGCATCCTAACCTCAGAAAGTCCAGTATTTACCTTACCGACATCCACGATTGAACCAAAGACAGATTACTACAGCTCATCGGATTCCAGCATGGTACCTTTCTATTCTGATACCTCGCCATCCCCTTGCCCACAGAGAAATTGACCAGTAGCTATGGAGCTTTGGCGGATATCGTACTATGTAAATTCATGACGTGGCCCAAGCGCACGTTGTCCTATGCAGGAAACTCAGGCTGGTCAAAACTGTTTTGCAGGGCATCAAGTGTTTTAGGCTCTTCATCTTGCCGATTCCAAGTGTGATCGTTGACAAGCTATATGCCATTTGTTGATCCTTTGTTTGAACATCCAAACACCCACCTGTCTCCTAGGCCACAATGTGCTTAGCCAAGGAGGAGGAAGGGTATGTAGTGTGGAACTTACGGACGTGGAACTCCACTTTGCTCAGCAAGCCCCTTGGGAATCTACAGCACAAAAAGGACTCGCTTTGGGTGAAATGAGTCCATCATCAGTACCTCCAGCATGTTGACTTATGGGACTGGAATGCCAAGGCTGACTCACCTTTGCTCAAGAAATTATAGTAACTTAAAGACATATTGTGCAACCGGAATAGACTCCAAACAACAGGCGCAGAGCCCACTATCCAACCGGTTCGGTTCTGTCCAGCAGGGGGCAACAGCTCCATATAATTTCTTCTGACCTCGAAGCAAGCCCAAGAAATGGGCAAAGGCTATGTGGAAGCCCCATGCCCAAGCATCAATTTGCGCTATAACTCCTTGCACAGGGGCTGCCTATGCACCAAGGACAAGCTGAAGTACGTCCCATGCAAAACCTGTCCATTGTGCATGCGGGCTAATGAATCCTTGGACCATATCTTCTTTCGATGCCCCATTAGTGTCGTGCTTTGGGACAAGGTGAAGACTTAGCTTCAACTACGACACGAGATAAGCACCTCCAAGTGAATGCTAGCGGTCTTCCTCCGGCGATACTGAAGCAATGGATCCTTGACTAGAGCTAGATACTTGGCCATGTCTTGTATGATTTTTTTTGCTATGGCAAGCACCTAATCAATGCCAATATGAGAGAGATGTCCCTGATATTCAGAGGATGTTCCACAAGATTCAGAGATGCATGTTTTTCACTTCTCGTGTGTCTAATATGTATCTTCGCATATGATATATAAACTATTTACCTTTCTCAAAAAAAAAAAAAGTTATGGAAGTTAAAAGACAAGAAGCAAAGTATATTTAAGAAGAGAATAGAAACACAAATATTAAGAGAAATCATGGTAACTCGAATAAAATAATATTAAATTTGAAAATGATGGCCAAGAGGAGTCAAAAGAACATGCACTATCCAGTAAAAAAAATTGGTGGTAGAATAAAAATATATAAAAGAAAACAAAGGAAAAAGAGAACAACCTATAAATTATTGTTGTTAGATTTGAGAGATGTAGATGTCCTAAGGCAATCGTTTTAGATGTTATTAATAAAATTCACTATTTGGGTGTAAATTCTCTATGTATTTGATTGAATCTTAAATTCATTTACTAAAATTTACAATATGATACATAGCATGAGAGAAACTATGATTGGATCACGATTAGTGAGTATCTCATCATGTGTAATTATATAAGTATTGAAATTATCCCTAGTCGATAAATTGATGAATTGGATATCATCAATTCTGTGAAACTAGCACATGTTATGCTCCTTGGTTCATCCAAGCATTCAGTACTCACTGGATGGAAGCATAGGAATGTTGAGGGTGAATATGTGGATGTTAGTTAAAGTAACTAGTTTATTGGAATGACCTGTCATGAAACTTCATATAGTTATTTATGTTGACAACGATTTCATTACAGCTTGAATGCAAGCTTCCTTAGACTTGAGGTATTCAAGTCATCTTGATCATAGCGACTTATACTTTAACAACTTCGCGACTATCTCTATATGAGGTGGCATTCCGAATTGATTGGATACAAGTCAAAGTGATCAAAGATGTTTGAATAGCCCATAGAAATTCACCACTCTTATTAAAGAAAATGTATACCTTAAGCTTCTTGACAGAATTGTTAAAGTCTTTAGCAAAGCATACATGTTAAGAAGAATAGTCTTCTTGGATACATGTAGGGAGTAACATGAATTCACAGGATAAGAAAACTAACTTGGGTTAGATGTAACATAGTTAACCTAATGGAAACGAGCACATAGACCATGTCCTGAACTAAGTGGATATAGGATGAGTGAAAAGAGCAAGACACAAATATATGAAGCTTTAAAGGGTTCAGAAACATCCTGAAGTCGACTTGGACTTTCTGGTCAATTAAGGATCATGATGTACTGCTAGATGTCACTCATGATTTATTCATAATTAATGGGTTAATTATGAATGACCAACATAGTCGAGAATCTATTAGGTCACACGCAATACGATATCTCAAGAGACGTAAAACAAATCTAAGAATAAAATTCTTAAAGAGAGAAGAATGTTTGATTGAATCAGGGCAGAAGAGCATGAAACGGGAGGGTACGAACTCACCACAACTATGCTAGAGCTTAGCATGATCGTGCCACGTAATATCGAGTCAAAACTAATAATACCAAACAGAGTTGTGCCAGGGCTCTACCCCTGTCGGCACAATCGTGTCTGGCCAACACAACCAGGCAATGATTGTGGCAAAGGCCTCCATGACCTGGCCGTGGAGCACATCGCAGTCGTGGTTCGGGTGCCATTTCGGGGTTTTGTGGTTTGGATTTTTTCCTGGATTTTCTTACTATATTTATGGGATAATTAAGGTAAGATTAACTCGTTTTATCCCTCCTAAGATACCTTAAATGGAAGAGATATAAATAGATCTCTTCGTGATGCCTTCAATGATGTGACTTTTGTTTTTCGAGGGTTGTCATCTTCTCATCCTCTTCTTTGTGCTTCGTCTTCATGCTTGGCTAGCATCAATCGGAAACAAAGACTTGTTGGCTTTGGAAGTTGTCTTGAAGGATTTCAGTGTGGATACTGATAGAAGCAAGGCTCGTTAGTCTTGCTCTTGATTTCTACAGATTTAAAAGAATTTCGAAGATATGATCTCGTTCTCAAAACTCTTATTTTATGATTATGTTAAAACATGTAGATCCTAATCCCGGGGGATGTCTGGGATGTAATAAAAATTATTTTATTTTTATTCCGCTGTGTTTTCTGTATCCTAGAGTATTTATGAATGTCTATAGAATACCTAACAAGTGGTATCAAAGTCACTTGTGTTTTAACACAGGTCATGTGTTCGTAGAATTTTGATTGCATGTATAATATGTTTAATTATTGTATATGCACGATTGTATGTGTAAGCATGCCATGTAAATTGTTTACGATGCATATAGCAATGCATATAGACTTACATTATGTCTCAATGAGTGTTTTAGAATACAGACGACATGTATAAGATATTGGTATTGGATATGCATATTTATACATGTGTCTTATGTTTGTGTTTGAAGATTATATATATAATAGGAAATGCTATAGGATGTTATAGGATTAGCGAAATTATACATAAATCTAGTATTTTTGGTAGATAACCAAGGATGCACCTAAAAGCACTAAAATGTGCTAGGCCAAAGTGTGAGTTCTGAGCAAAGGCGATCTATACACTGGAATAAGTTACGAATTTAGCGTGCCAAATTTCAGACGGTAGGATGTGTGACCAATGCTTGGCCCACATCTGCATTTGGAAATTGTTTCCTAGTGACCTTGGTTGTTATTAATTAGATTAAGTAAATAATTGATGATTTCCAAAAATCTCTTATGTAAATTTTGAGGCTAACATCTTCCATTAATATGGTATGAACCAGAATTCAATTTCATATTTAGGTTGTTGGACTTTCTCTAAGCCTAGCTTGAAAGTTGTATGTTTTCGGATCATTTAATTTGATCTCGTGATTAATGGGTCGGCCTTAACTTGAAGTATTAATTTATTGGACTCTCTCCAAGGTTAATATGTATAGATGTGCAATTAGGTGATATGCATAGGATGTATATATGTTAATGAGTTAACCTAATGTATTATGCAAAGATTCAATTAGTTGATAGCATAAAGTGATAGTTATATATATATAATATATATTAGAACAAAGGATGACTTGTTAGACTCTCTCCAAGGTTGTTCTTAGCTATAATGGATTTCAACTCACTATGAGAAAATCTATCATCTCTCGAATTCAAAATGAAGACTCTTGAATTTGAATAAAATGGTGGGAGCTTTATAATAATGTGAATTATTTGCATTATAAAAATTCATCTCTTATACACTATATTTATATGTATAGGTTGTTTAAGTTAAAATAGCATGACCTCCATTAACTTACATACAATTTTGGACACAAACAAATTGAATGGGCCAAACTTTTTGGACTAGCTTCGAAACTTGAGAATTGTTCTCAAGACTGAAAAGATAGTCTATGTCCTTGAAGAGGATCTTCCTGGACATTTTGCAGATAATACTTCTAGTGACCAAAAGTTGACTTATCAGAAATATATTACTGAGTCTTAGATGGTGAGCTACATTATACTAGTTTCGATGTCTCCTGAGCTATAAAAGCAACATAAGCATATGGATGCTTATACTAATGTCTTCCATCTTCGTGAGCAGTTTAACGAGCAAGCTAGATCCAAAAAGTTCGTGATCACGAAGCTCATCTTTCGCTCAAAGATGCATGAGGGTTCATCTGTGGTGCAGTATGCACTAAAATTGGAACATAGGAAAAGAAACTGTAAGCGTCATCGAGAGTTCCTAAAGGAGAAGAAAACATTTTATGCCTAATCTACTTCAAATATATTCGTTATTGAATGTCATATTGTTTCTTCTTACACATGGGTATTAGATACCGAGTGTGTCTCCCACATATGTAAAATGATATACAGGGGTTGAAGAACAGTAGACGAGTAGTTAAGGGAGAAGCAAATCTAAGGGTCGGAGATGGAGCAAAAGTTACTGCTATAGCCATAGGAACTTATTTGTTGTAACTTCCTAATGGACTAGTTTTAGAGTTAATAATTGTTTTTATGTTCCTTTATTAATAAAGAACATTATTTCTACTTCTAATTTAAATAGAAAAAGTTTTCATTTGACTTTCAATAACAATTGTTGTTATATTATGTTGAATGGTATTCTTTATGGGATTGGAACGTTAAACAATGGGATCTACACGTTAAATATATCCAACGACACATTCAATATTGAAACAAATAGCAAATGTGTTAAAATAGATAATCAACTAACCTCCTATATATGGCATTGTCGTCTTAGCCAGTAAGAAAAACATGTCCAAATTTGACATTTTGGAATCATTTAAATTAGATTCATTTGATACATACGATTCATATTTAAAATGCAAGATGACTAAATTACCTTTTAAAGGAAAAGATGAGTTAGAGCTTGATGTTTTAGGTCTTATACATACCGATGTATGTAGACCAATGTCAACTCATGCACGAGGAGGTTATAGTTACTTCATTATCATTATCGATGATTGTTCACAATTTGATTTTGTGCATTTATTGAGATACAAGTCTAAAGAATTTAGACACGAAGTAGAGAAACAATTTGGGAAAAGTATCAAGGTGTTTCGATCAAATCGAGGTGGAGAATACTTAAGCCAAAAGTTTCAAGATTATCTAAGGGATAATAGTATATTGTCTCAAAGGACTACATCTTACACGACACAATATAATGGTATGATTGAAAAGTGAAATTGAACCTTGTTGGACATGGTTAGGCTAATGATACAGCTTGCTAGTCTGCCAAAGTCTTTTTGAGGTTACACACTCAAGATCGCTGTTTACTTGCTAAACAGAGTCGCGATTAAGACAATCCCTATTGCTCTATATGAAATATGGAATGATAAAAAACCTCATTTATCTTATTTAAATATATGGGGTTGTCCTGCTTATGTGAAAAGGACAATATCAAACAAGTTGAAGGCTAAGTCTGATAAGTGTCTATTTATTGATTACCCTAAGAAAACAAGAACTTACCAATTCTATCATCCCTTAGAACAAAAGATATTTGTTTCAAACATATTGAATTCCTAGAGAAAGATTTCTTTTACAGAAAAACAGTGGAAGTGAGGTTGAATTAAGTGTAGTTCAAGAGATTCCAATCGACACACAAGAGATACCCAATCAAGAATCACAACCAATTATTCATAAGGATGAAATAACAGTAAAAGCTGATAATACACCACCTTCGTAGATCTAGTAGGAAACATCATATTCCTGAGAGAGATGAATTTCTTATAAGTGAATCGAATGGCATACTACTCATACAAGATGAGAAGTCTATCAGTTATGAAAAAGTTTTAAAAAGTTCAGAAAGAGATAAATGGCTAGATGTCATGAAGTCGAAAATGGATTTCATGTACTAAAACTAAGTTTGGAACTTAGTGGACCCATCCAAAGGCATAACGCCTACAGGATGCAAGTGGATTTTCAAAAAGAAGACTGACATGGATTGTAATATAATTACCTATAAAGCAAGATTAGTGGCAAAAGGATATCGTCAAAGACAAGGTGTTGACTATGACGAAACATTTTCATCAGTAGCTATGTTTAAATCTATTCGAATACTCCTGGCCATAGCAACTCATTATGACTATGAGATATGGCAAATGGATGTGAAAATAGTTTTGCTAAATGGAAATCTATCTGAGGATGTGTATATGATACAACCTGAGGATTTCACGTCTATCAACACAAATAAAGTATACAAGCCTCAGATATCTATTTATGGATTAAAGCAAGCATTTAGGAGTTAAAATATCCATTTTGATGAGATAATCAAACAGTTTGATTTATCACAAAATCCTGATGAACCTTGTGTGTACAAGAAAGTTAGTGGGAGTGCAGTTGTGTTCCTAGTGTTGTATGTCGATGGCATACTAATCATAGGAAACAATGTCCCAATTTTACAATCAATAAAAGTTTGGTTGTCCAAAATATTCTCCATGAAAGACATGGGAGAAGCAACCTATATTTTGGAGATCAAGATCTATAGAGATAGATCGAATCGATTATTTGGTCTTTTGCAATCTACATACATAGATAGAGTACTAAAACAATTTAGCATGGATGAATCCAAGAAAGGTTTGATTTCCATGAGACATGGGATTCACCTTTCGAAGTTTATGTATCTGTGCACGTAAGACGAGAGGATTCGCATGAGTCAGATCTCATATGCGTCAGTTATACGATCGATTATGTATGTTATATTATGTACTAGATCCGATGTATTGTATGCTTTGGGTGTTACGAGCAGATACTAGTCGATTCTTGGTATGAATCATTGAGTAGTTATCGAGACAATCCATAAGTACTTGAGAAGAACTAAGGATTTGTTCTTGGTATATGAAAGAGATGATATGGTAATATGCGGGTATACTGATGCTAGCTTCCAGACGAATAAAAATGATTCCAAATCCCAGTCTGGATACATATTCACCTTGAATGGAGGTGCAGTGAATTGGAAAAGTTTTAAACAAGATACCATTACTAATTCTACCACAGTGGCTGAGTATATTGCGACTTCTAAAGTCATTTTGGATCAAGAAGTTTATCACTGAACTTAGTCTCATCGGCGATCCAAGTATGTACTTCGTCATTACCATCTGATCAAAGAGATCATAGGTAGAAGAGATGTACAAATAGAGAAAGTTTCCACCGATAGGCATCTAACATATTCCTTGACAAAGCCTCTTCCCCAAGAAAAGCTCGAGAGACATATAGAGGCTTATGGTATTAGATACTATGGCGATTGATTGTAGGCCAAGTGGGAGTATGTTAGATTTGAGAGATATCTTAAGGCAATCGCATTATATGTTATTAATAAAATTCACTATTTGAGTGTGCATTCTTTATGTATTTGATTGGATTTTAAATTCATTTACTGAAGTTCACAATATAATACATAGCATGAGAGAAATTATTATTGGATCGCAATTAATGAGTATCTCATCATATATAATTATGTAAGTATTGGAATTATCCCTAGTCGATGAATTGATGAGATTGGACATCATCAATTCTGTGAAACTAGTACATGTTATGCTCCTTGGTTCATCCAATAGGGATGATGAGAGTGAACATGTAGATGTTAGTTAGAATAACTAGTTCATTAGAGTGACCTATCATGAAACTTCATATGGTTCTATATGTTGATGCAGATTCCATTGCAGCTCGAGTGCAAGCTTCCTTAGACTTAAGGTATTCAAGTCATCTTGGTCGTAGCGACTTATACTTTGACAGCTTTGCAATCATCTTCATATGAGGTGTCATTTCAGATTGATTGGGTATAAATTAAAGTGATCGAAGATGTTTGAATAACCCACAAAGGATTCACCACTCCCATTAAAAATGTATACCTTAGGCATCTTATCAGGATTGTTACTCAGAGGTCTTTGACCAAAGCACACATGTCAAGAAGAATGGTCTTCTTAGACACATGTAAAGAGTAACTTGAATCTACAAGACAAGGAAACTAATTTGGGTTAGGTGTGACATAGTCAGCCTAGTGGGGACGCGTACATAGATCATGTCCTGAACCAAATGGGTATAGAATGAGTGAAAGGAACAAGACACAAATATCTGAAGTTATTGAAGGGTTCAGAAACGTTTTGAAGTCGACTTGAACTTTTCGATTAATTGGGAGTCATGATATACTATTAAGTATCAATCATCATATATTCATAATTAATGGGTTAATTATGAATAGTCAATATAACCGGGAACCTATTGGGTCACACACAATACTGTGACTCAATAGATGTAAAATAAGTTTGAGAATAAGATTCTCAAAGAGAGAGGAATGTCTAGTTGGACCAGGCTAAAAGAGCATGAAACGGGAGGGTAAGAACCCACCATGACCATGCTAGAGCTTAGCACAGTTGTCCCACACAATATCGAGTCGAAACGGACAATACATGGCTCAACACGGTTGTGTCAGGCTCTGCCCCTGTCGGCACAGTCGTGCCTGGCCAACATAGCTAGGCAATGACCATGGTAGAGGGCTCCACGATCAGGTCATGAGCACACCACGGTCGTTGTTCGAACAACCATTTTGTGGTTTTGTGGTTTGGATTTTTTCTTAGATTTTCTCACCATATTTATGGGATAATTAAGGTAAGATTAACTAGTTTTATCCCTCCTAGGATGTCTTAAATGGAAGAGATATAAATAAATCTCTTTATGGTGCCTTCAATTATGTGACTTTTGTTTTCCGAGAGTCACCGTCTTCTCATCCTCTTCTTAGTACTTCGTCTCCATGCTTGGCTAGCACCAATCGAAGACGAAGACTTGTTGGTTTTGGAAGTTGTCTTGAAGGATTCTGGCATGGATACTGATAAAGACAAGGCTCGTTTGTCTTGCTCTTAGTTTTTACAGATTTGAAAGAATCTCAAAGGTATGATCTCATTCTCAAAACTCTTATATTATGATTATGCTAAAACACATGGATCTTGGCCTCTAAGAATGTTTGAGATGTAATAAAAACTGTTTTATTTTTATTCCACTATATTTTCTGCATCCTAGAGTATTTATGAATGCCTATAAAATCCCCAACAATTATATACTTATAAAAATGAAAAAACCTTAAAAATATATGTGGTATCTAAGAAAAAGGCCAAGAAAGTAATTAATGAAGCTACAAATAAAACTTTTTAATGTTAATATCAATAGCTAGATATAAAAGAAGGGAAAAGAGACATCTATAGAATTGTAATATACGGAACGAAATTAGGTTAAAAAAATAAAATAATAATAATAATAAATAAATAAATAAGTATATTTATTTAAGTTTTATTAAACAAAATTTAGTTATTTATAAGTATTTTATTTGAAAATTTCGAGATAACTTTAATAGACTTTGACTAAGCCTTATGGGTTACTCAATCATAGCTAGGAGTTGATTATTTCAATTAGCATAAGGTTATATAAATTAAAGCATAGGTTAGATAATTAAAAAAACTAAGTTGATAAACAACCAGCTTCCCTCTCGCGCATCGCTGCCTCCGCTGCGTTGCTCCTTCATCGCGTCGCCACTTCCACTTTGTCAACGTCGCGACCTGCTCCACACCCACGGCTAGCTTCCGCCACCGCCGCCTACCTCCACAACTGCAGCTTACCCGCGACTAGCCCTTTGCGGCCGCTGCTGAGCAAGCCTCGCTTGTCAATCGCTGCCGCAATAAAGAAGAACTACACGAGCCACCGACAAGACATATTAACAATAGGCCGCCACTACGCCGCTTCCGCCTTGTCTCGAGCCATCGATATCCGCCATCGGGCCACGTCCAGCCGCAAGCAAAACCCGACAATCGTCGGCGTTGCCTATGTCAACGTCTATAGGTTCGAATGACTATGTTTCGATTAATTAAGTTGATTAATCCTTTACTTATTCTGGATTTAATAAATTAATTGGTTTAGATTAATTAATCTTTTTAATTGATTAATTAGTTTTAGATTTATGGTTTAACTGATTAATTTGATTAAGTTAATTGAATTGGGTTGTAATTATTCCGCTAATTGGATTACTTAGGTTACTACAAGTAATCTAAGTAATTAAGTTGATTGAGTTTGGTTTATTTAATCGATTAATTGGATAAATTAGATTAATGTAATTAATCTAATTAATTAGGTAATTAAAATTTGATGGAATTAATAAGCTAGTTTAGATTAGTATAATTAATCCAATTAATTAAGTTTAGTTAACTTAGGGTTGGAATTTATCAATTAATTAGATTAGTACAGTTAATTAAGTTAATTGGATTGGGTTGTGATTACTCCATTAATTGGATTAATTAATTAGATTACTATAATTTACTAATTAATCAAGTTAATTGAGTTGGTTGGATTAATCGGATCGTTTAGATTAGTATAATTATGTTGATTAATCTGTTAAATAGATTAATTAATTCATTAGATTAGTATAATTAACTTAGTTGTGGGATTAATTGATTTAATGAATCAGATTAATATTTAAGAAGCTAGGTAAAGTAACTAGTAATTTTTTATCAATTGTGAGTTGGTGATAAGTTAACTATTTGATTAATTATAGGTTAATTAATCGGATACCCTTATTGATTTAGGATTTGAATTAATCGATAGCTTAATGTTTCAATTAATCGGTTAGTTAATCAATTAAAACAAGTATATGATTTAATTGATAGATGAATAAATTAGTCAATTTATTGGATAATTAAAAGATATAATTATGGGTTTTTACGTAAGAGTTAATTGACTAACTTATAACCTATTAGTTAATTAAAAGTATTGGCAATTAGTTAATTAAGTAATTGGGTTAAAATCCACTCAGGCTAATCAATTTACAGATTAATTTAGTTATTAGATAGTTGAATTAACGATAGATTAATTATAACAAATTTGAAAGCTAAAGTAGATCTTCGAGTTGGGACATAGATAGGATGTCCTAGAATCAAAGGTGGTGGTTTCTTCCTTTGACCTCTTTAAATTATTTGATTTTAGTGCATGATTACTTGATAGTTTAGTTATGATACAGTTATTTTTTCACTTTATATTCTTTTTAGTATTACCTTGTACTTGCTTATCCTTTTATGCTCTACTTAATTTCTAGATTGCTTGAACATCATTAGTGTGAGGATATCATTAGTGTATGGATATGTATTATATTGTTTTGGTTGATATCACTAGTATGTGCTTATTTTAATTAGACTAGTAAAAATAGTATGACCACGGTGATATTATTCCTTAGAAAAGAATTAAGGAATAGAATAGCATCCGAGTGATATGTGATATTGGTAGATTTGTTGCACTTACCCTGGCCTTGATAGACATTTCATGATAAATGTCCTGGAAGCCTAAATTTAACAAACTAGGATGATTGACTGCCCACGAGTCTCATTCGTGGTAGTATATTATTGTCTATAAGCAATAGCTAGATAATTAAATACTTTGTCTGCCCATGAGATCCGTTCATGGTAGCATATCGTTGCCCGTAGACATTGAGTCTTTATATTGTTTATCTGCCCAAGAGTCTCATTCGTGCTAGTATATTGTTATCTGTAGACAGTGCTCTTTTATACTTCCTGTCTTCCTACGAATTTCGTTCGTGGTAGCATATTATTGCCCGCAGATAGTTGTTGGTGTAGGGGCACTAGATAATCAAATCTGGATTTTGATAATGGCAAAGGTTCAAAGTTAAGTCATATTATGTCTTATATTTTGTGTCAAAGCTTGCAGGTCTTAGTAAGTTTGTAGGCTCAGAAGCTAAGCAAAGAAGTCCAATAGATCAGAGAACCAGGGGGTTGCCAAAGGTATGTTCCGTGTGAGGAGCGGTGGTAAGGGCGCGTCCTCAGTAAGGGACAACTCTAGGCGTCGATCTGACTAAGATTTCTGGAGGAATGACCGAAGTCGAGATCGGACAGTCTCAGACTGTCACTATTAATAATTATATAATGTGTTAATCTTGTAATGCAGGTGAAAGACTAAATGAGCACCAAGTACATTTATCGATCACTCTGTTTTATAGTCCAATCTACTTCTTGACCAAGCGAATACAAAGAGGCAGCCGGTGGGATGGACCAGCGATCGACTACGGTCAATCGGTGACAAAGGAGCGACAATGTCGGTGATGTATGCGAATTAGCCAAAATGCCAAGTCAAATTCGGATCAGTCAAAGGCACCACCTCAGGATAAAATCCACGTATATAGGATCGGATCTGGATCAGGACTTAATCAAAGCCTCAAGTCTATAAAAGAAGGCTTGAATCAAACCCTAGAATAAATAATAGTCAAGTTCTTGCTCTCAAAGCTTAGCGCTACAACGTCACAACTATAATCGAGAAAGTGCCAGAAGGAGTGAAAGACGCTCAGGGCTTCCAGATCGATCATCATACATCTTCTACTCCGACCACACAAGTGCTTCAACTACTTGATCTTAAGTCGATATTATTTATTGTCGTTTCTTTTTATGCTTAGTTGTAAAAGAACTGGTAAGGTTGTTACCGTTCCTTATCTTGTGTAAAGTAATGTGTCTCTTACCTCCAACGAAAAAGAGACTTATAATGGATTGTCGAACGAGAGCGATCAAAGATCGCGGGCCTTGGATCAGCAGTCGTTTGGCTGTGAACCAAGTAAAAAAAAAAGTGTGTTGTTGTGTTTCTGTTGGCCTTCACTTATGTGTTTTAACCAAACAAGAAGAAAAGATTTTAAACGTTATTACCCCCCCACCTCTAGCACGTCCTACGATCCTATAATTGGTATCAGAGTCGAAGGCGATCAATTTCGATGCAACCACCATCTTGAGCAGATTTTTTTTCTTTTTTCTTTCTTCTTTCTTTCTATTTTATTGTGTTTTAGTTTTTCTCCCGCACTACTAATCCAAGACCAAGTCTTGGAACATTTTTTTTTTTGTGTGTTCATACATGTAAGTATTGGAAGGTCCTCGACCTAACTAACCATGCAGCCGCATCCCACCAAGGCTTAGAAGGAGAGTTCAAAGAAAGGTATATGTGTAAATTTAAATTATAAACTCCATATTATGTGTTTTAAGTGCAGGGAGAGAGAATATTATAAAAATAAATGTCCTACACGTAAGACTCGGACGGCATAACCGGCGGCAAAGGAGGCACTGATGTTTGGAGTCCGAAGGAATAAAGAGCACATCATGTGCTTCAGGTGCAAAAAGTTCGGGCATTACAAGAACCAGTGTCCGGAGAGAAAGAAGAGGTCCACAGAATTAGGGGATGCAGCTAAGGTTAGTAAAGGTCTTAAGAATTTAAGTTTTAAAATGCATGATAATTTAGATAAATTGTGTATTAACCCTAGTATTACTGGTCATAATAAATCTAGCGAATTAGTTGATTTTAGTTTAAATAATAATGGTCAATTAATAAAAAATTAATTAATGCAGATTTAATTAGTTTAAATAATAAAAATATTAGTAAAGAAAATGATCAAGCTAATCTGACCATTAATCAAATTAATCAAAAACTTAATCAGGGTTTTAGCCTAAACCTAGATCAAATCAAGATTAAAACCAATCTAGGACTTGATCAGAATAATCAAAGTCTAGATCAGAATAATTAAAACCTAGGACAAAATTATCAAACCCTAGATCTTGATAATTTAGATAATTCCGATTTAAAAAGTTCTATTTTGAAAAATTAGAATTCTAATTTGAAAAATTCAAAATCTAATCCTACCTTAAAAAATTCTAATAATTCTATTTTAAAAAATTCTAATAATCCTAATAATCCTATTTTAAAAAATTCTAATAATTCTAGTAATCTTATTTTGAAAAATTCAAATTTGAAAAGTTCTAATAATCCTAATAATCCTATTTTGAAAATTTTAAAATTTAACTTAATTAAAAATTCAAAATTAAATAATCAAACTAATAAAATTAATTATAATAGAGTACCATTTAATTATACACAAATTAATAATTTAAAAGTTAAACCCTCAAATATTAAAAATTCAACTAATACTAAAAAGATAGACTTTATTTACCAGTCTAGGTCGGACTTAACTAAGGTGGTGTTTGGTTTGAAGGTGGGAATAGGAATAGGAATGGATTTGATAGTAGACTGGAATGAGAATGGGTTTAACCATTCCAATAATGTTGTTTGATTTATAAGTTGGGAATGGGAGCAACCGATCCGGCCATCGACGCGGCAAACCATCGACGGCAAACGGCGGGACGATGATCGCAATCGGACGGCCGGATGGTCGGCCGACGACCGGCGGCGACCGGCCGACGATCGGCGCCGACACGATCGGCTGACGATGCCGGCGATCGACATGAGATGGGTTTTGTTGATTCCCAATTATTTAGAATTGATTCCCAAACCCTCCTTCCTAAAACCATTAACCAAACACTCTATATGATTCTCATTCTCATTCCCTCATTCCAAACCCACCAACCAAACGCCACCTAAAAAATCTAAAATTTGTGAACTTAAATATCATAATGTACCTTGTGATTATGAAACATATAAAATTCTACCGAAGAAACCAAATAATTTAAATTGGCTGAATTGAATGAATATGTCATGCTCATTCATACATTAATATCATGTTTTTGCTTATCTTGTTTAGATAACGTCATGTCATACATGCTAACCTTAAATTAAGAGAATGGTTAAATAGGACAAAGAATTAGTTGAACCTTAACAACACAGTATCAGGATGCGGTGAGATGATAGTACGTTAGGGAAACGAAGTCATGTATATTCGGGTTAGATAAGGAGTATCTAGCTTGGTGCATTTGGCTAAGTGGAACTGACTGAAATTATCTCACCACATCCTAAACTAGTTAGACTAAAATTTGATCCTAAGTAATTAAGTGTATAATTTCTTAAGTTGGCTTTGTCTAAGGAAGTGGTCGTTGTTCCGATCAAAGAAGATCTTTGTGCCTCGCCACGACCTAGAAGCTCTCTTTCGAAATGTTCACTTAACTAACTAAAGGTTAAATCCGAATCTAACCCAAGGTTAACTAATTTCAAAGACATTAAATTTAACTAAGTAAAATTGAATCCATCTCACACCACCTATAGGATAACTTGATTGATCACATAGAAAGGGTGAGATGTTAAGGACAACCAAATTGAAAATGGCTTTGAAAATGGTTTTAAAATCAATATTTTATTAAAACTACTTTTTGATTGTTGTGTGATAATACGTAATTCTATAATTCCTTTGGATACTGGTTTGGTGACCGACACTAATTTTATAGATCCATAGGTCAACTTTAGATCCCTAACCCTCTAGACATTTAGGAAGTCTTCCTTGTGGTTAACAAGGATATCCTAAAGATGTGTCAAGGGGGATATCCTGATTGAAAGAAACCTCTAGACATTTAGGTAAGTCTTCCCGGTAGTTAACAAGGATGTCCTAATCAAGTTAAGGGGGAGGTTCTAATAGAAAGATCAGTATTTATAGGAGTTTTTAAAGTATATTTGAAAAATCATGGTTTGAAATTAACAATACTTTCAAAATGTTCAACTTTATTTCAAAACCTTCTTTATTAATTAAAAATCATTTAAAAAACAAAATTGATTAAAATCAAAATTCTTTAAAAATTATTATTGCAACTTTTGAAAGTTAATAAGTCCTAAATATATATATATATTTTATAAACAATATTAAAGGTTGAAAAGTATAATTTTAACCTAGGTTAAACATTGTTGGTGTAGGACCTAAGAAACCCTAAACCACATTTTTTTTAATGTATGTCAGAGAGAGAGAAGACTTAAGTTAGATAAACTTAATACCTTGAGCTACCTCTAGTTTGACATAAGACGTATTAGCCGTTTTATTACACTAGTTTGTTAGACAAATTTAATATCTCTAGCTACCTCTAGTTTGGCGTAAGGCCTATTAGAAGTTTTATTACATTATTTTTTATATATGTTAAAAGGGGGAGAGATGTTAAGTTAATAAACCCGTCAAATATTAAAGGGAGGTATTATTAAGGGGGAGACTTTTGTTTTATCTTTCATTTTATTAATACATTTATTTCCTTAACTTTGAATCATGTTGTCATAAATCAAAAAATGGGGAGATTGTTGGTGCAAAGACACTAGATAATCAAATTTGGGTTTTGATAATGGCAAAGGTTCAAAGTTAAGTCATATTATATCTTATATTCTGTATCAAGCTTGCAGGTCTTAATAAGTTTGCAAGATCAGAGGCTAAGCCGAGAAGTCCAACAGGTCAGAGAACCAAGGGGGTTGGCAAAAGGTAAGTTCCGTGTGAGGAGCAGTGGTAAGGGCGCTTCCTCAGTAAGGGGACAACTCTAGGCGTCGATCCGACTAAGACTTTTGTGTTAGTGCTTATAAGCTCCACATATCTCCACAATGACATGATATTGTCCACTTTGGGCCTAAGCCCTCATGGTTTTATTTTTGGGCTTTACCCAAAAGGCCTCATCCCAATGGAGATATCTTTTTTCTTATAAGCACATGATCTTTTCCATGTCTTACCAATGTGGGACTTTGATTGTATTCCCCATACTCCCAACAATCCCCCCCTCAAACGAAGGACCACATTGGGCCCCCCCTCAAGCCTATCCCTCCTCGAAGGATTTTCTCTGCTTGATGTCCGATCTTCAACCCACCAGGACTTCCTGTCAGTTGTTCGGTCCCCCCGACCCAACTAGACTTCCTTCCTGATGTCTGGTTCTCTTGATCCGGACGTGGGAGCTCAACTTCCTTCGTTCGAGGTTCATGGCTTGACATGGACCATGGCTCTGATACCAATTGTTAGTGCTTATAAGCTCCACATATCTCCACAATGACATGATATTGTCCACTTTGGGCCTAAGCCCTCATGGTTTTATTTTTGGGCTTTACCCAAAAGGCCTCATCCCAATGGAGATATCTTTTTTCTTATAAGCACATGATCTTTTCCATGTCTTACCAATGTGGGACTTTGATTGTATTCCCCATACTCCCAACATTTTGGAGGAATGACTGAAGTCGAGATCGGATGGTCTCAAACTGTCACTATTAATAATTCTATGCTATGTTAATCTTGTAATGCAGGTGAAAAACTGAATGAGCACCAAGTACATTTACCGATCACTCTGTTTTATGGTTCAGTTTACTTCTTGAGTCAAGCCAAATACAAAGGGCAATCAACTGGGATGGACCAGCAGTCAACTAGTACTGACAAGGAATGACAGTCGATTGATGTGTGAGAATCATCCAACATGCCAAGTCAAATTCAGATCAGTCAAAGGCGCCAACTCAAGATAAGATCCACGTATATATAGGATCTGGATCAGGACTTAATCAAAGCCTCAGGTCTATAAAAGAAGGCTTGAATCAAACCCTAGAATAAATAACGCTCAAGTTCTTGCTCTCAAAGCTTAGTGCTACAATGCCACAACTACGACCGAGGAAGTGCCAGAAGGAGTGCAAGACGCTCAGGGCTTCTAGATCGATCATTGTACATCTTCTACTCCAACCACACAAGTGCTTCAACTACTTGATCTTAAGTCAGTATTATTTATTGTCATTTCTTTTTATGCTTAGTTGTAAAGGAACTAGTAAGGTTGTTACCGGTCCTTATCTTGTGTAAAGAAATGCATCTCTTACCTCCAACGAGGAAGAGACTTATAATGGATTGTCGAACGAGAGCGATCAAGGATCGCGGGCCTTGGACCAGCAGTCGTTTGACCGTGAACCAAGTAAAAAGAAAAGTGCGTTGTTTTTGTTTCTGTTGTGCTTTACCTTTTACATGTTTTAACCAAACGAGAAAAGATTTTAAACGCTATCCACCCCTCCCCCCCCCCCCCCCTAGCGCGTCCTACGATCCTTATAATAATCAAGCTTAATGCCTCAAACTGAGTAGATATAGATTTCCAGTAAGTTGACCCACTTATTGGCTCCTCATTTTCCCAGTTGGATTGCACTCTACACTGTTTGAATTAATTGTCTAATTCCTATTAAGTTTTTTGAAGTAGAATATCAGGTGAGTTCATCCTTAATTCAATTCCTGCATTATATTAGCAGTTGCCTAATATAATACTGAGGTTGACATAAATTATATGGATACTTCTAACAACTGTTGCCTTCACCTTCATCTTCATACAAACTTAACATTGTGGTGAGTGAATTTTTTATGATAATCTTTTGCATAGATGGTTACTATGACAGTTTGTGGAGATTTTCTTAACTTGTTAAGCAACTTCACGGAACTAGTTAACCTTATCTATCAACACCTTGTGTTGTTGCAAGACGTTTGAATTTATGGATCTTGCAAGTATACATGTATTTATTTAGATGCTCCAAACAACTCATGATACGGAGAAAGCAAAGCAAATAAAAACTACCAGGGCAGTCAGTTCTTGGAGAGGATAACTGTCCCACAACATCTTCAAAGGTTCCAGCCCATGCATCCCTCTTTGTTAAAAAATCTGCTTTAAGATTGAATAACTTCTTTATGGTTGCAGGAATTGACGAGTGCTCAAATTCTGAGGTTAAACTTGGACCATTCGGCTTACCTACCACTGCTCAATTTAAGTTGGATAAACTGTTATTAGTATTCATAAAGAGAATCTCGGCCACAATAAGCAGAAGAGAACATCAAGAAGTAGACCTGTTCCCTTGTTGATCCACGGAGAAACCATAATCGTTGGAATTCGAACTCCCAATCTATCAAACTTGAAGAAGAAAGGTTCCGGTCCAACAATCCCATCAGGACTTGGAACGCCTTGATAAGGAGTAGTAACATGGTCGTAAAACCCTCCGTGCTCATCGTAGGTGATAATAAACAAGCTTTGATTCCACTGCGGACTGGATCTCAGCGCTTCGTACACTTCCTTGACAAACTTCTGCCCGTTGGCAACATCATGCGAAGGGTGGTCGTCATCCGCCGGGTAATCCAGCAAATCGAAGTACCTCGGCTCGATCACACTCAGGCTCGGAAGGTTCCCCCGCCTAGCATGCTCCCTAAACGTCGAGAAAAAATGGAATTTGGAAACGTACTTCAATCTGCGCAAATTTCTGTAGAATAGAGTGGTGGGTATGTTCTTGAAGTAGATCCCGAAGTCTAATCCCTCTTCGTGGATCGAGTCGAAGATGGTCTTTTGCGGGTACCCCATGAGCAGATTGAGCTTGTCGTGGCGGATTGCGCCGTGGGAGGTGGCGGAATAGACGAAGAGCCGATTGGGCTGAGTCGGACCGGGGATCGATGAGAACCAGTGGTCGAACACCGCGAAGTCCTGCACCAGCGACGCGAATACGGGGATGCTGTCGGGGCTGAAGCCCTTCATGACTGCACAGGAGAGGTTGCGAGAGATGGAGAGGGCCTGTTGGACGAAGCCGGACATGGAGGGGACTTCGGTGGAGCCGAAGACTTGTTGCAGGACGTCCTCGAAGGAGTGGCCGGGGTCGGGGTCCACGAATTGGGCGTCGTCGGAGACGCAGATGAGGGGGGACTGCGGGTCGTCGGTGGAATGGGGGTTGCATTCGGTGCCTGTTAGGCCGTCAATTGAGGGGTTGAGGGATTGTTTCATCCACCCAAGCATGTGGTCGAAGGAGCGGTTCTCAAGGACAAGCACCACAATGTTGGCGATGGGACGGAGAGCCGCAGAAGAAGAACAAGGAGGATAGTGGAGAAGAAGGGAGGCGAGGGAGAGGAATAGGGGAAGGGGGAGTCGCCGCATGGATTTGGGATGTGCAGTTGCACAGAGAAGTGAGTTACAAAATCTAGTTTCTTCTTTCTTCCACTGCATGGACTAAAATCTAGAGTTGCCTCTCTCTCCATCTCTCTCTCTCTCTCTGTTGGTGCTTCACATGCACAGCACCGGTCACGGCGTCACGCTGAGGAAGAGGCCAAAGCTCCCCTCCATTTCCTACGACTGCCGGGGTCGACTCGAGCAATAATAATGCCCACATTTTTGCGGTGAAATTCATTGAAAAATGGAAAAAAAAATTCTTGGCCTTTCACAGGCCAATTTCGCTCGAGATCCATCCATTTAATGTGGCAGACCTTAATTTTTTTTATTGACATTCTAGTATCCGAATTTTCGATTCGATCAATTCGTTGTATCCTCTAGCTCTTCATAATATCTTGTCAATTACCGAGCTGAATAATGTTGGAGCCCAAATAACCTTCATCAGCCAGTAAGAATAAATTAGGAAAGAGTTCGTAGTTTTTTCACGGTTCAGTCCGAATTTCACAGTCACGTTTGATACCACAATAATCTAATTTAGGAATTGAGATGAAGAATGTCAGACATGAAACACAATCTAAACTGGTTGGACTCGATCCAGACGAGTTGACCGAGCTAATAAAGTGGAGACGTAAAATAAGGCGGATGAAATCTAAGATCAAAAGGATACCAGATGGGCAACCCGGGACACAAGCTTGTGGGGCGACTCGGGGATTGAGTCGAGTATCGACTTGGGGAGAGATGGAAAGCACAAGGGAATAAGTCTCAGAATCAAAGTAAATCTAGACACCAATAAGTAACGTACGTCTTGGTCCGAATGAACTAGGGGGATCCCACCGACAGGAGGACTGAGTCAGTGTTTGACCCAACGAAGGAAGAGAGGGTGAAGAAGAGGGGCAGAACGTTGCCTAAGGTGTTAACTTATGAGAGTTTGTTATTTGATATAACAAACTAGAACCCCACACCATATTCGAAGAAGCCTCCATTCCTTATCTTCTTAACAGAATGATTCTCCAGGAGAAAGAAGCCCTCCACATAGACGGTGATGGGAATAGTTCGTTACATCACAGCTAGCGAAGGAAGAGGAAGATAAAAGCCAAGGAAGAAGGAGAGAGAGGGGATTCGGATCTGAATTAAACTTCTACTGGAGGTCATCTTATCGAGGGGAGGAGGAACCACATTACCGGGGAGGAGGAAGAGGAGACGGCAGAAGATGACCTTGGGAGTTAACTCTATCTCTCTATTTTTGTACACTATGAGAATTGTAAGGGGTTTTCTTCCACCTCTGGAAATACTTCCAAGAAAGAGAAATTTCATAGTGAAAGTGCTTTGGCACCGCAGTTCGTTCTAGAGCTCACCCCGTGGAGTAGGAATTGGACTTCCGAACCACGTTACATCTTGTATCCTTGCTCTCAGTGCTTGGTTTTGCATCATCTATTCACTTTTATTACTGTTGCAGCCGGAGAGAACCCTAAGCCTCTTGGATGCTATCGCTTTTTGTGCTAAAGGGAGGTGAGAAAATTCACGTATTCGCATCAGTTGGCATCGTCTGTGGGAAAAATTACTGATCAAGACGTCGAGATGCAACCGGAGGAGATACAACATCCATCAGCCTCTTCTGCAGAAGAGAATCCCATTACACTATTACCATCACAGCTGAAGGTCATGGTGGATATAGTCGTAATTGAAGCCTTAGCCAAAGAAAGAAGGATGGGATATCTCCATCCCCATTCTGACAAACCTTCTCCCCGAGAGCAGCTACATGAAAGGCCTCCTCAGGCCGATCCCATGACAGTACCACATATCGAAGTATTACCAGGTCATGGCTCAATGGGAAGGGTGTATCAAAATACCGTCCCGGTGATGTAAACAAGGCGGGAAGACCAAGGAGAAAGCTAATCCACCAGGGCACCTGAAGTTTACGAGCCCAGTCCATTCATTGTAGACATTATGTCGGGGTTACCGCCTCCACATTTTTGAAATCCTCAAGTGGGGATGTATGATGGCACATCGGACCCGGAGGAGTATCTATCGCAATTCGAGGGAGCCACTTCTCTTTATTGTTATACGGATCCCCTCAAATGCAAAGCTTTCCGCATCATGCTGACAAGCTCTGCGCAGAGGTGGTTCGGAGCTTTACCTCCCGATTTTATTACTTGTTTCGTCAATCTGAGGGGGTTTTCCATCAAGAATTCGCTAGTTGCAAGACTTACAAGCATGACGCCTCTATCATGTTGCATATAAAGCAAGAACCCTCAGAATCTTTGAGGGGTTATCTTTATCACTTCATCGCCACTGCTAGGAACATCTCTTCAAAAGGGTCAGATATTTTGAGGGTGGACATCCCTCATGGGTTAAGAGAAGGATCCTTTCTCAGCTCCTTATTGAGAAAGCCCGCAGCCAATTATGAAGAACTACTAAATCGCACTAAGGCATATATCAATGAAGAAGAAGTGTTGAGGGTAAGATGGGCAGAAAACACTCTAGCCCCTGTCTTAGCAGAGAGGAACCCTCGCCCTGTGCAACGAGGGCTTCCTAGGCGTGAATATATTAGACCTTTTGTACCTACAGTGTCTCGCCTGCGAATGTTGACACCAGGAATTCGCCCCAGCCCCTCCCCTACGAGTGATGGATGTCGAGGCCTTATCTCCCCCGAGGACTTGGAAGGAGCGGGAAATGAAGCTTATGACCAACAGGGTCTTCTCTAGCATCCAACTGGATATAGGGGGTCCCCCATAACCCCCCCCCCCCAACTCCTTTCTTCTGCCAGTATCACATGGAGTATGGTTATACCAGTGGTCATTGTTTTAAGTTACAGGAGGAATTAGAGCGCATCTGAGCCACCTATCCACATCTGCAACCTCAGATGGGAGGGCCGACAAGAAGAGGTCAGCGACCTAATGTTGCACGCCCGGGACCCTATAACGGAGGACCACGGGCTCCCCTCCTGCTAGGCCAACAGCCACCCACCCAGGAAGGTACTTCGTGAGGAGATTCAGCAGGCGAGGATGCATTGACTGCCCCAAGTGACATCCTCACTCGGGGAGTCATTCATGTTATTGCAAGAGGACCTACTGATGGGGACTCCAATAGGGCCCGAAAGTCATATGCCTGCCTCATGGAAAGTTTAGCCATTAAAGCAGAGCAGGTCGTTCAGAAGGCACCGTTGATATCTTTCGAACCTGAAAATCTGCGGGGTGTCCTTATTCCTCATATAGACGCCTTAGTAATCCGAATTTCTCTGGCGAACTATGTGGTAGCCCGAGTCCTAGTTGACTTAGGGAGTTCAGTCAATATCCTTTTGCAGGAGGCATTCAGACATATGCAGATAGGAAATGTGCAACTGGAGGACATGGCTACTCCTTTATTTGGTTTCGTGGGACACATGGTGCATCCCGTGGGACAAATCTCCTTACCTCTCACTCTGGGTGCAAAACCCAGCTAGAAGACTAATATTATTCCTTTTCTCATAGTGGATGCTCCATCCACTTATAATGTTATTCTGGGTCATCCTTTTTTGTCTATTTTTCAAGCATTGCCCTCCCCTTACCATCAGAAGGTGAAATTTCTAGTCGGGCAGCTGATCGGGGAAGCACGGTGAGAGCAGAAAGCGACGCGAAGTTGTTATTTGCAAATGGTAAGGGATGATCAGAAGAAGGCGAGGGTGGACAACCCTAAGGGGAAAGTTGTTATCACCTCTGATGTGTACGTGCTGGAAGAGTCCCCACCCAGAGCTGAAAAAATAGAAGAAGGTGAACCTGTGGAGGTAGCTCCGGGAAAGGTCACTCGGGTGGCCCAGCAACTGGAGACGAAGGAAGAACTTGTGAACTGTTTACTTAGGAACGAAGATATCTTCGCCAAGGATGTGCATGACCTCACGGGGATAGATCCTAACGTAGCTGAGCACCATCTTAACATCACTCGGGGAGTTCCACCCGTCCAGCAGAAAAGGCGACACTTCGGGCCCGAGAAGGATAAAGTCATTGTTGAAGAAGTAGATAAATTATTATAGGTTAGTCATGTTAGAGAAATTCAATTACCTGAGTGAGTGTCTAATGTAGTTCTCGTCCCCAAGCTCTCAGGGCAGTGGAGAATGTGTATTGACTTTTATGATTTGAATAAAGTATGCCCTAAAGACTACTATCTCTTGCCTCGTATTGATCAGTTAGTTGATTCTACTGTAGGGTATGAAGTTGTATCCCTCATAGATGCCTACAAAGGGTATCATCAAATCCCCCTAGCGAAGGATGATCAGAGGTGTGTCAGTTTTGTGACGGCGGGAGGGTTGTATGCCTTTGTGGTCATGCCCTTCGGGCTAAAGAACGCAGGAGCTACCTATTAAAGGCTTATGGATAAGATCTTTGCAGAACAAAAAGGCAAGAATGTGGAAGTATATGTTGATGACATTCTCATCAAATCAAAGACTATTTGAGATTTAGTTGCGGATCTGGAAGAGACTTTAACCCCCCTTAGGCAGTACAACATGAAGTTGAACCCGAAGAAGTGTTTGTTCGGGGTGAAGAGTGGAAAATTTCTGGGATATATTATGATAGAAAAGGGACTGCAAGCCAACCCAGAGAAAGTTCAAGCGTTATGTAACATGAAGTATTGGTGCAATCGGCCCAGGTCACGATTGACCAGGACTCGAGTTTGACTCGAGTGATGTTTTGATGTTCGACAAAAATATATGACAATGTGATTGTCATGGGAAAGTCCAAGTCATGGGTACTTGGCATGGAAAGTCTAAGTGGGACACTTGGTATGGAAAGTCCAACATAGGTTGGCAAGGAAAGTCCAAGCATGAGTCTTGGCATGGAAAGTCCAACATGGGTTGGCAAGGGAAAGTCCAAACTTGAGTCTTGGCATTTGAGAAGTCCAAGGGGTTTGATATTAGCGGTGTAAAATCCAAGCGGGAGTCTTGGCAGCATAAGTCCAATGGTTGGCAGCGTAAAATCTAAGCGGAGTCTTGGCGATGTAAGTCCAATATGCCTTAGCGGTGTAGACACCGTTATCATGACATAGCCGATGGAAGCACCTGAAGACTAGCGCGATGGATGAACAAGTCATGGATGATTTGGAGGGATCCGAGAGGCATAAGGCTGATGGAGGTGGCTAGAAGGCATAGGTCTATGCTAAGGGTGGTCTAGCAAGTATGGGGGAACCATACTTGGGCTAAAACCTCATGTTTGAGGTGTGTGATTGGATCGGTGTCATGTAATGATCCGGATGAGTCAACTAGGGTTTATTGACGAATTAGCCTAATCATTGCCGGTAGCGTGGCAATGATCGATCGGCAGCGATCCCGATCGTGTGATCAGTCGACTGGTGCTCGGGTTTTAGAGCACAGAATGGAGTCTCACTCGACCGCTGCGGTTAGCAGTCGAGTGATGGCTTGATCAGTCGACTGATGGTCATAATCAGTCGACTGATATTCTAGCCGTTGGATTTTTCCAGTGTGGATTACACCGTTGTCTCACAGGAACAATGTGATTAGTCGACTGATGTTCCCGATCAGTCGATTGATCGGCTTTTTCCAGCCCAGGCAAAAGATATAAATGGAGCTCGTGGAGGAGAAAAAGTCATCCGGTTCTTGAGAGCTTTTGGGGCGATTTGTTGCTGCAAATCAGGTCTCCAAGTGCAAGTCAAGCAATCAAGCATTCAAGCAATCAAAAGCAAGTGTTGTAAAGTTTTTCTTTACTTGTCTTTCGTATTTGCATTGTATATTGCTTGTATTTCATTCTTGCTATTGTAAGATCATTTGTACGAGGTTTTTCTGCCTCCGACTTGTGTCGAGAAGGAGTTATTGTGATTAGTAGTGTGTGTTTGCATTGTTAGGGCTTTTAGAGCCCGATCCGTGGAGTAGGAACCGTTCAGTTCCGAACCACATTACATCTCGTGTCTATCGTGTTGTGTTTGTTCTTGTTTCATTTTATTGTATATTCCACTGCATACTAACAAGATTGTAAACAAGCAAACGCGAACGAATTCCATCGTACGAGCATGCCACTATTCACCCCCCTCTAGCGGCCTCAAATCTCCTACAATTAGTATCAGAGCCCGGGGCTCTTCTACGGACTAATCGCCTGAAGCTAAAGAAGCTAGAGGGAAGATGGAATTCCAAGACAAGCTTGGATGGGACATCAATACTCCACCACCATACGACCGAGAAGATTTTTCGACGTGGAGAGCAAGAACGGAGACATTCTTGATGATGGATATAGAGGATTGGTTCATCCTTGTAGAAGACTTTAAACCCCCTCGGGATAAGAAGGGAAACGTCTTGAAGTTGAAGAAGTGGACACAAGAGCAATGTCTCAAGTTCAAGACTGAAGTCAAGGTAACAAAGCTTTTAGAAGATTTGATACCTAATGACATTTTGTCTAGCTTAGGTGAATTTCAAGATGCCAAGGAGTTATGGGATAAATTGGCCAAGTTCCATGAGAAGCCTCACTTGGCACAAGTAGAAGAAGAAGAATCTTCATCGGCTCAAGAAGAGGAAAAAGCCGAGGAAGAATCATCCTCACAAGTGAGTGAGGACTCGGAAGTTGAGAAGGAATCAACTTCCGTATCGGTGGAAGAAGAGGAGACCTCCACCTCTAGGATTGAGGGGGAGGAGATTAGAGCATCTACACCGGAGCAATCTCAAGAAGAACCATCCACATTCGGTCGAGAGGAAGCTCAAAATTCCACCATTGACCTAGGTAACTCAAGCATTTCGGTTCAAAATAAAATCCATATAATTTGCTTTGAGTGTAGGGAAACCGGGCACTATAAGAGCAAGTGCCCAAAGAGGATCAAGAAAAGTCCACCGGTGCCAAAGGTTAAGGATGCCGATGTCCAAGGTTAAAGGAGCAAAGAGCACATCATTTACTTCAAGTGTCATCAAAAGGGGCACTATAGGAGTCAATGCTCTAGGGGGAGCAAGAAGGCTCAAGAGGGAGCATCACATGTGGGAGGAGTCTCTAAGACTAACCCTAAGGTATATTTTCATAATGCTGATTCTTTAAATTTTAGGCAAAAGCATGCTAGAAATAATTTAAACAATTTTGCTATTACTCATGAATCAAAGCATGCTAGAAATAATAAGTATGTTTGTCTAGAAGCTAAACATGTTGGTTTTAAGTCTAAAGAAAAATCTAGAAATAATAACTCTAGACTCATTTCAAAGAAGGAGAAATTTGGGACTAATGTCCCTAGAAACATCCTTCCTAGGGAAACAATTAAGAAAATCGAAAATCATTTAGACATTAACCCTAATAAGGGTAAGCATATGCCTAAAGAAAATGGTAATGCCCAAAAACCTAATAAAAAATCAATTGGGCAATTAGAGTTAGAAAATCAAGTCTTGAGGTCAAGGCTTGAGAAATTAGAAAAGACCCTTGCAAATATGCAAAATCAATTTAAAGGGTCAAATTGTCAAACTCTAGGATCTAGGAGTCAACGTAAAGGGTGTAAGAGGCAAGAATTATCTAGGAGACAAGGTTTGGGTCACAAGCCTATGTCTAAGAAAATAATGCCTACTCACCACAATGTTCCATTTGATTATGGAACTAGACCTAGGTCTAAGAAAACCAAGGTCTCTAGGGAAATTATCCCTAAGGCCAACCATGGTGTGTGCCTAGTGCCTAGGGTTTCTAAGAAACCTAAGGAAGCCACTAAGAAGGTTACTAGGGAGGCAATCCCTAAGATTAACCATGGCAATACCATAATGACCAAGGCTAACAAGCCTAGAAGGGTCATTAGGAGGGTATCTAGGGAGGTTATCCCTAAGGAATACCTAGTAAACCCTAGGAGCTCAAATAGGTTTTGGGTTTCTAAGAGCGTGATTGACTCATGCTAGATGGGTTTAGGGTGTGCCAACCTTGATTGGATGGGTAGTTAACTCAACCATGGCAAAGGTGGCATTTTAGGTAATTTTCAAGGTTATGGATACCTTGGAAATAGATTTGATTGTTAATCCTAAAAGAATTTAGGATGTGCCAATACATTCTTGGAATTATGAAAAATCAATCAAATTGATACAATTTAGGTTTAGAGGCTATAGTGTGTCATTTTGGGTTTTTGGCACACTTGGGAGAAAATTAATAATATGGCAAAATATATTTAATTATATCAAATGAAAATTAATATTAATTTTAGGTATTATGATATATATATATATATATATATATATATATATATATATATATTATTTGTCATGCTTTGTTTGCCATATAACATGCCATGACATCATATCTATTTTTAATCATTTAAAATGTCATGTTCATGTTTAGGGTTAGATTAAATGTCATGTATGCTTAGATTATATCATATGTCATGACATCATGATCATTGGCCATGCTTTATTATGCTATCATTTATGTCATGATCATACTTCATGCATTTAAATTAATGAAAATTGATTTAAGGACTTTGACATGACTTGGAGTCCCATTTATAAGGGAATCAAGTAGGGCTGCCTTAGAAAAATACATGAGGCCTTAGATTAGGATAACCAAAACCCACATCTCACATCTAAATTGACATGTATGTGTATTTTATACACCCTAGATACATGTGAGATGCTAGGATATGAGTTAAGTTCAAGGTGCATAGTTTTTACATCTAAATGAACTAAAACTCATCTAATTTCATATGTGGATCATTGGGAAAGCTTGTGTATAAGTCATGTACTTTAAGCCCAAGGAATATGATCCAAAAATAAGGTTTTGAAAACATTTTAAAATCCTTTTGAAAAATCTTGGTGAAGCCTATCTTTTGATAGCAATCACCATTGATGAGATTGATACAAAGTGAGCCAAAACTTAGAAGTTTTTCTTCACTTTTGAATTTTGTATCAATTTCGATATTTTATGGGTAAAATATTTTTCTATCATTTTTCACCCATTGTATTGGTCATAAGTATTATACGTATAAATTTTCGTGATTTTTCGATATACGTATAATTATTTATGAATTTCCAAATTTCGTTTCTGATAATCAAATTGATATTTGATTATCGATCGCTACTGGTGGTAGTCGATCGATGAGGTGTGATCGGTAGTAGTGAGAGAGTCGATCAGGTGATTTCGGGAAAACAAGGTTTGTTAGCCCGATTTTAGCTACGGTAAAGGTTCCTAACCACTTCTAACCCTAGGATATGCTTTGGGAAGCATTATAAAGGGTGAAAATCCATTGGATATGGATTAGGAGAGGTGTTAGAGTGATGTATCAAAATTTAAGGGTGGAAGAGTTCATGTTTGAACTTTGAACCTTATTTTTGATGGTTTAGAGTTTCTATTGGCTTAGGGACTTCCCAAGGACATTGTTGGTGCAATGGTCAAGGGGGAGCAAACCTTTAGGGGGAGGTATTCATCATAGGATGATGGATAGTATTTTTCCTCATAAGGAGGAAAATGAGATTTTAAGATACCCAATTTGGAAATTGGGAGAGTATAGGATTGCCTCTCTTAAGTGATATGAGACTTATCACTAGAAAGATGGTAGACATCCTAAGTATCCTTGGACCAAGGGGAGATTGTAAGATCTCATTGGATATGAGACATTGACCTCCTTGGAGAGATAGTCATTTTGATGTTAGTCAAAAAGGGGGAGAAGTTAGAATTACCAATTTGGGATAATTGGTAAGGGATTTGAGTTAATATTCTAACTCAATGGTTTGTTTGGTTTTTGTCAAACATAAAAAATGGGAGATTGTTGGTGCAATCGGCCCAGGTCATGATTGATCAAGACTCGAGTTTGACTCGAGTGATGTTTTGATGTTTGACAAAAACATATGACAATGTGATTGTCATGGGAAAGTCCAAGTCATGGGTACTTGACATGGAAAGTCCAAGTGGGACACTTGGTATGGAAAGTCCAACATGGGTTGGCAAGGAAAGTCCAAGCATGGGTCTTGGCATGGAAAGTCTGACATGGGTTGGCAAGGGAAAGTCCAAGCTTAAGTCTTGGCATTTGAGAAGTCCAAGGGGTTTGATATTGGTGGCGTAAAGTCCAAGTGAGAGTCTTGGCAGCATAAGTCCAATGGTTGGCGGCGTAAAGTCCAAGTGGAGTCTTGGCGGCGTAAGTCCAATGTGTCTTGGCGGTGTAGACACCGTTAGCATGACATAGCCGATGAACGCACCTGAAAGCTAGCGCAATGGATGAACAAGTCATGGATGACTTGGAGGGATCCAAGAGGTGTGAGGCTGATGGAGGTGGCTAGAAGGCTTAGGTCTAGGCTAAGGGTGGTCTAACATGTATAGGGGAACCATACTTGGGCTAAAACCTCATGTTTGAGGTGTGCCAGTCGACTGGTGTCATGTGGCAGTCGACTGGATAAGTCAACTAGGGTTTGACTACGGGAATTGGCCTAGCAGTTGATTGCCAGAGGTGGGCAGTCGACTGATTGGCAGAGCAGTCGACTGATCGTGTGATCAGTCCACTGGTGCTCAGGTTTTGAAGCATAGAATGGAGTCTCACTCGACCGCTGCGGTCAGCAGTCGAGTGATGGCTTGATCACCGATCGATGGTCATAATCACGATCGATGTCCTAGCCGCTGATTTTTCGCGGATTACACCGCTGTCTCAAACAACAAGGTGATCAATCGATTGGTGATCGGCTTTTTCCAACCTGTAAGATATAAATGGAGCTCGTGGAGGAGAAAAAGCCATCCGGTTCTTGAGAGCTTTTGGGGCGATTTGTTGCTGCAAATCAGGTCTCCAAGTGCAAGTCAAGCAACCAAACATTCAAACAATCAAAAGCAAGTGTTGTAAAGTTTTTCTTTACTTGTCTTTCGTATTTGCATTGTATATTGCTTGTATTTCATTCTTGCTATTGTAAGATCATTTGTACGAGGTTTCTCTGCCTCCGACTTGTGTCGAGAAGGAGTTTTTGTGATTAGTAGTGCGTGTTTGCATTGCTAGGGCTTTTAGAGCCCAATCCGTGGAGTAGGAACCATTCGGTTCCGAACCACATTACATCTCATGTCTATCATGTTGTGTTTGTTCTTGTTGTATTTTATTGTATATTCCGTTGTGTACTAACAAGATTATAGACAAGCAAACATGAACAAATTCCATCGTATGAGCACGCCGCTATTCACCCCCTCTAGCGGCCTCAAATCTCCTACATGAAGTCGCCCACTAATTTAAGGGAGACTCAAAAATTGGTGGGAAGGATAGTCTCTTTGTGTCACTTTATAGCTAGATCAACGGATAAGGGATTACCCTTCTTTCAGATTCTACGTAAGGCCACCCAGTTTCAGTGGAACAACCCGTGTGAGCAAGCTTTCCAGGAACTAAAGAAGTATCTAGCCGAACTCCCTCTGTTGGCTAAGTCAGTGGCAGGAGAACCGTTGTGGATGTATTTAGTCATTTCAGAAGGAGCTATCAGTTCGGTATTATTGAAACAAGATGGTTCTCAACAGCAACCCATATACTACACCAGTCATATCTTGAAGGGAGCAGAGTCGCGATATACCAAGCTGGAAAAATTGGCGTACATCCAGTCTTGACAGCTCATAAATTGAGACCTTATTTCCTAGCTCACCCAATGAATGTGTTAACCAACAGTGAGCTAGGTCGGATGGTTACTAAACCTAACTCTTTAGGAAGGCTAGCCAAGTGGGCAGTGAAGCTAAGTGAATATGATATTCAGTATCATCCCCGAATCGCTATCAAGGCTCAGTCATTGGCTGAAGTAGAGGTGCCATTTAGCTCGGAGGACAGTTTGGCAGAAGAAAAAGAAGAAAAGGGTGTGTGGAGTGCTTTCGTAGATGGATCATCTGGGGTCGCCGGGAGTGGAGTTAGAGTGGTGCTCATATCTTTGGGAGGGGAAGAAACTCACTTAGTCATTCGCCTGGGATATAAAGCATCTAATAATGAGGCAGAGTATCAAGCCATCTTGGCTGGATTGCAAGCATCTAGGGGCAGTTGGGGCTACTTCAATTATCGTGCATTCAGATTCTCAATTGGTTGTGTCAGAGCTTAAGGGTGCTTTCACTGTCTGGGAAGAAAGGTTGCAAAGATATTTGGTCGCATTTGAAAAAGAAAAGGCACATTTTCAGGAGGTAGTTTTGTAGCTGATTCCAAGAGAAGATAGCCAAAAAGTAGATGAACTGGCTCGGTTGGTTAGCGCCCTAGAGGGAGTGAAGCTGCAAGATTCTATTTGCATGGAAGTTCCTAAATCCTTGGTGTAGGGACCTTCGTGACTGCTAGATGGGGGGGGGGTGAATAGCGTCGGCTTTGCTTGATAAATTACGATCGCGATCGCGTCTACGAATCGTGTTAGTGCGCCGCGGAATAATAACAATAAAAATAATAACACGAATACAAGCACACATACAACACCAAATATAACGTGGTTCGGAACCGAATGGTTCCTACTCCACGGATCGAGCTTAAACGAGCTCTAGTGATGTGTACAACACCACTAATCAAATAAACTCCTTCATAGAACAATCCGAAGGTGGAGAAACCTCTTATAAATAGTCTTACAACAGTAAGGAATAAATACAAGCAATTACAATGAAATATAATAAAAGAAATGCAAAGAAAACTTTACAATCGATCTTTTGGAAGCTTGCTTGTTGATCGCCTTAGACTAGCCTTGAAGACCCTGATTTGCACTAGCAAATCGCTCCAAATCGCCCAAGAAAATCATACCAAAATCCCTCCTTCCGAGCTGCCTTTATAACCTGCATTCGGGCTGAATTTTGTATAGCAGTCGACTGATCGGGATAATCAGTCGACTGACCCTGTGGCCGTTGTGAGACAGCGACATGTGCCACATTGGATAAGTTCCAATGGACAAACCATCAGTCGACTGATCATACCCATTAGTCAACTGATGGCTCAATCAGTCGAGTGCTCGCACCGATCACTTGACTGAAGAGCATTATGTGCTCGACATCCCGATGAGCAATGATCGATTATATCACGATCGATCATGCCAGTGATCGTCTAACTCGGTAGTCGACTACTGTGGCACTTCCCTACCAAAACCCTAGTTGACATCACCGATCGAATTATAGTTCCAATGATCGGTGATACACCTCAAACATGAGGTTTTAACCCAAGTATGATGCCCCCATACTTGCTAGACCACCCTTATCCTATACCTAAGCCTTCTAGCCACCTCCATCAACCTCACACCTATCGGATCCCTCCAAGTCATTCATGACTTGTTCATCCATACGCTAGCCTTCAGGTGCTTCCATCGGCTATGTCATGCTAAGTTGATCTATACTGCCAAGGCAATTTAGACTTACACTGCCAAGACTCCCTCTTGAACTTTATGCCGCCAACCATTGGACTTATGCTGCCAAGACTCTCGCTTGGACTTTACGCTACCAATATTCCCCTTGGACTTTCCAAATGGCAAGACTCAAGCTTGGACTTTCCCTTGCCAACCCATGTTGGACTTTCCATGCCAAAACCCATGCTTGGACTTTCCTTTGCCAACCCATGTTGGACTTTCCCTTGTTAAGATCCATGCTTGGACTTTACATGTCAAGTACTCAAGACTTGAACTTTCCCAATGCCAAGTGTCCCACTTGGACTTTCCATGACAATGGTCAAACCATCGTCAAACATCAAATACTAACCTGGGTCGATTGCGCCAATCTCCCCAACACATGTCAGACATCAATGTCAAACATCAGAACACTACTCGAGTCAAACTCGAGTCTGGTCAATCGTGACCTGGGTCGATTGCACCAATAATCTCCCCCTTTTTTATGTTTGACAAAAACACTCTTGAGTTAGGCCCCTAACTCAAATTCTCTTACCAATTATCCCAAATTGGTAATTCCATACATTCTCCCCCTTTTTGACATACATCAAAAAGGTTCACCCAAAGAGGTCAATGTCTCATATCCAATGAGATCTTACAATCTCCCTCTTGGTCCAAAAACACCTAGGATGCTTACAATCTTCCTAGTGATAAGTCCTATATTACTCAAGAGAGACACTCCTATGAAGTCTCCCAATTTCCAAATTAGGCATCTCAAATTCTCATTTCTCCCTCTCATGAGGAAAAATAACATCCATCATCCCATGATGTGTTGGTGCAATCGGCCCAGGTCACAATTGACCGAACTCGAGTGATGTTTTGATGTTTGACATAGAAGTTTGACATCGATGTTTGACATTGATGTCTAATAATATTTTGGGGAGATTGTTGGAACAATTGACCTGGGTCATGATTGATCGGACTTGAGTTTGACTCGAGGGAGATTTTGATGGTTGACTGGAGTTGACCATGTCATGGAAAGTCCAAGTCTTGAGTACTTGGAATGGAAAGTCCAACATGGGTTGACAAGGAAAAGTCCAAGCATGGGCCTTGGCATGGAATGTCCAACATGGGTTGGTAAGGGAAAGTCCAAGCTTGAGTCTTGGGGGTTTGATATTGGCGGCATAAAGTCCAAGCGGGAGTCTCGACAGCATAAGTCCAATGGTTGGCGGCGTAAAGTCCAAGTGGAGTCTTGGTAGCGTAAGTCCAATGTGCCTTGGCGGTGTAGACACCGTTAGTATGACATAGCCGATGGAAGCACCTGAAGGCTAGCACATTGGATGAACAAGTCATGGATGACTTGAAGGGATCCAAGAGGCATGAGGCTGACAGAGGTGGCTAGAAGGCTTAGGTCTAGGCTAAGGGTGGTCTAGCAATTATGGGGGCACCATACTTGGATTAAAATCTGATGTTTGAGGTGTGCCAGTCGACTGGTGTCATATGACAGTCGACTGGTGTGGTCAACTAGGGTTTAACTATGAGAATTGACCCAACAATCAACTGCTAGCCTTTGGCAATCGACTGATTGGCTGAGTAGTCGACTGATAGTGTGATCAGTCGACTGGTGCTCAATTTTTCGAGCATAGAATGTAGTCTGACTCGACTGCTGGGGTCAGCAGTCGAGTGGAGGCTCGATCAGTCGACTGATGGTCATGATCAGTCGACTGATGATGGATTCGTTGGATTTTTCCAGCATGGATCTAGCCGTTGTCTCACGACAACAGTGATATCAGTCGACTGATGGTCCCGAACAGTCGACTGATCGGTGATTTCCAGGCTAGGTAGAAGTTTTAAATAGAGCTCGTGGAGGAGGATTTCACTAGCGGTTCTTGAGCTACTTTAGGGAGATTTGTTGCTGCAAATCAGGGTCTCAAAGACTATTCTTCAAGCAACCAAAAGCAAGCAATCCAAAGGCAATTATAAAGTTTTTTTCTTTACTTGTTGTGTATTTCATTTGTATATTGCTTGTATTTATTTCTTACTGTTGTAAGATCACTTATACGAGGTTTCTCCACCTCTGACTTGTGTCGAGAAGGAGTGTTTATTAGTGGTGTGTGATTGGCATCGCTAGAGCTCTTTAGAGCTCGATCCATGGAGTAGGAACCGTTCGGTTCCAAACCACATTAAATATTTATGTTTGCGTATTTGTCTATTTCGTTATTGCCTTATTATTATTATTTCATTGCGCGCTAATGAAGTTTGTAGACGAACGCGAACGAAATCCATCACACTACGCTATGATGCTATTCACCCCTCTCTAGAGGTCAACATTTCCCTAACAATTGGTATCATAGCCCAGGGCTCTTCTACGGACTAACTGTCGGGAGCTAAGACAAAGACGCTAGAGGGTGAAGATGGAGTTGGAAGAACAACTAGGTTGGGACATCAACACACCGGTCCCGTACTCATTATATGGATGAGAAGACTTCAATTCTTGGAAGAGAAGAATTGAAGATTTTATCATGATGAGAGACTTTGAGGAGTGGTCCATCTTAATGAAAGGATTGGAATATCCAAGAAGACCAAAAGGTGGCTTCCTAAAAAAGAAGAGATGGAGTGAGGAGCAACTCCAACGATTCGAGAAAAACACCAAGGTAATAAAGTTCTCGGTTGATTTAATACCTAACAATATCTTGTGTATGTTAGGTAATTATATAGATGCCAAGGAGCTATGGAGCCAAGTGGCTAAGCTCCATGAAGACCCATCACCGGTTCAAGAAGAGGAGCCCGAAGATGAATCATCATCATCACAAGCGAGTGAGGATTCGGAAGTTGATAGGAAGTCAACTTCCGGATCGGTGGGAGAAGAAGTAGAAAAGGAGGAAGAAGCCTCCACCTCTAGGTTTGAGGGGGAGGAGAGAATTCCCACGCCGGAGCAAGAGCAAGAAGTCGCTTCAACCTCTGGAAGAAGTGAAGAAGCAATTCCGGCTTCCACCATGGACCTAGGTAACTCAGGCAATGTAATTTTAAATAAAAATTATATAATTTACTTTGAGTGTAGGGAAAGTGAGCATTACAAGAGTAAGTGCCCGAAAAGAGTTAAGAAGACTCCTCCGGTACCAAAAGTCAACACAAATCCAAAGGATACTGGTGTTCCCACCAAGAAAAGCAAGGAGCAAGTGATTTGCTTCAAATGCCGGCTACCGGGGCATTATAGAAGTCAATGCCCTAGGGGGAGCAAAAAGATCCAAAATGGAGCATCACATGTAGGGGGAGCTAAGGCTAACCCTAAGGTATATTTTAGTAATGCTTCTTCTAATTTAAATGTCAAAAAGCATGCTAGGAATTTCAATTCCCTTGCAATTTATCATGAAAAGCATGCTAAGAACAATAAATATTTTTTCCTAGGAGCTAAGAATATTCATTTTAATAATAAGGAGAAATTTGGGACTAATGTCCCTAAAACAAATTTATCTAAAGACAAATCTAGGTCAAATAATTCTAGACCAATTCTACCTAGGGAGACACTTAGAAAGGTACAAGAGCACCTAGGTTTAAACCCTAAATGGACTAGGCATATGCCTAGAAAGAACAATGCCCAAAAACCAAATGAAAAATCAAAAATTAGGCAATTAGAATTAGAGAACCAAGCCTTTAGGTCAAGGCTTGAGAAATTAGAGAAGATCCTTAGGAATATGCAAAATCAAATGCAAGGGTCAAATAGTCAAAAATCTAGGTCCAAGAGTCAAGGTCTAGAGTCTAGAAGGCAAGGCTCATCTATGGGCAAGAAAGGCTTGAGCCACAAGCCTAAGTCCAAGGTAGATAAGTCTACCTACCATAGTGTTCCATTAGATTATGGAACACAAATTAGGTCTAGGAAGACCAAGGTCAATAGGGAAGTCATCCCTAAGGTTGACCAAGGAATGTGCCTAGTGGCTAGGGTTTCGAAGAAACCTAGGGTGATCACTAAGAAAGTTGCAAGGGGAGTTACCCCTAGAATCAACCTAGGTAAGATCAAAATGACCAAGGCTACTAAGCCTAGGAGGGTCATTAGGAAGGTATCTAGGGAGGTTATCCCTAAGGAATACCTAATTAACCCTAGGAGCTTAAATAAGTTTTGGGTTCCTAAGAGTGTGATCGATTCACGCTAGATGGGTTTAGGTGTGCCAACTTTAAATGGATGGGTAGTTAACCTAACCATGGTAAAGGTGACACTTTAAGTAATTTTCAAGGTTATGGATACCTTGAAAATAGATGTGATATTATGATCCTAAAAGATTTTAGGATGTGCCAATATATTTTTGGAATTATGAAAAATCAATCAAATTGGCACAATTTAGGTTTAGAGGCTATAGTGTGCCATTTTGGATTTTTGGCACACTTGGGAGAAAATTAACAATATGACAAAATACAATTAATAATAACAAATGACAATTAATACTAAGTTTTAGGTATTATTATACCTATACATTTTATATGTCATGCTTTGTTTGCCATATAACATGCCATGACATCATATTTATTTTTACCATTTAATATATCATACTCATGTTTAGGATTAAGGTTTAATGTCATGTGTTTTAGATTATATCATATGCCATGACATCATGATCATTGGTCATGCTTAATTATTGCTATCATTTATGTCATGATCATTCATATATTTAGGTTAATGAAAATTGATTTAAGGACAATGACATGACTTAGAGTCCCATTTATAAGGGAATCAAGTAGTGTTGCCTTAGAAAATGCATGAGACCTTAGTTTAGGATAACCAAAACCCATATCTCACATTAAATTGACATGTATGTGTATTTATACACCCTAGATACATGTGAGATGCTAGGATATGAGTTAAGTTCAAGGTGCATAGTTTTTGATCTAGATGAACTAAAACTCATCTTTAACTAAAGGTGGATAATTGGGAAAGCTTGTGTACAAAGCATGTACATTAAGCCCAAGGAATATGATCCAAAATTAGGTTTTCAAAAACATTTTAAAATCACTTTAAAAAACTTTGGTGAAGTCTATCTTTTGATAGCAATTACCATTGATGAAGTTGATACAAAGTAGGGTCAAAACATTGAAAATTTCAATGGTTTTGAACTTTGTGTCAATTTCACTATTTTATGGGTAAAATAATTTCCAAATATTTTTCACCAATTGTATGTGTCATAAGTATTATACATATAAAATTTCATGATTTTTAAAGCTATGTATAATTACTTATAATTTTTCGATTATCAATCGACCGCCACGCTTGGTAGTCGATCGATGGCGGGCGAAATCATCGTCGAAACCGCCGGCGCAAATCGCTGACGGCAAAAATCGCTCGCAAATCGCCTGGCGCACGATGTATTGCCTTGGCGGAAACGCGCGGCAAAACCTCTCGGGCGCGAAGTGCTCTAGCGAATCGCCTGGCATAGAATCGCCTAGTTCACGACCATCATCCGCCGCTTGGTGCTAGTTGATCGATGGGGTGGCAATGATCGAGTTCGGCGATCGCTCATTGCCTATCTTGATTTCGCAAAACAAGGATATTTAACCCCATTTCAGCTATAGTAAGGGTTCCTAACTACTCCTAACCCTAGGATATGCTTTGAGAAGCATTATAAAGGGTGAAAATCCATTGCATATGGATTAGGAGAGTTGTTTAGGATTTATATCAAATTTAAGGATGGGAAAGTTCTATGTTGAACTTTGAACATTATTTTTGATGATTTAGAGTTCCTATTGGCTTGGGGACTTCCCAAGAATATTGTTGGAGCAATGGTCAAGGGGGAGCAAGCCTTTAGGGGGAGGTATCCATCAAGGGATGATGGATGTTATTTTTCCTCATGAGGAGGAGAAATGGGATTTTGAGATACCAAATTTGAAAATTGGGAGAGTATATAGGATTGCCTCTCTTGAGTGATATGAGACTTATCACTAGGAAGATACTAGACATCCTAGGTTTTTTTGGACCAAGGGGGAGACTGTAAGATCTCATTGGGACATGAGACATTGACCTCCTTGAAGAGAACCTTTTTGATGTTAGTCAAAAAGGAGGAGAATGTTTTTGGGGGAGAACGTTATAGAAATTGGTAATCTTACCTTTCTCCAAAATGTTTTGGGGGAGAATGGTATGGAGAGTGTTATCAATTGATATTATCAATTGTCAATTCAGAGAATTGGGGAGAATGTTTGGGATTACCAATTTGGGATAATTGGTAAGGAGATTTGAGTTAGTGTTCTAACTCAAAGGTATGTGTTTTTGTCAAACATCAAAAAGGGGAAGATTGTTGGTGCAATCGGCCCAGGTCACGATTGACCGGACTCGAGTGATATTTTTATGTTTAACATGGAAGTTTGACATTGATGTTTGATAATGTTTTGGGGAGATTGTTGGAACAATCGACCCGGGTCATGATTGATCGGACTCGAGTTTGACTCGAGGGGGATTTTGATGGTTGACTGGAGTTGACCATGTCATGGAAAGTCCAAGTCTTGAGTACTTGGCATGGAAAGTCCAACATGGGTTGGCAAGGAAAAGTCCAAGCATGGGTCTTAGCATGGAAAGTCCAACATGGGTTGGCAAGGGAAAGTCCAAGCTTGAGTCTTGGCATTTGAGAAGTCCAAGGGGTTTGATATTGGCGGCATAAAGTCCAAGCGGGAGTCTCGGCAGCATAAGTCCAATGGTTGGCGGCGTAAAGTCTAAGTGGAGTCTTGGTAGCGTAAGTCCAATGTGCCTTGGCGGTGTAGACACCGTTAGCATGACATAGCCGATGGAAGCACCTGAAGGCTAGTGCAATGGATTAATCATGGATGACTTGGAGGGATCTGAGAGGCATGAGGCTGACGGAGGTGGCTAGAAGGCTTAGGTCTAGGCTAAGAGTGGTCTAGCAAGTATGAGGGCACCATACTTGGGTTAAAACCTCATGTTTGAGGTGTGCCAGTTGACTGGTGTCATATGACAGTCGATTGGTGTGAGTCAACTAGGGTTTGACTGCGGGAATTGGCCCAGCAGTCGACTGCCAACCTTTGGCAATCGACTGATTGGCCGAGCAGTTGACTGATAGTGTGATCAGTCGACTGGTGCTCAATTTTTTGAGCACAGAATATAGTCTGACTCGACTGCTGGGGTCAGCAGTCGAGTGGAGGCTCGATCAATCGACTGATGGTCATGATCAGTCGACTGATGATGGATCCGTTGGATTTTTCAGCGTGGATCTAGGCGTTGTCTCACGACAACAGTGGCATTAGTCGATTGATGGTCCCGAGCAGTCGACTGATCTTCGATTTCCAGCCCAGGCAAAAGCTTTAAATGGAGCTCGTGGAGTAGGATTTCACTAGCGGTTCTTAAGCTACTTTGGGGCGATTTGTTACTGCAAATCAAGATCTCCAAGGCTATTCTTCAAGCAACCAAAAGCAAGCAATCCAAAGGCAATTGTAAAGTGTTTTTCTTTACTTATTGTGTATTTCATTTGTATATTGCTTGTATTTATTTCTTACTATTGTAAGATCACTTGTACGAGGTTTCTCCGCCTTCGACTTGTGTCGAGAAGGAGTGTTTATTAGTGGTGTGTGATTGGCATCGCTAGAGCTCTTTAAAGCTCGATCTGTGGAGTGGGAACCGTTCAGTTTTGAACTACGTTAAATATTTATGTTTGCGTATTTGTCTATTTTGTTATTTCTTTATTATTATTATTCCACTGCGCGCTAATGAAGTTTGTAGACGAACGCGAACGAATTCCATCACGCTACGCTAAGACGTTATTCACCCCCCTCTAGCGGTCAACATTTCCCCAACATGATGGATACCTCCCCCCTGACCATTGTACCAACAATATCCTTGTAAAGTCCCTAAGCCAATAGGAACTCTAAACCATCAAAATTAAGATCCAAAGTTCAACATTGAACTTTTCCACACCTTAAAATTGATACATCACCTTAACAACTCTCCTAATCCATATCCAATGGATTTTCACCCTTTCTAATAGTGTCCAAAGCATATCCTAGGGTTAGGAGTGGTTAGGGAACCCTAACATAGCTGAAATTGGTCTAAACAAATCTTGTTTACCCAAAATCAAACTTGGCAGTCGACTTTATCAGTCAACAGTCGACTGCCATCAAGCGACAGTCGACTGATAACTGAAAATTCTGATTTTCAATTATCAGAATCGAATTTTGAAAAAGCATAAGTAATTGTACTATATCAAAAAATCGTGAAAATTCATACGTACATTACTTATAAGCAATACAATGAGTGAAAAATATTAGAAAAATAATTTACCCATAAAATAGCAAAATTGACACAAAGTTCAAAAGTGAAGGAAAACTTCAATGTTTTAGCTCATTTTGTATCAACTTCATCAATGGTGATTGATATCGAAAGATAAACTTCACCAAGGGTTTTCAAAATAATTTTAAAATGTTTTTAAAACCTTATATTGGATCATATTTTTTGGGATTAATGTACATGATTTGAACATAAGTTTTTCCAATGATCCATCACTAATATAAGATGAGTTTGAGTTCATCTAGATGCAAAAACTATGCACCTTGAACTTAACTCATATCCTAACATCTCATATGTATCTAGAGTGTATCAATACACATACATATCAATGTAATGTGAGATGTGAGTTTTGTTCTCCTAAACTAGAGTTTCATGCATTTTCTAAGACAACCCTACTTGATTCCCTTATATATGGGGCTTCAAGTCATGTCATAGTTCTTAAATCAATTTTAATTACTTTAAATGCATGAATGATCATGACATAAATGATAACATAAATAAACATGGCCAATGATCATGATGTCATGACATATGATTAAATTTAAATCTACATGACACTAAAAGATAAACCCTAAACATACTCATGACATTTTATATGATAAAGATAAAATATTATGTCATGACATGTTATATGACAAATCAAGCATGACAAATAAAATGAAAGGTATATAATACCTAAGTTTTAATATTAATTGTCATTTGTCATTATTAAACCCATTTTGCCATATTATTAGTTATCTCTCAAATGTGCTAAAAACCCAAAATGACACACTAAGACCTCTAAACCTAAGTTGTGCTAATTTGATCAATTTTTTATAGTTCTATAAATTATATTGGCACATCCTAAAATCTTTTAGGATTATGATCAAAACACATTTCCAAGGTACCCATGACCTTGAAAATGACCTAAGGTGCCACCTATACCATAGTTAGGTTAACTACCCATCTATTTAAAGTTGGCACACCTAAACCCATTTAGCATGAATCGATCACCGTCCTAGGAACCCAATACCTATTTGAGCTCCTTGGGTTTACTAGGTATTCCTTAGGGATGACCTTCCTAGATACCCTCCTAGGCTTGGTAGCCTTGGTCATTTGGGTCTTGCCTAGGTTAACTCTAGGGGTAACTCCCCTTGTAACCTTCTTAGTGGTTTCCCTAGGTTTCCTTGAAACCCTAGCCACTAGACACACATCTTGGTTACCCTTAGGGATGACTTCCCTAGTAACCTTGGTCTTCCAAGACCTAGCTTGAGTTCCATAATCGAATGGAACACTATGATAGGACTTTTTGGGCTTAAGCTTGCCCTTGGATGGTTCTTGTTTCCTAGGTCTTTGACTTTGACTTTTAGACCCTAGGCTTTAACTATTTGGCCCTTGCATTTGATTTTGTATATTTCTAAGGGTCTTTTCAAGTTTCTCAAGCCTTAACCTTAAGGCTTGATTCTCTAACTCTAATTGTCCAATTTTTTATTTTTCATCTATTCTTTAGACATTATTTTTCTTAGGTATATGTCTAGTCCATTTAGGGTTAAAACCTAGGTGATCTTCTATTTTCTTAATGGATTCCCTAGGTAAGTTTTTTCTAAGGATATTAGTCCCAAATTTCTCCTTATTTGAAATATGATATGATTTTGCACCTATACTATAAAATCTATTTCTAGCATTCTCTTTATGATAAATAGCAAGATCGCTAACATTATTTCTAGCATGTTTTTGCCTATAACTTAAAGAATGTGCATTAATAAATTTTACCTTAGGGTTAGCTTTCAAAACTCCCCCTACTTATGATGATTCCTCTTTATCTTTGATTTCCTTCTTCCTAGGGCATTGACTTCTATAGTGCCCCTTTTGATGGCACTTGAAGCATACTACGAGCTCCTTGCTTTTGATTGTTGAGGCTCCGGTCTCCTTGATCTTTGGCACCGTTGGAGCTTTCTTGATCCTTTTAGGACACTTACTTTTTTAGTGTCCTTCCTCCCTATACTCAAAATATATTATATGATTTTTAATTTTGACTACAATGTTTGAGTTACCTAGGTCATCGGTGGATGTTTGGGCTTCTTCATCTTCTCAACCGGAGGTAGAAGGTTCCTCTTGAGTTGGCTCCGGTATTGAAGATGATCTAATATCCTCCCCCTCAATCCTTGAAGTGGAGGCTTCTTCTATCTCTTCTTCCTCGTTTGATCCGAATATTGATTCCCTATCAACCTCCGAATCCTCAAGCTCTTGGGATGAAGATGTGCTTGCTTCTTCTTGAGCTTGAGAGGATGAGCACTCCTCTTCCTCTTCTTCTTCTTGGATCGGCGATGGATTTTCGTGATATTTTTTCAATTCCCTCCAAAGCTCCTTGGCATCCATGTAATCCGCTAGATGTCATTAGGAATCAAATCAAAAACAAATTTGACTACCTACTTATTTTTATCAAACTGTTGGAGTTGCTCCTCAGTCCATCTCTTCTTCTTGAGGAAGCCTCCCTTTGGTCCTCTTGGATAGTTAAATCCCTCCATAAAAATGGACCATTCTTCAAAATTCCTCATCACGATGAAGTCTTCAATTCTTCTCTTCCATGAATTAAAGCCTTCTTGTCCATAAAGTGCGTACAGGACCGGTGTATTGATGTCCTATCCTAGTTGTTCTTCAAATTTCATCTTCTTCCCTCTAGCGTGCTCCCTCGGATGTGAAGCTGGTGAAGAGTGACCCGCTCTGATACCAATTGTAGGGACCTTTGTGACTGCTAGAGGGGGGGGGTGAATAGCATCGGCTTTGCTTGATGAATTATGATCGCGATCACGTCTACGAATCGTGTTAGTGCGCAGCAGAATAATAACAATAAAAACAATAACATGAATATAAGCACACACACAACACCAAATATAACGTGGTTCAGAACCGAATGGTTCATACTCCACGGATTGAGCTCAAACGAGCTCTAGCGATGCGTACAACACCACTAATCAAATAAACTCTTTCACGGAATAATTCGGAAGTGTTGAAACCTCGTACATATAGTATTACAATAGTAAAGAACAAATACAAGCAATTACAATGAAATACAACAAAAGAAATGCAAAGAAAACTTTACAATCGATCTTTTGGAAGCTTGCTTGTTGATCGCCTTAGACTAGCCTTGAAGAAACTGATTTGCACCAGCAAATCGCTCCAAATCGCTCAAGAAAATCATACCAAAATCCCTCCTTGCGAGCTGCCTTTATAACCTATATTCAGGCTGGATTTTGCCTAGCAGTCGACTGATCGGGACCATCAGTCGATTGACCCTATAGCCATTGTGAGACAATGGCATGTGCCACATTGGATAAGTTCCAACGGACAGACCATCAGTCGACTGATCATACCCATCATTCGACTAATGGCTCAATCAGTTGAGTGCTCGCATCAATCACTCGACTGAAGAGCATTCTGTGCTCAACATTCCGATGAGTAGTCAACTGATTACCATATTAGTCGACTGATCATGCGGCCGATCGATCATCCCGGTGATCGCCAACTCGCAATGATCGATCGCCCGGGGCACTTCCCGTAGTCAAACCCTAGTTGACTCCCATCAGTCGACTGACCATAGTCCCAGTCAACTGATACACCTCAAACATGAGGTTTTAACCCAAGTATGGTACCCCAATATTTGCTAGACCACCCTTTGCCTAGACCTAAACCTTCTAGCCACCTCCATTAGGCTCACGCCTATCGGATCCCTCCAAGTCATCCATAACTTGTTCATCCATACGCTAGCCTTCAGGTGCTTCCATCGGCTATGTCATGCTAAGTTGATCTATACCGCCAAGGCACATTGGACTTACACTGCTAAGACTCCCGCTTGAACTTTACGCCGCTAACCATCGAAATTATGCTACCAAGACTACCGCTTGGACTCTACGTCGCCAATATTCTCCTTGGACTTTCCAAATGCCAAGACTCAAGCTTGGACTTTCCTTTGCCAACCCATGTTGGACTTTCCATGCTAAGACCCATGCTTGGACTTTCCTTTGCCAACCCATGTTGGACTTTCCCTTGCCAAGACCCATGCTTGGACTTTACATGCCAAGTACTCAAGACTTGGACTTTACATGCCAAGTACTCAAGACTTGGACTTTCCCAATGCCAAGTGTCCCACTTGGACTTTCCATGACAATGGTCAAACCATCGTCAAATATCAAATACTAACCTAGGTCGATTGCGCCAATCTCCCCAACACATGTCAGAAATCAATGTCAAACATCAGAACATTACTCGAGTCAAACTCGAGTCTAGTCAATCATGACCTGGGCCGATTGCACCAACACTTGGCGGCATGTAGTGTGGAAGAGGTGATACTAGAGGGTGATCAGGCCACTGACTAGAGAACTGATATCTGGGCATACTTACAATGAGGGAAGTTTCTTGATGAAGGTGGAGCAGCCTCTATCTTAGTGGCAAGGGCGAAACGATTTACCATTATCAATGGGAGTCTGTACAAAATGTCTTTTGGGCACCCTCTATTGAAATGCATAGGGAAGAAAGATGCTGAGTGGGTGCTTCGAGAAATACATGAGGGATGTTGTAGCAATCATTTTGGAGGAAGGACCTTGACGCGGAAGTATTGTTGGCTGGGTATTTCTGACAAACTCTTCATCAAGATGTGACCCGTTTGGTGCAGACTTGCTCATCCTGTCAGAAATACAGTAATAGGTCTGAACGACCAACTGAGTTGATGAGAGTTGTAGTTTCTTCCTGCCCCTTTGATCAATGGGGAATGAACATAGTGGGTCTCATGCCTACTGCTCCTTTGTAGAAGAAGTTTCTATTGGTAGCTGTGGATTACTTTTCTAAATGGGTTGAAACTAAACCTTTAGTAAAAATTATCGAAGACACGGTCATACAGTTCCTCTGGAAGAATATTATATGCTTATATAGAGTTCCCCGAAGATTGATAAGCGACAACGGGCGACAGTTCCAGGGCAAGAAAATTAGGGGATGGTGTCAGAGTCTTAACATTCAGCAAGCTTTTGCTTCGGTGGCTCATCCTCAAGCCAATGGTCAGGTTGAGGTAACTAACAAAATTCTCATCCAATGATTGAAGACTAAGTTAGGCGCTAAGAGAGAAAATTGGGTGGATGAATTTCCTGAGATTCTGTGGGCCTATCGAACCACTCCTAAAACAGCCACTAGGGAAACTCCGTTCAGTCTGGTGTATGGAACTGAGGTAGTTATCCTTGTGGAAGTCATTCTAAGCAATGCTCGAGTCGAATATGAGGCAGAACAGAATCAGATTATAAGAGGCACTGAATTGGACTTTTTAGAAGAAAGGTGGGAGCAAGCCCGAATGTGAGCTGAAGCTTACAAGCAAAGGATCCAGTGAGCCTTTAATAAAAGAGTGACACCCAAGAGGTTTCAGGAAGGTGACTTAGTGTTGCGCAAGGTTAACCCTGTAGGAGATCCTGAAAAGCTAGCTCCTAATTGGGAAGGATCTTACTTTGTTACTCGCCGAGTGGCTGGGTCAGCCTATTACCTAAAAATTGATAAGGGTAAAGAGCTGTCTCGGCCTGGAATGTTGTACATCTAAAATACTTCCATACCATGTAAAAGAAGGTTGTTAAAAGGAGAAGTTTTATATATTTCCCATGAAGTTTGAAAGAGAAGAATATAATGTGTCCATCAGTTTATAACATTACAATTCACAATTAGGAGCAAGTACGAAGAGTAATTATTATGGTAAATCAGTTTCTCATTCACAGAGTAAAGAAAGCAAAAAACCATATCAAGTACAAGTAATCTATGACCGAGTTCATGCATAAATACTAGTGAGTTTAAGGTGACAAATGTACAACATCATCCAGAAAGCTTGCTGGCAGGAAGATTATATTCTAAAATAATTTAGGGGATTGCACCCAAAGCCAGTCTCCCACTACAGGAAAAGAGCCGGTTGATTAGCATATTGTCAGACCGCCTTATTGAACCCATCTTGATAGGTAGCCTTCATCAAAGACCGCAAGTGCTCTTGTTGGTTGGGATCAGCTATGTATGCACCTTGATTGAACCTGGCATAATGTGCTCTATGCTCCCGGAGAACTTGGCATAATTGATAGTAGCGCTGGGATACTTGTATTATGGCATCAGCTAGAGTGAACACATCGTCGGATTGGAAAGTTTGACCATGTTGTATGATTCTTGACATGTCCATCATATCTTGATGCATGGAAGCTGAAATCCCCTCCACTGCCTCAGTATAAGCCCTAGTGTGGGTGATTTCACTACTCAACTGCTGTAGGGAAGTTTCTTGCCTGCGTATTCGAGCGTGAGCATGAACCCTAGCTGATATTAAAGTTGAATTCTCCTTTACCTCTTTGCTCAGTCGGGTACGGAGGCAGATATTATCTCTGCATCATTCAACTTTTGAGCTCGAAGGGATGTTATAGTTTCTGCGTCCTCCTACCTTTGTCATTGGTTTTCACATATTTGGCTCTGATAGCTAACCATTTCCTGTAATAAGGGGGTCTCTCTGTCCCTGGAGGTAGTGACACCTTCATCTTTTTGCTTAATGCACTGAAGGGCAGATATGGTTTTAGCATCCCTCTGTTGTTGGTGTTGAAGGGCCACTATGACCTCTGCATCCTCCTACCTTTGATGATGGGTTTCGACTAGTTGGTCCCGACAGTGAGCTAATTCTTGTAGTAAGAATTGCTCCCTATCCTTGAAGATAGTTTGATCCTCCAGTTGTTGGTGGGTCTGCTGTTGAAGCTAGGCTCGATAGTGGGAGAAGGAGCAGTCCAACTCTTGATAATTCATTATCAGCTGAAAATAGAAGATGGAGAATGAAGTTTTTGCTGAAAACATATACAAAGACAGCCGAGAAAGCATACTAGCTATAAGCTATGGCGCAAGCTCTCCATCCTCGGAATGAGTTCCTCTAAATTGAGGATTCGAGTATTCCTATCGGAGGAGGAAGAAGGAGTGGACTCACTCATGATAGGCATGAAGGGGGGCAGCCCGGAGGATTATGCTAGTGATCCCAGAGGAGGAAGGGTGATACTCTGGGAAATAGAGGGGATTCCTGAGAAGAAGGGGTAGCAAAAAGAGTCGTTGCTGGAGGGGGCACCATTATTAATCATTCTTCGCTAGTAGAATGAAGGGTGTCAGAGTCGAGTTCTAAACCAGGTCGGGGAGAAAGGCCTTCCCAGCTAGGAGTCGATGGAGAAGATGATGGGGACATGGTCAAAATTTGTAAAGGCGAAGATGGAGGAGATTTAGATGAAAATGATTCTAATTCTTAGGGGAGCTCAGACGAAGGAGGAGAATCAAGGGGAGTTGTCTCTTCTTCCTAAAGTCGCCGGCGTGCAGCCCCCCCCATTCTCAATCCTAACCCTACTAGGATTCCTTGCCGCCCAAGCTAAAGGGAAGCAAACCCTAATCTCCTAAAACCATTCCTTGCCGCCCACCTTATATTCTCTATTTATAGAGTTGGGCTCAAGCCTTGTTTTAATCTCCACCATTGGTTCTAGGGATTTAATCTCAACCGTCGGATCAAGAGATTTAATCTCTACCTTTGGATCTAGAGTTTTGTTTTCATCCATTGGATCTAGGCTTCATGAGGTATTAATAGGCTACAATAGGAACCATGAAGAGGAGTTGGATCTTGGCCACCCAATGGATCAAGCTCACATAAAGTCCGATCCATTAATGATTATCTAATCCACTAAAGGATTATCATTGATCTACCACACCAACCCCCATAAGTTAATATGGGCTCCATATATTATTTGTACATTTATCTCCCCGTGTTTAAGATCTCGACTGTCCGTCGATTAATTAATTTATTGACCATTAATTAATCGACATCTAACTCCATGAGTAGTACCACTCATCTTTATCATCATGCCAGACCAAATCTACCTGCAGGGTTTACAGGATGAACCTTATGAGCTCCTCAAGGGGACATCATCATCCTAATATATAGGACATAGTTTCCTCCTATAATCAATGGCACACCATATAAATAATATCATTTCCCAACTTACCGAGTCTATCGATTTAATCTATAAATCTCGCCCATTGGTAAATCAAAGAAATGAATACTAAGTATATGTGCCCGTTTTTATATCAGGATTAAGAGTATGTACAATATAATATCTGAGGTCCGATTCGATTATGTAGTCAGCAATAAATCGAATCACCTCTAAGTCGATCCTGCTCAATACACACAAAGTGTACTAGTGTGATTCTATGGTCAAGACAAACCAATACCAAATCACACTACAACCATACCAATGGTTTGTCCAAAGCCATCTCGGTTGTGAGCCTTTACTTATACTTTACAATGAGCCGGCTTGGTGACCGGTTGTGAGCCTTTACTTATACTTTACCATGATCTCCCGTGTGACACCACACACCATGTTATTTACAATGTAATGTATTAGACAATATGCATCACTATAAATATGCAAACAATGATCATATGATTCTTATTTCAAAATAAAGATGTTCATACAAAAGATAGACTTTTCAGTATACATCCCAATAATCTCCCACTTATACTAAAAGACTATGCTGTCCTCAAACTGCCATACATCTGATTATCATTCCCTCCACATGCCTATCAAAGGCTCTCACCGGAAGGGCCTTAGTGAAAGGATCTACTAGGTTATCCTCCGATGCAATCTTGGCCACAACAATTTCTCCTCTCTTTACGATTTCTCGTATCAGGTGGTACTTGCGCTCTATGTGTTTACTTGCCTTATGGGCTCATGGTTCCTTCGAGTTTGCAACTGCACCACTATTATCACAATAAATTGTGAAAGTTCTGGGCAAACCAGGAATCACATCCAAGTCCATCAAGAAGTTCCTGAGCCACACAACTTCTTTGGCCGCCTCAGAGGCTGCCACATACTCAGCTTCCATAGTGGAGTTCGCTATGCATTTCTGCTTGACACTCCTCCATACAATGGCTCCACCTCCCAAAGTAAACACAAAACTTGAGGTAGACTTACTGTTATCCCTGTCCGATTAGAAGTCGGAATCTGTGTAACCCACAGGGAGTAATTGGTCTGCCTTGTAAACTAGCATATAATCCCTAGTCCTTCTCAGGTACTTCAATATATGCTTTACCTCAGTACATTGTCCCTGTCCTGGATTACTCTGATATCTGCTAACCATGCCCACGGCAAAACAGATATCTGGTCTCGTACATAGCATCGCATACATGAGGCTTCCTACTGCCGAAGCATAAGGAACTGCCTTCATCTCCTCTATCTCCTCAGACGTTCTAGGACACATCTCCTTAGATAAAGGAACTCCATGCCTGAAAGGTAGAAAACCTTTCTTGGAGTTCTTCATGCTAAAGTGATCCATAATCGTGTCTATGTATGAAGCTTGAGATAAGCACAACATCCTTTTCTTGCGATCCCTTATAACCTTGATCCCAAGGATGTGTCCCACTTCTCCCAAGTCCTTCATATCAAACTGTTAGGACAACCATACCCTTACATCTGATAACACCTTGACATTGTTGCCAATTAACAAAATGTCATCTACGTATAGTACAAGAAATATCACTACGTTTCCTTCACATCTCTTGTATACACAAGACTCATCCGGACTTTGAATAAATCCATAAGACTGGATTACCTCATCAAAGCGGATGTTCCAAGACCTTGAAGCTTGCTTCAATCCATAAATGGACCGATTAAGCTTACACACAAGATGCTCTTTGCCCTTTGCAATGAAACCTTCTGGTTGCTTCATATAGATGTTTTCCTCAAGACTTCCATTAAGGAAAGCTGTCTTGACATCCATCTGTCATACCTCATAATCCATATGAGCAGCAATGCATAAGAGAATCTGGATAGACTTAAGCATGGCTACTAGCAAAAAAGGTTTCCTCATAATTGATACCCTCTTTCTGAGTATACCCCTTCGCAACAAGCCTCGCTTTGAAGGTCTCAACCTTCCCGTCTATTCCTATCTTTCTTTTGTAGATCCACTTGCATCCAATGATTTTTACACCATCGGGTGGTTCTACTAGCTCCCAGACCTGATTTGAATCCATAGATTCAATCTCAGCATTCATTGCACTTTGCCAAGATACTGCATCTTTATTTTGGATTGCCTCGTCATATGTCCTGGGATCAGGTTCATGTTCGCCAGGGACCAAATCAGAAGATTCTCCCAAGAACATGAATCTATCGGGCTGTCTAACAACCCTCCCACTACAACGAGGTATCACTTGTGTATCCTCTGTGACACGCGGTGCAGTGACATGTGGTATATCCTCTTGTACCGGTGGTACTGAAGAAGTGACTTCCTCTTTCAATTCCTCTAGAACAATCTTACTCATGGGCTTGTAGTTCATCACATAGTCTTCCTCTAGAAATCTGGCGTTCGTGCTAACGATCACCTTCTGATCTCTAGGACTATAAAATAAACCACCTTTTGTTCCTCTAGGATAGCCAACGAACATGTGTACTTCTGTACGAGGTTCCAACTTACCAGCATCCGCCTTCAGCACATGTGCTGGACTCCCCAAATCCGAATATGTCTTAGACTAGACTTTCTCCCAGTCCACAATTCTGTGGGAGTAGAAGGCACTGATTTAGATGGAACCAAGTTCAGAATGTACACACTGTCGTATGTAGAGCATATCCCCAGAACGAATTTGGTAACTCAGAATAACTCATCATCGATCTAACCATCTCCATAAGAGTCCTATTCCTTCGCTCTGCTACACCATTCTGCAGGGGTGTGCTAGGTGCAGATAATTGAGATTGAATCCCAGCCTCTGATAAGTAATTCCTAAACTCTCACAAGAGGTACTCACCACCACGATCAGATCGTAGTGTCTTGATACTTTTACCTTGACATTTCTCCGCATCAGCCTTGAATTCTTTGAACTTGTCAAAGCATTCAGACTTGCGGCGCATCAAGTAAATGTATCCATATCTCGAATAATCATCTATAAAGGAGACGAAATATTCAAAACCACCTCTAGCCTGGATAGTCATAGGACCACACAAATCAAAATGAACCAATTCTAACACATCTTTGATTCTATACCCCTTGGCCTTAAAAGGCCTCTTGGTCATTTTACCCTCCAAGCAAGATTTGCAGGTTCGGAAATCTTCCACCACTAATGTGAAGGTTTTGCCCGGAAGCTCTTATTCCACATGAAGGTAGGAAACTTTGCTTCCCACTTTAACTCGGTCGCTTGTTCATGGCGATCCCTTCTACGTCCCCGGATAAAAAAAATTTATCCTTGACAAGAGGGATTACCCAAGCAATCGTGTCATCGTCGTACTATTCGATTATAGTAGTCACTTGAACAAACTTGTTGTTCAAGCAACCAACCTCTATTTTACGAATAGCCGCGGAATAGATGTTATACGGATCGCCGGCTTTTGTGTTTATGTTCGGGGTCCAAGTTATATTAGCCACATACATAAAGTAAACAACCACATACAACATACATATAATTGAAAAACAATTATAGACATAATACAAAAGAACACTAATCAAAATAAACAAGATTATACCTCTTGTTATACCTCTTGATCTTCTATTGTATGTCCTTCCTCCTTTTGGACGTCGTGTGGGCGACGATCTTCCAAAAGTTGAAGCCTCCTAGATCACCAATCTTCCTTTCCTTGTTCTCTCCGAATAAAGGAAGATCATAAAACAAAACTTTTCTTCCTATCAAGAACCGGCCACCAAGTCAATAGACTCGATGTTGCGGCCGGCCAAGGAAGAGAATATAGAGTATGGGAACCGACCAAAGGAGAATCAATGAGGGTGATGGGCGCCAGCCAACACTTGGAGAAGAGAAAGGAAACCAACCCTTCATCTTGTAGCCGCCCAAAACCCTAACCCTAGGTCTCCTAGTTGTAGGCCAAAGAAGAGGGGAAGAGGAATAGGTTGAGCACCAACCAAGGAATATGGGAGAGTGATAGGCGCCGACCACCATGGAAGAAGAAGAAGACCTCTCCAATTTGTTGCTGCCCACTCTTCCTCCCAAACCCTAGCCACCCAACCTCAATCCTAATCTAATTAGGATTCCTTGCCGCCCAAGGGAAGCAAACCCTAATCCCCTTTCATCTTGTAGCCGCCCACCCCCTTTAAGGCTTATTTATAGGTTTAGGGATAAGCCTTGTTTTAATCTCCACCATTGGTTCTAGGGATTTAATCTCAACCGTCGGATCTAGAGATTTAATCTCAACCGTCGAATCTAGAGATTTAATCTCAACCGTCGGATCTAGAGATTTAATCTCAACCGTCGAATCTAGAGATTTAATCTCTACCTTTGGATCTAGAGTTTTGTTTTCAACCATTGGATCTAGGCTTCAAGAGGATTTAATAGGCTACAATAGGGACCATGAGGGGGAGTTGGATCTTGGCCACCCAATGGATCAAGCTCACATAAAGTCCGATCCATTAATGATAATCCAATCTACTAAAGGATTATCATTGATCTACCTCACCAACCCCCATAAGTTAATATGAGCTCCATATATTATTTGTATATTTTCTCCCGATGTTTAAGATCTCGAATGCCCGTCGATTAATTAATTTACTGACCATTAATTAATCAATATCTAACTCCATGAGTAGTACCACTCAACCTTTTCATCATGCCGGACCAAGTCCACCTGTAGAGTTTACATGATGAACCTTATGAGCTCCTCAAGGGGACATTATCATCCTAATATATAGGACACGGTTTTCTCCTATAATCAACGGCACACCATATAAATAATATCATTTCCCAACTTACCGAGCCTATCAATTTAATCTATAAATCTCGTCCATTGGTAAATCAAAGAAATGAATACTAAGTATATGTGCCCGTTATTATATCGGGATTAAGAGTATGTACAATATAATATCTGAGGTCCGATTCGATTATGTAGTCAGCAATAAATCGAATCACCTCTAAGTCGGTCCTACTCAATACACACAAAGTGCACTAGTGTGATTCTATGGTCAAGACAAACCAATACCAAATCACACTACAACCATACCAATGGTTTGTCCAAAGCCATCTCGGTTGTGTGCCTTTACTTATACTTTACAAGGAGCCGATAACATGATCTCTCGTGTGACACCACACACCATGTTATCTACAATGTAATGTATTAGACAATATGCATAACCATAAATATGCAAACAATGATCATGTGATTCTTATTTCAAAAATAAAGATGTTCATACAAAAGATAAACTTTTCAGTATATTGTTAGTAATATATGAGAGATGTCCTAAGGCAATCGCCTTATGTATGAACCATTTATATGATAAATGAAGATTCACTATTTGAGTATACATGTTTCATGTATTTGATTGGATCTTAAACTCATTTACTGAATATCCACGATACGATTCACAGCATGAGAGAATTTGTGATTGGATCACAACTAGTGAGTATCTCTACATATGTAATTGTGATGTATCGGAATAATCCCTAGTCGATGAATTGATGGATTTGGACACCATCAATTCTGTCGAGACTAGAACGAGGTATACTCCTTGGTATATCCAAGCAGTTGATTCTCACTAGCTAGAGACATAGTGATGTCCAGAGTTGATCGTGGATGCTAGTTATGGTAACTAGTTCATTGGAGTGACCAGCCGTAAGACTGCATATGATTCTCTTCATATATAGATATGTCAATGAAGTTCTTACTGTAGCTTAAGTGCGATGTTCCTTTGACTTGCGGTATTCAAGTCATCTTGATCATGGAGACTTATGCTTTGACATCTTAAGCAAACATCTCCAAGGAGATGTGGACCCGGGATGATTGAGTATAAGTCATAGTGATCGAAGGTGTTTGAATAGCCTATAAAGGATTCACCACTCCTTGCGAGGAGATGTATACCCATGGCCTCTCGTCGGATTGTTACTAAAGTCTTTGGCCAAAGCATTACATGTTTAGAGTAAGGTACTCTTCGATACATGTGGAGTAACTAGAATCCGTAGGACGAGGAAATGATACTTGGGCTAGATGTGACGTAGTCAGCCTAGTGGAGACTGACACAATAGACCATGTCCTGAACCAAGTGGGTATAAGATGAGTGAAGGGAATGGGGCACGAATCATTCGAGCTGCTGAAGGGTTTCAGAAATAGTTCTGGATCAACCGTTGATCTTTTCGGTTAATTGGGGATCATGATGTACTACTAGGTGCCACTCATGATCGTTCTATAATTAATGGTTAATTATAGACGGCCAACATAAACCGAGAACCTATTTGGTCACACGCATAACGAGCGTAATCCAAAGGATTTAAAACGAGCTTGAGAATGGGATTCTCAGACCAAGAGAAACTAGGTTTGGTTGGACCAAACATGAAGCGAGCATGAAATCATTTCAGTCGCAATGGAAGCGTGGATGGGTCGTGTCTTATGAAGACATAATGGATGAACCAAAATGGTTTAGTTCTAATCCAATGGAGGAGAATAAACCAAAGGGTTTGGTTTATTTTAAACGAATGAACCAAAAGTTGGTTCGGTTCGTTTTAACTTAAAATAAACCATCATGGTTTGGTTTATTTTAACTTATCTTAATGGAGCGGGTTAACGGGCCTAATGGTTATGATCCAATAACCATTAAGAGAATTAGTTCTCTATAAAAGAGGGCTTAAGGGATAATTAAGCCCTAATCCAAAAACCCTAAGTTAGAGTTGCCGCCCACCCCATTGAAGGAGTTGGCGCCAACTCCATTGCCGCCGCCCATTGCTCCTCCAACCGGCGTCCAGAAGGCTGCTTCCTTACCCCTCGCCGGCGTCGAGATGCTGCCGGTTAGTGCTCCGGTGATCTCCTTCAAGTTTGGCATCAAGGTGAGCTCTATCTCCCTTGGTTGGCCGGCGCCTATCACCTCCGCCAAAGCTGTCCAGTTTTCTGGACAGCTTGTTCTCCTCTCGTCGGAGCATCGTTTGGACGACGGTTAGAGCTCCGACAGCGGCTAACTTACCGGGGATTCGATCTCCGGTAATCCTCTGAGGTGGAGGACAAAGGATTCGTCAATTGGTTGACGAATACCTCTCCGCAGAAGCGAGTTTTGAGGACTCGTATTAGGATCCGAATTTGGATTCGGATCGTGATCATCTCTCGATCACGTCGTCTTCAACACGAGGCTAGTAACCCGTACGAGGACGAAGCTCGTGGCTTAGCGAAGTCATCCCGAGGAACTCGGCATGGATACGGATAGAGACGATTCTAGCGAGGATCGTTCCGGTTGATGCCGTTCCCGCTACACGTCATACGAAAGGTATAACGTAGATAAATTTCCTTTTATTACAAATTTAAATTTACGGTTATGTCTACACTTGTTGTAATATGCATGCGTGTGTTGTAATAAATGTAGATTTATTATTTTTATTGCTTCCGCTGTGTTCATGTTTACGAAACGTGATCGAACACACACACACGCCGCGGTGTCGAAAACCCAACATATATATCCCAACAATCTCCCACTTATACTAAAAGACTATGTTGTCCTCATACTGTCATACATCTGATTCCCATTCCCTTCACATGCCAATCAAAAGCTTTCGCTAGAAAGGCCTTAGTGAAAGGATATACTAGGATATCCTCTAATGTAATCTAGGCGACAACACCTTCTACCTCCTTTATGATTTCTCATATGAGGTGGTACTTGCGCTTTATGTGTTTACTTGCCTTATGGACTCGTGGTTCCTTCGAGTTTGCAACTGCACCAATATTATCACAATAAATTGTGATAGTTCTGGGCAAACCAGGAATCACATCCAAGTCCATCAAGAAGTTCCTGAGCCACACAACTTCTTTGGCCGCCTCAGAGGCTGCCACATACTCAGCTTCCATGGTGGAGTCCGCCATGCATTTCTGCTTGACACTCCTCCATACAATGGCTCCACCTCCCAAAGTAAACACAAAACATGAGGTAGACTTACTGTTATCCCTATCTGATTGGAAGTCAGAATCTGTGTAACCCACAGGGAGTAATTGGTCTGCCTAGTAAACTAGCATATAATCCCTAGTCCTTCTCAGGTACTTTAATATATGCTTTATCGCAGTCCAATGTCCCTATCCTGAATTATTCTGATATTTTCTGACCATGCCCACGGTAAAGAAGATATCTGGTCTCGTACATAGCATCGTATACATGAGGCTTCCTATTGCTGAAGCATAAGGAACCGCCTTCATCTCCTCTATCTCCTCAGATGTTCTAGGACACATCTCCTTAGATAAAGAAACTCCATGCCTGAAAGGTAGAAAATCTTTCTTGGAGTTTTGCATGCTAAAACGATCCATAATAGTGTCTATGTATGAAGCTTGGGATAAGCACAACATCCTTTTCCTGCGATCCCTTATAACCTTGTTCCTAAGGATGTGTCCCACTTCTCCCAAGTCCTTCATATCAAACTGTTTGGACAACCATACCCTTACGTCTGATAACACCTTGACATTATTGCCAATTAACAAAATGTCATCTACGTATAGTACAAGAAATACCACTACGTTTCTGTCACATCTCTTGTATACACAAGACTCATCCGGACTTTGAATAAATCCATAAGACTGGATTACCTCATCAAAGCGGATGTTCCAAGACCTCGAAGCTTGCTTACATACAAGATGCTCTTTGCCCTTCGCAATGAATCTCTCTGGTTGCTTCATATAGATGTTTTCCTCAAGACTTCCATTAAGGAAAGTTGTCTTGACATCCATCTACCACACCTCTTAATCCATATGAGCTGCAATGCATAAGAGAATCTAGATAGACTTAAACATGGCCACCGGCGAAAAGGTCTCCTCATAATCGATACCCTCTTTCTGAGTATACCCCTTTGTAACAAGCCTCGCTTTGAAAGTCTCAACCTTCCCATCTATTCCTCTCTTTCTTTTGTAGATCCACTTGCATCCAATGGTTTTTACACCATCGGGTGGTTCTACTAGCTTCCAGACCTGATTTGAATCCATAGATTCAATCTCAGCATTCATTGCACTTTGTCAAGATACTGCATCTTTATCTTGGATTGCCTCGTCATATGTCCAGGGATCAGGTTCATGTTTGCCAGGGACCAAATCAGAAGATTCTCCCAAGAACATGAATCTATTAGGCAGTCTCACAACCCTCCCACTATAATGAGGTATCACCTATGTATCCTCTGTGACACGCGGTGCAGTGACTTGTGGTATATCCTCTTGTACCGTTGGTACTGAAGAAGTGACTTCCCCTTTCAATTCCTCCAGAACAATCTTACTCATGGGCTTGTGGTTCATTACATAGTCTTCCTCTAGAAATCTGGCGTTCGTGCTAACGATCACCCTCTGATCTCGAGGACTATAAAACAAACCATCTTTCGTTCCTCTAGGATAGCCAACGAACATGCGCACCTCTGTACGAGGTTCCAACTTACCAGCATCTGCCTTCAGCACATGTGCTGGACTCCCCCAAATCCGAATATGTCTTAGACTAGGCTTTCACCCAGTCCACAATTCTGTGGGAGTAGAAGGCACTGATTTAGATGGAACCAAGTTCAAAATATACACCGGCGTATGTAAAGCATATCCCCAGAACGAATCTGGCAACTCATATTAACTCATCATCGATCTAACCATCTCCATAAGAGTCCTATTCCTTCGCACTGCTACACCATTCTGCTGGGGTGTGCCAGGTGCAGACAATTGGGATTGAATCCCAACCTTTGATAAGTAATTCCTAAACTCTCCCAAGAGGTACTCACCACCACGATCAGATCGTAGTGTCTTAATACTTTTACCTTGACGTTTCTCTGCATCAGCCTTGAATTCTTTGAACTTGTCAAAGCATTCAGACTTGCGGTGCATCAAGTAAATGTATCCATATCTCGAATAATCGTCTATAAAAGAGACGAAATACTCAAAACCACCTCTAGTCTGGATAGACATAGGACCACACAAATCAGAAAGAACCAATTCTAACACATCTTTGGCTCTATACCCCTTGGCCTTAAAAGGCCTCTTGGTCATTTTACCCTCCAAGCAAGATTCGTAGATTGGGAAATCTTCCACCACTAATGAACCCAGAGGTCCATTAGCTATCAACCTTTGAATTCTGTTAGGTTAATATGACCAAGCCTAAGATGCCAAAGGTATGTTTGGTTCATCTTCAAAGGTTCTTTTCTCTTATTGGAATTAGAAGATGAGTTATTAACTTCTATTTACATCATGGGAGCTTTTGGTTCAAGTGTGTATAGATTTCCTATCAATGCACCCGAACAGATAATGTCCCTATTCCTTTTTATAACAACTCTATCATTAAAAGAAATAGAATATCCATCCTTAAACAATTTAGAAACCAAAATTAAATTCTTTCTAAATAAAGGTACATAAAGGAAATTTTTCAGAACCAAAGTTCTATTCCTATCAAAAGATAAATAAATATCTCCCACTGCAATAGCCGCCACCTTCGTGGCATTGCCCAAGTAAACGGTAATCTCCCCTCAACTAATCGTCGGGTTTTCTGGAACCCCTGCAAAATATTGCAGACATGATCAGTGGCTCCCGTATCTACACACCAGGTGCTGATAGATAACACCACTAAACATGTTTCAATGACTAGACCAAAGGATATACCCTTGTTCAGCTTCGGATTGGGACAATCCTTCTTCCAATGTTCATCCTGCTTGCAAGTAAAGTACTTGCCTTTCGGCTTCTTCACTCCTCCCTGAGATCCTCCCACTAGTTTTGCTCCACCTTGTTTCTTCTTCTTCTAGCCTTTCAGCTTAGAAGTAGAAACCTTCTGAGCAACCATGGCCTGAGCCTGAGCAAGCCTTTCTGTCGACTGAAGAATGATATCGACCTAGGTTTCCCCATCGATCTCAGATCCAAGGACTTCCAGCTCATTCACAGGCTTAGGAAGACACTCTTCAAAGAGTACATACTTGTACTTCTTTGCAGTCAAGACAATATCTAGATTCCTTTTTCCAATCAACATAATTATGTACAGTAAATTTATTTTCCTTTCAGTATCACAGCAAGCGGGTTGAAAGCCATTTTGAAAGAAAACCTAAGAATCACATAGATCAAAACATTAGATTTCAAAAAATTATTGATTCCTCAAACAATAAAATTTTAAAATCAACCAACACCGAGAATATCGCATGCCACGATCGTGTGGACATATACGAATTCTACATTTGTAAGAGGAGATTTTACCCATTAATTTTACTATCTTGTCAACCTAACTTTTTGACAAATAAAATTAATAGTTGGTTTCTCTTCGGCCCTACAAATAAAAGCAGTGACTCCGATGGGGAGGATACTCCTATTTACATCTAAGTGTTCACCATTACTCGATACCAAGGAAATTATCTCGGGTTATGTGCCTTCCAATGGGGAAGTACACACACTCCTTAATAATTCCCTATAACCATATTTGACCTTGTGATCCGCAAACAAACTCATCCGATGAGGAGGAAGACACTCAGAGCCGACGCGCAAGTTTGTTTGCATCACATGTCAAATTGTAATAGAGGCCGTGGGAATTTATAAAAATATCCCTCTCCCACTTAGTAATTTAAAATTGAGGAATTTTCTAGCCTATGACATGCATATCAAACAATAAACAATAAATATGAAAAATAAATATTTTTCAACTATTATGGCTTTTGTCTTCAATATGTCTCCCGTCGTATCGCCATCTCGTCCGCTCCTCCCTACGCCATGTACGAGCCATCCGGAGATCCGAGCCGAGACTAAAAAATATTTTAATTTACATCCATCGATCCTATACTCCACGAGGGAGTGTACATGAAATCTAGATCGAAAGTAAACTAAAATAAAAAGGGTGGCTAAACAATGCCGTATTTAATTTACAAAAATTAAATACTAGCCTCGTCAACCCTGAAGATTCAAAAAAATATACAATTACACACATACAATCACATAGACACATATGACCATAATAGTTGGATCATATGCCTACAACCAAAGAGTTAACCTACACATATCCTACTATTATTCGACACATATAATATATGAAAAGTGCATAAAAGTAACCGAATCCTAAACACACAAAACCGAAAACCGTGGCTCTGATACCACTTGAAGGTTTTACCCGGAAGCTCTTATTCCACATGAAGGTAGGAAACTTCGCTTCCCACTTCAACTCGGTCGCTTGTTCATGGCGATCCCTTCTACGTCCCCAGATAAAAAAAAATTATCCTTGACAAGAGGGATTACCCAAGCAACCGTGTCATCGTCGTGCTATTCGATTAGAGTAGTCACTTGAACAAACTTGTTGTTCAAGCAACCAACCTCTATTCTACGAATAGCCGCGGAATAGACGATGTACGGATCGCCGACTTTTGTGTTTATGTTCGGAGTCCAAGTTACATTAGCCACATACATAAATTAAACAACCACATACAACATACATATAATTGAAAAACAATTATAGACATAATACAAAAGAACACTAATCAAAATAAACAAGATTATACCTCTTGTTATACCTCTTGATCTTCTATTGTATGTCCTTCCTCCTTTTGGACGTTGTGTGGGCGACGATCTTCCAAAAGTTGAAGCCTCCTAGATCACCAATCTTCCTTTCTTTGTTCTCTCCGAACAAAGGAAGATCATAAAACAAAACTCTTCTTCCTATCTAGAACTAGCCACCCAGTCAATAGACTCGATGTTGTTGCCGGCCAAGGAAGAGAATATAAAGTATGGGAACCGGTCAAAGGAGAATTAATGAGGGTGATGGGCGCCGGCCAACACTTGGAGAAGAGAAAGGAAACCAACCCTTCACCTTGTAGCCGCCCAAAACCCTAACCCTAGGTCTCCTAGTTGCCGGCCAAAGAAGAGGGGAAGAGGAATAGGTTGAGCACCAACCAAGGAATATAGGAGAGTGATAGGCACCGACCACCATGGAAGAAGAAGAAGACCTCTCCAATTTGTTGCCACCCACTCTTCCTCCCAAACCCTAGCCACCCAACCTCAATCCTAATCTAATTAGGATTCCTTGCCGCCCAAGGGAAGCAAACCCTAATCCACTTTCATCTTGTAGCCGCCCACCCCCTTTAAGGCTTATTTATAGGTTTAGGGATAAACCTTGTTTTAATCTCCACCATTGGTTCTAGGGATTTAATCTCAACCGTCGGATCTAGAGATTTAATCTCAACCGTCGGATCTAGAGATTTAATCTCTACCTTTGGATCTAGAGTTTTGTTTTCAACCATTGGATCTAGGCTTCATGAGGTTTTAATAGGCTACAATAGGGACCATGAGGAGGAGTTGGATCTTGGCCACCCAATGGATCAAGCCCACATAAAGTCCGATCCATTAATGATAATCCAATCCACTAAAAGATTATCATTGATCTACCTCACCAACCCCCATAAGTTAATATGAGCTCCATATATTATTTGTACATTTATCTCCCCGTGTTTAAGATCTCGAATGTCCGTCGATTAATTAATTTACTGACCATTAATTAATCAACATCTAACTTCATGAGTGGTACCACTCAACCTTTTCATCATGCCAGACCAAGTCCACCTGTAGGGTTTACATGATGAACCTTATGAGCTCCTCAAGGGGACATCATCATTCTAATATATAGGACACAATTTCCTTCTATAATCAATGACACACCATATAAATAATATCATTTCCCAACTTACCGAGCCTATCGATTTAATCTATAAATCTCGCCCATTGGTAAATCAAAGAAATAAATACTAAGTATATGTGCTCGTTATCATATCAGGATTAAGAGCATATACAATATAATATCTGAGGTCCAATTCGATTATGTAGTCAGCAATAAATCGAATCACCTCTAAGCCGGTCCTACTCAATACACACAAAGTGCACTAATGTAATTCTATGGTCAGGGCAAACCAATACCAAATCACACTACAACCATACTAATGGTTTGTCCAAAACCATCTCGGTTGTGAGCCTTTACTTATACTTTACAAGGAGCCGATAACATGATCTCCCGTGTGACACCACACACCATGTTATCTACAATGTAATGTATTAGACAATATGCATAACCATAAATATGCAAACAATGATCATGTGATTTTTATTTCAAAAATAAAGATGTTCATACAAAAGATAGACTTTTCAGTATACATCCCAACATAATGAACCCAGAGGTCCATCAGTTATCAACCTTTGAATTCTGCTTAGGTTAATATGGTCAAGCCTAAGATGCCAAAGATATGTTTGGTTCATCTTCGAAGGTTATTTTCTCTTATTGGAATTAGAAGATGAGTTATTAACTTCTATTTGCATTGTGGGAGCTTTTGGTTTAAGTGTATACAAATTGCTTACCAACGCACCAGAACAGATAATCTCCCTATTACTTTTTATAACAACTCAGTCATTAAAAGAAATAGAGTATCCATCCATAAACAATTTAGAAATCGAAATTAAATTCTTTCTAAATAAAGGTACATAAAGGCAATTTTTAAGAACCAAAACTTTATTTTTCTCAAAAGACAAATAAACATCTCCTACTGCAATAGCCGCCACCTTCATGGCATTGCCCAAGTAAACGGTAATCTCCCCTTCAGCCAGTCGTCGGGTTTTCTGGAACCCCTGCAAAGTATTGCAGACATGATCAGTAGCTCCCGTATCTACCCACCAGGTGCCGGTAGATCACATCGCTAAATATGTTTCAATGACTAGACCAAAGGATATACCTATGTTCTACTTTGGATTGGGACAGTCCTTCTTCCAATGTCCATCCTGCTTGCAAGTGAATCACTTGCCTTTCGGCTTCTTCACTCGTCCCTGAGATCCTCCCATCACCTATGCCCCAGCTTATTTCTTCTTCTTCTTGCCTTTCTGCTTAGAAGTAGAAACCTTCTGAGCAACCATGGCCTGAGCCTGAGCAAGCTCTTCTGTCGCCTGGAGAATGATATCAACCTGGGTTTCCCCATTGATCTCAGCTCCAAGGACTTCCAGTTCATTCGCAGGCTTAGGAGGACACTCTTCGAAGAGTACATACTTGTACTCCTCAGCAGTTAAGACAATATCTAGATTCCTTTTTCCAATCAACATAATTATGTACAATAAGTTTATTTTCCTTTAGTATCACAGCAAGTGGACTGAAAGTCATTTTTGAAAAACCTAAGAATCACATAGATCAAAACTTTAGATTTCAAAAAATTATTGATTCCTCAAACAATAAAATTTTAAAATCAACCAACACCTCAAAACACCAAGAATATCGTATGCCACGATCGTGTGGATGCATACGAATTATACATTTGTAAGAGGAGGTTTTACCCATTAATTTTACTATCTTGTCAACCTAACCTTTTGACAAATAAAATTAATAGTTGGTTTCTCTTCAACCCTACAAATAAAAGCAGTGACTCCGATGGGGAGGATACTTATATTTGTATCTAAGTGTTCACCATTACTCGATACCAAGGAAATTATCTCGGGTTGTGTGCCTTCCGATGGGGAAGTACACACGCACCTAAATAATTTCCTATAACCATATCCGACCCTGTGATCCGCAAATAAACTCATTCGATGGAGAGGAAGGCACTCAGAGCCGACGCGCAAGTTTGTTTGCATCATATGTCAAATCGTAATGGAGGCCGTGGGAATTTATAAAAATATCCCTCTCCCACTTAGTAATTTGAAATTGAGGAATTTTCTAGCCTACGACATGCATATCAAATAATAAGCAATAAATATGAAAAATAAATATTTTCCAACTATTATGGCTTTTGTCTTCAATATGTCTCCCGTTGTATCGCCATCTCGTCCGCTCCTCCCTACGCCATGTATAAGCCATCCGGAGATCCGAGCCGAGAAAAAATATTCTAATTTACATCCATCGATCCTATACTCCATGAGGGAGTGTACATGACATCTAGATCGATAGTAAACTAAAATAAAAAGAGTGGCTAAATAATGTCGTATCTAATTTACAAAAATTAAATACTAGCCTCGTCAACCCCGAGGATTCAACAAAATATACATTTATACACATACAATCACACACACACATATGGCCATAATAGTTGGATCCTATACCTGCAACCAAAGAGTTAACCTATGCATATCCTACTATTATCCGGCACATATAATATATGAAAAATGCATAAAAGTAACCGAATCCTAAACACACAAAACCAGAAACTGTGGCTTTGATACCACTTGAAGGGTTTTGTCCGGAACCGAAGCTCTTATTCCACATGAAAGTGGAGAAACTTCGCTTCCCACTTCAACTTAGTCGCTTGTTCATGGCGATCCCATCGACGCCCCCGGATAAAAAAAAATAATCCTAGACAAAAGGGATAACACAAGCAACCGTTTCATCGTCGTGCTATTCGATTAGAGTAGTCACTTGAACAAACTTATTGTTCAAGCAACCAATGTTTATTTTACGAATATCCACGGAATAGACGATGTACGGATCACCAGCTTTTGTGTTTATGTTTGGGGTCCAAGTTAATTTAGCCACAAAAATAGAATATATAATATGCATATAATTGAAAATAATTAGAGACAATACAAAAGAACACTAATCAAAATAAACAAGATTATACCTCTTGTTATACCTCTTGATCTTCTATTGTATGTCCTTCCTCCTTTTGGACGTCGTGTGGGCGACGATCTTCCAAAAGTCGAAGCTCCTAGATCACCAATCTTCCTTCCTTGCTCGCTCCGAACAAGAGGAAGTATAGAAACAAAACTCTTCTTCCTATCTAGAATCGGCCACCAAGTCAATGGACTTGATGTTGCCGCCAGCCAAGGAAGAAAATATGGAATATGGAAACCGTTCAATGGAGAATCAAGGAGGGTGATGGGCGCCGACCAACTGTTGGAGAAGAGAAAGGAAACCAACCCTTCACCTTGTAGCCACCCAAAACCCTAACCCTAGCTCTCCTAGTTGCCGCCGGCCATGGAAGAGGGGAAGAGGAATAGGTTGAGCACCGGCCAAGGTAGAGGGAAGAGACATAGGTGCCGGCAACACCTTAGGAAGAAGAAGAAGGGAACCTCTCCTCTTGTTGCCGCCCACTTCACCTCCCAAACCCTAGCGGCCCAACTCAATCCTAACCCTACTAGGATTCCTTGCCGCCCAAGATAAAGGGAAGCAAACCCTAATCTCCTAAAACCATTCCTTGCCGCCCACCTTATATTCTCTATTTATAGAGTTGGGCTCAAGCTTTGTTTTAATCTCCACCATTGGTTCTAGGGATTTAATCTCAATCGTCGGATCTAGAGATTTAATCTCAACCATCGGATCTAGAGATTTAATCTCTACCTTTGGATCTAGAGTTTTGTTTACATCCATTGGATCTAGGCTTCATAATGTATTAATAGGCTACAATAGGGACCATGAGGAGGAGTTGGATCTTGGTCACCCAATGGATCAAGCCCACATAAAGTCCGATCCATTAATGATTATCCAATCCACTAAAGGATTATCATTGATCTACCTCACCAACTCCCATAAGTTAATATGGGCTCCATATATTATTTGTACATTTATCTCCCCGTGTTTAAGATCTCGGCTGTCCGTCGATTAATTAATTTACTGACCATTAATTAATCAACATCTAACTCCATGAGTAGTACCACTCATTCTTATCATCATGCCAGACCAAGTCCACCTGCAGGGTTTACATGATGAACCTTATGAGTTCCTCAAGGGGACATAATTATCCTAATATATAGGACACAGTTTCCTCCTATAATCAACGACACACCATATAAATAATATCATTTCCCAACTTACCGAGCCTATCGATTTAATCTATAAATCTCGCCCATTGGTAAATCTAAGAAATAAATACTAAGTATATGTGCCCGTTATTATATCGGGATTAAGAGTATGTACAATATAATATCTGAGATTCGATTCGATTATGTAGTCAGCAATAAATCGAATCACCTCTAAGTCGGTCCTGCTCAATACACACAAAGCGTACTAGTGTGATTCTATGGTCAAGACAAACCAATACCAAATCACACTACAACCATACCAATGGTTTGTCCAAATCCATCTCGGTTGTGAGCCTTTACTTATACTTTACAAGGAGCCGATAACATGATCTCCCGTGTGACACCACACACAATGTTATCTACAATGTAATGTATTAGACAATATGCATCACCATAAATATGCAAACAATGATCATGTGATTCTTATTTTAAAATAAAGATGTTCATACAAAAAGATAGGCTTTTCAGTATACATCCCAACAGGGGGGTGGGGGGTACAGAAGAAGCTGAAACACGGGGCAGAAATGTGGTGGTAGCAAATGGTTAATTTCTGCTCTATCTAAGCTCCTGAAGGTACTCCGCCATTATTCGTTAAAGAAGAGATTTCATCTTGGCTTCGAGAGGCAAGGAAAACAAGGAAGTTGTCCGAAGGAAGCGAGAAAGTTTTTGGCAGGTGGAGAAAGGAGGAGAGGGGTTGAAAACTAAAGGAGGGTGAAGATGAAGAATGGGGAAGATAAAGAGTCTTATATAAGTGGCAAGGGTATACTTATGATACGAATTTGGCTTCAGAGTAGAGATGTGGGCCCTAAAGAGGTTCAGAATCATGATTTGTCTTCTTTACGGCCCGGTATCAGCCGGATCCATCATCCCCTTGCGGTGGTAGAACAGAGGAGTAGGGTTAAGGTAAATACACCTGTGAAGAACGGTGGAGTAAAATATTTATTCTGACTCGATGGGGCAATGCTCTAGATCGGGTTGTCACATCTTTATGGCTCGGCATTAGCCGAAGCCATCATCCTCGTGCGATGGCGGAACGGAGAGTAGAGTTTAAGGTAAAAATACTTGTGAAGTGCGGCGTAGTAAAAAATTCATTCTGACTCGATGGGGCAACGCTTTAGATTGGGTCATCACATTTTTATGGCTTAGTATTAGCTGAAGTCATTATCCTCGTGCGGTGGCAGAACGAAGGAGTAGGGTTTAAGGTAAAAACACCTGTAAAGTGCGACGAAGTAAAAAATTTATTCCGACCTGATTGGGCAAAGCTCTAGGTCAGGTCGTCACATTTTTATGACTTAGTATTAGCTGAAGCCATTTATCCCCATGTGTTGGCAGAACGGAGGAGTAGGGTTTAAGGTAAAAACACCCGTGAAGAGCGGTGGAGTAAAAAATTCATTCTGACTTGATTGGGCAAAGCTCTATGTCAGGTCGTCACATTTTTATGGTTTAGTATTAGATGAAGCCACTATCCTCGTGCGGTGGCGGAACGGAGGAGTAGGGTTTAAGGTAAAAACACCTATAAAGAGCGGCGGAGTAAAAAATTCATTCAGACCTGACTGGGCAAAGCTCTAGGTCAGGTCGTCACATTTTTATAGCTAGGTATCAACCGAAGCCATTATCGTCGTGCGGTGGCAGAACAGAGGAGCTGAGTTTAAATGCACTTATAAAAATGGCGGAGTAAAAAATTCCGACCTGACCAGGCGAAGCCCTAAGTTAGGTCATCATAATTCTTTCCGCTTGCCTTTAAGTCAAACAATTATCCCTGTATGGTGGTGGAATGGAAGAGTTGGGTTCAAGGTAGATGCACAGAAGAACAAACGACGGAGTAAAAAATTCCGACCTGACTAGGCGAAGCCCTAAGTCAGGTCATCACAATTCTTTCTGCTTGCGTCCAATTCAAGCAATTATCCCCGTATGGTAGCGGAAGGGAGGAGTTGGATTCAAGGTAGATGCACAGAAGAACAAATGGCGGAGTAAAAAATTCTGACCTGACCAGGCGAAGCCCTAAGTCAGGTCATCAAAATTCTTTCTACTTGCCTCCAAGTAAAGCAATTATCCTCGTATGGTGGTGGAACGGAGGAGTTGGGTTATGTTGGGTTTTCGGCACTGCGGCGAGTGTGTGTTCGAACATGTTTCGTAAACATGTGCATAGTGGAAGAAATAAAAAGTAATAAATCTAATTTATTACAACACACACACAACACGCATACATAGTACAACATGTGTAGACATAATCGTAGTTTCAAATTTTGCAATAAAAGGAAATTATTCTAGGTATACCTGACGTATCATGTGCAGCGGGAAAGACATCAACCAGAGCGACTCTCGCTAGAATCGCCTCTATCCTTATCCACGTCGAGTATCATCGGGATCGTTTCACAAAGCCATGAGCCTTGTCTACATAAAAGGCACTAGCCTCGTGTCGAAGACGATGTGATCGAGAGAAGATCACAATCCGAATAAAAAATTCGGATTCGAAAATGAGTCCCCAAAACTCGCTTCTCCGGAGAGGTATTCATCAACCGTTTGACGAATCCTTCGTCCTCCACATATGAGAATTACCGGAGATCGAATCCTCGGCAAGGTAGCTGCTGTCGGAGCTCCAAATATCATCCAAATTATGCTCCGACACGAAGGGAGGAAGCTGTCCAGAATTCTGGACAGATTGGTGGAGGGGTTGCACCGGCCCAAAGAGGACGGTCGACTGCTCCTTGGTCACCTGAGCCGTGCTTCGTTCGGTTACGTATTGCTGAAAGTGAGTCATGAAGGATCGGCCAAGCTTCGGCAGTAACAGACGGACAAATTCGGTGGCAACAAGGTTGGCGACAACCTTATTGCATGAGGAGAATAGAGGGAGGGGGCGGCAAGACTAGGATTAGGTTTTCACAAAACCCTTAAGCCCTATTTTTATAGAGAACACATTCTCTTAATGATTATTGGTTCATAACCAAAAATCCGTTAACCCACTCCAATAACTTAAGTTAAAATAAACCGAACCGAGTTGGTCTATTTTAAGTTAAAATGAACCGAACCAACTTTAGTTCATTCATTTAAAACAAACCAAACCCCTTTGGTTTATTCTTCACCATTGGATTAGAACCAAACCAATTTGGTTCATCCATCATGTCTTCATAAGACACGACCCATCCACGCTTCCATTGCGACTTAAACAATTTCATGCTCGATCCTTGTTTGGTCCAACCAAACCTAGTTTCTCTCGGTCTGAGAATCTCATTCTCAAGCTCGTTTTAAATCCTTCGGATTACGCTCATTGTGTGTGTGACCAAATAGGTTCTCGGTTTATGTTGGTCGTCTATAATTAACCATTAATTATAGAACGATCATGAGTGGCACCTAGTAGTACATCATGATCCCCAATTAACCGAAAGATCAACGGTTGATCCAGAACTATTTCTAAAACCCTTCAATAGCCACAATGAATCGTGCCCCGTTCCCTTCATGCATCTTATACCCACTTGGTTCAGGACATGGTCTATAGTGTCAGTCCCCACTAGTTTGACTACGTCACACCTAGCCTAAGTATCATTTCCTCATCCTATGAATTCTAGTTACTGCACATGTATCCAAGAGTACCTTACTCTAAACATGTAATGCTTTGGCCAAAGACTTTAGTAACAATCCGACGAGAGGCCATGGGTATACATCTCCTTGCAAGGAGTGGTGAATCTTTTATAGGCTATTCAAACACCTTCGGTCACTTCGACTTATACCCAATCATCCTGGGTCCACATCTCCTCAGAGATGCTTGCTTAAGATGTCAAAGCATAAGTCTTCATGCCAAGATGACTTGAATACTGCAAGTAAAAGGAACATCGCACTTAAGATTCAGTAAGAACTTCATTGACATATTCATATACGCAGAGAACCATATGAAGTCTTATTGTTCGTCACTCCAATGAACTAGTTACCATAACTATCATCCACGATTAACTCCGGACATCACAATGTCTCCAGCCAATGAGAATCAGCTGCTTGGACATACCAAGGAGTATACCTCGTGCTAGTCTCGATAGAATTGATGGTGTCCAAATCCATCAATTCATTGACTAGGGATAATTCCAATACATCACAATTACACATGTAGAGATACTCACTAGTTGTGATCCAATCACAAATTCTCTCATGCTGTGAATCGTATTACGGACATTCAGTAAATGAGTTTAAGATCCAATCAAATACATGAAAACAAGTATACTCAAATAGTGAATCTTCATTTATCAAATTAGTGGTACAACCATAAGGTGATTGCCTTAGGACATCTCTCATATATTACTAACAAATTCCCTCTTTGCCCAATGCCAATCGCTACGGTATCCAATACCATAAGCTCTAACATGACCCTCAATATTACTTTGAGGTAATGCCTTAGTAAAGGATCCGCTAAGTTCCTTTCAGTGGAAATCTACTCGATTTGTATTTCCTTCCTACTAATGATCTCTCTAATAAGATGATAGCGGCGAAGCACATGTTTGGATCATTGATGAGACCACATCAAGTTCAGAGATGAACTTCTTGATTCAAATCGCTTCCTTTGCTGCTTCCAAAGCTGCAAGTATTCTGCCTTAGTGGCAGAATCCACTATAATGTCAAGCTTGGAACCTTTCCAACTTATTGCACCTCCATTCCAAGTGAATACATACCCAGACTGAGACTTGGAATCATCCTTGTTTGTCTGGAAGTTGACATCTGTATACCCGCGTATCACCATGTTCCCTTCTCCATATATTAGAAACACATCCTTAGTTCTTCTTAAGTATTTAAGGATCATCTTAACAACCTCCCAATGATCCATTCCTAGATTAGACTGGTATCTGCTCGTGACACTCAGAGCATACGATACGTCGGGCCTCGTACATAACATAGCATACATGATAGATCTTATTGCGGATGCATAGGGAATCTTACTCATGCAAATTCTCTCGTCTTCTGTGCGCGGACACATAGACTTCGAAAGGTGTATCCCATGTCTGATGGCTAGGAAACCTTTCTTGGATTTCGACATGCTAAACCTCTTTAGCACTCGGTCTATATATGTAGACTGCGAAGACCAAGCAACCATTTTGATCTATCCCTATAGATCTTAATCCCGAGGATGTAGGTTGCTTCTTCTAGGTCTTTCATGGAGAATGTCTTGGACAACCAAATCTTAACCGACTGTAAGACAGAAATATTATTTCCTATAAGTAATATGTCATCGACATACAATACTAAAAATACGACTGCACTCTCACTAACCTTCTTGTACACACAAGGTTCGTCCGGATTTTGTGAGAAATCAAACTTTTTGATTGTCTCATCAAAACGGATATTCCAGCTCCTAGATGATTGCTTCAGTCCATATATGAACCTTTGCAATTTGCATACCTTGGTTTTATCAACCGATGTGAAACCCTCAGGCTGTATCATATACACGTCTTCGAGTAGGTTTCCATTAAGGAAAGATGTTTTCACATCTATCTGTCATATCTCATAATCATAATGAGCCGCTATGGCCAGGAGCATCCAAATAGATTTAAGCATAGCTACAGGTAAATAGGTTTCATCATAATCAACACCTTGCTTTTGACGATATCCTTTTGCCACCAATCTAGCCTTATAGGTAATCACATTACCATCCATGTCGGTTTTCTTCTTGAAAACCCACTTGCACCCTATAGGCTTAATGCCTTCAGGTGGGTCAACCAAGTTCCAAAATTGGTTTTCATACATAGAATCCATTTCCGACTTCATGGCGTCAAGCCACTTATCCCTTTCTAAACTTTTCAGAACTTCTTCATAATTAGTAGGCTCCTCATCATCAATGAGTAACACGTCGTTCGATTCACTTACGAGAATTCCATATCTCTCAGGAATGTTGCATGTTATACCAGATCTACGAAGATGTGGTGTCTCAATAGGTCCAACCGATGGCTCATCACTATGAGTTATCGACTGTGGTGCTACACCAAGTATCTCATCAATGTCTATTTGAGTCTCTCGAGCCTCCTCAAGCTCAACGACACTCCCACTATTTTCTTGCAAGAGAAACTCTTTCTCTAGAAACACAGCATGTCTTGAAACAAACATCTTTTGCTCCATAGGATGATAGAATTGGTAACCCCTTGTTTCCTTAGGGTATCCAATAAATAGACATTTATCAGACTTAGCATCCAATTTGTTTGATATAGTCCGCTTCACATAGGCAAGACAACCCCATATCTTCAAGTAAGATACATGAGGTTTCTTACTATTCCATATCTCATATGGAGTAGTGGAGACTACCTTGGTTGACATTCTGTTTAGCAAGTAAACAGCTGTCTGAAGTGCATAGCCCCAAAATGACTTGGGAAGATTCGCATGATTCATCATTGACCTGACCATGTCTAATAAGGTCCGGTTACGCCTCTCAGATACACCATTATGCTGTGGTGTATATGACGGAGTCCATTGAGACAATATACCAATGTCTCTTAGATAATCTAGAAACTCTTGACTTAAGTATTCACCACCTCGATCCAATCAAAGTATTTTAATATTCTTGTCATGTTGTTTTTGTATTTCATTTTCGAATTCTTTGAACCTTTCAAAGGCTTCAGACTTGTGTTTCATCAAGAACACATACCCAAACCATGAGTGATCATCGGTGAAGGTAATGAAGTAGTTATAGCCTCCTAGAGCTTGAGTTGACATAGGTCCTCATACATCGGTATGTATTAGACCAAGCAACTCTCCCACCCGTTCACCTTTTCCTATAAAAGGTAACTTAGTAATCTTGCCTTTTAAGCATGATTCGCATGCATCGTATGAATCCAATTCAAACGATTCCAGAATTCCACATCGGTGTCATTTGGACATGCGTTTCTTGCTTGCATGGCCAAGACGACAATGCCACATATAGGAGTCTAATTGATTATCTTTCTGAGCACGCTTATTGCTCGATTCGATATTGAAAACCTCACTGGATACGTCCAACGTATAAATACCATTGCTTAAAGTTCCAGTTCCATAAAGAACTCCATTCAAAGTTATGTAACAACAATTGTTACTAAAAGTCAAATGATACTCATTTCTACTTAAACAAGAAATAGAAATGATGTTCTTTATCAACGAAGGAGCATAAATGCAATTGTCCAGTTCTAAGACAAGTCCTATAGGGAGTCTCAACAAATACGTTCTGATGGCAAGTGCAACAACCTTTGCTCCATTCCCTTCACGTAAATTTGACTCTTCCTTGACGTGTCTTCTTCTATTCCTTAGCACATGTATGCCATTACATATATGTGAGCCACACCCAGTATCCAATACTCAAGTATTTAAGGAAATAAAATGACAATCAATAATGAAGATATCTGAAGAAGATGGGGCATCCGATGCCTTATTCTTCTTCATGGACTCAAGATAAATCTTGCAATTTCTTCGCCAATGGCCCTCCTTGCCACAATGATGGTAAGTGCCATTTTGTGCTGGTTTTGCCTTCTTAGCCTTTTTCTTCCCCTTCTGCTGTTCTTTTGACTTTCTCTTAGAACCTTTCTTCAAGGAATCAACTAACAACACCGTCCCCTGCTTATGCTTCATAGAAGGCTCCACAGTCTTCAGCATGTTGAGCAGTACCACAGATGAACCTTCTTACATCTCAGAGATGAAGAGGAGCTTGGAGACTTCGAACCTTTCGAATCTCGCTTGCTCTTCAAACAACTCATGAAGATGGAAGACTATGGTATTAGCATCCATATGCTCATGCTGCTTTTGCAGCTCGGGTACCATCGCGGCTAGCATGATGCAACTCGCCATTTTAGAATCAATCATATGTTTCTGATAGGCCAACAATTGGTCCGGAGTTGCATTGTCAATAGGACGAGTGGGAAGAGGCGCTTCAGGACATTCGCAAGCTTTTCAACCTTGAGAATAATTCTCAGGTTGAATCCAAAAGCCAGTCCAAGGAGTTCGACCTAGTCAATTTATTTGAATCCAAAATAGAGTGCAAATTCAATGACATCATGATCTATCAATTAACCTTGAAATACAAATCAAAGCATATATGAGAAAATGACTTTAAAATGCATCAACATACATTTATAAATCTCATTCATTTTTTGAATTTCAAAAACACCAAAATCACTTCGGGAGATCGTAGGTCCATCTCTGAATGGACTGATATCCAACATAGATATGAATAACCTTAGAGAGAGTCCAACAAGTCATTCATAGCTACGATGGTAGGTATCAAATATACCGACTGCATATCACATATATGCAACTATCACAATGTGCTATCAACTAATTGAATGTTCACACATACATCGGGTTATTAACTCATTAACAAGTATGCATTGTTAGTAATATATGAGAGATGTCCTAAGGCAATCGCCTTATGTATGAACCATTTATATGATAAATGAAGATTCACTATTTGAGTATACATGTTTTATGTATTTGATTGGATCTTAAACTCATTTACTGAATGTCCACGATACGATTCACAGCATGAGAGAATTTGTGATTGGATCACAACTAGTGAGTATCTCTACATATGTAATTGTGATGTATCGAAATTATCCCTAGTCGATGAATTGATGGATTTGGACACCATCAATTCTATCGAGACTAGCACGAGGTATACTTCTTGGTGTATCCAAGCAGCTGATTCTCACTGGCTGGAGACATAGTGATGTCCGGAGTTAATCGTGGATGCTAGTTATGGTAACTAGTTCATTGGAGTGACCAGCCGTAAGACTTCATATGGTTCTCTGCATATATAGATATGTCAATGAAGTTCTTACTGTAGCTTAAGTGCGATGTTCCTTTGACTTGCGGTATTCAAGTCATCTTGATCATAGAGACTTATGCTTTGACATCTTAAGCAAGCATCTCTAAGGAGATGTGGACCCGGGATGATTGGGTATAAGTCGAAGTGATCGAAGGTGTTTGAATAGCCTATAAAGGATTCACCACTCCTTGCGAGGAGATGTATACCCATGGCCTCTCGTCGGATTGTTACTAAAGTCTTTGGCCAAAGCATTACATGTTTAGAGTAAGGTACTCTTCGATACATGTGGAGTAACTAGAATCCGTAGGATGAGGAAATGATACTTGGGCTAGGTGTGACGTAGTCAGCCTAGTGGGGACTGACACTATAAACCATGTCCTGAACCAAGTGGGTATAAGATGAGTGAAGGGAATGAGGCACGATTCATTCGAGCTGTTGAAGGGTTTCAAAAATAGTTCTGGATCAACCGTTGATCTTTTCGATTAATTGGGGATCATGATGTACTACTAGGTGCCACTCATGATCGTTCTATAATTAATGGTTAATTATAGACGACTAACATAAACCGAGAACCTATTTGGTCACACGCACAACGAGCGTAATCCAAAGGATTTAAAACGAGCTTGAGAATGAGATTCTCAGACCGAGAAAAACAAGGTTTGGTTGGACCAAACATGAAGCGAGCATGAAATCGTTTCAGTCGCAATGGAAGCGTGGATGGGCCGTGTCTTATGAATACATAATGGATGAACCAAAATGGTTTGGTTCTAATCCAATGGAGTGTTAGGAATCGTTGGAATGGCTAGAGGGGGGGTGAATAGCGTTTTTCGGTTTCTACAAGAAGATTAGCGGAAGCAAAACACAATAATATATGTAAAAACAAAATCAAACGCAAACAAGGCCTTTTACGTGGTTCGGAGATAACGCTCCTACTCCACGGCGATCCTTGAGGTGGATCAATCCAAGCAAATCCACTAATGAGCTTTCTTTACACCACAACTCCTCTTCTTTACAAAAGATGAAGATCTAAGCTTAGAGAGAAAAGAAGGAGATTTAAATCACTTAGAAAGCTAAATAATTCGTGGAGGCTGTTGAGAAAGATTGGAGAATGAGCATTAACCCCAAAAACCTCCACCAACCCTCTTTTTATAGAGAAGAGGCTGATTTTCCCGTTGGAGCCCGATCAGTCGACTGATGTACAACATCGATCATTCTTTGCGTGTGTTAACGACCGAATGGCGGATTCACGGGATTCAGAGTCGTTTCATCCAACGACACTTTCATCGATCGGTGATCCCTCCATCGATCGGTGATGGAGTGATCGATCAGTGATCACGGCCCGCGATCGAGTGCGACTCCGTTACGTACTCGTTTTTATGTCTATCGATCGATCATTGTCACTATTGGCGGTCGGTGATTCATCGATCGACTACCTTGGTCACGCTGATCGGCTGGTGAGGTTTCATCGACTCGATCGAGCACTGACGGTCGGTGATACATCGTGTCGATCGGATACTATCAAGTGTGAATATTTCACACTTGATTTCACCCCCTAGACCTAGACTTAACCTCCTAGCTCTTCTTTAAGCCTTACGCCTTCAGGATCCCTCCGAGTCCGTGACTTGTTCGTCCTTTGCGCCTTGCTTCCAAGAGCTTTCTTTGGTTTTGTCATGTCTAGAGTTTTCCTTTGCCAAAGCGTGCTTGGACTTTACGCCGCCAAGTCTACATGCTTGGACTTATGCTGCCAAGACTTGCTTTTGGACTCCCTTTGCCAAGATCTGTTTGGACTTAATGCTGCCAAGACAACATGCTTGGTCTTATACCGCCAAACCTTTACCTTGGACTCTTCTTTCACCAAGTCTTCATACTTGGATTTTCCTGTTACTTAAACATCATCACAATTTAGATCACAAATTGTTGCCTAACTTAGATGATTATCCAAACATCAAAACATAAAATGCTTGGGGCATTGTTGCACCAACAATCTCCCCCTTTTTGATGTTTGACAATCATTTAAGTTAGGTCTTTTAAAAATACGCATATTATCACATCATGTATTCAATTCCAATTCTAACTTAAACATTTCTTCTCCCCCTTTGACATACATCAAAAAGAGAAGAAAGATAAAAAAAAACATATATATCATGAAAGAGTGTGTAACAATCTTGAACTAAGGCATAGATTTAAAGACTGAACTCCCCCTTAATCCAAGATATAAAATACATGTGGAGCTAAAGTCATCAAACAATTTGAAAGTTTAAAACCTAACTTTGCACCAACAATGTAAATTTTTAGAGGAGAAAGATATATTTTGTTAAACTCCCTCTAAAACATGGCATTAAACAGTCATACACGTTGTTTAGACTCAATACTATCATGCTATTGCTTTAGGATATCAACACTACCCTAAACCTTAGAAAATGAGACTGATTTTCCGAAACCACAGTGTATGTATCGATCGTGTTATACAACGATCATTCTATACTAACACAAAATAAACCTCGAAAAATCATGAAAATTTGTGTACACATTTCTGAAATCATACTTTATCAAGGAAAAATATTTTGAAAAATATATGTTTTCCAAATTTCAATATTGACACAAATTTGGAAACTAGCAAAGCGTTCTAAAATTTTGCAAACTTTGTATCACTTTTGTGTTTCACTTGAAAATAGTTTTTCAAAGTATGATAAACATAGTTTAAAATATGTTTTATTTGACATTTCCAATCATGTTCTTGGAGCTATATGCACATCAATTGTGTATAAGCCTTCCCAATGATTGGTCCAATTAAGGATTAATGTCTCTAGATGACACTTTGGTCCATAGTAATGCATCATAACAAGCATGATGAACCAAGTGCATCTTCCTATCATCTCACATGTTGTCTAGGTGGCTCAATACAAAAATCATGGTTTCTTAGGTATTTTGTGAGATGGTTAAAGGTATAAAACCTAGTATTTCTATAGAATCATGCAAACCTACACCTTCACTCAACCAAACACATTCCAAGTTCTCTCCTAAGTGATGAAAATTCTACTTCGGGGAGAGCCTTGGTAAATATATCAGCTAAGTTGGACTTGGATTCAATATAATTGAGCTCAATATCCCCCTTAGCCACATGGTCTCTAATGAAGTGATGCTTCACTTCAATGTGCTTGGTCCTAGAGTGATGTACCGGGTTTTGGTGCTTACATTATCACAAAATACTTTCATGTTGGAGTAAGATAGCTCATAATCTTCTAGGGTATGTTTCATCCATAAGAGTTGAGCTACACAACCACCCATAGCCACATATTCGGCCTCGGTGGTGGATAAAGCAACACAAGGTTGCTTCCTATTACTCCAACTCACTAGGGAGGACCCAAGGAATTGGCATCCACCACTAGTACTCTTCTGATCCAATTTGCAACCGGCATAATCGGAATCGGTGTACCCAATTAAATCAAAAGACCTAGTCCTAGGGTACCATAGACCTACATTTAGTGTGCCCTTGACATATCTTAAAATTCTTTTAACGACAACTGAATGAGATTCCTTAGCACATGATTGATACCTAGCACACATACCAACCGCAAATAATATGTTGGGTCTACTAGCGGTTAAATACAAGAGGCTACCAATCATGCTCCTATAAAGGGTAAGATCTATTTGTTTTCCTTCACTATCACTATCTATTTTGGTATTGGTTGCCATTGGAGTTGACACTACCTTAGCATTTTCTAAACCAAATTTCTTAATCATTTCCTTAGCATATTTGGTTTGATAAATGTAAATTCCTTCACTAGTTTGTTTAACTTGCAAACCTAGGAAGAAATTTAATTCTCCAACTAGACTCATCTCAAACTCTTTTTCCATATTTTGAATAAAGTCTTGAAGAAGCTCATCATTTGTTGACCCAAAGATATGTTGGTGCAGTGGGCACCAAAGTCGAACCGGTATTTTGATTATGGCAAAAGGCTCAATAGTTAAGGGTATATTTGTTATCTTACGAGCTCAATTAAGTGTGCAGAAATGCTAAAGTTGAGCGGAAGGTTTGCGACACCCGGTGGGAACCGAGGTGGTCGGGCAACGCCAGAGGGACTTCGGAGGAAGCCGAGGTACTCGGGTGAAGACCGGAAGCGAGGCTACAAGGTAAGCTTGTGTGAAAGCGAAGCAAGGTCGTTAAGCGTAGATCCGACCCAATACCTCCAATGGAAGGTCTAGGTCGAGATCAAATGGTTAGAACCATCGTACTTTATATTTTAAGCTAACTTGTACTGCAGTCCAAAACCCTTTGACTACAGTCAACTGCTAGTCAAGTTCCAGCCTCGAGAAGAGCTCGAATTTCAAGGGGGTGAATTTGGACTTGACTCGTGTTTTGGTACAAAGGGTGATGTGGCATAAAGGTGGACATCCAAACCATCACCAAGCTTCCTTGTGGTGGGCCTTAAGATAAGGTGAGTTGGCACAAGATGGTTGGCTCCCATGATGTGGCACAAGTTGAATGGCTCCAACAAGTTGGCGCCCAAGGAGGTTGGAGGTGGCACAAGGTGGTTGGATGAAACACCTCATCCTTGAGTTGGCGCACAAGAAGGTTGGAGGTGGCACAAGGTGGTTGGATGAAACACCTCATCCTCAAGTTGGCGCCCAAGGAGGTTGGAGGTGGCACAAGGTGGTTGGATGAAACACCTCATCCTTGAGTTGGCGCACAAGAAGGTTGGAGGTGGCACAAGGTGGTTGGATGAAACACCTCATCCTTGAGTTGGGATAAGAACCTCACCTTGGACACTACCTATGTCTAAATTCATAGATCAATATCCATAAATAGACATGTTCAAGCCAAGCAAATAACAAGAATTCAAGAGCTCTCAACACGCCGTAAATGCTTGCTACTACTACTCACATTTGCTCTGACGAAGTGCGACAAAAGCTACATCTTCTACTTATAAGAGTTGTCGGTATATTTATTTAAGTTCTACTTCTTTAAATTGTCTTTGTGCTTTAATCGTAACAAGGAAAGGGGAGTGTCCCTTTGCCTTGATTTCTTTATGTCGTTGCTCCTACCTCCAGCGAGGAGGTGGTTTTAGTGAATTGCCCTCCGTGCGTGATCAAGGATCACTAGGGCCGTGGATTAACAATCGAAGATTGTGAACCACGTAAAAATATCTTGTCTACTTTATATTTCATTGTGCACTCTCTACTTGCTTTTTACTTATTGCAAAAGTTTTTAACGACATCGTATCGCTATTCACCCCCTCTAGCGACACTTTCGATCCAACAATTGGTATCGAGCCGGGCGCTAAGATTCGGTGAAACCACCAATCTAGCTTTGTTTTCTTTTTTTACAGATTTTTATTTATTTATTTCTGTTTTCGTATAATTATTTCACTTGCTTATCTTCTCCTACATATAGAATTGCATTAGAGGCTTTAGGATCCGGATAAGGTTGTCCTTGGGTTAGATCCGAGTAAGGTTGTCCTCGGAACTTCAGCGACATTCGCATTTGATTGTTTATTTCTTTTTGCAAGTTACATTTTATATATCTTTTTACTTCCCGCACTACTAATCCAAGGCGAAAGTCTTGGAATATTCTTTCGTGTGTGTTTTGCAAGATTCTTTTAAATCGTTCTTCTTCTTGTTTTTAAATGGCCCATCTCGAAGGGTTTAGCACGACCCCGTTTTACAGCAGTAATGACTTTCGTTATTGGAAGGGTCGGATGGAATGCTTTCTTAAAACCCAAATCGAGATGTGGATCGTAATCAAACGGTTTCACACTTCCCATTAATGAAGATGGTGAATCTTTGGGTTCACGATCAATGGTCAAATTCCATGAAAAACAAGTAGAAGCCGATGCCAAGGCAACTCAAATCTTGCAATGTGGGTTGTCAAGGAAGAGCTCAACCGCGTCGGCCCCTTCATTAGTGCAAAGGACTTATGGACCAAGCTAGTGGAACTACGAAGGCAGAAGCGACCGCGAAGGTATGTAAAGAGATTTACTTTTAAATAAATTGTATAACTTGAAAATGCAGGAAAAGCGAGACCGCAACTCAACTACATGCTCATTATCCAAGACATCGTCAACCAACTCCATGCCATCGGACAAAGGTCGAGAATCGCGACCTTATCGGTATTCTCTTAACTCGTTTCCTAGGACCACCTTGTGGCATCCATGGTCGATGCCTACAAGGTCTCCAAGACCTTTCTAAAATTAGGTTTAGGAATTGTTTTGAACTTGAATTACATGAGCAAACTAACGTGGTCGGGCCGAGAAGAGTATTGCGTTAGTTGCAGTTCCAAGAAGAAGAAGCCCGCAAGCAAGCCACCCCAAGGAAGAAGGCGAGTCGAATCGGAAGTAGACTCCGAAATAGAATCCGAACTAGTCAATCTAGTTCGGAAGATGATCAAGAGGCAACGACCAACAACTCAAGGTAAGCCTAAACCTAATTCAAATACTTCTAATTTTAGATGCTATGAGTGCAACGAGTTCGGTCACATCAAGTCCGAGTGCCCAAAGCTAAAGAATAGCATCAAAGACCAAGAAAGCGCTAAACGCTACTTGGGAGGAGTTGTCGGAGGAAGAAGACGATATCCAAGCTCTAATGGCCAAGCCGACCGAGCACGACTCCGAAACCGAAGAAGAGTCCGAGTCCGAATCCGATGATGAGCTTCCATTCAAGACAAGCCACGGATCCGTATCCGGTTCAAAAGAATCATTAAGGGTAAGTCGGTCGTTACTTAATACTTTATATGGTGCAATTAAATTTTTAAATAAGAAACTAGCTAAGTCCGAGTCCAAGGTCGAGACCCTAATTGAGGAGGTTAACCTTCTCAAACATGAGGTCTCCTAACCTCTTCGACTACTCGTATTCAAGAGGAGGACTCAACTCAAGTTGAAAAGCTTGAAGTTGAGAACTGCTGAAAACACAAGTCGAAGACCTTAGGCTACGTTGGAAAGGTTCACTTTGGGATCCAAGGGACTTGACCTCTTACTTGGATCACAAAGGGCCGTGTACAACAAGGCGGACTCGGGTTTAACTCAAATACAACCAATAAGTCATATATGTCTATAGTAAACCAACATAAGAAAAATGTCCAAGCATGGGTCCCTAAGACCACTTTGATTTCAACTTTAGGATCTAACATGTATTGGGTTCCCAGGACCAAATTCACTATGTGAATAGACCCACTCGATTCAATGGTCGAGGGAGCCAATACAAAATGTATTTTGTTAAGTCTTAGAAATTGCATGCTTAGTTTTTCCTTTATTTTTAGAATGGTTAGATAGGACTCATAACCAACTAAAATCCTGCGAAAAGATTGAGCCTCGGGAGCCTCTTTTCAAAAATAAACCAACTAAAATCCTACGAAAGATTGAGCCTCGGGAGCCTCTTTTCAAAAATAACTAGTTAGACCAAGGCGTAGTCTCAAGTAAGTCGAGTTATCAATTTCTTGAAATTAGCTTTGTCTAAGGAAGTGGTCGTTGTTCCGATCAAAGAAGGCCTCTTGCCTCGCCACGACACAGAAGCTAATCTCTTGAAAAGATTACTTGATGAGCTTAGACTAAATCGAATCTAACCTAATGTTGGTTAATTTAAATTCATTAAAATTAATCAAGTAAAATTGATAGTCATCTCACAATAACACATAGGAATAACATGTTTTGATCATGTAGATATTGGTGAGATGATTTAGGTTTAAAACTTACAAACAACCCTTTAGTAATTCCAATATCCGATCCAACTACCTTATGTGTAGGATCAATGGATGTTGACGATGGTTACTCGACACATGGCCGGGATCAACTCAAATTTTCGAGATTACGATTCAAGCGACAAGGATCGGTAGCCTTGAAATAGCAAGCTCAAAATCATCGGATCGGGTGATATTGAGCTCAACTATAACTTTACAATTCAAAATGTCTTATTAGTAGAAAACTTTCAATATAATTTACTTAGTGTAAGCCAATTGTGTGATAACAATTATAAGGTCATATTTCTAGAAAATGAATGCGTAATCAAAATAAATGCAACATCTAAAATAATACTTAAAGGAACTAGGAGTAGCAACATCTACACAATAAATTTACCCAACTCCTCAACCAAGTGTCTTATGACCACAGAAGAGGAATCTTGGTTATGGCACGAAGACTAGGACACTGCACTTTTAAGACTCGTCCACAAGATGAGTCGAGTGGCTTGGTTATAGGTTTGCCTAAACTAAACAACTTGGATAATAAAATATGTAATGCTTGTCAACAAGGTAAACAATCTAGGACACAACATCAATTAACTAATCAGAGCAGACCAAAAGTGTTCTTGAGCTCCTACACATGGATCTATTTGATTCACATGGAGCTAAGTCACTCAATGGTAGTCAATTTTGCTTAGTCATAATTGACGACTATTCTAGATTTACTTGGGTTAGGTTTATCAAACATAAAAATGATACCCTAGACCAACTAATCAATCTTTGTAGGTTAATCGAAAATCAAAAGAACCTTAAGATTAAAAGACTTAGAAGCGATCATGGTGGTGAATTGAAAACCACGGGTTTCTGATTTACGTAACCTAAGCGGATACCACCATGAGTTTTCATGTCCTAGAACCCCACAACAAAATGGGTTAGTCGAGCGGAAAAATAGAACCCTACAAGAAGCCGCTAGGACAATGTTAGCAGTATAACCTACAGATAGATTTTGGGCGAGAGGCCGTTAGTACGACTTGCTATGTCCAAAATAGGATCCTTATGGTAAAGAGGCACCAAAAGACCTCGTACGAGATTTATCACGATAAAATACCGAACATCAAGTACTTTAGGGTATTTGGATGCAAGGTACATATCTTAAACACTAAGGATTACCTAGGGAAATTCAAATCCAAAACCTCTACTGGAACCTTTCTAGGATACTCAACCACCAGTAGAGCTTATAGGGTATACAATCACGACACTCTTAGAGTCGAAGAAACCATTAATATAGTTTTCGACGAAGGACACGAACCCGTTCAATCCTTAACAAAACCAACTAGCAAATCAACTTATAGCGAACCCGACTCTGATCTTGAACTTGAATCTCGTCCTAACCCAAGTCATCCTATCGACCAAGTGATAGATGACTCTAACCCAAGTCAAACTAGAACTCACCCAAGTCATCCTATCGACCAAGTGATAGATGACCCTAACCCGAGTCACACTAAGACTCAAACAAATCATCCTATCAATCAAGTTATAGGTGATCCAAATTTAGGGGTTCGAACTAGAGCTTCATATCGAAACCTTAGTCAAATCTCGTTAATTTCCAAAATCGAACCCAAAACTATTGAACAAGCACTTCTTGATCCCGACTGGATTATTGCTATGCAAGAAGAGCTAGCTCAATTCACTAGAAATGAAGTCTGGGAATTAGTACCACCACCTAAAGAAAAATCAATTATTGGAACAAGGTGGGTATTTCGAAATAAACTTGATGATAAAGGTGAAGTAGTTAGAAATAAAGCTAGGTTAGTCGCAAAAGGGTTTAGTCAAGTCGAAGGTTTAGATTACGATGAGACCTACGCCCCCGTAGCCTGACTAGAGTCCATCCGAATGTTGTTAGCATATTATGCACATCGAGGTTTTAAATTGTTTCAATTGTATGTCAAGTCAGCATTTTTGAATGGATACATTAAGGAAGAAGTTTCGTCGATCAACCTCCGGATTCGAAAATCTAGATAAACGACCATGTCCTTAGACTTAAGAAAGCCCTATATGGACTCAAACAAGCCCCAAGAGCTTGTGCGAAGGCTTTCGATCTATCTTAAGTCCAAAGGATTCAACCAAGGTTTAGTCGACCCAACCTTATTCGTTAAAACCGTAGGAAAAGAAATCTTTATAGCCCAAATCTATGTAGATGATATAATTTTTGGAACTACCAACTCGATCCTGCTAAACGAATTCATCTCACTTATGGAAAGTGAATTTGAAATGAATTTAGTGGGAGAGTTAAGTTTTTTCTTAGGTTTACAAATTAAACAAACTAAAGATGGAATATATTTACATCAACAAAAATATACTAAGGACTTAATAAATCGATTTGGAATGCAAGATGCTAAAATAATCAATACACCTATGGCAACTAATGTTAATATAAACGAAGATGTAGAAGGAAAACCCGTTGACCTAAAATACTATAGGAAGCGCAATAGGAAGTCTCCTATACTTAACCGCGAGCCGACCCGACATTTTATTCGCAGTAAGTATGTGCGCAAGGTTACAAACCTGTGCCAAGGAGTCTCACCTAACCCTAGTCAAGCGTATCCTTAGATATCTAAAGGGCACGCTAAACGTAGGTATTTGGTACCCTAGATCTACCGAGTTTAATCTAATCGGCTACTCCGACTCCGACTATGCCGGTAGTAAACTCGATAGAAAGAGCACGAGTGGTTGTTGTCAAATCCTCGGCTCGAGTCTAGTAAGTTGGTGCAGTAGGAAGCAGCATTGCGTTGCCTTATCTACCACCGAAGCCGAATACGTTGCGATGGGTGAGTGTGTCTCTCAGCTCCTGTGGATGAAGCACACTCTCCAAGACTTTAGCTTAATCTTTAACAACATTAAAACCTACATAGATAACATTAGTTCAATTAACTTAACTAAAAATCCAATATGTCATAAGTAAACAAAATTATTACCTTTTATATTAAGTAATTCCGTTTACTTAAGCAACTATTAAGGGGGAGTAAAAATTATTTTTCAAGAACTCACCTTCGGTCAAGGGGGAGGTTACCTCAAAGGGGAGAACTTGAAACAATAATATTTCTCACTCATGCTTAATCTTTATGCTAGCTCATTCATACTTAATCATTATGCTAGCTCATTCATATTTAATCATTATGCTAGCTCATTCATATTTAATCTTTATGCTAGCTCATTCATATTTAATCTTTATGCTAGCTCATTCATGCTTAATCATTATGCTAGCTCATTCATATTTAATCTTTATGCTAGCTCATTCATGCTTAATCATTATGCTAGCTTACTGTTATGCTTAATTTTTCCTTAACTTTTGTGTCGGTTTGCCATGAATCAAAAAGGGGGAGATTGTTGGTGCAGTGGGCACCAAAGTCGAACCGGTATTTTGATTATGGCAAAAGGCTCAATAGTTAAGGGTATATTTGTTATCTTACGAGCTCAATTAAGTGTGCAGAAATGCTAAAGTTGAGCGAAAGGTCTGCGACACCCGGTGGGAACCGAGGTGGTCGGGCAACGCCAGAGGGACTTCGGAGGAAGCCGAGGTACTCGGGTGAAGACCGGAAGCGAGGCTACAAGGTAAGCTCGTGTGAAAGCGAAGCAAGGTCGTTAAGCGTAGATCCGACCCAATACCTCCAATGGAAGGTCTAGGTCGAGATCAAATGGTTAGAACCATCGTACTTTATATTTTAAGCTAACTTGTACTGCAGTCCAAAACCCTTTGACTACAGTCAACTGCTAGTCAAGTTCCAGCCTCGAGAAGAGCTCGAATTTCAAGGGGGTGAATTTGTACTTGACTCGTGTTTTGGTACAAAGGGTGATGTGGCATCAAGGTGGACATCCAAACCATCACCAAGCTTCCTTGTGGTGGACGCCCAAGATAAGGTGAGTTGGCACAAGGTGGTTGGATGAAACACCTCATCCTCAAGTTGGCGCCCAAGGAGGTTGGAGGTGGCACAAGGTGGTTGGATGAAACACCTCATCCTTGAGTTGGCGCACAAGAAGGTTGGAGGTGGCACAAGGTGGTTGGATGAAACACCTCATCCTCAAGTTGGCGCCCAAGGAGGTTGGAGGTGGCACAAGGTGGTTGGATGAAACACCTCATCCTTGAGTTGGCGCACAAGAAGGTTGGAGGTGGCACAAGGTGGTTGGATGAAACACCTCATCCTTGAGTTGGGATAAGAACCTCACCTTGGACACTACCTATGTCTAAATTCATAGATCAATATCCATAAATAGACATGTTCAAGCCAAGCAAATAACAAGAATTCAAGAGCTCTCAACACGCCGTCGTAACGCCGCTACTACTACTCACATTTGCTACGACGAAGTGCCGCCGACAACGAAAGCTACATCTTCTACTTATAAGAGTTGTCGGTATATTTATTTAAGTTCTACTTCTTTAAATTGTCTTTGTGCTTTAATCGTAACAAGGAAAGGGGGAGTGTCCCTTTGCCTTGATTTCTTTTTGTAATCGTTGCTCCTACCTCCAACGAGGAGGAGTGGTTTTAGTGAATTGCCCTCCGTACGTGATCAAGGATCACTAGGGCCGTGGATTAGCAATCGAAAGATTGTGAACCACGTAAAAATATCTTGTCTACTTTATATTTCCGCTGTGCACTCTCTACTTGCTTTTTACTTATTGCAAAAGTTTTTTAACGACATCGTATCGCTATTCACCCCCCCCTCTAGCGACACTTTCGATCCAACAAGATAATGTCATCAACATACACTTGGGCTACAAAGATGTCCTTAGATGTTGACTTTATAAAGAGAGTTTGATCTATACTACCCCTTTTGAAATCCTTAGAGATTAGGAAAGTTGACAATCTTTCATACCAAGCCCGGGGAGCTTGTTTCAAACCATATAAGGCTTTCCTAAGCTTGTATACATGGTTTGGGTAGTCCATATTTTCAAACCCGGGAGGTTGTTCTACATACACCTCTTCCTTAATAAACCCATTTAGGAATGCCGATTTGACATCCATTTGATGGAGTTTGAAACCCATATAGGAGGCATATGCTAAAAGTATTCTAATGGACTCTAATCTAGCAACCGGGGCATATGTTTCATCATAATCAAGTCCTTCAACTTGATTAAAACCCCTTGCAACTAATCGTGCTTTATTTCTAGTGATATTCCCTTGGTCATCTAGTTTGTTCCTAAAGACCCATCTTGTAGTAATAATAGTGTTTTCACTTGGTCTAGGAACTAACTCCCACACTTGACTCCTATCAAATTGAGCCAATTCATCTTGCATTGCTAAGATCCAATCTGGATCAAGTAATGCATCTTTAATGTTTTTGGGCTCAATTTGAGAAATTAGAGCTATATGACTAGTGGGGTCCCTATGGAATGACCTAGTCCTAACTCCTTGAGATAATTCACCCACAATTTGATCTAATGGGTGACTTTGATGAACTCTTATGGTTCTAGGAGGTGTATCAAGTTGAGTTTGATCATGATTAACTTCAATCCTAAGTTCATCATCGGAGTCATCCCTTACTCCCCCTTGATCCAATCCTCCCCCTTGATTAATACCTCCTAAGTTTAAATCTTGAAATTGTTTGGTAATTTCTTGATTTTCATTATTTATGTCATCATCAATAGGATTTTCTAGGGTATGTATTTGAAGTTTCATCAAATTGAACATTTGAAGATTCTTCAATCTTTTGAGTCCTTTTATTGTAAACTCTATATCCTACACTAGTGGATGAGTATCCAACTAGGATTCCCTCATCCGCTTTGGACTCAAATTTACTTAGGTTATCTTTGGTATTTAAGATATAGACTTTACATCCAAAGACCTTAAAATAATGAATTGTTGGAATTGTACCATTCCACAATTCAAATGGGGTTTTCCTAAAACCTATGAATTAATACCCTATTTTGGATATAGCAAGCGGTATTAACTGCTTCCACAAGTAGCTAGGTAAGGAATATGCATTAAGCATTGTCCTAGCCGCTTCTTGTAGGGGCACGATTTTTTCTTTCCACAACCCCATTTTGTTGGGGTGTTCTAGGACAAGAAAATTCATGCTTGTATCCTTGTTCTAAGCAAAAAGTTGAAAAGTTAGAATTCTCAAACTCTCCACCATGATCACTACGGATCCGGTTGATTTTGAGTTTTCTTTCATTTTCTACTCTTTTGCTAAATCCTATGATTATTTCTAAGGTTTCATCCTTATTTTTCAAGAAAAACACCCAAGTAAACCTAGAAAAATCATCTACTATTACCAAGCAATATTTACTACCAATTATAGATGGGGTACTATGGCAATCAAATAAATCCATATGTAGTAATTCTAATGGTAAAGCGGTACTAAGTAAATTTTTACCTTTGTGTGATGTTTTTGATTGTTTCCCTTCTTGACAAGAATCACACATCTTGTCCTTGAGATATTTGACTCTAGGCAATCCTTTGACTAGCTTCAATTTTGCTATTTTGGCTATATTCTTCATGTTTATGTGACCTAGTCTCCTATGCCAAAGCCAACTTTCTTCCTCTTTTGCAATAAGACACTTAGTGGAAGGATTAGTAGCATAAGATAAATCAACATAATATATATTTGATTTTCTAAAGCCTACTAACATGCAATCATTTATAGTTTTGTGTCTTATAAAGCATTTTGAGGAATCAAACTTAACATCAAAATTTGCATCACATAATTGGCTTACACTAAGTAAGTTAAATTTTATATTTTTAACTAATAGAACTTTATGAATAGCAAGATTGGGAGATACCTCAATGGTGCCCTTTCCTAGAATTTTAAGTTTACCGCTATTGACAAATGACACTTTTCCTTGGCTAGTGTGGTTGATAGTGGAGAATTTTCTCTCATCCCCGGTCATATGCTTTGAGCACCCACTATCAACTATCCACAAGCTTGGTTCTTCTACCTATGTCACATGAAAAACACAATCCTTAGGTACCCAAATCTTAGGACCACTAGCATTAATTATAAATTTCTTTGGTACCCATGCTTTTCTCCCCTTGCTTGTAATCATGGATTTTCTACTAACTAGGGATGCAAATGCTACCTCTTTCTCCTTAGGTCTATATCCTAAACCGGCCTTATTGTAAATTGCCCTTTGGTCCTTAATAATCATATCTAGATATTTGGAACCATTAGTGAACTTTTCTAGGCATGTTCTTAATTTACTTATTTCTTTTCTTAACTCATCATTTTCATCCCTAAGAGTACAATCATTATCACTAGATGATTTATCACATGATGCATCTATATTCTTAAATGATTTGATTTCTAATTTTAGATCCCTAATCCTAGTTTTTGATCTATTTAAAGCATTTTGTAAACATGCAATAGTCTTATAAAGTAAATCTACTTTGGGTGAGTCATTTACCTCATCATCATCACTTGATGATGATTCATCACTTGAAGAGGAAGAAGACTCCTCGCTTGAGCTTCCGGTTTCTTCCAATGCCATGAGGGCTAAGTTCCGGGTTGAATGGCAAACTTCTTCATCGTCGGTAGACTCCTCCATACTTAGAGTATCCCACGTTTGTGCCATCATCGCCTCCTTCTTCTTCTTTTCCTTCTTTTCCTTCTTCTTATCCTTCTCCTCCTTTTTCTTTAGTTCCGGGCAATTTGGCTTTATGTGCCCTTTCTTGTTGCAACCAAAACACGTCACGTTAGAAATAGAATTTGAATTGTTAGAAGATTTACCTCTTGAGGATTGAAACATCCTCTTCACATCTTTCTTGGTGAGGCTCCTTGACTTCCCACCAAATTTCTTGACGTAGTGTGCTACCTCACTTGCCGACAACTCATCCTCACTACTTGATGAGTCCTCCTCGGATTCGGATGAGGAAGACACCTCCTTCTTTTCCTTTTTCTTCTTCTCCTTCTTTCCTACAAAAAGAGCTATACCCTTCTCTTTGGATGAAGTGTTAGCTTGTTCATGCAATTGAAATTCACAAAATAACTCATCTAATTTAACTAATGAAAGATCCCTAGAAACCTTATAGGCATCTACCATTGAGGCCCATAAGGTGGTCCTAGGGAAGGCTTGTAGTACATACCTCACAAGGTCTCGGTTGTCGACCTTTTCACCTATAACGTGTAGTCCGTTGACTACTTCCTTGAAGCGCCCGTGCATTTGGCTCACGGTTTCGTTTGTCTTCATAGTGAAGCTTTGGAGTTGGCCAATCAAAAGGTCCCTCTTGGCCCTTCTTGTCTCTTTGGATCCTTCATTGAGTTCGATGAGCTTCTCCCAAAGCTCTTTTGCGGAATTGAATGGCCCGACCTTAGAAAGTTGCTCCTTGGATAGACCACATTGAAGTGTGGTCGTTGCTTTTGCATTTGCTTGTGCTTTCTTGGCCATCTCTCTTGTCCAATCCTTTGTCGGTAGTGGTGCTCCGAATTCGTCGACCGGCTTCTCAAAACCATCTACAACACTAAACCAATTTTCAATATCGTTCATTAAATAATACTCCATCCTACCTTTCCAATATCCAAAATCGTTGCCGTCGAAGAACGGAGGCCTCGCCGTGCTATACCCCTCTTGAAATGCCATCTTTGCTCCGGTTGATTGCTAGATCTTCCGATGCGATCCGGGCTCTGATACCACTTGTTAGGAATCGTTGGAATGGCTAGAGGGGGGGTGAATAGCGTTTTTCGGTTTCTACAAGAAGATTAGCGGAAGCAAAACACAATAATATATGTAAAAACAAAATCAAACGCAAACAAGGCCTTTTACGTGGTTCGGAGATAACGCTCCTACTCCACGGCGATCCTTGAGGTGGATCAATCCAAGCAAATCCACTAATGAGCTTTCTTTACACCACAACTCCTCTTCTTTACAAAAGATGAAGATCTAAGCTTAGAGAGAAGAGAAGGAGATTTAAATCACTTAGAAAGCTAAAGAATTCGTGGAGGCTGTTGAGAAAGATTGGAGAATGAGCATTAACCCCAAAAACCTCCACCAGCCCTCTTTTTATAGAGAAGAGGCTGATTTTCCCGTTGGAGCCCGATCAGCCGACTGATGTACGATCGATCGATCACCGCATGGTTAACGACTTCTGAATAGACGGATTTGCAGGATTCAGAGTCGTTTCATCCAACGGCACTTTCATCGATCGATCCCTCCATCACCGATCGATGGAGTGATCACCGAGTGATCACGCCGCGGTCTGCGACTCCATTCCAGGCTCGCTTATCGATGTCTATCGATGATCACATTTGATCGATTATCGAACATCGGCAAGTGTGAATATTTCACACTTGATTTCACCCCCTAGACCTAGACTTAACCTCCTAGCTCTTCCTTAAGCCTTGCGCCTTCAGGATCCCTCCGAGTCCGTGACTTGTTCGTCCTTTGCGCCTTGCTTCCAAGAGCTTTCTTTGGTTTTGTCATGTCTAGAGTTTTCCTTTGCCAAAGCGTGCTTGGACTTTACGCCGCCAAGTCTACATGCTTGGACTTACGCTGCCAAGACTTGCTTTTGGACTCCCTTTGCCAAGATCCGTTTGGACTTAATGCTGCCAAGACAACATGCTTGGTCTTATGCCGCCAAACCTTTACCTTGGACTCTTCTTTCACCAAGTCTTCATACTTGGATTTTCCTGTTACTTAAACATCATCACAATTTGGATCACAAATTGTTACCTAACTTAGATGATTATCCAAACATCAAAACATAAAATGCTTGGGGCATTGTTGCACCAACATGGAGGAGAATAAACCAAAGGGTTTGGTTTATTTTAAACGAATGAACCAAAAGTTGGTTCGGTTCGTTTTAACTTAAAATAAACCATCATGGTTTGGTTTATTTTAACTTATCTTAATGGAGCGGGTTAATGGGACTAATGGTTATGATCCAATAACCATTAAGAGAATTAGTTCTCTATAAAAGAGGGCTTAAGGGATAATTAAGCCCTAATCCAAAAAAACCCTAGCCCTAAGGTTGCCGCCCACCTCCTCCTTGGAGCTCTCGGCGCCAACCTATTGCCGCCGCCCAAAGCTCCTCCAACCGGCATCCAGAAGGCTGCTTCCATCCCCCTCGCCGGCGTCGAGCTGCTGCCGGTTAGTGCTCCGGTGATCTCCTTCAAGTTTGGCATCAAGGTGAGCTCTATCTCCCTTGGTTGGCCGGCGCCTATCACCTCCACCAAAGCTGTCCAGTTTTCTGGACAGCTTGTTCTCCTCTCGTCGGAGCGTCGTTTAGACGACGGTTAGAGCTCCAACAGCGGCTAACTTACCTGGAATTCGATCTCCGGTAATCCTCTGAGGTGGAGGACGAAGTATTCGTCAATTGGTTGACGAATACCTCTCCGGAGAAGCGAGTTTTGAGAACTCGTATTAGGATCCGAATTTGGATTCGGATCGTGATCATCTCTCGATCACGTCGTCTTCAACATGAGGCTAGTAACCCATACGAAGACGAAGCTCGTGGCTTAGCGAAGTCATCCCGAGGAACTCGGCGTGGATACGGATAGAGACGATTCTAGCAAGGATCGTTCCGGTTGATGTCGTTCCCGCTACACGTCATACGAAAGGTATAATGTAGATAAATTTCCTTTTATTGCAAATTTAAATTTATGGTTATGTCTACACTTGTTGTAATATGAATGCGTGTGTTGTGTGTGTTGTAATAAATATAGATTTATTATTTTTATTGCTTCCGCTGTGTTCATGTTTACGAAACGTGATCGAACACACACACGCCGCGGTGTCGGAAACCCAACAGTGGTATCAGAGCCCAGGTTGTGTTTCGACATAATCGTAAAATGGTTTTGTGATAGTCATAATGTTATTTCTGGAAATTTTCTAATTTTGGAAATTTAGAAGTATTTATGGAAATTTTTCAATTTTGAAAGTCTAGAAGTATTTATGGAAATCTTCCACTTTTGGAAAGTTGGAAGTATTTATGGAAATTGATATTTTCCATAAATAAAATATTTGATTAGATTTTGGAAATTTGTTTCCTAATTTAATCTTGATTTGATTTGGGAAATCAAATCTTAAAATATTTCATTTCCATAAGTAGTTTTAATGATTTAGGAAATTAATTTCCTAAATAGATTTTCCTTAATCAAATAATTCCATAAATAAAATATGTGATTAGATTTGGAAATTTGTTTCCTAATTTAATTATGATTTGATTTGGAGAATCAAATCTTAAACATATTTTATTTCCATAAATAGTTATGACATATAAGGAAATATATACATGCCATAATTGTATGCCATGTAATTGCATTAGATGCATAACATTATGTCATGCGTGTCGTGACATGTAGATGTATGTCATGTATGTCATGCCATGTAGATAATAGTTATTTGCATGCAAAGAGGATGAGAGATAAAACCCTTAAACAATATTAAAGCCTACACCTTCCATTGATATGGTTAGAACCAGAGTTCCGTTTCTTGTTTGGGTTGTTGGACTCTCTCCAAGCCCGGCTCGAACCCGAACATGTTCAAACCATGGAATAGTTTAATACTAATATGGTAAGAGTCAGAGGTCAATCGTTAGCTTTGGTTGTTGGACTCTCTCCAAGCTGGGCTAATTGGTTGAATGCGCTCTAACCATATTAAAACTATTTCTTGATTAATGGGTTGGCTTTAACCTGGAGCATCGGCTTGTTGGACTCTCTCCAAGGTCGATGTAAAGGGAGGTGAAGTTGGGTGCTATGCATATGATGCATACTTGTTAATGTGTTAACAACCCAACGTATGTGTGAACATTCAATTAGTTGATAGCACATTGTGATAGTTGCATATACGTGATATGCAATCGGTATAGATGATACCTACCGTCGTAGTTATGAATGACTTGTTGGACTCTCTCCAAGGTTATTCATAACTATGATGGATATCAGCCCATTCGGAGATGGACCTACGATCTCCTGAAGTGATTTTGGGGTTTTTGAAATTCGAAAAAATGAATTGGATTTATAAATGTATATTGATGCATTTTAAAATCATCTTTCTCATATATGCTCGTTTTGTATTTCTAAGATTGATCATGATGTGTTTGAATTTGCGTTCCATTTTGGATTGAATAAATTATAGGGCGAGCTTCTTGGGTGGCTTAGAAGCTTGAGAATTGTTCTCAAGGTTGAAAAGCTTGCAAATGTCCTCAGCGCCTCTTCCGCCCGTCTAGTGCGATGCAACTCTGGACCAATTATTGGCCTATCAGAAACATGTGAGTGATTCTGAACAAATGAGTTGCATCATGCTAGCAGCGATGGAACCCAAGCTACGAAAGCAGCATGAGCATATGGATGCTCATATCGTAGTCCTTCATCTTTGTGAGTTGGCTGATGAGCAAGTGAGATTGAAAGGTTGAAGTCTCAAAGCTCCTCTTCACCTCGAGATGCTAGAAGGTTCATCGTAGTGCTTGCTCAATATCTTTGAAGGCGTGGAGTCTTCGAGAAGCATGAGCGAGGGCGGTGCTATTAGTTGATTCCTCGAAGAAAGGTTCTAGAGGAAGTCAAAGGAACAAAGGGAAGAAAGAAGAAAGGCTAAGAAGGTAGAACTAGCACAAAAGGAAACTTGCCATCATTATGGCAAGGAGAGCCATTTGCGAAGAAAGTGCAAGATTTATCTTGAGTCCGTGAAGAAGAATAAGGCATCGGATGCCCCATCTTCTTCAGATATCTTCGTTATTGATTGTCATTCTATTTCCTCAAACACTTGGATATTGGATACTGGGTGTGGCTCACATATATGTAATGACATACATGGGCTACGGAATAGAAGAAGACTCGTCAAGGGAGAGTCAAATTTGCGTGTTGGGAATGGAGCAAAGGTTACTGCAGTCGCCATTGGAACGCATTTGTTGAAACTCCCTACAGGACTTGTCTTAGAACTGGACAATTGCTTTTATGTTCTTTCGTTGATAAAGAACATCATTTCTATTTCTTGTTTAAATAGAAATGGATACCATTTGACTTTTAGTAACAATTGTTGTTACATAACTTTGAATGGAGTTCTTTATGGGGCTGGAACTTTAAGCAATGGTGTTTATACGTTGGACGTATCCAGTGACATCTTCAATATCGAAGCGAGCAACAAGCGTGCTCGAAAGGATAATCAATTAGACTCCTATATGTGGCATTGTCGTCTTGGCCATGTAAGCAAGAAACGCATGTCCGAATTACACAGATGTGGAATTCTAGAATCGTTTGAATTGGATTCATACGATACATGCGTATCATGCTTAAAAGGCAAGATGACTAAGTTACCTTTTACTGGAAAAGGTGAACGAGTGGGAGAGTTACTAAGTCTAATACATACTGATGTATGTGGACCTATGTCAACTCAAGCTTTAGGAGGCTATAGCTACTTCATTACCTTCACCAATGATCACTCACGGTTTGGGTATGTGTTCTTGATGAAACACAAGTCTGAAGCCTTTGAAAGGTTCGAAGAATTCAGAAATGAAGTAGAGAAACAACATGACAAGAGTATTAAAATACTTCGATCGGATCGAGGTGGTGAATACTTAAGTCAAGAGTTTCTTGATTATCTAAGAGACAATGGCATATTGTCTCAATGGACTCCGCCATATACACCACAGCATAATGGTGTATCTGAGAGGCGTAACCGAACCTTGTTGGACATGGTCAGGTCAATGATGAATCATGTGACTCTTCCCAAGTCCTTTTGGGGCTATGCACTTCAGACAGCTGTTAACTTGTTAAACAGAATACCTACCAAGGTAGTCTCAACTACTCCATATGAGATATGGAATAGTAAGAAACCTCATGTATCTTACTTGAAGATATGGGGTTGTCCTGCTTATGTGAAGCGGACTGTATCAGACAAATTGGATGCTAAGTCTGATAAATGTCTATTTATTGGATACCCTAAGGAAACAAGGGGTTACCAATTCTATCATCCTGTGGAACAAAAGGTGTTTGTTTCAAGGCATGCTGTGTTTCTAGAGAAAGAGTTTCTCTTGCAAGAAAATAGTGGGAGTGTCGTCGAGCTTGAGGAGGCTCGAGAGACTCAAATAGACATTGATGAGATACCTGGTGAAGCACAACAGCCGACAACTCATAGTGATGAGCAATTGGCTGGACCTATTGTAACACCACATCTTCGTAGATATGGTAGAACACGTAATATTCCTGAGAGATATGGATTTCTCGTAAGTGAATCGAACGACGTGTTACTCATTGATGATGAGGAGCCTACCAGTTATGAAGAAGTGCTGACAAGTTCAGAAAGGGATAAGTGGCTTGGTGCCATGAAGTCGAAATGGATTCCATGTATGAAAACCAAGTTTGGAACTTGGTTGACCCACAGGCATAAAGCCTATAGGGTGCAAGTGGGTTTTCAAGAAGAAAATCGACATGGATGGTAATGTGATTACCTATAAGGCTAGATTGGCGGCGAAAGGATATCGTCAAAAACAAGGTGTTGATTATGACGAAACCTATTCGCCTGTAGCTATGCTTAAATCCATTCGGATGCTCCTGGCCATAGTGGCTCATTATGATTATGAGATATGGCAGATGGATGTGAAAACAACTTTCCTTAATGGAAACCTGCTCGAGGACGTGTATATGATACAACCTGAGGGTTTCACATCGGTTGATAAAACCAAGGTATGCAAATTGCGACAGTCCATTTATGGATTGAAGCAAGCATCCAGGAGCTGGAATATCCATTTTGATGAGACAATCAAAAGGTTTGATTTCTCATAAAATCCAGACGAACCTTGTGTGTACAAGAAGGTTAGTGGGAGTGCAGTCGTGTTCCTAGTATTGTATGTCGATGACATATTACTTATAGGAAACGATGTTTCAATCTTACAGTCAGTGAAGGTTTGGTTATCCAAGACATTCTCCATGAAAGACCTGGGAGAAGCAACCTACATCCTCGGGATTAAGATCTATAGAGATAGATCAAAACGGTTGCTTGGTCTTTCGCAGTCTACATATATAGACCGAGTGCTAAAGAGGTTTAGCATGTCGGAATCCAAGAAAGGTTTTCTACCCATCAGGCATGGGATACACCTTTCGAAGTCTATGTGTCCGCGCACAGAAGACGAGAGGATTTACATGAGTAAGATTTCCTATGCATCCGCAATAGGATCTATCATGTATGCTATGTTATGTATGAGACCCGATGTATCGTATGCTTTGAGTGTCATGAGAAGATACCAGTCTGATCCAGGAATGGATCATTGGGTGACTGTTAAGATGATCCTTAAGTACTTAAGAAGAACTAAGGATGCGTTCCTAATGTATGGAGAAGGGTACATAGTGATACGTGGGTATACGGATGCCAGATCCAGACAGACAAGGATGATTCCATGTCTTAGTCTGGGTATGTATTCACCAGGAATGGAGGTGCAATAAGTTGGAAAGATTCCAAGCTTGACACTATAGCGGATTCTGCCACTAAGGCAGAATACATTGACTTTAGGCGAAAAGGCGGTTTGGATCAAGAAGTTCATCTCTGAACTTGATGTGGTCTCATCAATGATCCAAACATGTGCTTCGCCGCTATCATCTTATCAGAGAGATCATCAGTAGGAACGAAATACAAATCGAGAAAATTCCCACTGAAAGGAACTTAACGGATCCCTTGACTAAGGCATTACCTCAAAATAAGTTTGAGGGTCATGTTCGAGCTTATGGTATTGGATACCGTAGCGATTGGCATTTGGCCAAGTGAGAGTCTATTAGTAATATATGAGAGATGTCCTAAGGCAATCGCCTTATGTATGAACCATTTATATGATAAATGAAGATTCACTATTTGAGTATACATGTTTTATGTATTTGATTGGATCTTAAACTCATTTACTGAATGTCCACGATACGATTCACAGCATGAGAGAATTTGTGATTGGATCACAACTAGTGAGTATCTCTACATATGTAATTGTGATGTATCGAAATTATCCCTAGTCGATGAATTGATGGATTTGGACATCATCAATTCTGTCGAGACTAGCACGAGGTATACTCCTTGGTGTATCCAAGCAGCTGATTCTCACTGGCTGGAGACATAGTGATGTCCGGAGTTAATCGTGGATGCTAGTTATGGTAACTAGTTCATTGGAGTGACCACGGTAGTAAGACTTCATATGGTTCTCTGCATATATAGATATGTCAATGAAGTTCTTACTGTGGCTTAAGTGCGATGTTCCTTTGACTTGCGGTATTCAAGTCATCTTGATCATAGAGACTTATGCTTTGACATCTTAAGCAAGCATCTCTAAGGAGATGTGGACCCGGGATGATTGGGTATAAGTCGAAGTGATCGAAGGTGTTTGAATAGCCTATAAAGGATTCACCACTTCTTACGAGGAGATGTATACCCATGGCCTCTCGTCGGATTGTTACTAAAGTCTTTGGCCAAAGCATTATATGTTTAGAGTAAGGTACTCTTCGATACATGTGGAGTAACTAGAATCCGTAGGACGAGGAAATGATACTTGGGCTAGGTGTGACGTAGTCAGCCTAGTGGGGACTGACACTATAGACCATGTCCTGAACCAAGTGGGTATAAGATGAGTGAAGGGAATGGGGCACGATTCATTCGAGCTGCTAAAGGGTTTCAGAAATAGTTCTGGATCAACCGTTGATCTTTTCGGTTAATTGGGGATCATGATGTACTACTAGGTGCCACTCATGATCGTTCTATAATTAATGGTTAATTATAGATGACCAACATAAACCGAGAACCTATTTGGTCACACGCACAACGAGCATAATCCAAAGGATTTAAAACGAGCTTGAGAATGGGATTCTCAGACTGAGAGAAACAAGGTTTGGTTGGACCAAACATGAAGCGAGCATGAAATCGTTTCAGTCGCAATGGAAGCGTGGATGGGCCGTGTCTTATGAAGACATAATGGATGAACCAAAATGGTTTGGTTCTAATCCAATGGAGGAGAATAAACCAAAGGGTTTGGTTTATTTTAAACGAATGAACCAAAAGTTGGTTAGGTTCGTTTTAACTTAAAATAAACCATCATGGTTTGGTTTATTTTAACTTATCTTAATGGAGCGGGTTAACGGGCCTAATGGTTATGATCCAATAACCATTAAGAGAATTAGTTCTCTATAAAAGAGGGCTTAAGGGATAATTAAGCCCTAATCCAAAAAAACCCTAGCCCTAAGGTTGCCGCCCACCTCCTCCTTGGAGCTCTTGGCGCCAATCTATTGCCGCCGCCCAAAGCTCCTCCAACCGGCGTCCAGAAGGCTACTTCCTTCCCCCTCGCCGGCGTCGAGCTGTTGCCGGTTAGTGCTCCGGTGACCTCCTTCAAGTTTGGCATCAAGGTGAGCTCTATCTCCTTTAGTTGGCCTGCGCCTATCACCTCCACCAAAGCTGTCCAGTTTTTTGGACAGCTTATTCTCCTCTCGTCGGAGCGTCGTTTGGACGACGGTTAGAGCTCCAACAGTGGCTAACTTACCGGGGATTTGATCTCCGATAATCCTCTGAGGTGGAGGACGAAGGATTCGTCAATTGGTTGACGAATACCTCTCCGGAGAAGCGAGTTTTGAGAACTCGTATTAGGATCCGAATTTGGATTTGGATCGTGATCATCTCTCGATCACGTCGTCTTCAACACGAGGCTAGTAACCCGTACGAAGACGAAGCTCGTGGCTTAGCGAAGTCATCCCGAGGAACTCGGCATGGATACGGATAGAGACGATTCTAGCGAGGATCGTTCCGGTTGATGCCGTTCCCGCTACACGTCATACGAAAGGTATAACGTAGATAAATTTCCTTTTATTGCAAATTTAAATTTACGGTTATGTCTACACTTGTTGTAATATGCATGTGTGTGTTGTGTGTGTTGTAATAAATGTAGATTTATTATTTTTATTGCTTCCGCTGTGTTCATGTTTACGAAACGTGATCGAACACACACACGCCGCAGTGCCGAAAACCCAACATGCATCATATGCATAACACTTAACTTCACCTCCCTTCACATCGACCTTGGAAAGAGTCCAACAAGTCGATGCTTTAGGTTAAAGCCAACCCATTAATCGAGAAATAGTTTTAATATGGTTAGAGTGCATTCAACCAATTAGCCCGACTTGGAGAGAATCCAATAACCAAAGCCAATGATTGACCTCTGACTCTTACCATATTAGTATTAAACTATTTCATGGTTTGAACATGTTCAGGTTTGAGCTGGGCTTGGAGAGAGTCCAACAACCCAAACAAGGAAATAAAACTCTGGTTCTAACCACATTAATGGAAGGTGTAGGCTTTAATATTGAGTAAGGGTTTTATGTCTCATCCTCTTTGCATGCAAATAACTATTATCTATATGGCATGACATACATCTTGTAGGGATCGATGGTGGCCGGCTAGAAGGGGGTGAATAGCCTAATACGCGTATGGTGGAATTTACTCGTCGATTGCTCGTCTACAAATTCATTAGCGCAAGCGGAAGTATAAACAATAAAGATAAAAGCAATAACAAGAATACAAATGCTAACAAGAGAATATAACGTGGTTCACGGCCTCGCCGCTAATATACGACCCGATTCATCCAAGGTGAATCACTCCTTTGCCAAATCCACTAGATCTCTCCTTTGCACCAAGTTAGGTGGAGGTAACCTCTTTACAATCCCTCTTCTTACAATAGAATGGAATAATAGCAAGTAAGAAGAGTGGGAATCCTTTAGGGCACTTTGAGAGTTGTTAGGAGTTAAAGCATTAGGCTCCCAAATGCCCACACCTTTTTTTTTTATAGAGAGGGCTGATTTCTTCCCGTTGGCCGCCATCAGTCGACTACTGCCCTTGGCAGTTGACTGTCACCACTACAACGGCCTCTCAACACGTCAGATCCCGACTGTTGTAGTTCAATGGGAACCTTGGCAGTCGACTGATGTATCCATCGATCGGTGATGCCTCCGTAATGCCGATCGATCGACTATGAGAGGTTTTGTGAAACCCTCTCGACCGATCATTCTGCCATAAGCGATCGATGGTCTTGCGATCATATCAATCCGTAGTAGTCGTGATGGCACATGAACGGACTCATATACGATCAGTCACTCGACTTGAGCGATCAACCGCCATGACATGGCGTAGGCGATGTCGGGAAATCCCATCCGACACTTAGCCAATTGGCCAAGTTTCACCTAAGTGCACTACTTTGTCCCGGGTTACATTCGCTCACTCTCATCCCTTGGAGTCCCTCGCCTTTGAAGTTGTCTTCATCCGGCCACGTCCCTTGGATGCGCCAAGCGCATGACTCTGCAGCGCCATCCTTCGCGTCTCGCCCTGAAGTCTACTTCCTCCGGCTTCACAATCTCTTCGTCCGACGATCCCTCGGATGCTTCAAGCGCACGGCTTCCGCAAAGCCATCCTTCACCGACTCAAGGACCAAGTCATGAGAGGTGAACTCACCAATGCTCCATTTGTGAATTAATAAGTCCTGCAAGACTCCAACGCACATATCAAATCTAAACATCCTAACTTAAACCCTTTGCCACACATCAAAACCATATCACGGGTTGATTGCACTAATAATCTTCCCCTTTTTAATGTGTGACAATCCGTTTAAGTTAGATAACATTTGATAAAAATATTAAGGTAAGAAAGCATGTAAATAAACATGATTATTAACTCTCCCCCTTAATACATGAAACTCCCCCTAAATGCAATTCTCCCCTTACTTAAACATGCATATTTCTCCCCCTTTGACACCATGAAAAATATCAAACAAAGTTTATACAAGCATGACATCAACTCTAAGGAACAAAAATTACCAAAACATGCCTTAAAATTGGATAAAAGAGATTACTGGGCATGTTATCAGTCGACCAGTCGACTGGTTCAGACTACCAATCGACTGGCACTCTGATTTTGAAATTTTTGATTTTCGGGGTGAATTTTAGAAATGCATTAAAATTTTTACAAAATTCAAAAAATCATGAAATTTGGGGAACACATTTCTTTTAAGGTCCTTTATCAATGAAAAATAGTTTTTCATGAAAAATCATTATATTTTTGAAAATTAGCCAAAAATCCAAAAACTTTAAAAACAACTAGGTTTTTGATCAAGTTAGTATCAATTTTAACACCTAGTTTGCTTTGGATTGTTTCAAAACATGAACACACAGATTTTAAAGTAAGAAATTGTTTTGAAAACATATGAAATATCCAACCACGATCTTTGAGCAATATGTCTATGAATTAAACATAAGTCTTCCTCATGATTGGTCTATTATTGCTATTTTGATACTTTAAATGACAATTTAAATGCCATAGGCATTAGTGGACCATTAGTATCATCCTATCATCTCATTCATGCTAAGTTTTCAATCAAGGTAGCCTATGGTGAGTGTGAGATGTATCCTAAAGGTATTTATGTATATACTTAACCTTCAATTTCATACAATTCTACCCAAGCTTAAGTATCATCCTACCATCCCACATGATCATAATGACATATATGTATTGTTTCCACATTATGATCATGAAACAAATGTATTCATCAATTTATAATCATGCATTAGGTATAAAATTATGATAATAAGTCAAATATCACCTAGAGCATGATTTGAACCCTTATTGCCCATGACTATGTGCCAAATATCAAGATCATAAATCATGATTGCAAACATATATAACAATTACATTAACTATCATGATTTAAGCATTATTATCAATTTATGGGCACATTATCATCACCCAACACTATGCTAAAAATGTGTATCAACTACATAACACTAAGTGTTGAGCATGATTTAAACTATTTATGGGTGCATTATCATCACCCAACACTATTTCTAAAATTAAGTCCCACCATCCTAAGTCAACCAAAACATAAGATATAGGTGAAATCCTTATGGTTGACTATCCTAGGGTTTTTCTAACCCTTAAGGATGGATTTAGGAACCCAAAACAAATTATTTCCTATTGGGTTCACTAAAAATTTCTTAGGGATCCATTTTCTAGCTATTGTTTTCTTTTTATCTTGACCTCTAGCAATTAAACATTTATAGGCCTTTTCATTTTTATTTTCCTTATATCCTAGGCCTTTCTTATTGAAACTTGCCCTTTGGCTCCCTATGATCATGTTAAGGGTGTTGGAGCCAATAGTGAATTTTTCTAGAGCCTTGGTTAAATGATCTACTTTCTCTCTTAAGACCCTATTTTCCTCTATGCATGCATCATTAACATCAAATGGCATATAAAGATCATGTGAGCATGCATCATCATTATTAACATTTAAACATGCTTATTCTAATTTATTTTCTAGATCCTTAATTTGATCAAGCATGTTTTTGTTCTTTTTCTTGGCTCTAAATAAATCCTTAGTAAGACTAGAAATCATGGAAACTATTTTATGGGGTGAGAGATTTGTTACCATAGTCTCCATGTCTTCTTCTTTTTCGGATGAGGATGGTGAAGAAGCTCCCCCTTCACTAGAGCTCTCCTCACTTGTGCTTGATCTTTCTTGTTCGGAGGAGAAGGTGGAGTCTAGATCATCAAATGCCATTAGGGCAAGATTTGAGTAGACATGTTCTTCTTCTTCGGATGATGATGATGATGAAGAAAGATCATCCCATGTCCTTGCTTTGAGTGCTTTTGTCTTCCCTTTCTCCTTGGCCTTCTTCTCCTCTTCCTTCTTCTTGCTCCCCTTCTTCTTCTTTTCTTCCTTCTTCTTCCTCTCCTCTTTGCTCTTGTTCAAGAGGGGACAATTGTCCCTTATGTGTCCCTCTCCTTGGCAATTATAGCAAATTATCTTCCCCCTTGGTCTTCTTCTCCTATCATTAGATTTATTAAATTTAAAATTTCTCAAAGCACGCCTTACCTTCCTTACCATGTATGCTTCTTCCATGCTATCCATGGAGGAAGAGGAGGATGCTTCATTAGAGGAGGAGGGAGTCTTCATCTTTTTCTTCCCTTTGTTGGCCAATAGTGTCACTCCCCTTGATGGTTGAAATTTTGGCTCTTCTACTACTCCTTCGAGCCTTGTTTTGTGGAGCTCCATGGTTGAGAAGAATTCTTCCAAGGTACTAACTTCTAGGTTATTAGAGATGTAAAAAGAGTCCACCATTGAGCTCCATCTTGAGGACCGAGGGAAGACATCTATTGCCTTCATGAGCATGTCCTGGTTGGAGAGCTTTTCCCCTACACTTGTCAAACCGGTTAGAATTTCTTTAAACCTAGAGTGTAGAGATTTTACCTTCTCTCCCTTTTCGAGTTTGATATTTGTTAGTTGAGAGTGAAGAACATCTATCCTTGCTAGCTTGACCTCGGATGTGCCTTCATGAATCTCTATGAGTTTCTCCCACATCTCCTTGGCGCTAGCACATTCCCCTATCCAATTCACTTCTTGTTGGGGGAGTACGTTGTAAAGGTGGTGCTTTGCCAGTTCGCCAAGTACTTCTCTCTTTGCCTCTTGCTCCACCTTGATTTTTGCAATGGCTCCCCTTCTTCATCCCTAGGCATCTCGAAACCGTTTTCCATAATTAATAGAATTTCGAAGTCGGTTTCGAAAAATACCTCCATTCGCTTCTTCCACCAAGCGAATTCCCCCTCGAACTTCGACAGATGAATGTTAGAGCCGACATCTCTTGATATAGTTCTTGTAGCGACGGTTAATCCTCAACAAGTGCCTTGGCTCTGATACCACTTGTAGGAATTGATGGTGGCCGGTTAGAGGGGGGTGAATAGCCTAATACGCATATGGTAGAATTTACTCGTCGATTGCTCGTTTACAAATTCGTTAGCGCAAGCGGAAGTATAAACAATAAAGATAAAGCAATAACAAGAATACAAATGCTAACAAGAGAATATAATGTGGTTCACGGCCTCGCCGCTAATCCACGATCCGATTCATCCAAGGTGAATCACTCCTTTGCCAAATCCATTAGATCTCTCCTTTGCACCAAGCTAGGTGGAGGTAACCCTTTACAATTCCTCTTCTTACAATAAAATGGAATAATAGCAAGTAAAAAGAGTGGGAATCCTTTAGAGCACTTTGAGAGTTGTTAGGAGTTAAAGCATTAGGCTCCCAAATGCCCACACCCTCTCTTTTTATAGAGAGGGCTGATTTCTTCCCGTTGGCCGCCATCAGTCGACTGCTGCCCTTGGCAGTAGACTGTCGCCACTACAATGGCCTCTGAACACGTCAGATCCCGACCATTATAGTTTAACGGGAACCTTGGCGGTCGACTGATGTATCCATTAACGAGAGGTTCTGCCTCAAACCTCTCGACTACTGATCGCCGCCATAAGCAATGATCGATGATGGTCGTCGCCGATCGCCAATCCGCGGGCAAGGCTGATCGGCACATGAACCGCACTCAGATACCAGTTGAGTCACAATCGACTTAGAGCAGTCGACTGCCATGACATGGCAGTCAACTGATGTCGGGAAATCCCATCCGACACTTAGTCAATTGGCCAAGTTTCACCTAAGCGCACTACCCCGTCCCGAGTTACATTCAATCACTTTCATCCCTTGGAGTCCCTCGCCTTTGAAGTTGTCTTCGTCCGGCCAAGTCCCTCGGATGCGCCAAGCGCATGGCTCTGTAGCGCCATCATTCGTGTCTCGCCCTGAAGTCTACTTGCTTCGGCTTCACTCCAATCTCCTCGTCCGACGGTCCCTCGGATGCTCCAAGCGCACGACTTCCGCAAAGCCATCCTTCACCGACTCAAGGACCGAGTCATGAGAGGTGAAACTCGCCAATGCTCCATGTGTGAATTACTAAGTCCTGCAAGACTCCAACGCACATATCAAATCCAAACATCCTAACTTAAACCCTTTGCCACACATCAAAACCATATCACAGGTTGATTGCACTAACACATCTATATGTCACGACACGCATGTCATAATGATATGCATCTAATGGAATTACATGACATATAATTATGACATGTACAAGATTTCCTTATATGTAATAACTATTTATGGAAATAAAATATGTTTGAGATTTGATTCTCCAAATCAAATCATGATTAAATTAGGAAACAAATTTTCAAATCTAATCACATATTTTATTTATGGAAAAGGTTGATTAAGGAAAGTCAAATTTTATTTTGGAAACAAATTTCCTAAATTATCAAAACTATTTATGGAAATAAAATATATTTAAGATTTGATTTCCAAATCAAATCATGATTAAATTAGGAAACAAATTTTCAAATCTAATCAAATATTTTATTTATGGAAAGTGTTAATTTCCATAAATACTTCTAGACTTTTCAAAAGTAGACTTTCCAAAATTAAAAAATTTCCATAAATACTTCTAAACTTTCAAAAGTAGAAAATTTCTATAAATACAATTACAACAATCAAAAAACAATTTTATGATTATGTCGAAACACAACCTGGGCTTTGATACCACTGTTGGGTTTCCGGCACCGCGGCGAGTGTGTGTTCGAACATATTTCGTAAACATGTGCGCAGCGGAAGAAATAAAAAGCAATAAATCTAATTTATTACAACACACACACCACACACATGTATAGTACAACATGTGTAGACATAATCGTAGTTTCAAATTTTGTAATAAAAGGAAATTATTCTAGGTATACCTGACGTATCACGTGCAGTGGGAAAGACATCAACCGGAGCGACTCTCACTAGAATCGCCTCTATCCATATCCACGCAGAGTATCGTCGGGATCGCTTCACAAAGTCACGAGCCTCGTCTACGTAGGAGTCACTAGCCTCGTGTCGAAGACGATGTGATAGAGAGAAGATCACAATCCGAATAAAAAATTCGGATTCGAAAATAAGTCCCCAAAACTCGCTTCTCCGGAGAGGTATTCGTCAACCGTTTGACGAATCCTTCGTTCTCCACCTATGAGAATTACTGGAGATCGAATTCTCGGCAAGGTAACCATTGTCGGAGCTCCAAACATCATCCAAACGACGCTCCGACACGAAGGGAGGAAGCTGTCTAGAATTCTGGACAGATTGGTGGAGGGGTTGCATCGGCCCAAAGAGGATGGCCGGCTGCTCCTTGGTCACCTGAGTCAGGGGAAGTCGCCGGAGGGTCGCTGGAAGATCATTGGCAGGAGCTTGGACGCCGGCAACAGCTTGGATGGCGGCACAAAAGCTGGGCGACAACAAGGTTGGGCGACAACCTTGTTGGGCAGCAGCAAGGAGAAGAGAGGGAGGGGGCGGCAAGACTAGGATTAGGTTTTCACAAAACCCTTAAGCCCTGTTTTTATAGAGAACACATTCTCACTACAACAAAAAATCGAATAGACAACGGTGAAAAACCGTTGTCTATTGGCAAAAATATCCGTGGTAAATCGACCCGTTGTGAAAAGTGGTTTGGGCAAAGACAACGGTGAAAAACCATTGTCGTTTCAAGGATAAGACAACGGTTTTTAACCGTTGTCTTTGACCGAACCACTTTTCACAACGGATCGATTTACCACGGATATTTTTGCTAATAGACAACGATTTTTCACCGTTGTCTTTTCCTTAAATCTACAACGGTCTTTCACCGTTGTCTTTGACTGACCACGGATTTTTTTTGCTCATAGACAACGATTTTTCACCATTGTAATTTCTCAACGGTTACTCTAGAACACAATAAACCGTTGTAGATTTATAGTGTTGCATTTTTAATATAAATCATACAACATCAAAAAGAATTATAGAAAACACATATATACACACGCACTTGTAGCAATGTAAAGTACAAGGTCACATCACATTTTAAATGATCACTCTTACCGATATATATTAAAAGTAGTTGCGTATTGCTATACACATCATATGCACCAAAAGTATTATGCATAATAAGGAAAACACATATAGATTACCACATGTAACCAAAAGAGGTAAGTACACTTAAATCTCTCCTAATCATCTGATATGTGATCTTGTATGCATTCAGCCCACTCCGAACGTACTTCATCAATTTCTTTTGCCGCTATCACAGATTTTACGAACTGCATGTGAATAAATGAATAAAAATATAATTAAACACTATGGTATCAATAAGAAAATTTGAAAATATATCTAATATTACTATTGATCATAGGGAAGACTTGTCAAAGGATGCAGCGCCTTCAATTATTTCTCTCATATATCGTAAAACATAATACCCGCATTGAGCTCCATCGGGTTGAAGGGGAACCTGTGATGGAAAAAATTATAGTAGTTATTCTGATAGTAAAATTTGATACATAAATTACACACGATATCGCAAAAAAAGTTGTCATACAGGGAAAAAAAAATTTGTCAAAAGGGAAATTCGATATTGCAAATTTTTGTTTTTGTATTTCTTTTTCTGTCGTCTTTAACTTATAATAATAAATTCTCTACATTAACACCTCAATGTTGCATTTGTTTTATTTTGAATTATACATCTAATAACCTCCTTAATTTCCCTACTTGAGTTCAAAAAAAGCAGGTACTTATTCCTTGAGCAACATCTAGTACGAGTAAAAATCTTTTGGAATTTAACTTCTCCTTGAGCTTCACTGGTAACCGTGTAGTAGAATTTGTGTGACCATCTTGAACAAAAAATCCAGAGATACTCTTTATGCCACTATTCCCATCATCAATGTGAGTTTCATCTTTCAGTGAATTTGAAGATTCTACTTTTGTACTCACCATGGGCCAAAAATCATCTTGAAGTTCTTTGTTGACTGATGTCAATGGACCTGACTGACTTTGTATTCCTCCAAGTGACTCTATTTTCTCATGTTGGTCTTTAGTGCCTTCAGTTATTGCAGCATTAAGAAGATTGCTAACTGAAGAATTCTGAAAAAGTTCAAGTGATTTGGGACTAATAGCAGAAGTACACCCTATGTTAACTGGAACAAAAACTAGTTGGTTTGGTGGTGTGTCAATCAACCTAGCTGCAAACCAAGGGCCCTCTTATCAACTAATGTGAAGTGACACCCAACAACACATGCATTTCAGATAATGAAAACCAACTATAGATATCTTATGAATTAAAGGGACAATCTTAAGGTTTTATGAATTGTCACAAACCTAAAACATCATTCATGGTCGTCCTGATTTCAAGTGAAACTGTTGCCAGAAACTACAATAAGAAATAATGACACATTAGTTGTAGAGTGAAAGTAACAGGAAAAAAATTGGAATAAGAACCTCTAATTTCCAGTTATTAAGCAAAAATAGAAGGGAAGAAACCAGTATCGGTCAGTCACATTTGATTCATATACCATATATTGTTAAGCTACAAAGAATAAAATACCTGAGATTTGGCTACATCAACAGCTTCTGCTCTGACTTTCAGCTCCCTCACGATAATCATCTTCCACCTCCTAAAACTTTCCAACATTAAAATAATAGTTGTGCATATCTTCACTAACTCCCATCTCCACTACATATGTTAAAAGAAAGGCCCCGACACCAACCTGTCAAAGCAAATAAAGATAGCACAGAATTAAAACACTATGCAACAGTTGCATGTGTAAACTTGTAGAATTGCAAACCCAAATAAATGGAACTTGCAACTTTTTGTTATCATATCAAGTCATAGAACTCACAACAGAAGAATAGAGGACTATAGCTAGTGAGTTTTTCCTTCCTGTTGGCAGTAGCTTGATGCCCTGTGAACAAAGAATTGGAAACATATTAAAGAAATACAAAGGTAAAAAGAAGGGTAGCCATCCATACAAACATGAAGCTATAAAATAAACTCTGGTTGGATGCAAGGAGTTTTATGCTAATGGTTTTAGTCAATCAAACAGGAAACAAACATTTAAATCAAAGTAAATTATGTATAACAATTGGTAATATGATCAGTGAATTTCTTCATTGAGGATTGTTATGATATACATATTTTGGAAAGAAACGTGTCAACTTTCAATAATTAATACGGAGCTGTAGCCACCTAGTTGTCTGTCCATACAAAGTGACAATTTATGCACAAGTAATGTTGCATCTTCTGAAGTTTGCACAGTGACAAAAAAAAAACAGCAGGATATACAAATTATCATGATTTGCTTCAAATATGTTCCGGCAACAGGATAAAAATCAAAACACTATGCAATGATAATAATTACTAAAAAAGTTTGATAATGAGTTACATACTATCCAATTGGAAATCATTAAATGCACTGTCAATTATTGTTCAGCCTTTTCCCCACAAGAACATAAATCTTATTACCTGATATTTGATAGCCTAAAGCAATCTAGAAATTTTATAACCAAGGCATTCTCATTGCCAATAATTATAGCTATTTTTTTAAACCACAACCAATTTAAGCTTTTGGAGTCATTAGCAAAGCAATATATCAGGAGTTGCTTGATGCACTTCTTCAGCGGAGAATAAAAAAAATAATTTGCATAAACACACATAAGAAATCTGAAATAATTCAAAGCAAACAAAAGGACATACTATGAGAGATAAGATAAAACTATAGAAAAATTCATAACAGCATATAAGAAGTTATAAGATCAAAATAATAGATCTGAGATTTGATTTTATCGGTACCTGAAAAAGAATTATTAGAATCACCACTATGATACCTAAGGTCAGAGCGCCACCATAATAGAAAACCACAGACTCGCTAAGATTATGAGCTGCTACCATCATGACCGCACCTAAAACCAGAAAAATGAAACGATGGGGCAGAAATTATGCACGACCCACCAACCGATGGAAGAGAGAAAGAGGTGTTGGATCGAAGCGGATCGCTAGAGGGGGGGATGAATAGCAATAAAAACTTTTCTTTTAAATCGTTCGATAGACAATTAAACGCAGCGGAAATGTAAATAAAAACTAAATGAGACAAATAGTTTTTTTACTTGGTTCGTAGCCTTCGGCTACTACTCCAAGGCCCTAACGGTCCTAGACCGTGTACGGAGGGCAATTCACTAAAACACTCCTCCTCGTTGGAGGTAGGAGTTTTACGATTACAAAAGCCTTCGAAGCAAAAAGATAGAGAGACAAACCCTCTCTTCTATTAAAGTAAAATGCAACGAAAAACCTCGATTGAAAAGAATTGCAATATTGAAAGCAATAACAAATTAAGATTATACCAACAACTAAACAAGAGAAACTTTAAGCTAGGGTTGTTGGCAGCACTTCGTTGTAGTAGAGTCGTCGGAGAGTTACAGCGTAACAGAGGCTTTTGAGCACTTAGAATTGTTGATGAAACCCTAGGTTTGACCCTCCTTTTATAGCCTTTAAGCCCCTCAACGAATGGGTCTTCAACGAATCACAAATGGACACAAAACTCCTTGAAAAATGGTGATAAAGCTTGACTCCTCGAGGCTGATTTTTGACCACCGGTTGAACTGGCCGGTTGAACTGGCGCCGGTTGAACTGGCCGGTTGAACTGATGGCCAGGATTTTTGACTACAATAAAGAGTTAGCTCAAAATATAAGTGGATTCGACGATCACTTGCCGTCCGATCTCAACATAGACCTTCCATGGGAAGTCTTGGGTCGGATCGTCGCCTAAGATCATCCCCGTAAAGAGGATACGACCTCACTTACGCTCGCACACACGAGATTACCTTGAAACTTACGTGTCGCTTTTGCTTCCGGCCTTCCACTCGATTCCTTCGGCTCCCTCCGAAGTAACTCGAGTGTCGCCCGACCACCGCGGCTTCCTCCGGGTGTCACTAGCCTTCAGCTCCAGCATTGAGACTTTTCTGCACACTTGATTTAGCTCGTGATATAACAATATAAGCTTAACTTTGTATCGTTTGCTATAATCAAAACTTAGGTTCGACTTAGGTGCCCACTGCACCAACAATCTCCCCCTTTTTGATTTATGGCAAACTCACATACAAAGTTAAGACAAAAATAAGTATGAGATTATGCATGAATGAGTAGGAGTATATAAATTCTTTTTCAAGTGCTCTCCCTTGAGGAATCCTCCCCCTTGACCGAGGGTGAGTACTTGAGAAAGGGTTTTAACTCTCCTCCTTGATATTTGCTACTAAGAAAAAGAATTAAGTAACCGAAATTACTTAATATTGGCCATAGTGTTTAAAATAAGTTTTAAGTTAAGAAACCAAATGATTTCTTAACCTTGGCCTTTTGTTAAAAGTTAAATAAGTTTTCAAAACTTAAATTTAACTTTTGGTTTAATTATGAAGTAAGAGTTAAGTTATCAAAAATTTTTTTTGACCCCTTAACTTTTGTCCTTTTTCTCCTTTTTCTCCCCCTTTTGCCGTATATCGAAAAGAGTAAGGGGTGTGTGGAAAACAAAATAAATGTTAAATTTAAAGTCCAAGCATGTTCCACATTTTTATTTTTAAAAATAATATACTGAAATTAAGTTCATCTATAAAATGTTCGACTCATATTTGGCTTAATTGATATGAAGGATCAACTAGTCCTGGTCAGAGTCGGTTAGTATGTATGATTATACTCCGTGGTTCATAGCGATGCACTAGCTCTACATCTGGAACCAGGAGTAAGGTCCTAACATCTCACGCCCATCTACGTGGCTAAGTACACAAACACATTAGTCCTATGTGTTGTGAGATGTATTGGCTCCTTAAATCTATAGGTGCATGATATCTAAGGTATGTCCTATGCTAGTTCCATGAAAAAAGTAAGAAATAGTAGTAAGAAAATATAATTTGCAAGTTCCTATTCTATTACGCACATGCCTAATCTTCGTCTCAAGAGACTAAATTCGGCTTCGGGTAGTGGTTTAGTAAATATGTCTGCTAGGTTAGACTTCGAGTCAACATATTCGAGTTGTATGGAGCCGTTGGCTACATGTTCTCGAATGAAATGATGTTTTACCTCTATATGCTTTGTCCTTGAATGACATATAGGGTTCTTAGTTAGATTTATCGAACTTATGTTATCTACAAAAATTTTAGTTTTGGTGAAGTCCAACCTAAAGTCTCGGAGAGTGTGCTTCATCCAAAGAAGCTGAGTTACACACTCACCCATCGCAACGTATTCAGCTTCGGTGGTAGATAAGGCAACACAATGTTGCTTCCTACTGCACCAACTCACTAGACTTGAGCCGAGTAGTTGACAACAACCACTCGTGCTCTTTCTATCGAGTTTACTACCAGCATAATCCGAATCGGAGTAGCCGATTAGTTCAAACTCCGTAGATCCGATAGGGTACCAAATACCAACGTTAAGTGTACCCTTAAGATATCTAAGGATACGCTTAACTAGGGTTAGGTGAGACTCCTTAGCACAGGTTTGAAACCTGGCGCACATACTTACTGCGAATAGGATGTCGGCTCGACTCGCAGTTAAGTAAAGGAGACTTCCTATCGTGCTCCTATAGTACTTTAAGTCAATGGACTTACTTTCTAGGTCTTCTCCTATGTTAACATTAATCACCATTGGGGTGTTTATTATCTTAGCGTCTTGCATTCCAAATCTTTTAATTAACTCCTTAGTGTATTTTTATTGATATAGGTATATACCATCCTTAGTTTGTTTAATTTGTAGACCTAAAAAGAAACTTAACTCGCCTACCAAGTTCATTTCAAACTCACTTTCCATGAGTGAAACGAACTCGTTTAATAAGGCTGAGTTAGAGGTTCCAAAAATTATATCGTCTACGTAAATTTGAGCTATGAATATTTCTTTACCTAAGGTTTTTACGAAGAGAGTTGGGTCAACTAAGCCTTGGTTAAACCCTTTTGACTTAAGATGGATTGAAAGTCTCTCGTACCAAGCTCGAGGAGCTTGTTTAAGTCCATAGAGAGCCTTCTTAAGTTTTAGAACATGGTCGGGTTTATCTAGATTTTCGAATCCGGGGGGTTGGCTAACATAAACTTCTTCTTTAATGTATCCATTTAGGAATGCCGACTTAACATCCATTTGAAACAGCTTAAATCCTCGATGTGCGGCATAAGCTAGCAACATTCGAATGGATTCGAGTCTAGCTACTGGGGCATAGGTTTCATCGTAATCTAAGCCTTCGACTTGACTAAACCCTTTGGCGACTAACCTAGCCTTGTTTCTAACTACTTCACCTTTATCATCAAGCTTATTTCGAAACACCCACCTTGTTCCAATTATCGTTTTGTCTTTAGGTGGTGGTACTAATTCCCACACTTCATTCCTAGTAAATTGAGCTAGCTCTTCTTGCATTGCAATAATCCAATCGGGATCAAGAAGAGCTTGTTCAATTGATTTGGGTTCTATCTTTGAAATTAAGGAAATTTGACTAAGGTTCCTATAGGATGCCCTAGTTCGAACTCCTAGATTAGGATCTCCTATCACTTGATCGATAGGGTGGTTAGTCTGAATCCTAGATTGGGTTGGGTTTGTGTCACCTAATGCTTGATCAATGGGGTGACTTGGTTGAACATTAGTTTGGTTGGAGTCATCTATCACTTGATCAATAGAGTGACTTGGTTGACTTAGGTTAGGATTAACACTAGACCTGATTTCCGGATCAGAGTTAGGTCTAGTATGAATCGGCTCGCTAATTGGGGTTGCTGGGGGTTTTGTAGGTTCATGTCCTTCATCAAATACTACATTGATAGTCTCCTCAACTCTAAGGGTGTCGTGGTTATATACTCTATAAGCTCGACTTGTAGTCGAGTATCCTAGAAACATTCCGGTCGTGGTTTTGGATGTAAATTTCCCTAGGTAATCCTTAGTGTTTAGGATATGTACCTTACACCCAAATACCCTAAAGTACTTGATGTTAGGTATTTTATCGTGATAAATCTCGTATGAGGTCTTAAGGTACCTTTTTACCATAAGGATCCTATTTTGGACATAGCATGTCGTACTCACGGCTTCTGCCCAAAACCTATCGGGTAGGTCGTATTCGTTCAACATGGTCCTAGCGGCTTCTTGTAGAGTTCGGTTTTTCCGCTCCACTAGGCCATTTTGTTGAGGGGTCCTAGGGCAAGAGAATTCATGGTGGTATCCGTTTAGGTTACAGAAGTTGGTGAACCTTTGCTTTTCGAATTCACCACCATGATCGCTTCTAAGTCTTTTAATCTTAAGGTCTTTTTGATTCTCGATTAATTTGAATAGATTGATTAATTGGTCTAGGGTATCATTTTTATGTTTGATGAACCTAACCCAGGTAAACCTGGAGTAGTCGTCAATTATGACTAAGCAATATTGACTTCTATTGAGTGACTTGGCTCCATGTGAATCGAATAGATCCATATGCAGGAGCTCAAGTACACTTGAGGTTCGTTCTTGATTAGTTGGTTGATGTTGTGCCCTATATTGTTTTCCTTGTTGATAAGCATTACAAATTTTATTAACCAAATTGTTGAGGTTGGGTAAGCCTCTGACTAAGCCATTCTGACTCATCTTGTGGACGAGTCTTGGGTGCGAGTGACCGAGTCGTCGGTGCCACAACCATGATTCCTCTTGCCGTGTCATAAGACACTTAGTTGAGGAGTTGGTTAAGTTGATCGTATAAATGTTGTTATTTCTAGTTCCTTTAAGAATTGTTTTAGAGGTTTTGTTGGTATTAATTACGCATTCATTTTCTAGAAATATAACCTTATAGTTATTATCACACAATTGGCTTACACTAAGTAAGTTATATTCAAAATTCTCTACAAGTAATATATTTTTAATAACAAAATTCGAGTTAAGCTCGATATCACCTGATCCGATGATTTTGAGCTTGCCGTTATTCCCAAAGGCTACCGATCCTTGTCGTTTGAATCGAAGCTTCACGAATTTGAGTTGATCCCCGATCATGTGTAGGAATCAGCTAACATCTAAGATCCTACACACAAGGTGGTTGGATTGGATGTTAGATTATTATTTATTTATATATATATATATATATATATATATATATATATATATATATATATATATATATATATATATATATATATATATATATATATATATATATTTTAAAAAAAAATGGTTGTAAGTTGTTAAACCTAGGTCATCTCACCGGAGTCTATATGATCAAGCATGTTATACTTATGTGTTCTTTGTGAGATGACTTCCAATTAAGTTGATTAAGTGAATTTATGTTTAAGTAATGTTAGATTTGGATTTGACCCTAGGCTTGTCAAGTTTACCTTTTCAAGATCATGGCTTCCAGGTCGTGGCGAGGCACAGGGGCCTTCTTTTATCGGATCATCGACCACTTCCTTAGACAAAGCCATTTTCAAGAAAATGATGACTTGACTCACCTAAAATTATTTCCTCGTCTAACTAGTTATTTTTGAAAAGAGGCTCCCCGAGGCTCAATCTTTTCGAAGGATTTTAGTTGGTTATTTGAAAAGAGGCTCCCCGAGGCTCAATCTTTTCGAAGGATTTTAGTTGATTATTTGAAAAGAGGCTCCCCGAGGCTCAATATTTTCGAAGGATTTTAGTTGGTTATTTACGTGTTCTAAGTGAGTTCACGAAAGAAAAAAAACAAAAAAAATCTAAGCATGCAATTTCTAAGTTAAAACACAAACATGTTTTGTACTGGCTCCCTCTAGACCGTTGAATCGGTTCGGTCTATCCACATAGTGGATTTGGTCCTTGGGAACCCAGTACGAGTTGGATCCTAGAGTTGAAATCAAAGTGGTCTTAGGGACCCATGCTTGGACACATTTTTTATGTCTACTTACGATTGACATATACGACTTATTGGTCGTATTTGAGCTAAACCCTAGTCCAGCCTTGTTGTACACGGCCCTTTGCGATCCAAGTAGGAGGTCAAGTCCTTTGGATCCCGAAGTGAACCTTTCCAACGTGTTCCTAAGATCTTCGACTTGACTTTTCAAGAGTGTGTTCTCAACTTTGAGTTTTTCAACCCGAGTTGAGTCCTTCTCTTGAACTCGACTAGTCGAAGAGGTTAGGGAGACCTTGTGTTTGAGGAGTTTGACTTCCTCAACCAGGGTCTCGACCTTGGACTCGGACTTAGCTAACTTCCTAGACAAAAACCTAACAGTATTATGTAAAGTATTAAATAAAGTTTGACTCACCTTAAGGGTATCTTTTGAACCGGATGCGTATCCGTGGCTTGACTTGAAGGTAGCTTCGTAGTCCGAGTCATCCTCAGGTTCTGACTCAAGTTCAGGTTCGGTCTCCATGTCCGACTTAATCGATTTCGCCATGAAGACGTGGTCTTCGTCTTCTTCGGATGACGCTTCTTCCCATGTCGCGTTGAGGGCCTTCTTGTGCTTAGGTGCTTGGTGGTTGAGCTTGGGGCACTCGGACTTGATATGTCCAAACCTGTTGCACTCATAACACCGAATATTGGAACTTTTAGGCTTACCTTGGTTAGGTCGAGTCGTGGTTCGCTTTCGTCCCTTGGCTATCCTTCGAGCTAGGTTCATTAGTTCGGCAGTCAACTCCGGGTCAACTTCTTCTTCGGACTCGTCTTCCTCCTCGGTTGGTGGTGGCTTGCGATTTTCTTCTTCTTTGAACCGCAAACAAGGCTATATCCCTCTGCCCGAGTTAGACTGCTCATGAAGCTCAAAATCCGAAAAGAGTTCGTCTAACCTAATTTTAGAAAGGTCCTTGGAGACCTTATAGGCATCGACCATGGATGCCCATAAGGTAGTCCTCGGAAAAGAATTTAGGACATACCTTATAAGGTCGCGGTTTTCGTCCTTTTGCCTGATTGCGTGTAGGTTGTTGACTATGTCTTGGACACGGGCGTGGAGTTGCGTCGCGGACTCGTGTTCCTGCATTTTTAGTGTGTACAATTTATTGAACAACAAATCGCGTTTGCAAACCTTAGCTTGATCCGATCCTTCGTGTAACTCGATTAGTTTTGTCCAAAGATCCTTTGCGCTTATGAAGGGGCCGACGCAATTTAGCTCCTCCTTGGACAAGCCGCATTGGAGGATTTGTGTTGCCTTGGCATCGGCTTCGACTTGTCGTTTTGTTGCAACGGTCCATTGATCATAATCAAAGGAGTCACCCACTTCATTAGTCGGAAGTGTGAAACCCGTTTGGATTATGATCCACATCTCGATTTGGGTTTTGAGAAAGCATTCCATCCAACCTTTCCAGTAACGGAAATCATCTCCGTTGTAAAACGGAGGTCGGACAGTGCTAAAACCCTCGAGATGGGCAATTAGAACAAAAAACAAGGAGACTAAAAAGAAGACCTAGCAACGACAAAAACACACGAAAGTACCAAGACTTGCGTCTTGGATTAGTAGTGTGGGAAATAAAAAGAAACAAACGAAAAATAGAAAGTTAAGCAAAGAAATAAGAAACTAAATAAAAAGTAAGTACTCACAACCTTTGATGTCCCCGAAAGGCTACTAAACGTCGATTTTTGAGGATGAAAACAACTTGTTACAGGGGTAAACCCCAGTAAGAAGTGTAGATCTCTGCGAGGGCTTCGATTTGGTAGGTAGACCGTGTCGTGGGTCAACTTGTACGAAAAGTTATGCCCGTTTGACCGTCGGCTACTCCAAAAGTGAATACTTGCAAAACAAAATCAAACGAAGAGTACCAAGACTTCGTCTTGGATTAGTAGTGCGGGAGAAAAATTTAAACGAACGAAAAACAAATCTGTAAAAAAAAATGTTAGATTGGTGGTTTCACCAAATCTAAGCGCCCCCGGCTCTGATACCAATTGTTGGATCGAAGCGGATCGCTAGAGGGGGGGGTGAATAGCGATAAAAACTTTTCTTTTAAATCGTTCGATAGACAATTAAACGCAGCGGAAATGTAAATAAAAACTAAATGAGACAAATAGTTTTTTTACTTGGTTCGTAGCCTTCGGCTACTACTCCAAGGCCCTAACGGTCCTAGACCGTGTACGGAGGGCAATTCACTAAAACACTCCTCCTCGTTGGAGGTAGGAGTTTTACGATTACAAAAGCCTTCGAAGAAAAAAGATAGAGAGACAAACCCTCTCTTCTATTAAAGTAAAATGCAACGAAAAACTTCGATTGAAAAGAATTGCAATATTGAAAGCAATAAAAAATTAAGATTATACCAACAACTAAACAAGAGAAACTTTAAGCTAGGGTTGTTGGCAGCACTTCGTTGTAGTAGAGTCGTCGGAGAGTTGCAGCGTAACGGAGGCTTTTGAGCACTTAGAATTGTTGATGAAACCCTAGGTTTGACCCTCCTTTTATAGCCTTTAAGCCCCTCAACGAATGGGTCTTCAACGAATCACAAATGGGCACAAAACTCCTTGAAAAATGGTGATAAAGCTTGACTCCTCGAGGCTGATTTTTGACCACCGGTTGAACTGGCCGGTTGAACTGATGGCCAGGATTTTTGACTACAATAAAGAGTTAGCTCAAAATATAAGTGGATTCGACGACCACTTGCCGTCCGATCTCAACATAGACCTTCCATGGGAAGTCTTGGGTCGGATCGTCGCCTAAGATCATCCCCGTAAAGAGGATACGACCTCACTTACGCTCGCACACACGAGATTACCTTGAAACTTACGTGTCGCTTTTGCTTCCGGCCTTCCACTCGATTCCTTCGGCTCCCTCCGAAGTAACTCGAGTGTCGCCCGACCACCGTGGCTTCCTCCGGGTGTCACTAGCCTTCAGCTCCAGCATTGAGACTTTTCTGCACACTTGATTTAGCTCGTGATATAATAATATAAGCTTAACTTTGTATCGTTTGCTATAATCAAAACTTAGGTTCGACTTAGGTGCCCACTGCACCAACAAGAGGATGATCGGAGCGACGACGGATCCTTGAGCGGCGATGGAAGGTCAGAGCAGCAACGGATGCTTGAGCGGCGACCTTGAGCGCCGACGGATGGCTTGACCGACGATGGATGGTCGGAGCGGCGACGGAAGCTCGATGCGGCGATAGATGCTTTAGCACAGGAGAAAAAGAAGAAGCGTCGACGATGGAGAAATCCGAAACCTAACGCATGTTGAGATGGTTTAATTAGGGGGAAAAAAGTTAAAAGGAAAAAAAAATATAAGAAAAGAAATAAAATAATATAAATAAAAAAAGATAATTTTTAATGAAATAAAAATGAGAAAAAGAGCATGCAAATGGATATAAATAAAATTATATTTTTATAATTTTTTTAAAGATGATAGTTTTAGATTTAAAAAAAATAGTTTTCGACCCGTAAACAAATTAGCTCAAGTGTCGACTTTATAAAAAAAATCAAAAGAGTAATTTTCATTGTTGAAGGTATTATAATAATGACGAGAGAAAATACCGTCGTTAAAAGTCTGACATTAACGACCAAAATAAAAAATATCATCGTCGATGACAAAGTATCAACGACGGGACAAAATACCGTCGTTAATGCTTATACATTAACGACGGACATTAAATTTGGTCGCTATTGAATTACCAATAACGACGATATTTTGATAGCGTCATTAAATTTCGTCGTTAAAAGTAACTTTTCTAGTAGTGGATGAAAGCGGAGAAAATGTCAGAGGGGAAAACGGTGGAAGGAGAAGTTCATATATATATATATATATATATATATGATTTAAATTTTGTAATACATTAAAATTTATTTAATTTATTATTGATTAAATAATTTTATTTTATTTTTTAATCTTATATATTTATAATTAAAAAAAAAACTTATTTCCAATAATTTAAAAAAAAAATTTGATAATAAAAATAATAAATTTTATTTGTTTTAAAAACCTTTTAAAATTAATAATAATTATTAACGAATTATGTTATATTTCTCCTAATTATTTACGTTATTAAAATTTTATTGACAACGGTTTAAAACTGTTATATTATTATCACAACGACAACAATTTTTGACCGTTGTACCAAACATTACGAAAATATTCTTATTGACAACGGTTGATTACACCGTTGTCCCAACTGTTGTTGAGATAAAAAAAAAATTTCAAAGACAACGGTTCTGGAAAACCGTTATAAAATGCGTTGTTGATTTAAAAAAAAATATGCTCAACGACAACGGATAGTGTAAAACCGTTGTCTTTTGTGTTATACGGGCGCTCAAAGACAACGGTTTTATCAAAAACCGTTGTCTTTGAGCAAAATCACAACGGTTTCTCCTAAAACCGTTGTCTTTATGGTGTTGTCTTTTAGCATTTTTGTTGTAGTGATCCTAACGGTTATTGGTTCATAACAAAAAACCTGTTAACTGCTCCAATAACTTAAGTTAAAATAAATCGAACCGAGTTGGTCTATTTTAAGTTAAAACGAACCGAACTAACTTTGGTTCATTCGTTTAAAACAATCCAAAACCCTTTGGTTTATTCTTCACCATTGGATTAGAACCAAACCAATTTGGTTCATCTATCATGTCTTCATAAGACACAACCCATCCACGCTTCCATTGTGACTAAAACGATTTCATGCTCGATCCTTGTTTGGTCCAACCAAACCTAGTTTCTCTCGGTCTGAGAATCTCATTCTCAAGCTCATTTTAAATCCTTCGGATTATGCTCGTTGTGCGTGTGACCAAATAGGTTCTCGGTTTATGTTGGCTGTCTATAATTAACCATTAATTATAGAACGATCATGAGTGGCACCTAGTAGTACATCATGATCTCCAATTAATCGAAAGATCAACGGTTGATCCAGAACTATTTTTGAAACCCTTCAGCAGCCATAATGAATCGTGCTCTGTTCCCTTCACGCATCTTATACCCACTTGGTTCAGGACATGGTCTATAGTGTCAGTCTCCACTAGGTTGACTATGTCACACCTAGCCCAAGTATCATTTCCTCATCCTACGAACTCTAATTACTGCACATGTATCGAAGAGTACCTTACTCTAAACATGTAATGCTTTGGCCAAAGACTTTAGTAACAATCCGACGAGAGGCCATGGGTATACATCTCCTCGCAAGGAGTGGTGAATCTTTTATAGGCTATTCAAACACCTTCGGTCACTTCGACTTATACCCAATCATCCCGGGTCTACATCTCCTCAGAGATGCTTGCTTAAGATGTTAAAGCATAAGTCTTCATGACCAAGATAACTTGAATACTGCAAGTTAAAGGAACATCGCACTTAAGTTGCAGTAAGAACTTCATTGACATATTCATATATGCAGAGAACCATATGAAGTCTTACAGCTGGTCACTCCAATGAACTAGTTACCATAATTAGCATCCACGATTAACTCTAGACATCACAATGTCTCCAACCAATGAGAATCAGCTGCTTGGATACACCAAGGAGTATACCTTGTGCTAGTCTCGACAGAATTGATGGTGTCCAAATCCATCAATTCATTGACTGGGGATAATTTCAATACATCACAATTACACATATAGAGATACTCACTAGTTGTGATCAAATCACAAATTCTCTCATGCTATGAATCGTATTGCGGACATTCAGTAAATGAGTTTAAGATCCAATCAAATACATGAAAACAAGTATACTTAAATAGTGAATCTTTATTTATCAAATAAATGATACAACCATAAGGCGATTGCCTTAGGACACCTCTCATATATTACTAACAGGTTCAAGGTCGATGCACAGAAGAACAAACGATGGAGTAAAAAATTTCAACCTGACCAAGCGAAGCCCTAAGTCAGGTCATCACAATTCTTTCTGCTAGCCTCCAAGTCCAGCAATTATCGCCATATGGTGGCAGAACGGAGGAGTTGGGTTCAAGGTAGATGCAAAGAAGAAGAAACAGAGGAGTAAAAAATTATTATTTTGACTTGATCAGGCGAAGCCCTAGGTCAAGTCGTTACAATTCTTTCTGCTTACCTTAAGGTCAAGCAATTATCCTCCGTGTGGTGGAAGATCGAAAGAGTTGAGTCTTCACTCAACTATATTATTATTTTCCCCGTGTGATGGTGGATCGGAAGAGTTGAGTCTTCACTCAACTATATTATTATTATTCTCATGTGGTGGTGGATCAGAAGAGTTGAGTCTTCACTCAACTATATTGCTATTATCCCCATGTGATGGCGGATCGAAAGAGTTGAGTCTTTACTCAACTATATTGTTATTATCCCCGTGTGGTGGTGGATCGAAAGAGTTGAGTCTTCACTCAACTATATTGTTATTATCCCCGTGTGGTGATGGATCAGAAGAATTGAGTTTTCACTCAACTATATTATTATTATCCCCGTGTGGTGGTGGATCAGAAGAGTTGAGTCTTCACTCAACTATATTGCTATTATCCCCATGTGGTGGTGGATAGGAAGAGTTGAGTCTTCACTCAACTATACTGTTATTATCCCCGTGTGGTGGTGGATCGTAAGAGTTGAGTCTTCACTCAACTATACTATTATTATCCCCGTGTGGGGGCGGATCAGAAGAGTTGAGTCTTCACTCAACTATATCGTTATTATCCCCGTGTGGTGGTGGATCGGAAGAGTTGAGTCTTCACTCAACTATACTGTTATTATCCCCGTGTGGTGGTGGATTGGAAGAGTTGAGTCTTCACTCAACTATACTGTTATCATCTCCGTGTGGTGGTGGATCGGAAGAGTTGAGTCTTCACTTAACTATATTGTTATTATCCCCGTGTAGTGGTGGATTGGAAGAGATGAGCCTATACTCAGGTGTGTTATTGTTATCCTTATATGAGGGTGGATCGAATGAATGGGGTTTAAAGTTTATCCATCCGAGATCATATACGAGAGGGATAGTGGCTTAGTGGATGGATGGGTCGAAGGGAGCATTGGCATGGAATAGGTAAGTTTTGGTTTATCATTGGCGCTGGAATCCTTTACTCATTTTCACAGAATATTCATTTGGCGAAGAAGAGACATACATACTTTTTTTAAAGAGGATTTTATTGATAAAGGAAAAAATAGTATAGTTTTCTAGAAAAGAAAATAATAAAAAGGTGCACCCTAAGGGGGGCTAAGGTTCTTTCCCGGGGTATCAATGGGGTTTCCTTACGCCTACATGGGCGGTAGAACAGCTGCATGAGGTAGGATTGTTGTATGGCTTGGACAAGTCCCTCTGGGCCACCGCCAGCTCTTGGCGCAGGGTATAGTTGTGAGTGGAGGCTAACTACAGGCGCCTCCTCAAGTCCTAGACCTGCTCTTCTAGTTCTTCAATGTGACATTGCTCTTTAGTCCGCATATCCTGAGAAGGAGAGTTGCTATTTTGCTCTGATATGCACTCCATGATGGAAGTAGGAGAAGGGGGGAAGTACACCGGCAGAAGCAGAAGAACGGAGGGATGTGTTGGATGAAGGTAGTATCAAGGGTTTTTATAGAAAGAAAGGGAGGTATTAATCACTCCTCTAGGGAAACAGAGATAGTAAATGTAGATAAGATGGGAAGATGTATGGACAACAATGGGGTTAGTTGAATGCGTTAAATTTGAAAAGACTACTCGTATCTCGTGGGGAGGTAAGTACGAAGCCAATTCAGTTTAATGTATGGGTTAACCCCTTTTTGACAATATTCCTCAATTTTATTATGCGGGGTTAACCCGGTAGAACAAGTCATTTATCATCAAAAGTGTTTTGCTAAGAATATCTGAAGCCAGCAAAAAATGATGGGGACAAGCTTAAATATTCCCTTCTTTTTATAAATATGAAAAGTAGCAGTTAAAATGTTGTTCACATAGGTTTATTATTATTATTATTGGAAGAGCTGACAAAAGACTCCTCTACAAGAGGAGTCGCCAGAATGACCCTGTGGAAGTCACCCCGTGCCCGGGGTGAAGGAGGTGGAACTCCGGTTGGGGGGAGTGGAGGAACTGCATTACGAGGGACCGGAAGAAAGGCGACAGCTAGGGGAAGAGAGGGAAGTATGGCAGGAACCTTGGGATCTCCCATGGTGTATTCCCAGGTCATAGGAGGGTTCCATACCCAGTTGCCGAAGGAGGGGAAGGGAGCCTGAAAGGACCTTCTCACGCTGGGAGCTGGGGTATCGGCTAGAGTCGAGGGAGGAGGAGGTCGGTACGCGGGAGTAGCCATGGATTGAATGTCGGAGTCATCTGAGAAGCTCGTGTCAAAGTAACTCAAGTCGAGGGAGTTGGAGCCAGAGCTTATGAGGATGGGGTGCCCTTCAGAAGCCATGAAGGTAGGATAAGGGCGAACAAGACTTGTGGTGGTAATTTATAGAAGGGGAAGGAGGCACATACTCCCCCTTGGGAAAGGAAGGAGAAGGTGAAGGGTCGAGAGAAGTAATTGCATTGGTATGGGAAATAATAAAGGTATTAATCCCGAAATGGGTTATTACATCTCCATCTAGGCAAGGAGAGGTGATTTGGCTCAATAGATTGTAACACGTCTTTACCACACGGGAAATGACTCTGAATTATGGAGAATAGTGGCTATCATGGCCCAAGCGAAGCCCTGGGTGGGAGAAAATGGAAGTCAACTGATACCATAGAGGATAAGCGATCTTGGGTGATAGAAGAAATAAGCTTAATTCACTGTAAGGAAAAAGGGAGAACAAAAGATTGGCCCTCAAATATTTCTCGTTGATAATAATGGTTCGTACATTACAGGGAATGCTAAACATTATAACTTGAAGATGTCCGGGGGGTAGTTAGCCAGGGCAACCTTAGGATCCAAGTGGCTTGTATCTTCACCCGGTGGAGGGTAGCCCTTGGCAGTGTTCTGAGTGGAGGACCCTTCGAAGCCTAGGATGAATAGCTACACTCCTTTGCGGGCATATTACATCCTTAAATCTGCCTCTCGCTCCTTCCATTGAGCCTGAAGATCATCTAGTTGGGCGACCAGGAGGTCTTTGTCTTTGGCCGCTGCTACAACTTACTGACCCAAGGAGGCCATAGCTTCATAGTACTCCTTGTGTAATTCTTGCTGCTATGTAGAGATGGATGTCAACACTCCAGGAAGGCTAGAAATAGTGGAGGAGAGTTCTTATAGCTTCATTCGGCAAGTCATTAGAGAGGCCTCCGATGCTTGATTCCTGGTTTGCATTTGTAGGAAGGTTGTTGAAGATTGTGAAGCTCTACTTTCTGTTTCTTTCAATTGAATTTGGCGCTCTGCTAATTATTGAGTAAGGAGGTAAACTTGTTGAAGATGACTAGATTGCAAAAATAGCTACTGATTGTGGTCAACATTCTTCTTCAAAAGTTCTTCTTTTTCACTCCGACCCATCACTAATTGCATCATTAAATCCTCACATTGCGTGGTCAGAGTGGCCTCCTTTTGTTTACTCTCAGCCAATTGTTGAGTTAGTTTTTTCTGCTGAGAGAGGGAGGCAGTGTGGCATGCAACCATAGTGGACCGGTAGTTTACTATATTAGGAGGCGTCTCGTTGCAAGCGGTAACTATTTGGGGAAGAAGATAGGGTGTTACAAGAATAAGCTCTAGTATATGTTGAAAATGAAGAGGAGAAGGACATACCTCTGCCAAGTGTCTGCATAGGTGCTCATAAGGGCCTTGCAGGTGGGATTGATTGAAGAGTCTTACTTCTTCTGCGCTGTGGATCCTAAAGAAGTAGACGGGGGATTTAGGGGGGAATATCCCCCCAATCAAAAAAGTCTCTTCTGCAGGTATATGGGGAGCAGAAGAGTCCACGTTAAGAGTAGGAGGAGGTGAAGGAGGTAATGCTATACAAGCAAGCAGAGGAGGAGAATGGGTGGGGGAGTCAATTCTTTTACTAGGTGGAGGTGAGGATGAAAGAAGAGAGGGGGAGAAGGAAAGTTCTTTTTGAGGGGAGAGAGTAGGGATTAAAGGAGCAACCTCCTCCTTTAGGGGTTCAAAAATGACCAGATGACGATGTCTATTTAGTTTTAGAGGGGGAGGAGGAGGAGAAGAATGGGAGGAAGAAGACACAGGAAGGGTGGAGGAACTTAGTGTTGGGTTTCCGGCACCGCGGCGTGTGTGTGTTCGATCATATTTCGTAAACATGAACACAGTGGAAGCAATAAAAATAATAAATACTCCTATTTATTACAACACACACAACACACGCATGCATATTACAACAAGTGTAGACATAACCGTAAATTTAAATTTGCAATAAAAAGGAAATTTATCTACGTTATACCTTTCGTATGACGTGTAGCGGGAACGGCATCAACCGGAACGATTCTCGCTAGAATCGTCTCTATCCGTATCCACGCCGAGTTCCTCGGGATGACTTCGCTAAGCCACGAGCTTCGTCTTCGTACGGGTTACTAGCCTCGTGTTGAAGACGACGTGATCGAGAGATGATCACGATCCGAATCCAAATTCGGATCCTAAGACGAGTCCTCAAAACTCGCTTCTCCGGAGAGGTATTCGTCAACCGATTGATGAATCCTTCATCCTCCACCTCAGAGGATTACCGGAGATTGAATCCCCGGTAATTTAGCCGCTGTCGGAGCTCTAACCGTCGTCCAAACGATGCTCCGACGAGAGGAGAAGAAGCTGTCCAGAAAACTGGACAGCTTGGTGGAGGAGTAGGCGCCGGCCAAAACAAGGAAGCCAAGTGCTCACCTTTTCACCGAGGCCTAGGAAGATCACCGGAGGGTCGCCGAGGGTTCACCGGCTGAAGCTTGGACGCCGACAAGGAGATGGACGGCAGCACACAAGCTGGGCGGCGGCAATGGAGTTGACGCCAACAAGAGGAAGGGGGGTTTGGGCGGCCAAGCTTGATTAGGGCTTTGGATTAGGGTTTAAGCCCTATTTTATAGAGAACTAATTCTCTTAATGGTTAATGGATCATATCCATAAAGCCCGTTAACCCGCTCCATTAAGATAAGTTAAATTAAACCAAACCATGATGGTTTATTTTAAGTTAAAACGAACCGAACCAACTTTTGGTTCATTCGTTTAAAATAAACCAAACCCCTTTGGTTTATTCTCATCCATTGGATTAGAACCAAACCATTTTGGTTCATCCATTACGTCTTCATAAGACGTGGCCCATCCACGCTTCCATTGCGACTGAAACGATTTCATGCTTGCTTTATGATTGGTCCAACCAAACCTTGTTTCTCTCGGTCTGAGAATCTCATTCTCAAGCTCGTTTTAAATCCTTTGGATTACGCTCGTTGTGCGTGTGACCAAATAGGTTCTCGGTTTATGTTGGCCGTCTATAATTAACCATTAATTATAGAACGATCATGAGTGGCACCTAGTAGTACATCATGATCCCCAATTAACCAAAAGATCAACGGTTGATCCGTAACTATTTCAAACCCTTCAAGAGCTCGAATGATTCGTGCCCCATTCCTTCACTCATCTTATACCCACTTGGTTCTGTGACATGGTCTATAGTGTCAGTCCCCACTAGGCTGACTACGTCACACCTAGCCCAAGTATCATTTCCTCGTCCTACGGATTCTAGTTACTCCACATGTATCGAAGAGTACCTTACTCTAAACATGTAATGCTTTGGCCAAATACTTTAGTAACAATCCGACGAGAGGCCATGGGTATACATCTCCTCGCAAGGAGTGGTGAATCCTTTATAGGCTATTCAAACACCTTCGATCACTTCGACTTATACCCAATCATCCCGGGTCCACATCTCCTTAGAGATGCTTGCTTAAGATGTCAAAGCATAAGTCTCTATGATCAAGATGACTTGAATACCGCAAGTCAAAGGAACATCGCACTTAAGCCACAGTAAGAACTTCATTGACATATCTATATATGCAGAGAACCATATGAAGTCTTACGGCTGGTCACTCTAATGAACTAGTTACCATAACTAGCATCCACGATTAACTCCGGACATCACTATGTCTCCAGCCAGTGAGAATCAGCTGCTTGGATACACCAAGGAGTATACCTCGTGCTAGTCTCGACAGAATTGATGGTGTCCAAATCCATCAATTCATCGACTAGAGATAATTCCGATACATCACAATTACACATGTAGAGATACTCACTAGTTGTGATCCAATCACAAATTCTCTCATGCTGTGAATCGTATCGTGGACATTCAGTAAATGAGTTTAAGATCCAATCAAATACATAAAATATGTATACTCAAATACTGAATCTTCATTTATCATATAAATGGTTCATACATAAGGCGATTGCCTTAGGACATCTCTCACATATTACTAACAGACTCCCACTTGGCCTAATGCCAATCGCTACGGTATCCAATACCATAAGCTCGAACATGACCCTCAAACTTATTTTGAGGTAATGCCTTAGTCAAGGGATCCGCTAAGTTCCTTTCAGTGGGAATTTTCTCGATTTGTATTTCGTTCCTACTGATGATCTCTCGATAAGATGATAGCGGCGAAGCACATGTTTGGATCATTGATGAGACCTTGGCTCTTTCGCTGTGCAATTGCTCCATTGTTGTCGCGATGAGACCGATTGCTTCAACAATGGCGGAATCACACCAAGTTCATGAACGAACTTTTGATCCAAACCGCTTCCTGCCGCCCGGCCGCAATGTATTCTCGCCTCGTGGTAGAATCCGCTCTGCCTCTTGTTTGGAACTTTTCCAACTCATCGCCCCATTCAAGGTGAACACGTATCGGTGAGACACGAGTCATCCTTGTCCGTCTGGAAGCCGCATCCGTATACCCGCGTATCACCATGTCCCTTCTCCATATATTAGGAACACATCCTTAGTTCTTCTCAAGTACTTAAGGATTGTCTTAATAGCCCAATGATCCATTCCTCGATCGGATCGCATATCCGCCGTGACACTCAAAGCATACGATACATCGGGCCTCGTACATAACATAGCATACATGATAGATCCTATTGCGGATGCATAGGGAATCTTACTCATGCAAATCCTCTCGTCTTCTGTGCGCGGACACATAGACTTCGAAAGGTGTACCCCATGCACGATGGGTAGGAAACCTTTCTTGGATTCCGACATGCTAAACCTCTTTAGCACTCGGTCTATATATGTAGACTGCGAAAGACCAAGCAACCGTTTCGATCTATCTCTATAGATCTTAATCCCGAGGATGTAGGTTGCTTCTCCCAGGTCTTTGATGGAGAATGTCTTGGATAACCAAACCTTCACTGACTGTAAGATTGAAACATCGTTTCCTATAAGTAGTATGTCATCGACATACAATACTAGGAATACGACTGCACTCCCACTAACCTTCTTGTACACACAAGGTTCGTCTGGATTTTGTGAGAAATCAAACCTCTTGATTGTCTCATCAAAACGGATATTCCAGCTCCTGGATGCTTGCTTCAATCCATAAATGAACCGTCGCAATTTGCATACCTTAGTTTTATCAACCGATGTGAAACCCTCAGGCTGTATCATATACACGTCCTCGAGCAGGTTTCCATTAAGGAAAGCTGTTTTCACATCCATCTGCCATATCTCATAATCATAATGAGCCGCTATGGCCAGGAGCATCCGAATGGATTTAAGCATAGCTACAGGCGAATAGGTTTCGTCATAATCAACACCTTGTTTTTGACGATATCCTTTCGCCACCAATCTAGCCTTATAGGTAATCACATTACCATCCATGTCGGTTTTCTTCTTGAAAACCCACTTGCACCCTATAGGCTTTATCCCTTCAGGTGGGTCAACCAAGTTCCAAACTTGGTTTTCATACATGAAATCCATTTCCGACTTCATGGCACCAAGCCACTTATCCCTTTCTGAACTTGTCAGCACTTCTTCATAACTGGTAGGCTCCTCATCATCAATGAGTAACACGTCGTTCGATTCGCTTACGAGAAATCCATATCTCTCAGGAATATTGCGTGTTCTACCAGATCTACGAAGATGTGGTGTTACAATAGGTCCAGCCGATTGCTCATCACTATGAGTTGTCGGTTGTTGTGCTTCACCAGGTATCTCGTCAATGTCTATTTGAGTCTCTCGAGCCTCCTCAAGCTCGACGAAACTCCCACTATTTTCTTGCAAGAGAAACTCTTTCTCTAGAAACACAGCATGCCTTGAAACAAACACCTTTTGTTCCACAGGATGATAGAATTGGTAACCCCTTGTTTCCTTAGGGTATCCAATAAATAGACATTTATCAGACTTAGCATCCAATTTGTCCGATCTGATCGCTTCACATAAGCGAGGACAACCCCATATCTTCAAGTAAGATACATGAGGTTTCTTACTATTCCATATCTCATATGGAGTAGTTGAGACTACCTTGTTGGCATTCTGCTTAACAAGTAAACAAATTATTCAAGTGCATAGCCCCAAAAGGACTTGGGAAGAGTTGCATGATTCATCATTGACTGACCATGTCCAACAAGGTCGATTCGCCTCTCGGATACACCATTATCTTTGTGGTGTATAGGGCGGAGTCCATTGAGACAATATGCCATTGTCTCTTAGATAATCAAGAAACTCTTGACTTAAGTATTCACCACCTCGATCCGATCGAAGTAGTTTAATACTTTTGTCATGTTGTTTCTCTACTTCATTTCTGAATTCTTTGAACCTTTCAAAGGCTTCGGACTTGTGTTTCATCAAGAACACATACCCAAACCGTGAGTGATCATCGGTGAAGGTAATGAAGTAGCTATAGCCTCCTAATGCTTGAGTTGACATAGGTCCACATACATCAGTATGTATTAGACCTAGTAACTCTCCCACTCGTTCACCTTTTCCAGTAAAAAGTAACTTAGTCATCTTGCCTTTTAAGCATGATTCACATGTATCGTATGAATCCAATTCAAACGATTCCAGAATTCCACATCGGTGTAATTCGGACATGCGTTTCTTGATTATATGGCCAAGACGACAATGCCACATATAGGAGTCTATTTGATTATCCTTTCGAGCACGCGTGTTGCTCACTTCGATATTGAAAATGTCACTGGATACGTCCAACGTATAAATGCCATTACTCAAGGTTCCAGTTCCATAAAGTACGCCATTTAAAGTTATATAACAACAATTGTTACTAAACGTCAAATGGAAACCATTTCTATTTAAACAGGAAATAGAAACAATGTTCTTTATTAGAGAGGGAACATAATAACAATTGTCCAGTTCTAAGACTAGTCCACTAGGGAGCTTCAGCAAATAAGTTCCGATGGCGACCGCAGCAACCTTTGCTCCATTGCCAACTCGCAAATTTGACTCCCCTCTGACAAGTCTTCTTCTATTCCTTAGCCCCTGTATGTCATTACATATATGTGAGCTACACTCAGTATCCAATACCCAAGTGTCCAAGGAAATAGAATGACAATCAATAACGAAGATACCTGAAGAGGATGGGGCATCAGATGCCTTCTTCTTCTTCATGGACTCAAGATAAATCTTGCAGTTTCTTCGCCAGTGGCCTTCCTTACGACAGTGATGGCAAGTGCCCTTTTGCGCTGGTTCCGCCTTCTTTGCCTTTTTGTTCTTTCCTTTCTTCTGTTCTTTTGCCTTCCTCTTAGAACCTTTCTTTGAGGAATCAACTAACAGAACCGCCTTCTCCTCATGCTTCACAGAAGGCTCCATAGTCTTCAGCATATTGAGGAGCTTGGGAATGGTGGATTCCAATTTGTTCATCCGATAGTTCATCACAAATTGCGAGAAACTCTTGGGCAAACAATACAGAATTAAGTCAATACTTAACTCATGATCCATCACAAAACCGAGGGTAGCTAGCCGCTCAATGTACCCGTTCATCTTTAGCACAAACTGTACTACAGATGAACCTTCTTGCATCTTCGTGGTGAAGAGGAGCCTAGAGACCTCGAACCTTTCGGATCTCGCTTGCTCATCGAACAACTCATGAAGATGGAAGACCATAGTATTAGCATCCATATGCTCATGCTGCTTTTGCAGCTCAGGTACCATCGCCACTAGCATGATGCAACTCGCCAGCTCAGAATCTGCCACATGCTTCTGATAGACCAACATTTGGTCTGGAGTTGCATCGTCCTTAGGACGGTCAGGAAGAGGCTCTTCAAGGACATATGCAAGCTTTTCCGTCTTGAGAACAATTCTCAGGTTTCTAAGCCAGTCCAGGAAGTTAGGCCCAGTCAGTTTGTTCGAATCCAAAATAGTGCGCAAATTCAAAGACGTCATGATCAATTTATTGACCTAGAAATACAAAATGAGCATATATGAGAAAATGATTTTAAAATGCATCAATATACATTTATAAATCCCATTCATTTTTCGAATTTCAAAAACCCCAAAATCACTTCGGGAGATCGTAGGTCCATCTCCGAATGGGCTGATATCCATCATAGTTATGAACAACATTGGAGAGAGTCCAACAAGCCATTCATAACTACGACGGTAGGTATCAACTATACCGATTGCATATCACGTATATGCAACTATCACAATGTGCTATCAACTAATTGAATGTTTACACATACATCGGGTTGTTAACACATTAACAAGTATGCATCATATGCATAGCACCCAACTTCACCTCCCTTTACATCGACCTTGGAGAGAGTCCAACAAGCCGATGCTCCAAGTTAAAGCCAACCCATTAATCGGGAAATAGTTTTAATATGGTTAGAGCGCATTCAACCAATTAGCCCAGCTTGGAGAGAGTCCAACAACCAAAGATAACGATTGACCTCTGACTCTTACCATATTAGTATTAAACTATTCTATGGTTTGAACATATTCGGGTTCGAGCCAGGCTTGGAGAGAGTCCAACAATCCAAACAAGAAACGGAACTCTGGTTCTAACCATATTAATGGAAGGTGTAGGCTTTAATATTGTTTAAGGGTTTTTATGTCTCATCCTCTTTGCATGCAAATAACTATTATCTACATGGCATGACATACATGGCATACATCTACATGTCACGACACGCATGGCATAATGTTATGCATCTAATGCAATTACATGACATACAATTATGTCATGTATATATTTCCTTATATGTCATAACTATTTATGGAAATAGAATATGTTTAAGATTTGATTCTCCAAATCAAATCATAATTAAATTAGGAAACAAATTTCCAAATCTAATCACATATTTTATTCATGGAATTATTTGATTAAGGAAAATCTATTTAGGAAACCAATTTCCTAAATCATTAAAACTACTTATGGAAATAAAATATTTTAAGATTTGATTTCCCAAATCAAATCATGATTAAATTAGGAAACAAATTTCCAGAATCTAATCAAATATTTTATTTATGGAAAATATCAATTTCCATAAATACTTCCAACTTTCCAAAAGTGGAAGATTTCCATAAATACTTCTAGACTTTTCAAAATTGAAAAATTTCCATAAATACTTCTAAATTTCCTAAATTAGAAAATTTCCAGAAATACATTATGACTATCGCAAAACCATTTTACGATTATGTCGAAACACAACCTGGGCTCTGATACCACTGTTGGGTTTCCGGCACCGCGGCGTGTGTGTGTTCGATCATGTTTCGTAAACATGAACACAGCGGAAGCAATAAATATAATAAATACTCCTATTTATTACAACACACACAACACACGCATGCATATTACAACAAGTGTAGACATAACCGTAAATTTAAATTTGCAATAAAAAGGAAATTTATCTACGTTATACCTTTCGTATGACGTGTAGCGGGAACGACATCAACCGGAACGATTCTCGCTAGAATCGTCTCTATCCGTATCCACGCCAAGTTCCTCGGGATGACTTCGCTAAGCCACGAGCTTCGTCTTCGTACGGGTTACTAGCCTCGTGTTGAAGACGACGTGATCGAGAGATGATCACGATCCGAATCCAAATTTGGATCCTAAGACGAGTCCTCAAAACTTGCTTCTCCGGAGAGGTATTCGTCAACCGATTGATGAATCCTTCGTCCTCCACCTCAGAGGATTACCGGAGATCGAATTCCCGGTAATTTAGCCGCTGTCGGAGCTCTAACCGTCGTCCAAACGACGCTCCGACGAGAGGAGAAGAAGCTGTCCAGAAAACTGGACAGCTTGGTGGAGGAGTAGGCGCCGGCCAAAACAAGGAAACCAAGTGCTCACCTTTTCACCGAGGCCTAGGAAGATCACCGGAGGGTCGCCGGAGGGTTCACCGGCTGAAGCTTGGACGTCGGCAAGGAGATGGACGGCAGCACACAAGCTGGGCGGCGGCAATGGAGTTGACGCCAACAAGAGGAAGGGGTTTGGGCGGCCAAGCTTGATTAGGGCTTTGGATTAGGGTTTAAGCCCTATTTTATAGAGAACTAATTCTCTTAATGGTTAATGGATCATATCCATAAAGCCCGTTAACCCGCTCCATTAAGATAAGTTAAAATAAACCAAACCATGATGGTTTATTTTAAGTTAAAACGAACCGAACCAACTTTTGGTTCATTCGTTTAAAATAAACCAAACCCCTTTGGTTTATTCTCATTCATTGGATTAGAACCAAACCATTTTGGTTCATCCATTACGTCTTCATAAGATGCGGCCCATCCACGCTTCCATTGCGACTGAAACGATTTCATGCTCGCTTTATGTTTGGTCCAACCAAACCTTGTTTCTCTCGGTCTGAGAATCCCATTCTCAAGCTCGTTTTAAATCCTTTGGATTACGCTCGTTGTGAGTGTGACCAAATAGGTTCTCGGTTTATGTTGGCCGTCTATAATTAACCATTAATTATAGAACGATCATGAGTGGCACCTAGTAATACATCATGATCCCCAATTAACCGAAAAGATCAACGGTTGATCCAGAACTATTTCTGAAACCCTTCAGTAGCTCGAATGATTCGTGCCCCATTCCCTTCACTCATCTTATACCCACTTGGTTCAGGACATGGTCTATTGTGTCAGTCCCCACTAGGCTGACTACGTCACACCTAGCCCAAGTATCATTTCCTCGTCCTACGGATTCTAGTTACTCCACATGTATCGAAGAGTACCTTACTCTAAACATGTAATGCTTTGGCTAAAGACTTTAGTAACAATCCGACGAGAGGCCATGGGTATACATCTCCTCGCAAGGAGTGGTGAATCCTTTATAGGCTATTCAAACACCTTCGATCACTTCGACTTATACCCAATCATCCCGGGTCTACATCTCCTTAGAGATGTTTGCTTAAGATGTCAAAGCATAAGTCTCCATGATCAAGATGACTTGAATACCGCAAGTCAAAGGAACATCGCACTTAAGCCACAGTAAGAACTTCATTGACATATCTATATATGCAGAGAACCATATGAAGTCTTACGGCTGGTCACTCCAATGAACTAATTACCATAACTAGCATCACGATTAACTCCGGACATCACTATGTCTCCAGCCAGTGAGAATCAGCTGCTTGGATACACCAAGGAGTATACCTCGTGCTAGTCTCGACAGAATTGATGGTGTCCAAATCCATCAATTCATCGACTAGGGATAATTCGATACATCACAATTACACATGTAGAGATACTCACTAGTTGTGATCCAATCACAAATTCTCTCATGCTGTGAATCGTATCGTGGACATTCAGTAAATGAGTTTAAGATCCAATCAAATACATAAAACATGTATACTCAAATACTGAATCTTCATTTATCATATAAATGGTTCATACATAAGGCGATTGCCTTAGGACATCTCTCACATATTACTAACACTTGGGGCATCCTCCTGAGAGAAGTGAAGTCTCTTGAGAGGCAGGAATAATGGGGATTTACCCCTAGCTCGTTTCTTGAAGGGTTTCTTCTTAGCAGCAATAATATGTTTCCCTCTAACTCTGGCATCCTGCATCATACTGTCTGCGACACCAAACAGTGAAAATAACAGTTAGCAATAACAAAAGGCGTTGTAGGTAACATGTTCGGGTAAGAGCAGTTTCCTACCTATGATGCCTGGATCGATCAGAGGGAAAGGAGATAACTCATAGTAGATCAAGAGAGAAGGCTCTAGCAGGTAGTCCGAATCATAATGGTACTCCCTCAGCACCTGGTATATCTCCTAGAAAGGACACTGAGTCCTACTATCTTGAAAGGGAGGTAGGTCAGGGAGAGTGGTTTTTTAGGTCTCCGAGTGGGGTAGCGGGGTAACCAGTTGGGCAAAAAATTAGGAATCTTCTCAACCCTTGTGGGAGGATGGCATATTTATCAAGAATTGGCAATCTTGTCGGCTGGCAAAATAGAAAATGCCTTCTTTGGAAGACTTCAATTGGAAGAGGCAGTGAAATAGCAGTGGGGATAAGGTGAGGTCTAAATGTCTGAAGATTATTACTACCCCCATTAATATACAAAAGCCATTAGGGGCTAGTTGGTTGATGGACAGTTTATAAAAATCTAGTATAGCAAAGTAGACAGAAGGAATAAGTAGATGTAGGCCATTTATCAACTATTCAGAGAAGAAACAGTGGTAATCAAGAGGGGGTTTGTGTGGTCTGAAGGAAGTAGCGGCAAAACGACATTTGATGGAAGGATCTATGTATTGATTCCTCCTGGCAAAGAAAGGGTTTTGAGCATTTAGGCGAGTAATAGTCTTTTAGTACCAAGGGATCGGCTTAGGGTTTTTCGAGGTCATGACCGTGAAAGGGAAGGACAGCTAGGGGTGGAAGAAAAAGGGAATAAAAAGAGTTTGGGATGAAGAACTTACTTAGGGTTAAGGAGAGACACTTGGGAAGGAAAAGAAACTCCTAGGTGCTGGGAGTTAGGGGTGAGGAACCATCACTGATGGGAGTCGCCGAAGAAGGAATAAGAGGAGTCGAAGCTGGGAAGTCGAAGGGGTCATGTGGAGAATGGCTTCGGTAGGGTTTTTGGTTTTTAAGCTTTCCTTGGAAATGAAGGAAGCGGGGCCCATGAGCCCAATAAGCCGTTTTAAACAAGTACGGTGAAGTTAGGATAGGAAAGAACTTAGGTTTAATAGGATTGACGAGGAGAAAGATGGAGTGAAGTGTTGCACTCGGTAAGTCAAACTCAATGTTTCGTTTGACTATTTTGAGGGGGTGGCTAATGATACCACAATAACCTAATTTAGGAATTGAGATGAAGAATGTCATGCATGAAACACTGTCTAAACTAGTTGGACTCGATCCAGGCGAGTTGACTGAGCTGATAAAGTGGAGACGTAGAATAAGGCGGATGAAGTCTAAGATCAAAAGGGTACCAGATAGGCAACCCGGGATACAAGTCTATGGGGCGACTCAAGGATTGAGTCAGGTATCGACTCGGGGAGAGAAGGAAAGCACAAGGGAATAAGTCTCAAAACCAGAGTAAGTCTAGACACAAATAAGTAATGTACGCCTTGGTTTGAATGAACTAGGGGGATCCCGCTGACAGGAGGACTGAGTCAGTGTTTGACCCAACAAAGGAATAGAGGGTGAAGAAGAGGGGAAGAACATTGCTCGCGGCATTAACTTATGAGAGTTTGTTATATGATATAACAAACTAGGACCCCACACCATATTTGGAGGAGCCTCCATTCTTTATCTTCTTAACAGAATGGTTCTCCAGGAGAAAGGAGCCCTCTACGTGGACGGTGATGGGAATAGTTCGTTACATCATAGCTGACAGAGGAAGAGGAAGATAAAAGCCAAGGAAGAAGGAGAGAGAGGGGATTCGGATCTGGATTAAACTTCTACTAGAGGCCATCCTATCGAGGGGAGGAGGAACCACGTTGCTGGGGAGGAGGAAGAGGAGACGGCAGAAGACGACCTTGGGAGTTAACTTTATCTCTCTATTTTTGTACACTGTGGGAATTGTAAGGTGTTTTCCTCCACCTTTGGAAATGCTTCCAAGAAGGAGAAATTTCATAGTGAAAGTGCTTTGGCATCGCAGCTCATTCTAGAGCTCACCCCGTGGAGAAGGAATTGGAATTCCGAACCACATTTGATACTGCTGTTATCTCTTTTCTGTGAATAGAGTAAGAATACTCGTGCGTAGGATGCTATCCGAACCAAGTAGCCGGTTCGGCGGGGGAGTCTGGGAAGAATGGTTTGGGTATGTCAGTCTGGGGCAATTGGAACAGGAGGACAGTTTGAGGTAGTTGGCAAGGCAGGGCTATCGTAAAGATTATTTTGGTATGGGGCGATCGCAAAGAACATTTCGGTACGGGGCAATCGCAAAGATCATTTCGGTACGGGTTGATCGCAAAGATCATTTCGGTGTGGGACGGATAAGAATCAGCTCGGTCTAGCAGGCCCTGAAATGGTTCGGCATGGGAAGGAGGGGAGTTGGTTCGGTTATCGGAAAAAGCCTAAGAGCTACGCTACGCGTAAGCGACAGGTTAGGTTAATTTTATCGAAGGCAAGTGGCTGAAAGGGATGAGCTAGCATATTTCCTGAAATGTAGATAAAAGGTTGTTACACAATAGAAGAGGGCCCCCACATGATATTCTGAGGAGCCTTCGCTCCTCGTGTATGTAACAAAATGATTCTTCATATGGAGCAAGGTGGCCACGTGTACGACGAAGGAGGTTCGCGGTGCAATAGTTGGCCAGAGGAAGAGGATAAAAGGGAGAAGTAGGGCAAGAGAAAGGGGATCCGTATTATTCCAACCGGCAAGAGACGAAGGCACATTCTGAAGGGGAGAGCAACCACATCGCCGGATAAGGAGCTAAGGAGAGTAGTGAGCTCTATCTTTCTTATACTGTTTCCTGTGTATTGACCTAATTGTAAGAGGTTTTCTTCTCCACCTCCGAAAGTTCTTTCCACGAAGGAGGAAGTTCATAGTGAAAGTGCTTTGGCACAATAGTTGGTGGGAGAGCTCACCCCCGTGGAGTAGGAATCCTTATTCTGAACCACGTTACATCTTGTGTCTTTATTCGTTGCTTGCGTTGGCATGCGTTTCTCTTCTTCACGTTTCATTTTACTATTGCGGCCGGAGAGAACCCCCCTAAGCTTCCTTCGCACCCCACTGCGTTGAAAGGAAGTCAGTAGACCTTCTTCCCCGTCACCGCATCAGTTGGCGCCGTCTGTGGGAACATCTGAGTAAGACGTAGAGATGCAGCCAGAAAAGATACAACACTCGGGAACCTCCGATGCGGAGGAAAATCCTATCATGATACTACCATCACAACTGAGAGCCATGGTGGATACCGTCATGGCTGAGGCCCTTGCTAGAGAAAGGAGAAGGACGGGGTACCTTCATCCTCATTCTGGTGAACCTTCCTCTCGTGGACCTCCACCAGAGGCGCCCCCTCCACCTTGTACAACTACTAACATTGAAGCATTACCTGGAGAAGGGATAGGGGGGCGAGTACATCAGACCACTTTGCCATTAACCCAGAATCGACGAGAAGAGCAAGGCAAAAGCCAGTCGACTAGGGCTCCAGAGATTTATGAGCCTAGTCTTTTCACCATGGACATCCTTTCTGAAGTCCCACCATCATACTTCAGAAATCCCCAAGTAGACAAGTACGATGACACGACGGATCCTAAGGAGCATCTATCAAAGTTCGCAGGAGCCGCCTCGCTTCATTGCTACACCGACGCTCTCAAATGCTGGGTCTTCCGCACCACCTTAACCAGCTTGGCGTAAAAATGGTTTAACACCCTGCCCCCTAGGTCTATCACTTGTTTTGTTGATTTTCAGGGGATGTTTCGCCAAGAGTTCGCCAGCTGCAAGGCGTACAAGCATGATGCTTCCATCCTGCTACATATTAGGCAGGGGCCCTCAGAGTCACTCAGAGGGTATCTTCATCGGTTCACTTCCACTGCTAGGAGAATCCCCTCAGCAAGGTCGGATGCTTTTAGAGTGGCCATTCCGCACGGGCTAAGGGAGGGTCATTTCCTTACCTCACTTTTGAGGAAGCCCACAACTAGTTATGAGGAGCTGTTGAGCCGTGCGGAGAAGTATATCAACGAGGAGGAGGGGCTAAAAGTCTGGAGAGCCGAACGAGCCTCCGCAATGGTCCCTGTTGAAAGAAATCACCCAGCAGCCCCTCAAGCACCTCCCAGATGGGAATATGTACGACCCTTTCTACCGGAGGCTCCCATGCCTCGATTATTGCTACAAGGCGCTCGCCCCACACCGCCGTTGCAGATCATGGCTGCCGATGCGGTCCCTCCCCCAAGGACTTGGAAGGAGAGGGAGATGGAGTTCTATGACCAGTAAGGTCTTTTACAACGGCTAATGGGGTATAGGGGAGTGCCTCGTAACCCTCCCACCCCGTTCTTTTGCCAGTATCACATGGAATACAACCACACCAGTAGCCGATGTTTCAAATTGTAAGAAGAACTGGAGCGCATCCACGTCGCTTATCCGCAGGTGCGACCTCCGACAGGAGGACCGGCACGACACGGCCAATGACCCAATGCGGCTCGTTCGGGGCCTTATAATCAACTACCGCAAGTTACTTTCTCTCCGGACCCTCAGACTCCTGCCCAGGAGGGTATCTCACAAGGGGGCCCATCAGGTGAGGGTCCATCATCTGGTCTTAATGACGTCCCCACATAGGGGTTTATCCACGTTATTGCAGGAGGACCCACTGATAAGGATTCCAACCAGGCACGGAAATCATACGCCCATCTTATAGAGAGCTTGGCTATAGCAACTGATCAGGCTGTCCAGACCGCGCCGCCAGTTTCATTCGGGCCGAAAGATCTCCAAGGCATTCTGTTGCCTCACACGGATGCTTTGGCGATCCGTATTTCCCTGGCCCACTATGAAGTGCCCCGGGTACTAGTTGATTCAGGGAGTTCTGTCAACATCCTCTTCCAGGAGGCCTTCAGACAGATGCATCTGGGAAATGCCCAGCTAGAAGATGTGGCCACACCTCTCTTCGGGTTTGCAAGACATGTGGTCCATCCCATAGGGCAGATCTCATTGCCCCTGACTCTGGGCACAAAGCCCAGCTAAAAAACTAACATAGTTCCTTTTCTTATTGTGGATGCTCTGTCCACCTATAATGCGATTCTGGGTCATCCCTTTCTTTCCATTTTTCAGGCGGTGGCTTCTCCGTATCACCAAAAGGTGAAATTTTTGGTCGGGCAGCTAATTGGAGAGGCCAGAGGTGAGCAGAAGGCTGCAAGGAGCTGCTATGTGCAAATGGTCAGGGATGACCAAAAGAAGGCCCGAACCGACGACCTCAAAGGGAAAGCCATCATGATTTCTGACGTATGCGTACGGGAAGAATCTCCCCCCAAAGTGGAGAAAATAGAGGAAGGAGAGCTGGTGGAAATAGCTCCCGAAAAGGCCACTCGGGTAGCACAGCAGCTGGAGGCCAAAGAGAAGCTAGTGGCCTGCCTAAAGAAAAATGAAGATACTTTTGCCGGGGATGTGCATGATCTTACGGGAATCAACCCTCACATTGATGAACATCACCTCAACATTACTAGAAAAGTCCGACCCATCCAACAAAAGCGACGACATTTTGGACTCGAAAAAGTCAAAGTGATAGATGAAGAAGTAGATAAATTATTGAAAGCGGGTCATGTGAAAGAAATTCAATTCCCCGAGTGAAAATCTAATGTAGTCCTGGTCCCCAAGCCTTCAGGGCAATGGAGGATGTGTATTGACTTTCGTGATTTAAATAAAGTATGCCCTAAAGACTGCTACCCCTTGCCTCGTATTGATCAGTTGGTGGACTCTACGGTGGGATATGAAGTAGTGTCTTTAATGGATGCTTACTAGGGATATCATCAGATACCGCTGGCCAAAGAAGATCAGAAGAGGGTTAGCTTTGTAACAGCAGGAGGGTTATACGCCTATGTGGTAATGTCCTTAGGCCTAAAAAATGCGGGGCCTACATACCAACGACTCATGGATAAAATCTTTGTGGAACAAAAATGGAAAAATGTGGAAGTTTATGTTGACGACATCCTGGTTAAATCAAAAACCACTTGGGATTTGGTTGCTGATCTAAATGAAACCTTTGCTACCTTGAGGCGATATAACATGAAGCTAAACCCTAAAAAATATTTGTTCGGGGTGAAGAGCGGAAAATTTTTGGGATATATAGTAACTGAGAAGGGGTTGCATGCTAACCCAGATAAGGTGCAAGCATTATACAATATGAAGTCACCCACTAATTTGCGAGAGACTCAAAAGCTAGTAGGGAGAATTGTTTCCCTGTCCCGATTTATAGCTAGATCAATGGACAAGGGGCTACCTTTCTTCAGGATTTTGTGCAAGACTACTAAATTTCAATGGGATGATCAATGCGAGCAGGCTTTTCAAGAGCTGAAGAAGTATTTAGCTGGACTTTCGCTGTTAGCCAAGCCAGTGGCAAGAGAGCCCTTGTGGATGTAATTAGCTGTTTCGGAAGGAGCCATCAGTTCAATCTTGTTGAAGAAAGAAGGTTCTCAGCAATAACCTATCTATTATACTAGCCATATCCTGAAAGGGGCTGAATCTCGTTACACGGAGCTGGAGAAGTTGGCGTATATTCTAGTCTTGACAGCCCGCAAGTTGAGACCATACTTTCTAGCTCATCCCATTAATGTTTTAACTCACAGTGAATTAGGCAAGGTAGTTACTAAGCCTAATTTTTCTGGGAGATTGGCTAAATGGGTAGTGAAACTAAGTGAATATGACATTCACTACCAACCCCGAACCGTTATCAAAGCTCAGGTTCTCGCTGATTTTCTAGCTAAGGTACCGGTTGGTTCAGAAAATAGTTCGTCGGCAAAAGAAGAGAGATCAGAGGCATGGAATGTATTTGTGGATGACTCTTCTGGGTCTGCAGGTAGTGGGGTGGGAATCCTATTAATATCCCCTGAGAAAGAAGAAACTCGCATAGCTGTGCGCCTGGGATATCGGGCGTCCAACAATGAAGCAGAATATGAAGCTATTTTAGCAAGGTTGCAAACTGCCAGAGTTGTAGGAGCAACCTTCGTTATAATCCATTCGGACTCCTAGTTGGCGGTATCACAACTTCAAGGCTCTTTCACAGTTCGGGAAGAGAGATTGCAAAAATATTTGAAGGCTTTTGAGAAGGAAAATGCTCATTTTCACCAAGTTCTCTTAAAGCAGATTCCAAGGGAGAACAATGGGAAGGCGGATGAGTTGGCTCGGTTGGCCAATGCGATGGAAGGGGTAAAACAACTTAAAATGGTTTGTGTGGAAGTCCCTACTTCTCTGGTGATATACAACGTGGAGGAAATCGTACCCGAACCAGATCCAATCCCCGATTGGAGGACTGACCTTATAACATATCTACAACAAGGAAAAGTCCTGGAAGAAAGAGGGGTGACATCTGTTTTAATGAACAGAGCAAAATGATTCACCATCCTGAACGGAGACTTGTACAAGACGTCTTTTGGACGACCCCTGTTGAAGTGTTTGGGAAAGGAAGATGCTCAATGGGTACTTCAGGAAATCCACGAAGGTTGCTGCAGCAATCATTTGGGAGGGAGAGCTCTGGCGAGGAAAGTCTTGTTAGCAGGATACTTTTGGCCCACCCTTCAATAAGATGCAGCTCATATAGTGCAAACCTACTCAGCCTGTCAGAAGCATAGCAATCGGTTCGAATGACCGGCTGAATTAATGAAAGTTGTTGTTGCTTCATGCCCTTTCGATCAGTGGGGGATGGATATAGTGGGTCCCATGCCTGTGGCACCTTTGCAGAAAAAAATTCTTACTGGTGGTTGTGGATTACTTCTCTAAGTGAGTGGAAGCAGAGTCCCTTGCCAAAATCACTGAGAATGCTGTGATACTATTCTTGTGGAAGAATATTATTTGCCGATATGGTATTCTTCGGAGGTTAGTTAGTGACAATAGGCAGAAGTTCTAGGGCAAGAAGATCAAGGAATGGTGCCAAAGTCTTAATATCCAGCAAGCTTTTACTTCGGTAGCTCATCCTCAAACTAACGGGCAGGTCAAAGTAACTAATAGAATTCTTATTCATTGATTGAAGACTAAACTCGGGGCTCAGAAAGGAAATTGGGTGGAGGAATTGCCAGGGATCTTGTGGGCCTACCGAACCACGCCAAAAACTGCAACTGGTGAAACCCCTTTCAGCCTGGTATACAGAATGGAGGCCGTCATCCTGGTGGAGGCCCTTTTAAGTAGCGCCCGTGTGAAAGTTTTTGAGCCGGAGCAGAACCAAATCATTCGGGGCACTGAGCTGGACTTGGTGGAAGAAAAAAGGGAATAGGTGCGGAGGCGAGCGGAATTTTACAAATGGAGGGTACAACAAGCCTTTAACAAAAGAGTAATGCCCTAAAGATTTCAAGAAGGGGATTTGGTTCTGTGCAAAGTTAATCCCACTGGAGATCCTGGAAAGTTAGCTCCAAATTGGGAAGGACCCTACGAAGTGACACACCGTGTGGCAGGATCAGTGTATTATTTGAAAGATGATCAGGGCAAGGAACTCCCTCGACCCTGGAACGCTGTACACTTGAAATATTATTATACTGTATAAGGGAGGGTGGATGGAAAAAAGAATTAAGAAGTTTCTTGGGAAATGTATTTGACAACTCACTATGTCGATTAGATGTATGGCAAATCCAAATACAATTGATGAATCATTTACATTAACATTAAATTCTCTTTGGCGGGCTATGAAAAGAAAAGAAGATAAAGAGGGAGCTATGTCCCGAAGCAATACATCAAGTTATAATCTAAAACGATCTGGAGGATAGCGTCAGAAGCCGATTTCCCAGTGTAAGGAAAGAGAAGGGTGGTTCGTAGGGGGTAATCCTTGGTCCACATACTGCCGAACCGCTTCATTAAATCCGTCCTGGAAGGCGACACACATTAGGGCTATTAGCCGTTCGCGTCGGCTCGGATCGTCAGGACTTCGATTTTGGTGAAGCTTGTGACATTTCTCTTGATGCTCCCGGAGAGATCGACGCATTTTGCTATAATGTCGAGATATTTCCATAATAACATCCGTCAGAACCGAAATGTCGTCTGCTCGGGAGGTTTGGTCCTGCTGAAGGAGACTCGTAATGTCCATCATGTTCTGGTGTATTGAAGCTGAAATTCCCTCTATAGCCTCTGTATAGGATATGGTGCGGACAAGCTCACCGCCCAACCTCTGGAGGGACGTTTCTTGCCTGTGGATACGGGCGTGAGCATACGCCCTAGAGGTTATTAAGGAGGAATTTTCTTGTACCTCCTTGCACAGGCGGGTGCGGAGATCTCCTATTTTATCCTCCGCTCTTTGGTGTTGAACCCGCAGGTTCGCGATGATCTCAGAGTCCCTTTGTTTCTCGCGAAGGAGTTCCGCTACCCGCTCTCGAAGGGCTGTTAGTTCTTGAAGAGGGGGAGTCTCTCTGTCAGTCCGTTCTGGCTAAACGTCCTGCCGAATAGGTAGTGATTCTATGTGAGCCTGCTACTATGCTTGTAATGCCGCTATGGTCTCGACATCCTTTCATTGCTGGAGATGAGCCTCTGATAGTTGTTCCTGGCATTGCTTTAGTTGTTGTAAGAGAAGATGCTCCCGGTGCTCCATAGCAGTTTTATCTTCCAGATATTGTTGAGCTTGATGCAAGAATTGAGCTCGATATTGAGCGAGGGAGCGATCCAGCTCTTGGTAGTTCGTTATGGCTTGAAATTTGTTGATGAGGAGGGAGTTAGAAACCCAAAGGAGTCAGCGGAGCCATTGTAAGGAGCTTACCAATTCCAGAACATGCCGCAAACTTTCCATCCTAGGAGTCAATTCTTCCAGGTTCAGAATTTGAAGCCCGCGATTGGAGGAGGAGGGGATAGATGACACTAGCGGGGAAGATTCGCTCATAAGGGACGAAGGGAAGGTGGAAACAGTAGGCTGTGTTAAAGGTTCAGAAGGGGAAGAGATAACATTGAAAGGAAGGGAAGGTGGTACAGGGGTAGTCAAAGGGATAGAGGAGACTGCGAGTAAAGCCCTCGCTAAGAGACTTAAAGAAATTGGAGAAGAGGGAGGGGAGACAGACGTGAGTGGGGGAAGACTAGAGGTTGCTTGTTGTTGGACAGGGGCGGAAGAATCCGAAGGAAGTAATGGGGCGGGCGAAGAGTTTGGTGAAGAAGATATAGAGAGCACCGGAATGGAAAGCTCTTCGCTGGAAAGGGGAAAAGTAGAAGGACCCTGGTTTGTATCCAAGGGAGGGGAAAGACCTCCCAAGTTATGAGCATGGGGGGAAAGTGGCGATGGGGGAATCTCAACTATCATAGGTTCAGGTGCAGGAGAATGCATTGGGGAAAGAGAAGTAAAGGATGCAGGGACGTCAGCTGTCGATAGGCGTTGACGTGTCGCTTCTCTGTATTCAACTTCAGGTTGTAATAAGGGAGGGGGCGACTTGCGAATACCCAAGATAGAAGGGGAAAAGATGGGCGAGTTAGGGTTTACGAGCGGTGTTGGAGATGAGGATAGACTAACTACCGTGATCTCATCTGAAACGGGAGAGATGGGGGTTTCAGAGGAACGAAGAGGAGAAGGGAGAGCTGAGATAGGTGCGGTGGTGATGGACGAAGGTACGGGAGAAGGCGAAGGCAAAGGCGCCGCTAGTTGTTGACCCCATCCCGCCTAGATTGTTGGTAGCGTTTTGCCATTTCCCATTGGAAAAAGGAATACATCCTGCCTGTCGGGGAAAGAAAAGAAGTATAGGAGTTAGTGGCTGGAATGCCGAAGGATGGCGGTGGAAGGAAGAAAGGATGAAGAAGAAGGAGAAGAAGGAAAGGCGAATAGAGAAGATGAAAATGGAGAAGAGGAAAGATGAAGCGTCTTATAAAGAAGGGGTGTTGAATGGGCTTGCAGGGTCAATTGGGCTACTAAGCTGTAAAATGGGCCCAGGGAAAAAGGGAAATGATGATTTATTTTTCTAATGGTCCGCTATCTGTCAAAACCCTTGTCTGCATATGATGAAATGAACAAGGCTATCCAACTTCAAGATGAATGAAGGAGTAATGGCAGTATGAGGGCAGATCCTTGGGTCAAGTTAGCATATTTTTTATGCGGATTGGCATTGGTCGCAGTTATTTTATCCCCGTATGATGGCGGAATGGAAGAACTGAATATTCCTCAGTTATATTTTATTTTATCCCCATGTGGTGGTGGAACGAAAGAACTGAGTATCCCTCAGTTGTATATTATTTTATCCCCGTGTGGTGGCGGAACGGAAGAACTGAGCATTCCTCAGTTATCTATTATTTTATCCCCGTGTGGTGGCGGAACGGAAGAGTTGAGTTTATTCCTCAACTATATATTATTTTATCCCCGTGTGGTGGTGGAATGGAAGAGCTGAACATTCCTTCAGCTATATATTATTTTATCCCCGTACGTTGGTGGAATGGAAGAACTGAGTATTCTTCAGTTATATTTTATTTTATCCCCGTGTGGTGACAGAACGGAAGAACTGAGTATCCCTCAGTTGTATATTATTTTATTCCCGTGTGGTGGCGGAACGAAAGAACTGAGCATCCCTCAGTTGTATATTATTTTATCCCCGTGTGGTGACAGAATGGAAGAACTGAGCATTCCTCAGTTATCTATTATTTTATCCCCGTGTGGTGGCGGAATGGAAGAGTTGAGTTTATTCCTCAACTGTATATTATTTTATCCCCGTGTGGTGGCGGAACGGAAGAACTGAGCATCCCTCAGTTGTATATTATTTTATCCCCGTGTGGTGACGGAACAGAAGAACTGAGCATTCCTCAGTTATCTATTATTTTATCCCCGTGTGGTGGCGGAACGGAAGAGTTGAGTTTATTCCTCAACTATATATTATTTTACCCCCGTGTGGTGGTGGAACGAAAGAGCTGAACATTCCTTCAGCTATATATTATTTTATCCCCGTGTGGTGGTAGAACGGAAGAGCTGAACATTCCTTCAACTATATATTATTTTATCCCCGTACGGTGGTGGAACGGAAGAGCTAAGCATGCCCTCAGCTGCATATTATTTTATTCTCGTGCAATGGAAGTACATACGCGATTCCTGCGTCATGAAAGGGTGGAGAAGTTGTATGTTTATTTAATTTTCGTATTATCCAAGAGAAGTGTAAAATTTGGCACAGTTGGAGGAAGGTCGGAAAAAGAGGATAAGCGAGGAAGGATATAGGCGAAAGCTTATATTGCAGGAAGTTCTTTACTTTGGAAGGGCTACATATTACAACTTTCCCAAAAGAAGCCCTTATTCATTGGGTGTTACAGTTCTTTATTGGAAGGTACTGAAGGAGCCTCATTGCGTGGCTTGGGTTGGCGTAGTAGCTGCTGGAGGTAAGACTGTTGTATGAAGATGTGCTTGGATAAGTCCTTCTAGGATATGACCAGTTGCTGGCACAGGGAGTAGTTGCTAGTAGAAGTCTCCCTCAAACGTCGCTGCAGATATCCAACATGTTCCTCTAGAGTGGCGATGTAGCACTGTTCCTCAGTCTTTTCCCCAGGAGGAAAAGAGTTGCTGCCCTGTTAAGAAGTTTGTTCCATGGCGACGAGAGGAAAAAAGAAAGGATGAATGTTAAACAAACGATGGTTTGAGGTCCTTATAGCTGTGAAGGAAGAAGGCGCATTGATTCGTGGAGGAGGTAAAAATAATAAATACTAGTAAAAAAGGGGAAACGTAAAGACAGTAGGTGAGAGTTGTTAGTGCAATAACTCCGAGAAAAATGGTTCAAATTCCATGGAAGCAGTAAAGGGAAGTATGTTCAGATAGGGTTGCAGTCTTTTCTGGCGGCAATTGTTCTACATTTATAGGAAAGCAACAAAAATGAGTCTCAGTACCCTCTTTTTTCTTTTTATTAATATTCTCGACAACAGCTACATCATTTAAGCTAATCATTATACAAGCTTTTTATGGTTATCACTAGTAGGAGGATTATCAGAGGACTCCTCCAGAGGGGAAGGCGCCAAGATGACTCTGTAGAGGTCGCCTTGAGCCAGAGGTGCCGCTGGTGGAGCTTCATCAAAAGGGGGCGGATGAGTCCCCGTTGGAGGGACTAGAATGAATGTTAGGGCCGACAGAAGTGGAGGAAGTTCAGTAGAGGCCCGAGGATCTCTCATAGTGTATTCCCACGTCAGGGGAGGATTCCAGACCCGGTTGCGGAATGAAGGAAAGGGGGCTCGGAAGGATCTCCCTGGATTAGGAGGGGGAGCAGTGGTTGATGATGAAGTCGAAAATGGACGAAATGCCGAAGTTGCAGTCGATCACGTTTCAGATTCTTCAGTGTCTTCCACGGCCAGTCATGCAATTCAAAAGAGTCAGAGTCCGAAGAGATCTCAATGGGGTGTTCCGTGGAAGCCATGAGAGTGAGATGGAAGGCCGAAGACACTTGTGGTGACAATTTATAATTGAGGGAGGAGGAACTGCATTTGTCCTCGGGAAGGAGAGGAAGAGGAAAAGACTAACATCATAATGGCGTCAGCATAGGAAATCATCGAGATATCATTTCCAGAGTGGCCAGGCAACTTGAGAAGATCAAGAGGCAGAAGTAAGTTAATTGTTGGCCGAGCCAAAATTGGTTCGGGCCAGAAGAAGATCACTCTGGGGATATCCTGAACGGATTCCCGAGCAAAAAGTGTCATCATTCATTTAATGTTATACAAGGCAAAAAATAGGCAGTAATTGTGAAAAGAAAGAAACATAGAACAGATTCAAAATTTCAGACCCGCACCAAGGCATACATGAGAAATAACGAAAATCCGTATCAATTCAAATATTCTTTAACAACGAAGGAGCAGTCATTATAAGGAGCGAATATGACAAATTACAAGTCAAAGAGTTTGGGGGGGGCATTTAGCTAAGGCTATTTTGGGATTCAAGTAGCTGGTGTCCGTGCCAAGGGGGAGGATACCCTCGTTCGGTGTTTAAAGAAGAAGAGTCGTTGAAGCCCAGCATGAATAAGTCTACCCCCTTCTGAACATAACGCCCCTTTAGATCTGCCTCTTGTTCCTTCAGTTGGGATTGGCAGGCAGCAAGTTGGGCCTGACATTCGGCTAATTAGGCCGCCAAGGCATCTCTTTCTGTTGCTGCTGTCACGGCCCGCTGACCCAGAGCAGATAAAGCTTCGGTATATTCTTGGTGAAGCTCTCGTTGTTGTCGGGTCACAGAATACAGGACTTCGGGGAAGGTAGCTACCAGGGAGGAGAGTTCTCCGCACCTCTCGAAGCAGGATTTTTGGGTAGCCTCCCATGTTTGACGTTCTTGCTACAACTGATGGATGGTGGTTGAAGAATCAGCAACCTAAATATATGCATCCGCGAGTTGTCTTTTGTACCCGGTTAGATCATGGGTAAAGAGGTCTACCTGTTGAAGTTGGCTAGATTGCAAAAAAATTTACTGCTCAAGGTCTTTATTTTTTCGTTGGAGCTCTTCCTTCTCACTTTGAGCTAGGGCCAATTGGATCATGGAATCTTCACACCGGGTGATTAAATCGGATTCCTTCTGCTCATTTTTGCTCAGTCGCCGAGTGAGTTCCTTCTGGTGCGTCAGGGCAGCAAAATGGCGAGTCTCCACGCTAGATTGGAACTGGGCTAGGTGGGATGTCATCTTATTATACGTGGCCGATACCTAAAGAAAAGGAGACAGATGTTAAGTATTAACATGACATGTGTAATAGAGATAAAGAAAGGGAACAATTACCTCGGCCAGAAGTTTGCCCATATGATCGCAGGGACTTTGCACACCTAATTGATTGAAGAATTTTACTTATGACAGGTAGTGGATTTTTAGGGAGGATCCTAGCGTGGCTAAGGGAGGATTCGGGACGGGAAGATCTCTCCCCTCCGAAGGGGGAGAGGGACCTACAATCCGAGAGGGAGCGGGAGAAGGATGTGCTTCGGGAGGAACAGTTACCGGGAGAGATTCAGTCGGAGAATGTGTGGGAGAGTCAAGAGGAATGGGGGATGAAGCAGGAAAGTGGGAAGGAGATCTTCTCCATTGGGGGGAAGAAGATGGGGCGGCTAAGGAGGTATCTCTCACCTTCAGTTCGTATATGACTAGGCATTGGTGTTTATCCAGATTAGAAGGGGATGACAGAGGAGAGGAATGGGCAGAAGAGGATGCAGGAAGGGATGAAGAACTGGGGACTCCTTCCCTGATAAGACGCAATTTCTTCCGAGGTGAAGAGGGGGCAGCCGCAGATTTACCTCGCTTCGTGGAGGTCTTCTTCTTCTTAGCTGCATCAATCTCCTCGCCTTTTACAAAAGCGTCATGCATTAGGTTATCTGCAAAATCCATTGTTAAAAAAGATAGGTTGATCCAGATAATGAGTTATATCAAATGTGAATATTGTCCTACCTATGGCGGCCGGGGCTGTTAGAGGAAAAGGGGATAGCCTGAAGTGACTGAGGAGAGGAGGTTTCATTAAATGGTCTGAGCAATAGTGGGATTCTCTCAACACTTTGTAAACCTCAGGGAAAGGACATTGGGTCCCCATTTTGTGAAAGGGAGGTAGCTCTGGAAGATCTAACTTTCAGGTATCAGAGTAGGGGAGGGGTGTTGAAAGATGAGTGAAGAAATATAATTTTTCCCATCCTTTGTGGGAAGAGGGCATATTCACTAAGAATTGGCACTCCATGCGACTGGAGAGGTAGAAGAGGCCCTCCTTAGAAGATTTTAGTTGGAAGAAGCAGTGGAACAGTTGGGGGGATAAAGGGAGGCTTAGATGACGAAACACTTTGGTAGCCCCCGATAGAATATGGAAGGAATTGGGGGGTAAATTGATTTAAGGGCAACTCGTAAAAATCTAGGATTTCTAAGTAGGGAGAGGGCACGGGCAAAAACAAACCATTAAGAAATTGTTCGGAAAAGAAGAAGTCAGGCCGGTGGGAGGACGATGTGGTCGGTAAGTTGTAGTATTACAACGACATTGTATGGAAAGGTCTATGAATTGGTCCCTAAGGTTAAAGAAATAATGCTTGCTGTTTAGTTGGGTGACGGTGTGCCCGTACCAAGGAGATGGGGGCAAGGTCTTAGGGGCCATAGGTATAGAACGAGGAAGAACACTTACTTGAAGGCTGAAGGAGCATTTGCGAAAGAAGGGGCTAGGTTGCTAAAACACCACCGGGGAAAATCGCTGGGAGGGAGAAGTGGAAAAGACTAGATTGTTAGGCACGTTAAGTTATGCCTAAAAGGAAAGGATGAAGATTTATATAGGGTTTTGTCACTTTTCGACCACCTAAGAGAAAAAGAGAGGCGGGGCCCATGGACCCATTAAGCCACTTCGAGCATATGGAGTAGGGCTTGAATCGGCGAACAAAGGGTGAGTTAGAGGCCTCATACATTTAGAAAGTCAAGCTTATGACTTCGCTTGACTATTTTTGGGGGTTGATTAATGATACTGCTGTTACCTCTTTTCTGTGAATAGAGCAAGAATACTCGCGCATAGGACGCTATCCGAACCAAGTAGCCGGTTCGGCGGGGGAGTCTGGGAAGAATGGTTTGGGTACGTCAGTCTGGGGCAATTGGAATGGGAGGACAGTTTGTGGTAGTTGGCACGGCGGGGCTATCGCAAAGATTATTTCGGTACGGGGCGATCGCAAAGATCATTTCGGTGTGGGGCGGACAAGAATCGACTCAGTCTAGCAGGTCCAGAAATGGTTCGGTACGGGAAGGAAGGGAGTTGGTTCGAGCTACCGGGAAAAGCCTAAGAGCTACGCTACGCGTAAGAGGCAGGTTTAGGTTAGTTTTATCGAAGGCAAGCGGCTGAAAGGGATGGGCTAGCATATTTTCTGAAATGTAGATAAGAGGTTGTTATACAACAGAAGAGGGCCCCCACATGATATTCCGAGGAGCCTTCACTCCTCGTGTCTGTAACAGAATGATTCTCCAGAGGAGCAAGGTGGCCACGTGTACGATGAAGGAGGTTCGCGGTGCGACAGTTGGCCAGAGGAAGAGAATAAAAGGGAGAAGCAAGGCAAGAGAAAGGGGATCCGTATTATTCCAACTAGCAAGAGACGAAAACACATTTTGAAGGGGAGAGCAACCACATCACCGGAGAAGGAGCTAAGGAGAGTAGTGAGCTCCATCTTTCTTATACTGTTTCCTGTGTATTGACCTAATTGTAAGAAGTTTTCTCCTCCACCTTCGGAAGTTCTTCCCGCAAAGGAGGAAGTTTATAGTGAAAGTGCTTTGGCACAGTAGCTGGTGGGAGAGTTCACCCCCGTGGAGTAGGAATCCTTATTCCAAACCATGTTACATCCTGTGTCTTTGTTCGTTGCTTGCGTTGGTGTGTGTTTTTCTTCTTCACGTTTCATTTTACTGTTGCGGCCGGAGAGAACCCCCCTAAGCTTCCTTCGCGCCCCACTGCGTTGAAAGGAAGTCAGTAGACCTTCTTCCCCGTCACCGCATCAATGTTAAATCTTGTATCCTTGCTCTCAGTGCTTGGTTTTGCATCATCTATTCACTTTTATTACTGTTGCGACCAGAGAGAACCCTAAGCTTCCTGGATGCTATTGCTTTTTGCGCTAGAGGGAGATGAGAAAATCCACGTATCCGTATCAGCATTATTCCTAAACGATGATCCAATGTTGAAATTGTACTCCGTCCACTGAGCAAACTCCTATGCTCAAGAGCCGCCCAAATGGATTTTTCGTAAATTCACCGTCGAACGATGTTGCAGTAAAAGATCGAATTGCGTTCTCCTATGGAATGTCTCTCCGTTTTTACTGTTGCACAGTGCCCCTGGGAGCATGTGACAGGGATTCGATTTTCATATCAACAGACTATTTAATATCCACGTGGCCATGTCATCCATTGTATTTGTCATCGTATCAAGGTCGATGATTATCCGTGATTTATTCTCTTTCATTCTTGTGAGATCGAGACGAGGACACCATTAAATTGACGATTCCTTACATAGAAAGAAAGGAATTAGGGCTTATTTTACTTTTCTATTTTTTATTTTCACCGTGCAGTAGTTGAAATTAGATTTAACAATATGCCGAATGTGCTGAACTCAATAAAGTTTATTTATTATCTTTCTTTGAAAAAAATATTTAATGTGAACGTTATTATATTTTATCATACGGACTCAGCAAAACCCCTTATCTGAATCAATGGACCCATTATTAATTGACTCAGTTCAACGAACTAAAATTACAAAAGTGATTAAAATCTAAACCATCAATTTAAGTAGTTTCTTTAAAGATACCTTTACAATTAATCCATGATTTCGATCGTTGTATTTATTTTAATAGTTTAAATTATTTGATTTTTTTAATATATTATTTTTTTATTTTTATCTTTCAATTTTGAAATCTTGATTCTTTTCGATTTTAATTCTTTAATTCAAATGCAAAGAAATTCATATCGATTTAGACAGAATAATAATAATAATAATTTTGAATTTATAGGATGATATTAAAATAAAAGTTATTTCTGATAATGGTGTAAGAAAATAATTGATAAATCTAAAAAAATATCTTTAAAATTATTTATTTTTATAAAATATTTTGAAAAAAAAATCCTTTTTTTAAAGAAATACTTGTAAAATATAAGTATTGTGCATTATATAAATTTAAATTCATTATGAATAATTGAAATGATGCATCAAAATAAAGTACTTATTGAATATTGATGTAGGCGCATCAACCACAATACGGTATGTTTATGTACTTTAACACGAGTATACATCATTTTAGACTAAAGCAGGGTATAATAGAGCTCCTAAAGACTACTACGACCTATCTATGGTCACCACCACGGACGTGGATCATTCCGTGACTCGACACGGGACCTCCGACAAGGACCACAACTTAACCATGAACCAAGTCATGGTCGTAGCACGCTGCCACCGTTATTTAAAATTTTATTAATATTTTATTATTAATTTTATCTACTTTGAATTTTTATTTAATTTTAATTTTCCATCTATTTAGAATTTCATTAATATTTTATTATTTATTTCAAATTTTCATATAATTTTATTTTTTTCACCGTTATTTACAATTTCACTAATATTTTATTATTAAATTTATTTATTATGAATATTTATTTATTTTTTTTAATTTAAAAATTTTTATATTTACTTTTCTGTTTCGTAAAAAAAAATTATTTTAGTTTGTTTATTTTTTAAAACTTTCTTATTTTTTTACATTAAGAAACATTCTCTTTCTAAGCCTATTTAAACATAGGTTTAAGCTTTGTAAAATATTCAGTTTTGATTAAAATATTTCTTTTCGTTTAAACTAAGAGGTGTCCCTCTTTTGTTTATAAATTCCCCTTTCTCCTTCGATTCTCTCTACCCCCTCTATCCTAACCTCACGCATTGTTTACAAATTTTTAGTGCCGCCCCGCTACCTCACTTGCGTCAGTTGGTATCAGAGCCCTAGATCTATGGAAGGTTTTCCGCCCCGCTACCCCGCCTGCGTCAATTAGTATCAAAGCACTAGATCAATGGAAGGTCAATGAGGACATGGTTATGGTCGTGATTGGTAGGTTCTGATTGAGGAAGCCACACCCTAGGATCAAAGTATCCACGAGTTCATCGATCTACAAAGACTAATCATGGAGTTATCTCGGTGATCCATGAATGGTTGTCATGGTCATGGTTATGGATGTGATCGGTAAGTTCTAATTGAGGAAGTCACACCCCAGGATCGATGTTCCCAAGAAACCATCTGGGATCTATAGAGACAAGTCGCAGAGTTATATCAACGATTATGATTCATAGATAGTTGTCATGGTTGTGATCATGGTCGTGACTGGCAAGTTTCGATTGAGGAAGTCTCACCCCAGAATCAAAATTCCCAAGAGATCATCAAGAATCTACAAAAAAAAACAAAATCAGAGCGTTAAATTGGCGTGTAACACGGCGAGAACTTGAGGTAAGTCTTCGCCGCTCTAAAATTCTATGTCATCAAGAATATTGTGGTCGTAAAATATGGTATGGAGACCAGTCTACGATGATGATGAAAACATTGAAGATTCTATCTACGACGAGAAAATTAAAGAAGACACAAAAGACCCTGCCTACGATAATGATGAAGACATGGAAGATTTTATCTATGACGAAGAAATTGAAAACTCTGTCTACGATGATGAGGATAACATGGAAGATCCCATCTATGATGAAGACATTAACAAGATCATTGGCGACCCCATCTACGACGAGTATGACGATGATAACATTGACGAGATAACTGAATACATGGAATACCCCATCTATGACAATCGAGATAAGGTGATTGAAGACAACATAGAAGACCCCATCTACGATGAGGATGATATTAACAAAATCAAATACGAAGATGGGCACGAGAAGACAAAGGAGCAACCATGGTTGGTTGAAGGAGACATAGACATCTATGATGAGGATAATATTGACGAGGTCATGTATAAAGATGGACATGAAAATGCCAAGAGCAAAATTTTATTGATTAGAGAAGTCATGGTCAACCTCATCAGCAACAGTGGCGAGGTACTTTACAGAGATAACTATGAGATGATGATTGTTCAAAAGGACCTTCTCCTCCCCAAGGTTGAAGTGATAGTTGCATGTTGCATATTGTTTGAACCACCTTGGTCGCCGGATCACAAAGCTATGCATGATGGACTGAAAAGCACCTATATGGAACGACAGAAGATTGTACTTCGGTGGAAGGATCCCATTCTTATTTTGGTATCTTCTATTTCTCTTCTTTCTATGCCCAAGTGTTTGGTCGCATATGTCCTACCACTTAATCCAAGCAGTATCTTCGACTCAAGTCCAAATTTCTCCATCAAGGATCAAGTCTATCTAATCAGAATTCGATGACGAGTTCTTTTCAACCCCTGGGAGTCAGATGCAGGCGCATCAATCACAACATGACATGCTCATGCCCCTTAACACGAGTATGCATCATTTTGGACTAAAGTAAGGTATAATAGAGCTCCTAGAGACTACCATGACCTATCCGTGGTCACCACCACAGACGTGGATCATTCCGTGGCTTGACATGGGACCTCCGACAAGGACCACGACCTAACCATGGACCAAACCATGGTCGTAGCACCTTGTCATCGCTATTTAGAATTTCATTAATATTTTATTATTAATTTTATTTATTTCGAATTTTCATTAAATTTTAATTTTCCATCGCTATTTAGAATTTCATTAGTATTTTATTATTAATTTTATTTTTTTCATCACTATTTAGAATTTCATTAATATTTTATTATTAAATTTATTTATTACAAATTTTCATTTAATTTAATTTTTTTAGTTTTAAAATTTTTATATTTACTCTTTTACTTCATTAAAAAAAATTGTTTTAGTTTGTTTATTTTTTTTAAAACTTTCTTACTTGTTAAGAAATTTCTGTTAAAGTTAGTTTATTTTTTTTAGCATTAAGAAATATTATCTTTCAAAGCCTATTTAAACATAGGTTTAGGCTTTATAAGATATTCAGTTTTGATTAATAATATTTTTTTTCGTTTAAACTAAGAGGTGTCCTTCTTTTGTTTACGAATTCTCCCTTCTTCTTCGATTCTCGTTGCCCCCTCTATCCTAATCTCATGCATGGAAGGTTTTTAGCACCGCCTCACTACCCCACCTACATCAAATATAGAGTTGATCATTTTCAAACACATTTATCCAAATTTTCATTGGTTAGTGAAGATACCCGATACCACTGTGACCTAATTTAGGGATTGAGATGAAGAAGGCCATGTTGGTGCAATCAGTCCAAGTCACAATTGACCAGACTCGAGTTTGACTCGAGTATTATTTTGATGTTTGACAATGTGTTGGAGAGATTATTGGTACAATTGACCCAGGTCATACTTGATGTTTGATGATGGTTTGACCATTGTCATGGGAAAAGTCCAAGTCTTGTGTACTTGGCATGGAAAGTCCAACATGGGATGACAAGGGAAAGTCTAAGCTTGAGTCTTGGCAATTGGAAAATCCAAGGGGAATATTGGCGGTGTAAAGTCCAAGCTGGAGTCTTGGCAGTATAAGTCCAATGGTTGGCGGCATAAAGTCTAAGCGGAAGTCTTGGCAGCGTAAGCCCAATGTATCTTGGCGGTGTAGACCACATTAGCATGACAATAGCTGATGGAAGCACCTGAAGGCTAGTGTATGGATGAACAAGTCATGGATGACTTGGAGGGATCCGATAGGCATGAGGCTGACGGAGGTAGCTAGAAGGCTTAGGTCTAGGCTAAGGGTGGTCTAGCAAGTATGAGGACATCATACTTGGAATAAAACTTCATGTTTGAGGTGTATCAGTTGACTGGGACTATGGTCAGTCAACTGATGTGAGTCGACTGAAGTTTGATTGTTGAAAAATGACCTAGCAATCGACTGACAGCATTGGGTAGTCGACTGATCTGGAGATGAGTCGACTGCTGGTCGGGAATTCGGGCACAGAAGGTTCCTGAGTCGACTATTAGGGTTTGGCAGTCGAGTGAAGGCATGATCAGTCGACTGATGGGCATGATTAGTCGACTGATGGGAATGATCAATCGACTGATGGTCCTGATTGTTGGATCGAAAGTGTCGCTAGAGGGGGGGGTGAATAGCGATACGGTGTCGTTAAAAACTTTTGCAATAAGTAAAAAGCAAGTAGAGAATGCACAGCGGAAATATAAAGTAGACAAGATATTTTTACGTGGTTCACAATCTTTCGATTGCTAATCCACGGCCCTAGTGATCCTTGATCACGTACGGAGGGCAATTCACTAAAACCACTCCTCTTCGTTGGAAGTAGGAGCAACGATTACAAAAAGAAATCAAGGCAAAGGGACACTCCCCCTTTCCTTGTTACGATTAAAGCACAAAGACAATTTAAAGAAGTAGAACTTAAATAAATATACCGACAACTCTTATAAGTAGAAGATGTAGCTTTCGTTGTCGGCGGCACTTCGTCGTAGCAAATGTGAGTAGTAGTAGCGGCGTTACGACGGCGTGTTGAGAGCTCTTGAATTCTTGTCATTTGCTTGGCTTGAACATGTCTATTTATGGATATTGATCTATGAATTTAGACATAGGTAGTGTCCAAGGTGAGGTTCTTATCCCAACTCAAGGATGAGGTGTTTCATCCAACCACCTTGTGCCACCTCCAACCTCCTTGGGCGCCAACTTGAGGATGAGGTGTTTCATCCAACCACCTTGTGCCACCTCCAACCTCCTTGGGCGCCAACTTGTTGGAGCCATTCAACTTGTGCCACATCATGGGAGCCAACCATCTTGTGCCAACTCACCTTATTTTGGGCGTCCACCACAAGGAAGCTTGGTGATGGTTTGGATGTCCACCTTGATGCCACATCACCCTTTGTACCAAAACACGAGTCAAGTCCAAATTCACCCCCTTGAAATTGAGCTCTTCTCGAGGGAACTTGACTAGCAGTTGATTGTAGTCAAAGGGTTTTGGACCGCATGATACAAGTTAGCTTAAAATATAAAGTACGATGGTTCTAACCATCCGATCTCGACCTAGACCTTCCATTGGAGGTATTGGGTCGGATCTACGCTAACGACCTTGCTTCGCTTTCACACGAGCTTACCTTGTAGCCTCGCCGGTCTTCACCCAGTACCTCGGCTTCCTCAAAGTCCCTCTGGCGTTGCGACCACCTCGGTTCCCACCGGGTGTCGAGACCTTCCGCTCAACTTTAGCATTTACGCACACTTAATTGAGCTCGTAAGATAACAAATATACCCTTAACTATTGAGCCTTTTGCCATAATCAAAATACGGTTCGACTTTGGTGCCCACTGCACCAACAATCTCCCTTTTGATTCATGGCAAACCACACAAAAGTTAAGGAAAAATTAAGCATAACAAAGAAGCTAGCATAATGATTAAGCATGAATGAGCTAGCATAAAGATTAAATATGAATGAGCTAGCATAATGATTAAGCATGAATGAGCTAGCATAAAGATTAAATATGAATGAGCTAGCATAAAGATTAAATATGAATGAGCTAGCATAATGATTAAATATGAATGAGCTAGCATAATGATTAAGTATGAATGAGCTAGCATAAAGATTAAGCATGAGTGAGCTAGCATAAAGATTAAGCATGAGTGAGAAATATTATTGTTTCAAGTTCTCCCTTTGAGGTAACCTCCTTGACGAAGGTGAGTTCTTGAAAAATAATTTTTACTCCCCCTTAATAGTTGCTTAAGTAAACGGAATTACTTAATATAAAAGGTAATAATTTTGTTTACTTTCTTCCTTACTTTTGTGACTTTCTCCCCCTTTTGCCTTAACTCAAAAAGTTTGTAAATATATTTTAAGGTTTGTAAGTCCAAGCAAGTTACCAATATAAATATATATATTTTTAAAAATAAAAAAAAGCTTGAAAATATGTTCATCTAAAATGTACAACTCCGGATGTACTTGATTGATATAGAATGATCAATAAGTCTTGAAGTAGTTGATTAATTTTAAATAATTATACTCCATGGTTCATGTCGATGCCTTTGAATCTACATCTGGAACCGGAGTAAGGTCCTAACATCTCACGCCCGTCTACGTGGCTAAGTACACAAACACATTAGTCCTATGTGTTGTGAGATGTTTTGTCTACTTTAATCTATAGGTATATGATTTCTAAGGTAAGACTTAGGCTAATTTCATAAAAAGAAGCATAAGTAGAGTACATATATAGTAAAATTTAAATCCTACTCTATTACGCATACCTAACTTTCGCCTTAATAAACTAAATTCGCCGGGTAGTGGTTTGGTGAAGATGTCCGCTAGGTTTGATTTGGACTCAACATACTCTAGTTGTATAGTTCCATTAGTTACATGTTCCCTAATGAAGTGGTGTTTAACTTCTATATGTTTTGTCCTAGAATGACATATTGGATTTTTAGTTAAGTTAATTGAACTAATGTTATCTATGTAGGTTTTAATGTTGTTAAAGATTAAGCTAAAGTCTTGGAGAGTGTGCTTCATCCACGAGCCGAGAGACACACTCACCCATCGCAACGTATTCTGGCCGGTGGTAGATAAGGCAACAATGTCGCCCTCTTGCACCAACTTACTAGACTCGAGAGGGATTTGACAACAACCACTCGTGCTCTTTCTATCGAGTTTACTACCGGCATAGTCGAGTCGAGTAGCCGATTAGATTAAACTCGGTAGATCTAGGGTACCAAATACCTACGTTTAGCGTGCCCTTTAGATATCTAAGGATACGCTTGACTAGGGTTAGGTGAGACTCCTTGGCACAGGTTTGTAACCTTGCGCACATACTTACCGCGAATAAAATGTCGGGTCGGCTCGCGGTTAAGTATAGGAGACTTCCTATTGCGCTCCTATAGTATTTTAGGTCAACGGGTTTTCCTTCTACATCTTCGTTTATATTAACATTTAGTTTACCATAGGTGTATTGATTATTTTAGCATCTTGCATTCCAAATCGATTTATTAAGTCCTTAGTATATTTTTGTTGATGTAAATATATTCCATCTTTAGTTTGTTTAATTTGTAAACCTAAGAAGAAACTTAACTCTCCCACTAAATTCATTTCAAATTCACTTTCCATAAGTTAGATGAATTCGTTTAGCAGGATCGAGTTGGTAGTTCCAAAAATTATATCATCTACATAGATTTGGGCTATAAAGATTTCTTTTCCTACGGTTTTAACGAATAAGGTTGGGTCGACTAAACCTTGGTTGAATCCTTTGGACTTAAGATAGATCGAAAGCCTTTCGTACCAAGCTCTTGGGGCTTGTTTGAGTCCATATAGGGCTTTCTTAAGTCTAAGGACATGGTCAGTTTATCTAGATTTTCGAATCAGGAGGTTGGTAGCGTAAACTTCTTCCTTAATGTATCCATTCAAAAATGCTGACTTGACATCCATTTGAAACAATTTAAAACCTCGATGTGCGGCATATGCTAACAACATTCGGATGGACTCTAGTCTCAGCTACGGCGTAGGTCTCATCGTAATCTAAACCTTCGACTTGACTAAACCCTTTTGCGACTAACCTAGCTTTATTTCTAACTACTTCACCTTTATCATCAAGTTTATTTGAAATACCCACCTTGTTCCAATAATTGATTTTTCTTTAGGTGGTGGTACTAATTCCCGGACTTCATTTCTAGTGAATTGAGCTAGCTCTTCTTGCATAGCAATAATCCGTCGGGATCAAGAAGTGCTTGTTCAATAGTTTTGGGTTCGATTTTGGAAATTAACGAGATTTGACTAAGGTTTCGATATGAAGCTCTAGTTCGAACCCTAAATTTGGATCACCTATAACTTGATTGATAGGATGATTTGTTTGAGTCTTAGTGTGACTCGGGTTAGGGTCATCTATCACTTGGTCGATAGGATGACTTGGGTGAGTTCTAGTTTGACTTGGGTTAGAGTCATCTATCACTTGGTCGATAGGATGACTTAGGTTAGGGCGATTCAAGTTCAAGATCAGTCGGGTTCGCTATAAGTTGATTTGCTAGTTGGTTTTGTTAAGGATTGAGCAGGTTCGTGTCCTTCGTCGAAAACTATATTAATGGTTTCTTCGACTCTAAGAGTGTCGTGATTGTATACCCTATAAGCTCTCTGGTGGTTGAGTATCCTAGAAAGGTTCGATGAGGTTTTGGATTTGAATTTCCTAGGTAATCCTTAGTGTTTAAGATATGTACCTTGCATCCAAATACCTAAAGTACTTGATGTTCGGTATTTTATCGTGATAAATCTCGTCTGAGGTCTTTTGGTGCCTCTTTACCATAAGGATCCTATTTTGGACATAGCAAGCCGTACTAACGGCCTCGCCCAAAATCTATCGGGTAGGTTATACTCGTTTAACATTGTCCTAAGCGGCTTCTTGTAGGGTTCTATTTTTCCGTTGACTAACCCATTTTGTTGTGGGGTTCTAGGACATGAAAACTCATGGTGGTATCCGTTTAGGTTACGAAATCTGTAAACTGTGGTTTTCGAATTCACCACCATGATCGCTTCTAAGTCTTTTAATCTTAAGGTTCTTTTGATTTTGATTAACCTACAAAGATTGATTAGTTGGTCTAGGTATCATTTTTATGTTTGATAAACCTAACCCAAGTAAATCTAGAATAGTCGTCAATTATGACTAAGCAAAATTGACTACCATTGAGTGACTTAGCTCCATGTGAATCAAATAGATCCATGTGTAGGAGCTCAAGAACACTTTTAGTTCGTTCTTGATTAGTTAATTGATGTTGTGTCCTAGATTGTTTACCTTGTTGACAAGCATTACATATTTTATTATCCAAGTTGTTTAGTTTAGGCAAACCTATAACCAAGCCACTCGACTCATCTTGTGGGCGAGTCTTGGGTGCAGTGTCAGAGTCTTGATTGCCATAACCAAGATTCCTCTTCTTTGTGTCATAAGACACTTGGTTGAGGAGTTAGGTAAATTTATTGTGTAGATGTTGCTACTCCTAGTTCCTTTAAGTATTATTTTAGATGTTGCATTTATTTTGATTTACGCATTCATTTTCTAGAAATATGACCTTATAATTGTTATCACACAATTGGCTTACACTAAGTAAATTATATTGAAAGTTTTCTACTAATAAGACATTTTGAATTGTAAAGTTAGAGTTGAGCTCAATATCACACGATCCGATGATTTTGAGCTTGCTGCTATTCGAAGGCCTACCGATCCTTGTCGTTTGAATCGTAACCGAAAATTTGAGTTGATCCCGGTCATGTGTCGGGAGCAACCACTGTGCAACATCCATTGATCCTACACATAAGGTAGTTGGATCGGATATTGGAATTACTAAAGGGTTGTTTGTAAGTTTTTAAACCTAAATCATCTCACCAATATCTACATGATCAAAACATGTTATTCCTATGTGTTATTGTGAGATGACTTTCAATTTTACTTGATTAATTTTAATGAATTTAAATTAACCAACATTAGGTTAGATTCGGATTTAGTCTAAGCTCATCAAGTAATCTTTTCAAGAGATTAGCTTCCAGGTCGTGGCGAGGCACAGAGGCCTTCTTTGATCGGAACAACGACTACTTCCTTAGACAAAGCTAATTTCAAGAAATTGATAACTCGACTTACTTGAGACTACGTCTTGGTCTAACTAGTTATTTTTGAAAAGAGGCTCCCCGAGGCTCAATCTTTTCGTAGGATTTTAGTTGGTTTATTTTTGAAAAGAGGCTCCCCGAGGCTCAATCTTTTCGCAGGATTTTAGTTGGTTATGAGTCCTATCTAACCATTCTAAAAATAAAGGAAAAACTAAGCATGCAATTTCTAAGACTTAACAAAAATACATTTTGTATTGGCTCCCCTGGACCATTGAATCAGTGGGTCTATTCACATAGTGAATTTGGTCCTTGGGAACCCAATACATGTTAGATCCTAAAGTTGAAATCAAAGTGGTCTTAGGGACCCATGCTTGGACATTTTTCTTATGTTGGTTTACTATAGACATATATGACTTATTGGTTGTATTTGAGTTAAACCCGAGTCCGGCCTTGTTGTACCACGGCCCTTTGTGATCAAGTAAGAGGTCAAGTCCTTGGATCCCAAAGTGAACCTTTCCAACGTGTTCCTACGGTCTGCGACTCGTGTTTTCAAAAGCGAGTTCTCAACTGCAAGCTTTTCAACTGGAGTTGAGTCCTCCTCTTGAATACGAGTAGTCGAAGAGGTTAGGGAGACCTCATGTTTGAGAAGGTTAACCTCCTCAATTAGGGTCTCGACCTTGGACTCGGACTTAGCTAGTTTCTTATTTAAAAATTTAATTGCACCATACAAAGTATTAAGTAACGACTTACCCTTAATGATTCTTTTGAACGGATACGGATCCGTGGCTTGTCTTGAATGGAAGCTCATCATCGGATTCGGACTCGGACTCTTCTTGGTTTTGAGTCGTGCTCGGTCGGCTTGGCCATTAGAGCTTGGATATCGTCTTCTTCCTCCGACAACTCCTCCCAAGTAGCGTTTAGCGCTTTCTTGGTCTTTGATGCGTTATTCTTTAGCTTTGGGCACTCGGACTTGATGTGACCGAACTGTTGCACTCATAGCATCTAAAATTAGAAGTATTTGAATTAGGTTTGGCTTACCTTGAGTTGTTGGTCGTTTTCGTCTCTTGATCATCTTCGAACTAGATTGACTAGTTCGGATTCTATTCGAGTCTACTTCCGATTCGGACTAAATCTTCTTCCTTGGGGTGGCTTGCTTGCGGGCTTCTTCTTCTTGGAACACGCAACTAACGCAATACTCTTCTCGGCGGACCACGTTAGTTTGCTCATGTAATTCAAGTTCGAAAACAATTCGTCTAACCTAATTTTAGAAAGGTCCTTGGAGACCTTGTAGGCATCGACCATGGATGCCCACAAGGTGGTCCTAGGAAAGCGAGTTAAGAGAATACGATAAGGTCGCGATTCTCGACCTTTGTCCGATGGCATGGAGTTGGTTGACGATGTCTTGGATACGAGCATGTAGTTGAGTTGCGGTCTCGTTTTCCTGCATTTTCAAGTTATACAATTTATTTAAAAGTAAATCTCTTTTACATACCTTCGTGTCGTCGGTGCCTTCGTGTAGTTCCACTAGCTTGGTCCATAAGTCCTTTGCACTAATGAAGGGGCCGACGCGGTTGAGCTCTTCCTTGACAACCCACATTGCAAGATTTGAGTTGCCTTGGCATCGGCTTCTACTTGTTTTTTCATGGAATTTGACCATTGATCGTAACCCAAAGATTCACCATCTTCATTAATAGGAAGTGTGAAACCGGTTTGGATTACGATCCACATCTCGATTTGGGTTTTAAGAAAGCATTCCATCCGACCCTTCCAATAACGAAAGTCATTACCGTTGTAAAACGGGGGTCGAGTGCTAAACCCTTCGAGATAGGCCATTTAAAAACAAGAAGAAGAACGACGAAAAGAATCTTGCAAAACACACACGAAAAGAATATTCCAAGACTTTCGTCTTGGATTAGTAGTCTTGAAGTAAAAAGATATATAAAATGTAACTTGCAAAAGAAATAAACAATCAAATGCGAATGTCATTGAAGTTCCGGAGGACAACCTTACTGGGGATCTAACCCTAAGGACAACCTTATCCGGATCCTAAAGCCTCTAATGCAATTCTATATGTAGGAGAAGATAAGCAAGTGAAATAATTATACGAAAACAGAAATAAATAAATAAAAAATCTGTAAAAAAAAAAGAAAAACAAAGCTAGATTGGTGGTTTCACCGAATCTTAGCGCCCCCGGCTCTGATACCAATTGTTGGATCGAAAGTGTCGCTAGAGGGGGGGGTGAATAGCGATACGGTGTCGTTAAAAACTTTTGCAATAAGTAAAAAGCAAGTAGAGAATGCACAGTGAAATATAAAGTAGACAAGATATTTTTCGTGGTTCACAATCTTTCGATTTGCAATCCACGGCCTAGTGATCCTTGATCACGTCACGGAGAACAATTCACTAAAACCACTCCTCTTCGTTGGAAGTAGACAGCGATTACAAAAGAAATCAAGGCAAAGGACACTCCCCTTTCCTTATTCACGATTAAAGCACAAAGACAATTTAAAAAGTAGAACTTAAATAAATATACGACAACTCTTATAAGTAGAAGATGTAGCTTTCGTTGTCGGCGGCCCGTCGTAGCAAATGTGAGTAGTAGTAAGCGGCGTTCTGACGGTGTGTTGAGAAACTCTTGAATTCTTGTCATTTGCTTGGCTTGAACATGTCTATTTATGGATATTGATCTATGAATTTAGACATAGGTAGTGTCAAGGTGAGGTTCTTATCCCAACTCAAGGATGAGGTGTTTCATCCAACCACCTTGTGCCACCTCCAACCTTCTTGTCGCCAACTCAAGGATGAGGTGTTTCATCCAACCACCTTGTGCCACCTCCAACCTCCTTGGGCGCCAACTTGAGGATGAGGTGTTTCATCCAACCACCTTGTGCCACCTCCAACCTCCTTGGGCGCCAACTTGTTGGAGCCATTCAACTTGCCACATCATGGGAGCCAACCATCTTGTGCCAACTCACCTTATTTTGGGCGTCCACCACAAGGAAGCTTGGTGATGGTTTGGATGTCCACCTTGATGCCACATCACCCTTTGTACCAAAACACGAGTCAAGTCCAAATTCACCCCCTTGAAATTCGAGCTCTTCTCGAGGCTGGAACTTGACTAGCAGTTGACTGTAGTCAAAGGGTTTTGGACTGCAGTACAAGTTAGCTTAAAATATAAAGTACGATGGTTCTAACCATCTGATCTCGACCTAGACCTTCCATTGGAGGTATTGGGTCGGATCTACGCTTAACGACCTTGCTTCGCTTTCACACGAGCTTACCTTGTAGCCTCGCTTCCGGTCTTCACCCGAGTACCTCGGCTTCCTCCGAAGTCCCTCTGGCGTTGCCCGACCACCTCGGTTCCCACCGGGTGTCGCAGACCTTCCGCTCAACTTTAGCATTTCTGCACACTTAATTGAGCTCGTAAGATAACAAATATACCCTTAACTATTGAGCCTTTTGCCATAATCAAAATACCGGTTCGACTTTGGTGCCCACTGCACCAACACTGATCAGTTGACTACTAGGTGGAATCCATCCCAAGGAGAAGCTTTAAAGGGAGCTCGTGGAGGAGGTTTTTGCCAATGGTTCTTTGAGAAGTTTTGGGGCAAATTGCTCGTGTAATTCAGGGTCTCCAAGTGCAACTCAAGCAACCAAATAAGCAAGCTTCCAAAAGATCGATTGTAAAATTTTCTTTGTATTCTTTTGTTGTATTTTATTGTAATAGCTTGTATTCATTTCTTATTATTGTAAGAACTTTTGTAAGAGGTTTCCTCCACCTCCGGATTGTTCTGAGAAGGAGAGTTTATTGCTTAGTGGTGATTGGCATCGCTAGGACTTGTTCGAGCCCAATCTGTGGAGTAGGAACCATTCGATTCCGAATCACGTTATATCGGTTGTCTCTTGTGCTTGTGTTGTCTTTTATTATTGTTATTATTATTTCCGCTGCATTAACACGTGTTGTAGAGACGAACGCGATAAAATTCATCAAGCAATGCCTAATCACTATTCACCCCCCCTCTAGTGGGCGCACAAATCCTAACAAGTGTTATCAGAGCTAGGAGCTCTTCAATGGACTAACACCCAGGAGAAAGATCACTAGAGGGAAGATAGAATTGGAAGAATAATTGGGATGGGACATCAACACATCGATCCCGTATGCACTTTATGGACGAGAAGGCTTCAATTCATAGAAGAGAAGAATTGAAAACTTCTTGATGAAGAGGGACCTTGAGGAGTGGTCCGCTTTGATGGAGGGATTTGAATATCCTAGAGGACCAAAGGGAGGTTTCCTCAAGATGAAGAGATGGACTGAGGAACAACTCCAAGGATTCGAGAAAAATAAAAAGGTAATAAAATTCTTGATTGAGTTGATTCCTAATGAAATTGTGTCCAAGTTAGGTGAGTACAAGGATGCAAAGGAATTTTGGAGCCAAGTGGCAAGATTCCATGAAGACCCATCACCGGTCCAAGAAGAAGGGGAAGAAGAGGAATGCTCATCGGCTCAATCGGAGGAGACCGAAGAAGCAAGCACATCATCCTCACAAGCAAGTGAGGATTCAGAAGTTGATAGAGAATCAACATCCAGATCCGGATCAGAAGAGGAAGAAAAGGTGGAAGAAACCTCCACCTCTAGGATTGAGGGGGAGGATATTAGATCATCCTCAATGCCGGAGTAAGAAGAATATGAACCATCTACCTCCGGTCAAGAAGAGGAAGAAGTCTAAACTTCCACTACCCTAGGTAACTCAAACATTGTAGTTAAAATTAAAAATCATATAATATGTTTTAAGTGTAGGGAGCAAGAACACTACAAGAGTAAGTGTCCTAAAAGGGTCAAGAAGGCTCAATCGGCTCCAATGAGTAAAAGCAAGGAGCATGTGATTTGCTTCAAATGTCAATAAAAGGGGCACTATAGGAGTCAATGCCCTAGGGGGAAGAAAAAGAGCCAAGAAGGGGCATCACAAGTAGGGGGAGCCTCTAAGGCAAACCCTAAGGTAAAATTTATTAATTCTCATTCATTAAATTATAGGCAAAATCATGCTAGAAATAATTGTAGTAATCTTGCTATTACTCATGAACAAAAACATGCTAGGAATAATAGGTTTTATTGTTTAGGAGCTAAGCATGTCCACATTAGGAATAAGGAGAAATTTAGGACTAATGTCCCTAAAACAATTTTACCTAAGGACAAACCTAGATCAAACAATTCTAGACCTATCCTTCCTAGGGAGACCATTAGGAAGATAGAAGATCACCTAGGCATCAACCCTAAATGGATTAGACATATGCCTAGAAATAAAAATATCTTAAGAGTTAATGAAAAATCAAAAATTGAGATATTAGAAAAGGAAAATCAAGTCTTGAGGTCAAGGCTTGAGAAAATGGAAAAGACCTTTAGGAATATACAAAATCAATTTAGGGGGTCAAATGGTCAAAGTCAAGGGCTTAGGAGACAAGGGTCAACCAAGGGCAAAAAAGGTTTAGGTCACAAACCTAAGCCCAAGGAGACCTACCATAGTGTTCCATTCAATTATGGAACTCAAGTTAGGTCTAGGAAAACTAAGGTCACTAGGGAAGTCATCCCTAAGGTTGACCAAGGTAGGTGCCTAGTGGCTAGGGTTTCAAGGAAACCTAGGGAAGCAACTAAGAAGGTCAAAGGGGGAGTTACCTCTAGAGTTGACCTAGGCAAGACTCAAATGACCAAGGCTTCTAAGCCTAGGAGGGTCATTAGGAGGGTATCTAGGGAAGTTATCCCTAGTGAATACCTAATTAACCCAAGGAGCTCTAATAGATATTGGGTTCCTAAGAGCGTGATCGATTCACGCTAAATGGGTTTAGGTGTGCCAACCTTGAATGGATGGATAATTAACCTAACCATAGTAAATGTGACACTTTAGGTCATTTTCAAGGCTATGGATACCTTGGAAATAGGTTTGAATTTAAATCCTAAAGGTTTTTAGGATGTGCCAATATAATTTATGGAAGTTGAAAAATCAATCAAATTGACACAATTTAGGTTTAGAGGTTGAGGTGTGCCATTTGGGTTTTTGGCACACTTGGGGACTTAGTAGTAATATGACAAAATGGATTTAATAATAACAAATGACAACAAATATTAAAATTTAGGTATTATATACCTTTACTTTTTATTTGCCATGCTTAATTTTCCATATACCATGTCATGACATCATATCTACTTTTAATTATATAATATGTCATGATCATGCTTAGGATTAAGGTTAAATGTCATGTATGCTTAGATTCCATTTTATGCCATGACATCATGATTATGAGCACATGCTTATTTATATCATCATTAATGCCATAATCATTCATGCATTTAATAAAAATTGAGTTAAGGATAATTGACATGACTTGAAGTCCCATGTATAAGGGAATCAAGTAGAGTTGCCCTAAAAAATGCATGAAACCCTAGTTTAGGATGAACAAAACCCACATCTCATATTACATTGACATGTATGTGTATTGATACACCCTAGATACATGTGAGATGCTAGGATATGAGTTAAGTTCAAGGTGTATAGTTTTTGCATCTAGATGAACTCAAACTCATCTTATATTATTTATGGATCATTGGGAAAGCTTATGTTCAAGCCATGTACATTGAGCCCAAAGAACATGATCCAATATAAGATTTTAAAATAATTTTAAAATCATTTTAAAAAACCTTGATGCAATATATCTTTTGATAGAAGTCACCATTGATGATGTTGATACAAAGTGAGCCCAAACATTGAAGTTTTTCTTCACTTTTGAACTTTGTATTAATTTCACTATTTTATGGGTAAATTATTTTTCAAACATTTTTCACCCATTGTATTTGTTATAAGTATTATACGTATAAATTTTTATGATTTTTTAAATTACGTATATTTACTTATGAATTTTTGAAATTCGATTTGATGAGTTTAAGTTAATCATGCTAAAGGAAAATTTTAGCATGTCTTAAGGGGGAGTTGCATGTTTAAGGGGGAGTCTTTATACTCATGTTATTTACATGCTTTCTTGCCTTATGTATTTGTGCTAATGTTTTTACCTAACTTAAACGGATTGCCACACATTAAAAAAGGGGAGATTGTTAGGGCAATCAACCCATGTGATGAGGTTTTGATGTGTGTGGCAAAGGGTTTAAGTTAGGATTGTTATGGATTTGATATGTGCATTGAAGTCATGCAGGACTTAGTAATTCACACATGGATGATAGCATTGGCAAGTTCACTAGGCTTGGGGTCCTTGAGTTAGTGAAGGATGACATTGCAAAGTCATGCGCTTGGTGCATCCGAGGGACCACCGGACGCAGAGTGAATGGAGTGAGGCCCAAGGGAAGCATACTTCGAGGGCAAGAGACACGAAGGATGGCATTGCGAAGCCATCGCTTGGTGCATCCGAGGGACGCAGGCCGAGGGAAGAGAGCTTCAGTGGGGAACTCCATGAGTGGATGAGGTGGACTTGACCAAGTGGCTAAGACTGAGTGTCGGAGGCTCAAACGTGGTGTTTGAGGATTTACTCGACAGTCGAATGCTCAAACAACTTGGTGTTTGAGGTTTTACCCGACATCAATCGACTGGTATAGGTACCAGTCGACTACTCTAGGTCAATTGGACTCGATTGGTGTTCGACTAACCAGGTTCTGGCCAAATTTTTTCTAATTTTATTATTTTTTCTTTTTCTTTTAAAAAAGAAAGAAATAAAACACCGAAGATGATGAGCATGGCAGTCGACTGTTGACTGTCAGAGTCGACTACCAGAGTTGATTTCGGGTAAACAAGGATGTTTAGCCCACGTTTCAGCTATGTTAGGGTTCCCTAACTGCTCCTAACCCTAGGATATACTTTGGGAAGCATTAGAAAGGGTGAAAATTCATTGGATATGGATTAGGAGAGTTGTTAGGGTGTGTATCAATTTTAAGGTGTGGGAAAGTTCAATGTTGAACTTTTAACCTTATTTTTGATGGTTTAGTGTTCCTATTGGCTTAGGGACTCTCCAAGGACATTGTTGGTGCATTGATCAAGGGGGAGCAAGCCTTTAGGGGGAGGTATCCATCATGGGATGATGGATGTATTTTTCCTCATAAGAGGGAAGAGTTGGGAATTTGAGATACCCAATTTAAAAATTGAGAGTGTGTGTAGGATTGATTCTCTTAAGTGATATGAGACTTATCATTAGGAAGAGCGAAGGCATCCTAGGTGCTTTTGGACCAAGAGGGAGATTGTAAGATCTCATTGGGATATGAGACATTGACCTCCTTGGGAGAACCTTTTTGATGTATGTCAAAAAGGGGGAGAATGTTAGAATTACCAATTTGAGAAAATTGGTAAGGAAATTTGAGTTAGGGGCCTAACTCAAGGGTGTTTTTGTCAAACATCAAAAAGGGAGAGATTGTTGGTGCAATCGGCCCAGGTCACGATTAACCAGACTCGAGTAGTGTTTTAATGTTTGACATTGATGTCTGACAATGTGTTGGTACAATCGACCCAGGTCATACTTGATGTTTGATGATGGTTTGACCATTGTCATGGGAAAAGTCCAAGTCTTGTGTACTTGGCATGGAAAGTCCAAGCATGAGTCTTGGCATGGAAAGTCCAACATAGGTTGGCAAGGGAAAGTCTAAGCTTGAGTCTTGGCAATTGGAAAGTCCAAGGGGAATATTAGCGACGTAAAGTCCAAGCTGGAGTCTTGGCAGCATAAGTCCAATGGTTGGCGGCGTAAAGTCCAAGCGGGAGTCTTGGCAATATAAGCCCAATGTGCCTTGGCGGTGTAGACCACATTAGCATGACAATAGCTTATGGAAGCACCTGAAGGCTAGCGTATCGATGAACAAGTCATGGATGACTTGGAGGGATCCGATAGGCATGAGACTGACGGAGGTGGTTAGAAGGCTTAGGTCTAGGCTAAGGGTGGTCTAGCAAGTATGAGGAAATCATACTTGGGGTAAAACCTCATGTTTGAGGTGTATCAATCGACTAATGTGAGTTGACCGGAGTTATTTGCCAGAAATGGCACTTGATTGGTGATAGCATTGAGCTTGATCATTCTTGGCCTAAGCGATCGAGATCGAGATCGATCGTGCTAGTTGGAATTGGGCACGTGAAGATTCGAAGTCATTTTAGGGTTTGGCAGTCGATTGAAGGCTCGATCAGTCGACTGATGGGCATGATCAGTCGACTGATGGTCTATCCGTTGGACTTATCCGACGTGGTTTATGTTGTCACGCCCCAAGAGGGGGTACTTGTCCGAAAATCGGATAGCACCTCCCCTGTACTGCGGACAATTGAAACCTGTATACAAGGCCCACACGACCCACTATACAACGGCTAACATGGCCGGAACATAAAACACAATACAAATAGTATATGGTCTCAGGCCAACAACCCAAAGTACATACGAAGCCTAAAACTACTAGACTCACCTCTTCTGCCATCTGAGCAGGAATATACAACCACACACATAACCAAAACAACTCGAACAAAAAGTCCATAAGGACATAATCAAATACGGCCAAATAACCACGAGTATAAAATACTACAAGTTTGAAACATAGAGTACTAGAGATAAAAAAAATACAGAAGCCTGAAAAAAAAACAAATAACGGAGTCGTCAGATAAGGGGACTGGCAACTGGACCCTCCGAAAGGCATCATCCTGAAATAAATAGATATCAACGGAGTGAGTAAAACTCAGCGGATATCTAATAGTCATGCATAGTAAACTATAAGTAGCAATAATAATCATGCTGGTACAGTATTCCGACAATAAACAAAACAATACATAAACATACCTAAAACTGTACATACCAGAATCACCTAAGCTGACATAAGATACATCCATATAAGCAAATGTAAAATCACCAAAACAAACTACAAAATACCTCTTGTATGTGCATGACAATCATATGCAACCACCAAAAGTGCAACAATCAATGCATATAGGAAAAACATATGCACATGATGCAATCACCTGTGTCACCCCTGACGCCAATCAAGCCACCGACATGTCATGTGTGTCGACCGAGTGGGTAGGGCTGTGACAACTGTGCACTCTGTCGTCACTACACCTATGTGACCGAGTGGATAGGAAGCTAGCGGAGTATCACCCTCCTACCCCATGTATGTATATGGGGGACATCACCTCGTCTCATCTCCTTGTCTCATGACAAAGAAGGGATCCCTGTCTGCTACCACGTCACAATACCAATAACCTGAGCGATCACCGTGGAGCCCTGACAGAGCAACTACACACACTCACCTGAAATACCACTAACTCATGAGTGGTTGTGTGTGTAGATAATGTAATTGATGATGGGCTCAACTACTAAGTAGCATCACCTACTACTGAGGAGCCGATGATCGCCAATCATGCAATAATGCAAGATGGTGCATGCCACTAATGCACGATACATCTGTCAATCCATGGCTACCTATGGTATGTGCCAATAGGAGCCCATATCAAATAACCTAAGTACATAAGTCTATGTACACATGCAAGGTATATCCATTATTCATTCAATGCCCAGTATGTAAGGTATGTCACTACTCTAGTGCCAAATAAACAAATGACAAGTATCAAAGTGATAGAGCATCAATATAATAAACATATGAAAAAGGATACAACACGTACTAGGAAGTGACATACCAGGGCAGTTAAAAGCATAGAAAACTATTACTAGCTATAGTAAACGATGCACAACAATATGACAATATATAAAAGAAGATAAGTCAAAGATACCCGCCTACTATGAAGAATGTCAACTGTCTCTACGCCCGTGGGCCTGTCTCGTGATCGAAATCTGCATATAACATGATTACCATCAAATCCAAGCACACGACAACGTGCTAAATTACTACCATATAGTTTATATATTCACATCCTTTTATCGAATACGAACTAGAAACCCCCACTTGTACCTTTAACACCTTAATTAAACCCACTGTTTCAAGTAGCAAATCTGCTAACCTACACATTCGATTCCATACATAATTACATAACCGATCAACATCACACCGAAATCAACAACACAACCAACTATAGGTCACTAACAACTAACTCACACCCAACCCATCACACACACATCTATCCACCACCATTATAGCCTTCACTGCACACAATTTCACCCACACAACAACACACACAATCATGCATAGCCGTTCAACACTCCAATTCAAATAGCTATCAACCACTTAAATCTTTCATTCACTGCTCCATCACAAGCACAGCTCGAACACAGAACACACGGTAGCCCCTCTATCGATAGGAAAAACCCACTCACAAATCACACAACCTAAATTTAGCAATTTACGGCTAAAAGAGAGGGGATAGAACAAGCTTACCAGCCTTGCACTCCACCGGCAGCCAATCCTTCCCAATTCCACAGTCCACCGGAAAAAACGTCGCTGCCCTAAATCACAAATCGACTCAACCAAGGAAAAATTCCATTTTGAACATAGATCTCATCCAAAGCAAGAAGAAGACACTGCCTCATCTTGCTCCGGCGACCACCGACCGTAAAACCCCCCTCAATCCGGCGGCTCTGCTCAGTACAGTGCCCCTAGCCACTGCCAACCATCGCTTGCTTCAACTAAGATCTCAGCCCCTGATCTGAACCAGGTGTAGACGTCGCCAATGCAACTCCCAGCCACGTGCGCTCGCCGTCGGCTCGTCCGTGGGAGCTGTCAAGGGGTAGCCAGCCGTCGCTTGCCGAAGGGAGGATGAGTTGTGCGAGAAGTAGAGGTATAAGGAGGTTGGCCGAGAAATGGAGATGCGGCGCTCGACGCGGGGGAGAAGGCGACGACAGCGGTTTGAGCTCACAAGAAGGATCGACGACAGATCGGGCGATGCAAGAAGAGAAGAATCGGGCACGATAGAGAAAGAGGGGTCGGGGAAAATAGGAATAGTAAACCTTGGTTTATAATTTAGGTTAATTAAACCTATTAAATAATCTAAACATGCCCTTTAAAAGTCCATTTTTCTTATCCCCGTAAATATCCCATACAAGCCCCGTTTAATTCCAGAAAAATTCCTGGAAAATTACCTAAGATAATTTCTCAATTAATAATGGATATTTTTATTTTTCGGTATCTCACATTCTCCCCCACTAATAAAAATTTGATCCTCAAATTTTCCACTCCAATGTATAATGAGTAAGAGATAGCACCCTTAAGTAGCACAAGTACTAAAAGTATATTTCACGTATCTTAAGTAAACAGGTGGGGGGTATTGAGCTCTGATCTTTTCCTCAATCTCCCAAGTATTTTCCTCATCGGTGTGGTGACTCCTCCCGACTTTAATAAGTCGCATAATCTTATTCCACAACTGTCGTTCTTTGTGATCCAGAATTCGTACCGGAACCTCTTCGTAAGTAGCATTAGATTGAATGGAACCTGACACATCTGACAGAATATGTGTAAGGTCTGGCACATACTTCCTCAGTATGGACACATGAAACACATTATGAATACTAGCCAAGGAGGGTTGTAGCACTAGGCGGTAAGCGACTGCTCCGATCCTCTCCAAAATCTCGAAAGGACTAATGTACCTTGGAGCTAGCTTACCACGGAGGCCAAATCTCTTCACCTCTTTCGTGGGTGAGACTCGCAAGAATACATGGTCACCAATAGAGAACTCCAGAGGTCTCCATCTCCGATTGACATAACTCTTCTGACGATCCTGCGCCTCTGCCATCCTTCGTCTGATAGTACGGACCAACTTAGCCTCATGCCGTGCTCTATGGGGTCCTAGCAACTGGGCCTCCCCAACCTCCTCCTAGAGGGTGGGTGTCCGACACTGGCTACCATACAATGCTTCAAACGGTACCATTTGGATAGCCGAAAGATAGTTGTTGTTGTAGGCAAATTCCACTAATGCCAAGTGGTCCTCCCAACTGCCCCCGAAATCCATAACGCAGGACCTCAACAAGTTCTCTAGAGTTTGAATGGTCCGCTCAGACTATCCATCTGTCTGCGAATTGAATGTTGTACTAAAACGGAGCTGTGTGCCTAAGGCCTGCTGTAGACTCTGACAGAACCGGGACGTGAACCGGGGATCTCTATCTGATATAATGCTCAAAGGAAAACCAAGTAATCTGATGATCTCCCGACAATATAACTCTGCCATACGATCCAGAGAGTCGGTCTTTCGAATCGCTAAGAAGTGTACGGATTTAGTTAATTGGTCAACGACTACCCAAATCGCATCATGGCCTCATCGTGTCCTAGGTAGACCCACCACAAAAACCATGGTAATGTGATCCCACTTCCACTCGGGAATAGGAATCCTCTGAAGTAGTTTGGCTGATCTCTGGTGCTCAACCTTCACCTGTTGACAAACTAGACATCTAGCTACACAGTCTGTGATGTCTTTCTTCATGTCGTTCCACCAATACAAACACCCTAAATCTCGATACATGCGGGTTCCACCTGGGTGGATCACAAATCGAGAACGATGAGCCTCCTGAAGTAACTCCTTCATGATCGGGTGAGCCTGAGGTACGCATAATTTACCCCGGAAATAAATAATACCCTCGTCATCTCGGGTGAACTCAGTCTGCTATCCAGAGGTTATCTGGCTGCCAATGAACTGTAAGTGTTGATCATCGGCATGAGCCTCTTGGACTCTCGTCCTGATAGATGACTGAGAAACCATGGTAACAAGAATGCCCTGCTCTGTCGGTCCCTGCTCCTCAAGGCCCAACTCAGAGAAACCCTGAATCAAATTCATGACTAAAACTCGGTAGCAAGCTAAAGTCCTTCGAGACTTCTGGCTAAGTGCATCGACAACCAATTTGGCTTTCCCCAGGTGGTTAAGTCTAGGGTTCCAACCCTTCTAACATGAATGCTTATCAAGCCGATAAGATCATAAATCTACTCATAAACACGTCAAGACGTTTAAGTCTAAATTATATCATTTCTACCAATTCAATCATGCATGCTACAACATGCTACCACGAACATGTCTCGTGGGTAGTCAAAGTGTATAATTATTTAGTTATCGACTGCACGCAACAACATGCTACCACGAATAGGTCTCGTGGGCAGTCAGAGTGTATAACTATCTAGTTATCAACTGCATGCAACAACATACTACCACGAACATATCTCATGGGCAGTCAGAGTGTATAACTATCTAGTTATTGACTGCACGCAACAACATGCTACCACGAACATGTCTCGTGGGCAGTCGATTATCCTAGGGTGTTAAGCCTAGGGTTATCCAATACATCTAGCATAGAACGTCTATCAAAGTCGATAAAAAAATCATCGATCTACAAATAAGTACATCGAGGTTATTACGCCTAGGGTTCCAACAACGTTGTTTAATTCCTGAGATCCGCTCCTACGACATGACCTCATCTAAATTATACTATCTACTAGTCTCAATCATGGTATCAACCGTGACAATACATAACCAAATAAGCATTTAACCATGATGTCCAATAATAACAGCAAAAACATACTAATAGAAATCAATGACTGAAATTAGTTAAGGTATAACTAAAGGGGGCATGCCAGTATGAAGTCTAGACAATACTAAATAGAGCATCAAGTGCAAATACACTATAAACCAAGTAAGCAATGTAATCATATCACCATGCAATAAAATCTAGAGAGTCAAAGGACCAATATATACCTTCTAAGCATTTGTCTCAATAATCTAGGTTCCCTTCGGTGGTAGCTAATGGTACAGTCATAATCCTTCAGGAACTCCATCCATCTTCTCTATCGGAGATTGAGTTCCTTCTGAATAAATAGATATTTGAGACTTTTATGATCAGTGAGAATCTCAAATGTAATACCATACAGATGATGCCTCCAAATCTTCAAGGCAAAGATAATAGCAGCTAACTCTAGATAATGTACTGGGTAGTTTTTCTCATGCTCCTTCAACTAGCGAGAAGCATATGAGACCACCCTACCATGCTGCATCAGTACTGCGCCTAAACCCTGGAGAGACGCATCGGTGTAAAGGACAAAATTGTCGTCCCTTGATGGCAATACCAGAATCGGTGTTGACACCAGTCTCTCCTTCGACTCCTGAAAGCTGGTCCTGTAGGCCTCTGACCATGTGAACTTCACGCCCTTCCTGGTAAGGCATGTCAACGACATAGAAATGCTCGAGAAACCCTCAACAAACTATTTGTAGTATCCGGCTAAGCCCAAGAAATTGCGAACCTCCTGAACCAATTTTGGCTTCTCCCAACTGGTAACAGTCTCGATCTTCTGGGGGTCAACTGAAATGCCTTTTCTAGAAATCACATGTCCTAGAAAACCGACTAAGGGTAACCAGACCACACATTTACTGAACTTTGCATATAGTTTCTTCTATCGAAGCCTATCCAGAACAATGTGAAGATGTTGTGCGTGTTCCTCTTTGGAACGGGAATAGACCAGAATGTCGTCAATAAAGACAATGACAAACCGATCTAGGAAATCCATAAACTCACGGTTCATCAAGTCCATGAATACTGCCGGAGCATTGGTAAGCCCAAATGGCATTACCAAAAACTCATAGTGCCCATATCTGGTACGGAATGCTGTCTTATGAACGTCCGAATCTCTGAACCTTAGCTGATGATACCCGGACCGCAGATCAATCTTAGAATTCACTGACGTATGTACACATGCCAATCCATGGCTACCTATGGTATGTGCCAATAGGAGCTCATATCAAATAACCTAAGTACATAAGTTTATGTACAAATGCAAGGTATATCCATTATTCATTCAATGCCTAGTATGTAAGGTATGTCACTACTCTAGTGCCAAATAAACAAATTACAAGTATCAAAGTGATAGAGCATCAATATAATAAGCATATGAAAAAGGCTACAACACGTACTTGGTAGTGACAAACCAGGGCAGTTAAAAGTATAGAAAACTATTACTAGTTATAGTAAACGATGCACAACAATATGACAATATCTAAAAGAAGATAAGTCAAAGATACCCACCTGCTATGAAGAATGTCAACTGTCTCTACGCCTGTGGACCTGTCTCGTGATCGAAACCTACATATAACATGATTACCATTAAATCCAAGCACACGACAACGTGCTAAATTACTACCTGTTGGGAGTTGCTTCGGAGGCTCATTGGCTCCCATGTCCCTGGATTAAAATTTTCACTAATGAAAGAATTAATCCGGATGGGATGAGCTTCCTTAGCACAACCAATTCGTCGTCGTGCTAACAACTTGAGTGGTCGCTTGAACAAACTAGTTGTTCAAGCAACACAACTCTTCTAGTTGGTTAGCCGCGGAAGAGACGACGGACGGATCGCCGGTTTTTGTGTTTGTCTTCGGGGTCCATGATTATACAATATATTTACTAATTCATACATGTATAATCAACAAATAAAAGATCATGCTCAGATCTGAAAATAAAGTTGCAAAACTTTATACCTTACGATCTTCTACCGTATGTCCTATCCTTCTCGTGGACTACGTGTGGACGAAGATCCTCCACGAGTAGAAGCCTTCTAGATCGCGTTCTTCTCTACCTTGTCCGCAGCGAACAAAGAGAAGAACCAACAAATACCTATCCTTTCTAGAATCGGCCACCAAATTAGGGAATTTGGTGCAACCGCCGGCCAAGGAGCAAGTGCCAACTTGAAGAAGGGTTGCGCGCCACCAAAGAGAAAGGGAGGAAGATGAGCGCCGGCCACCAATGGAAGGAGAACCGACCAAGGAATAAGAGAGTGGCCAATAAGATGGGCGCCGCCAAGCCTTGATGGAAGAAGGTTGCCGCAATTAGATGGAGGAAGAAGGTTGCCGCCAAACCCTAGCTCCCAAACCCTAGCCGCCCACTTTTTGGAAAAGCCAAACCCTAACTCTCAATCAATATCTTGCCGCCTAAGCCCCTATTTATAGAATTGGGCTTAAGCCTCCTTTAATCTCCACCGTCGGATCTAGGGATTTAATCTCCACCGTCGGATCTAGGGTTTTATCCCAACCGTCGGATCTAGAGTTTCATCCCAACCGTCGGATCTAGGATTTCATCCCAACCGTCGGATCTAGGGTTTCATCCCAACCGTCGGATCTAGGGTTTTATCCCAACCGTCGGATCTAGGGATTTAATCCCAACCGTCGATTCTAGGGTTTCATCCTAACCATCGGATCTAGGGATTTAATCCCAACCGTTGGTTCTAGGTTTTGTTTTACATTCTTGGATCTAGACTTCACAAGGATTATATTAGGCTACGATAGGGACCATAAGGAGGAGTTGGATCTTGGCCACCCGATGGATCGGAACCACACAAACTTGATCCATCAATGATGTTCCATTCCACAAGAGGATCATCATTGAACTACCTCACCAACCCCCATAAATTAATATGGGCTCCATATATTATTTGTACATTCATCTCCCCATGTTTAAGATATCGAATGTCCGTCAATTAATTGATTTACTGGCCATCAATTAATTAACATCTAATTCCTCGAGTAGTACCACTCAACCTTATCATCATGTTGACTAAGTCAACCAGCTGGGTTTACATGATGAACCTTATGAGCTCCTCAAGGGGACATCATCAACCTAATATATAGGACACGGTTTCCTCCTATAATCAACAGCACACCATGTAAATAATATTATTTCCCAACTTACCGGGCATATTGATTCAATCCATCTAAATCTCACCCACTGGTAAATCAAAGAAATAAATAATAAGTACATGTGCCCGTTATTATATCGGGATTAAGAGAATGTACAACATAATATCCGAGGTCCGATTCAATTATGTAGTCAGTACTAAATTGAATCACCTCTATGTCGGTCTTGCTCAATACACCTAAGTGTACTAGTGTAACTCTCTGTTCAAGACAAAACAATACCAAGCTACACTACAACCATGCCAATGGTTTGTCCAAAACCATCTTGGTTGTGAGCCTCTACTTATATTTTACAAGGAACTGATAACATGATCTTCTGTGCCACACCAAGCACCATGTTATCTACAATGTAAAATATTAGACAATATGCACACATATAATAAATATATAAAGTGCAAACAATGATCATGTGATTCTTATTTCAAAATAAAATGTTCATACAAAAAGAGCTGGGCTTTCAGTATACATTCCAACAATCTGCCACTTATACTAAAAGATTATGCCCTCATCACTCTGCCATACATCTGATCCCCATGTCCTCCACATGCCTATCAAACGCTTTCGCTGGAAGGGCCTTAGTGAATGGATCCGCCAGGTTATCCTATGATGCAATCTTGGCGACAACAACTTCTCCTCGCTTTATGATCTCTCGTATAAGGTGGTACTTGCGCTCTATGTGTTTACTCGCCTTATGGGCTCGTGGTTCCTTCGAGTTTGCAACTGCACCACTGTTATCACAATAAATTGTGATAGTTCTGGGCAAACCAGGAATCACATCCAAGTCCATCAAGAAGTTCCTGAGCCATACAGCTTCCTTGGCTGCCTCAAAGGCTGCCACATACTCAGCTTCCATGGTAGAGTCCGCCACGCATTTCTGCTTAACACTCCTCCATACTATGGCTCCACCTCCAAAAGTAAACACAAACCCCGAGGTAGACTTACTCTTGTCCCTATCTGATTGGAAATCCGAATCCGTGTAACCCACAGGGACTAATTGATCTGCCCGGTAAACCAGCATATAATCCCTAGTCCTTCTCAGGTACTTTAATATATGCTTTACTGCAGTCCAATGTCCGTGTCTAGGATTACTCTGATATCTGCTAACCATGCTCACGGTAAAGCAGATATCCGGTCTCGTACATAGCATAGCATACATAAGGCTTCCTACTGCCGAAGCATAAGGAACCGCCTTCATGTCCTCTATCTCCTTTGATGTTTTGGGACACATCTTTTTAGATAAAGGAACTCCATGCCTAAAAGGTAGAAAACCTTTCTTGGAGTTCTGCATGCTAAAACGAGCAAGGATAGTGTCAATGTATGAAGCTTGAGATAAGCACAACATCCTTTTCTTGCGATCCCTTATAACTTTGATCCCAAGGATGTGTCCCACTTCTCCCAAGTCCTTCATGTCAAACTGTTTGGACAACCATACCCTTACGTCTGATAACACTTTGATATTGTTGCCAACTAACAAAATGTCATCTACGTATAGTACAAGAAACACCACTACGTTTCCGTCACATCTCTTGTATACACAAGGTTCATCCGGACTTTGAATAAATCCATATGACTGGATTACCTCATCAAAGCGGATGTTCCAAGATCTAGAAGCTTGCTTCAATCCATAAATGGACCGATTAAGCTTACATACAAGATGCTCTTTGCCTTTAGCAATGAATCCCTCTGGTTACCGCATATAGATGTTCTCCTCAAGACTTCCGTTAAGGAAAGCTGTCTTGACATCCATCTGCCAAATCTCATAATCCATATGAGTAGCTATAGATAAGAGAATCCGGATAGACTTAAGCATAACTACCGGTGAAAAGGTCTCCTCATAATCGATACCCTCTTTCTGAGTATACCCTTTCGCAACAAGCCTAGCTTTGAAGGTCTCAACCTTCCCATCTACTCCTCTCTTTCTCTTGTAGATCCACTTGCATCCAATGGTTTTTACACCATCGGGTGGTTCTACTAGCTCCCAGACCTGATTAGAATCCATAGATTCTATCTCTGAATTCATCGCTCTTTGCCAAGATACCGCATCTCTATCTTGGATTGCGTCGTCATACATCCAGGGATCAGGTTCATGTTCACCAGGGACTAAGTCCGAAGACTCTCCCAAAAACATGAATCTCTCGGGTTGTCTAACAACCCTCCCACTACGACGAGGTGTCTCCTGTGTATGCTCTGTGACACGCGGTGCAGTGACTTGTGGTGTCTCCTCTTGTACCGATGGTACTGAAGTCGGGACTTCCCCTATTAACTCCTCAAGAACAATCCTACTCTTGGGCTTGTGGTTCATTACATAATCCTCCTCTAGAAATCTGGCGTTCGTGCTAACGATCACCCTATGATCTCTAGGATTATAAAACAAACCACCTTTCGTTCCCTTAGGGTAGCCAACAAACATGCACACTTCTGTACGAGGTTCCAACTTACCAGCATCAGCCTTCAGCACATGTGCTGGACTCCCCCATATCCGAATATGTCTCAGACTAGGCTTTCGCCCAGTCCACAATTCTACAGGGGTAGAAGGTACTGATTTAGATGGAACCAAGTTCAGAGTGTACATTGCCGTATCCAGTGCATACCCCCAGAACGAAACAGGTAACTCAGAATAACTCATCATCAATCTGACCATCTCCATAAGAGTCCTATTCCTTCGCTCCGCTACACCATTCTGCTAGGGTGTGCCAGGTGCAGACAATTGGGATTGAATCCCAGCCTCTGATAAGTAATTCCTAAACTCTCCCAAGAGGTACTCGCCACCATGATCAGATCGTAATGTCTTGATACTTTTACCTTGACGGTTCTCCACATCAGCCTTGAATTCTTTGAACCTGTCAAAGCATTCAGACTTGCGGCGCATCAAGTAAATGTATCCATATCTTGAATAATCATCTATAAAAGAGACGAAATATTCAAAACCACCTCTTGCCTGGATAGACATAGGACCGCACAAATCAGAATGAACCAATTCTAACACATCTTTGGCTCTATACCCCTTGGCCTTGAAAGGCCTCTTGGTCATTTTACCTTCTAAGCATGATTCGCAGGTTGGGAGATCCTCCACCACTAATGAACCCAAAGGTCCATCAGCTATCAACCTTTGAATTCTACTTAGGTTAATATGACCAAGCCTTAGATGCCAAAGATATGTTAGGTTCATCTGCGAAGGTTCTTTTCTCTTATTAGATTTAGAAGATGAGTTATTTACTTCTATATGCATCGTGGGAGTTTTCGGTTCAAGAGTATATAAATTGCCAACCAATGTACCAGAACAGATAATCTCCCTATTCCTTTTTATAACCACTTTGTCATTAAAAGAAACAGAATATCCATCCATAAATAATTTAGAAACTGAAATTAAATTCTTTCTAAAAGTAAGTACATAAAGATAATTTCTCAAAACCAAAACTTTATTCCTATCAAAAGATAAATAAACGTCTCCCACTGCAATAGCCGCCACCTTTGAAGCATTGCCCATGAAGACGGTAATCTCTCCCTTAGCTAGTCGTCAGGTTTCCTGGAACCCCTGCAAAGTATTGCAGACATGATCAGTGGCTCCTGTATCTACACACCAGGCACTGGTAGATAACACCGCTAAACATGTTTCAACAACTAAACAAGAAGATATACCTTACGCCTTCTAATGTCGATGCACAAGTGAAGCACTTGCCTTTCAAACTTCTTCACTCTGCACGAGGTCCCACTGCCACTTTCTTCGCTCCACCTTGCTTCTTCTTCTTCTTACCTTTCGGTTTAGAGGAAGAAACCTTCTGAGCGACCATGGCTTGAGCACTTTGACGAAAAAGCCCCTCTGCCGCCTGGAGTTCTGTCAGAAGCTCCGCCAATGAATACAACCTCTTGTTCATGTTGTAGTTGAGGCGGAACTGCTAAAAACTCCTAGGCAGAGACTAGAGAATGATATCGACCTGGGTTTCCCCATCGATCTCAGCTCCGAGGACTTCCATCTCATTAAGATGAGCCATCATCTTGAGAACATGATCCCTAACGGGTGTTCCCTCGATCATGGTGGTCGTCATCAAGTTTCTCATTACCTCCTGTCTAGCCGCCCTACTCTGATGTCCGAAAAGTTCCTTGAGATTGAACATCATGTCATAAGCTGTGGCTATGGCCTGATGCTGATGTTGCAGCACATTTGACATAGATGCCAAAATGTAACACCGCGCCATTTCATCTGCCTTGACCCATTTCTTATAACGTTCTTTCTCCTTTTCATCAGAGTCATCGGAGGGCTTAGGAGGACAGACCTCGAAGAGTACAAATTTGTACTCCTCCGCAGTTAAGACAATATCTAGGTTTCTTTTCCAATCAATGTAGTTTGGACCAGTAAGTTTGTTTTCTTTTAAAATCACAGCAAGTGGGTTGAAAGCCATTTGAAAATCCTAAAAAACACAATGATCAAAATATTAGATTTCAAATATTATTGATTCCTCAAAACAATAAAATCCCGAAATCAACCAACACCTCAAATCACCGAGAATATCGCATGCCACGCTGTGTGGACGTATACGAATTCTACATTTGTAAGAGGAGGTTTTACCCATTAATTTTATTATCTTGTCAACCTTACCTTTTGACAAATAAAATTAATAGTATCTTTTTCTTTGGCCCTACAAATAAAAGCAGTGACTCCGATGGGGAAGATACTTCTATTTGCATCTAAGTGTGCACCATTACACGATACTAAGGGAATTATTTCGGATTATGTGCCTTACCGCTGTGGAAGTACACATGCTCCTAGATAATTTCCTATAACCATTATTTGACCTAGTGATATGCAAACAAACCCGTCCGCAGGGAGGAAGGCACTCAGAGCCAACACACAAGTTTGTTGCATCACACGTCAAATTGTAATGGAGGCCGCGAGAATTAATTAAAATGTCCATCTCCCACTTAGTTAATTGAAAATGAGGAATTTTAAAACATACACAACATGCATATAAAATAAATAAGCAATAAATATGGAAAAAACAGAATTTTTGCAACTATTATGGCATTGTCCTCCAATATGCGTCCCGTCGTGTCGCCACCTCGTCCGCTCCACATTTTCCCGTGCGCAAGTCACCAAAGATATCCGAGTCGAGATAAATCATTTTATTTACATCTATCGATCCTATACTCCACGAAGGAGTGTACAAATAATCTAGATCGAAAGTAAACTAAAATGAGCGGCTAAACAATGCCGTATTTAATTACAAAAATTAAATACTAATCTAGCCTCGTCAACCCCGAGGATTCAAATAATAAATATTTACACACATCCATTCACATACACACACATGGCCATAATAGTCGGATCTTATGCCTGCAACCAAAGAGTTAAACTACGTATATCCTACTATTATCCAGCACATATAATATATGAAAAAGTACATAAAAATTAATCGAATCCAAAACACACAAAATCGGAAACCGTGGCTCTGATACCACTTGTTGGGAGTCGCTTCGGAGCCTCATTGGCTCCCATGTCCCCGGATTAAAATTTTCACTAATGAAAGAATTAATCCGGATGGGATGAGCTTCCTTAGCACAACCAATTCGTCGTCGTGCTAACAACTTGAGCGGTCGCTTGAACAAACTAGTTGTTCAAGCAACACAACTCTTCTAGTTGGTTAGCCGCGGAAGAGACGACGGACGGATCGCCGGTTTTTGTGTTTGTCTTCGGGGTCCATGATTATACAATATATTTACTAATTCATACATGTATAATCAACAAATAAAAGATCATGCTCAGATCTGAAAATAAAGTTGCAAAACTTTATACCTTACGATCTTCTACCGTATGTCCTATCCTTCTCGTGGACTACGTGTGGACGAAGATCCTCCACGAGTAGAAGCCTTCTAGATCACGTTCTTCTCTACCTTGTCCGCAGCGAACAAAGAGAAGAACCAACAAATACCTATCCTTTCTAGAACCGGCCACCAAATTAAAGAATTTGGTGCAACCGCCGGCCAAGGAGCAAGTGGATGAAGCGCCGGCCAACTTGAAGAAGGGTTGCCACCGGCCACCAAAGAGAAAGGGAGGAAGATGAACGCCGGCCACCAATGGAAGGAGAACCGCCGGCCAAGGAATAAGAGAGTGGCTAATAAGATGGGCGCCGGCCAAGCCTTGATGGAAGAAGGTTAGGCGCCGGCAATTAGATGGAGGAAGAAGGTTGCCACCCAAACCCTAGCTCCCAAACCCTAGCTGCCCACTTTTTGGAAAAGCCAAACCCTAACTCTCAATCAATATCTTGCCGCCCAAGCCCAAGCCCCCTATTTATAGAATTGGGCTTAAGCCTCCTTTAATCTCCACCGTCGGATCTAGGGATTTAATCTCCACCATCGGATCTAGGGTTTTATCCCAATCGTCGGATCTAGAGTTTCATCCCAACCGTCGGATCTAGGATTTCATCCCAACCGTCAGATCTAGGGTTTCATCCCAACCGTCGGATCTAGGGTTTTATCCCAACCGTCGGATCTAGGGATTTAATCCCAACCGTCGATTCTAGGGTTTCATCCTAACCATCGGATCTAGGGGGATTTAATCCCAACCGTTGGTTCTAGGTTTTGTTTTACATTCTTGGATCTAGACTTCACAAGGATTATATTAGGCTACGATAGGGACCATAAGGAGGAGTTGGATCTTGGCCACCCGATGGATCGGAACCACACAAACTTGATCCATCAATGATGTTCCATTCCACAAGAGGATCATCATTGAACTACCTCACCAACTCCCATAAATTAATATGGGCTCCATATATTATTTGTACATTCATCTCCCCGTGTTTAAGATATCGAATGTCCGTCAATTAATTGATTTACTGACCATCAATTAATTAACATCTAATTCCTCGAGTAGTACCACTCAACCTTATCATCATGTTGACTAAGTCAACCAGTTGGGTTTACATAATGAACCTTATGAGCTCCTCAAGGGGACATCATCAACCTAATATATAGGACACGGTTTCCTCCTATAATCAACGGCACACCATGTAAATAATATTATTTCCCAACTTACCGGGCATATTGATTTAATCCATCTAAATCTCACCCACTGGTAAATCAAAGAAATAAATACTAAGTACATGTGCCCGTTATTATATCGGGATTAAGAGCATGTACAACATAATATCCGAGGTCCGATTCAATTATGTAGTCAGTACTAAATTGAATCACCTCTATGTCGGTCCTGCTCAATACACCTAAGTGTACCAGTGTAACTCTCTGTTCAAGATAAAACAATACCAAGCTACACTACAACCATGCCAATGGTTTATCCAAAACCATCTTGGTTGTGAGCCTCTACTTATATTTTACAAGGAACTGATAACATGATCTTCTGTGCCACACCAAGCACCATGTTATCTACAATGTAAAATATTAGACAATATGCACACATATAATAAATATATAAAGTGCAAACAATGATCATGTGATTCTTATTTCAAAATAAAATGTTCATACAAAAAGAGCTAGGCTTTCAGTATACATTCCAACAATAGTTTCTATATTCGCATCCTTTTATCGAATACGAACTAGAAACCCCCACTTGTACCTTTAACACCTTAATTAATCCCACCGTTTCAAGTAGCAAATCCGCTAACCTACACATTTGATTCCATACATAATTATAGAATTGATCAACATCACACTGAAATCAACAACACAGCCAAGTATAGGTCACTAACAACTAACTCACACCCAACCCATCACACACACATCTATCCACCACCATTACAGCCTTCACTGCACACAATTTCACCCACACAACAACACACACAGTTGTGTACAACCGTTCAACACTCCAATTTAAATAGCTATCAACCACTTAAATCTTTCGTTCACTGCTCCATCACAAGCACAACCCGAACACAGAACACATGGCATCCCCTCTATCGATAGGAAAAACCCACTCCACAAATCACACAACCTAAATTTAGAAATTTATGGCTAAAAGAGAGGGGATAGAACAAGCTTACCAACCTTGCACTCCACTGGAAGCCAATCCTTCCCAATTCCATAGTCCGTCAAAAAAAAACATCGCTGCCCTAAATCACAAATTGACTCAACCAAGGAAAAATTCCATTTTGAACTTAGATCTCGTCCAAAGCAAGAAGAAGACACTGCCTCACCTTGCTTCGGCGACCACCGACCGTAAAACCCCCCTCAATCCGGCCGCTTCGCTCAGTACAACGCCCCTAACCATTGCCAGCCATCGCCTGCTCCGGCCAAGATCTCAGCCCCTGATCTGAACCAGGTGTAGACGCCGCCGACACTACTCCTAGCCATGTGCACTCGCCGTCGGCTCGTCCATGGGAGCCGTCAAGGGGTAGCCGACCGCTGCTTGCCGAAGGGAGGACGTGTTGGGCGAGAAGTAGAGGTGTGAGGAAGCTGGCTGAGAAATGGAGATGCGGCGCTCGATGCGGGGGAGAAGGCGACGACGATGGTTTGAGCTCACGAGAAGGAACGGCGGTGGATCGGGCGATGTGAGAAGAGAAGAATCAGGCGTGGCGGAGAAAGAGCGGTCGAGGAAAATAGGAATAGTAAACCTAGGTTTATAACTTAGGTTAATTAAACCTATTAAATAATCTAAACAGACCCTTTAAAAGCCCATTTTTCTTATCCCCGTAAATATCCCGTACAAGCCTCATTTAATTCTAGAAAAATTCCTGAAAAATTACCTAAGATAATTTCTCAATTAATAATGGGTATTTTTATTTTCTGGTATCTTACACATTCCGTTGTGAGACAACGACTACAGGGGCAGTCGATTGATGGTCCTGATCAGTCGACTACTAGGTGGAATCCATCCCAAGGAGAAGCTTTAAAGGGAGCTTGTGGAGGAGGTTTTTTCCAATGGTTCTTTGAGGAGTTTTGGAGTGAATTGCTGGTGTAATTCGAGGTCTCCAAGTGTAATTCAATCAACCAAACAAGCAAGCTTCCAAAAGAATGATTGTAAAGTTTTCTTTGCATTCTTTTGTTGTATTTCATTGTAATAGCTTGTATTCATTTTTATTGTTGTAAGAGGTTTCCTCCACCCCCGGATTGTTCCAAGAAGGAGAGTTTATTGCTTAGTGGTGATTGGCATCGCTAGGGCTCGTTCGAGCTCAATCTGTGGAGTATGAACCATTCGATTCCGAACCACATTATATCGCTTGTCTCTTGTGCTTGTGTTATCTTTTATTATTGTTATTATTATTTCCACTACATTAACAAGTGTTTTAGAGATGAACGCGATCAAATTTTATCAAACAAAGCTGAATCACTATTCACCCCCTCTAGCGGGTGCATAGGTCCTAACAGGCCATGCATGAAACATTGACTGAACTGGTGGGACCCGACCCAAGGGGGCAGACCGGGCTAATAGGGGAAAGGTGTAGGATAGAAAAGATAAACTCTAGGACTTAAAGGAGACCAGATGAGCGACCCGGGGGGCAAGCCTAGGAACTGACTCGGGAAGTGAGTGGGGGATTGACTCGGGGAGTTTCGGAAGGCATGAGGTACTGGGTCTCATAGCCAGAGTGGGTTTAAGTATTAGTCTGACAAGGTAAAATAAGTAGTGTACACCTTGGTATGAATGAGCGAGGAGGATCTAGTTGAGACATAGACCGAGTCAATATTAGATTCAGTAAAGGAAGAGAGGGTGAAAAGTGAGGGCAGAATATTTCCTGAGGCAGTAGTTTATGAGAGTTTGCTATATGATATAACAAACTAGGACCCCACACAATATTTGCAGGAGTTTCCATTCCTTATTCTTCTAAAAGAATTATTCTCTAGGGAAGAGGATGAAGGGAAATTGCTTTCCCCTTCGGTCGCTTGTGCATGACGATCCTATCACACGTCCCCGGATTTAAAAAAATTAATCCAGATGAAGATGGATTACCCAAGCAACCGATCCATCATCGTGCTATTCGATTTGAGTGGTCGCTTGAACAAACTTGTTGTTCAAGCAACCTAACTCTTTTCCTTGATTAGCCACGGAATAGATGATGAATGGATCGCCAATTTTTGTGTTTATCATTGGGGTCCATGTTAATCAATAGCATACAAAATACAAAAGAACTAAAATCAAAGATTATACCTCTTGTTTTACCTCTTGATCTTCTATTGTATTCATATCCTCTTCTTGGATGTCGTGTGGGTGACGATCTTCCAAGAATCGAAGCCTCCTAGATCTCGTATCTTCCCTTCCTTGCTCGCTCCAAACAAAAGGAAGACAATCCTCCCTTCTTCTCCTATCTAGCACCGACCACCAAGCCTCCTTGCTTGGTTGTTGCCACCGGCAAAGGAGAGGGAGAGGAAGAGGTGCACCGACCCTAGGGGAAGCCAAAGCAAAACCCTAATCGACCCTAGGTGATGGAAAGAGTCACCGGCCAAGAGATGAGCTCTTGTTGTCGCCGACCCTTGGAGATGGGGAGGTGGCGCCACCCAAGGAGATGGGAAGGAGAAGAGAAGCCCTAAGTTGCCGCCACCTACAAGGAGAAGCCAAACCCTAGCCACCACTTCTTGTCGCCTTAGCCTCCCATGCCAACTCCAAAACCCTAGCACAACCTCAATTGTTTTTGTCGCCCAAGCCTCTCCCCCTTATTTATAGATCTAGGCTTCATGAGGTATTTATAATAGGCTACAATAGGGATCATGAGGAGGAGTTAGATCTTGGCCACCCAATGGATCCGAACCACACAAAACCTGATCCATTAATGATGATCCATTCCACTAGATGATTATCATTGATCTACCTCACCAACCCCCATAATTAAATATAGGCTCCACATATTATTTGTACAAAATATCTCCCCATGTTTAAGATATCAAATGTCCATTAATTAATTAAATTACTAATAATTTAATTAATTAATATCTAACTCCATGAGTAGTACCACTCATCCTTATCATCATGTTGGACCAAGTCCACCTGCAGGATTTACATGATGAACTTTATGAGCTCCTCAAGGGGACATCATCATCCTAGTATATAGGACACAGTTTCCTCCTATAATCAACGACACACCATGTAAATAATATAATTTCTCAACTTATCAGACCTATCGATTTAACACATAAATCTCACCCATTGGTAAATCAAAGAAATAAATACTAAGTACATGTGTCCGTTATTATATCGGGATTAAGAGCATGTACACCATAATATCTGAGGTCCGATTCAATTATATAGTTAGTATAAATTGAATCACCTCTAAATCGGTCATACTTAATACACACAAAGTGTACTAGTGTAATTCTATGGTCAAGATAAACCAATACTAAATTACACTACAATCATGCCAATGGTTTATCCAAAACCATCTTGGTTGTGAGCCTCTACTTATACTCTACAAGAAACTGATAACATGATATTCTGTGTGACACCACACACCATGTTATCTACAATGTAAAGTATCGAACAATATGCATAAATATAAAATGCAAATAATGATCATGTGATTCTTATTTCAAAATGAAGATGTTTATACAAAGGTTAGGCTTTCAGTATACATCCCAACAGGGGAGCCCTCCACGTGGACAGTTATCAGGGCAGTTCGTTACATCACAAGGAGCAAGGGAAGACGAGGAGGATAAAAGCCAAGGACGAAGGAGAGAGAAGGGGACTTTTTTTTTCCGGAGCTAGTGGGAGATCACCCTCACTTCTAGATCCACGACAAGAGAGGGGAGACATTGCATCAGAGAAGGAAGAGATTAAGGGAAGAAGAAGAAGATAGCAGGGAAACTGGGGCAGTTCAGGATATTTCTCTATACTATACACAGTTGAAATTGTAAGGGGTTTTTTCCACCTCTGAAAATATTTCCAAGAAGGAGAAGTTTCATAGTGAAAGTGCTTTGACACCACAGCTCATTATAGAGCTCACCCCGTGGAGTAGGAATTGAAATTTTGATCCACGTTAAATTTTGTGCCTCTGTTCTTTGTGTTGGTTTACTCATCGTCTATTCATTTTCTATTACTATTGCGGCTGGAGAGAACCCTAAGCCTCCTTGACGTTCTTCTGCGCTTAGAGGAGGTGAAAAAATCCACGTACATCCGCATCAGTTAACATCATCTATGGGAAGTTTGTTGAGCAAGACATCGAGATGCTGTTAGAAGAAATACAACATCTAGTGACCTCTTTTGTGGAAGAGAGCCCCATCACACTGTTACCAGTGTAGTTACAGGCCATGGCGAATGCCACCGTGGCTGATGCTCTAGCTAAGGAGAGGAGAAGGAGGGGGTATCTTCCCCATTCTGGTGAGCCCTCTCCTCGAGAATCGATACTTGAAGTACCTCCCCAGGTCCATCTAGTTACTCTACAACATATTGAAATCCTGCAAGGTGAAGTACCTATGGGGAGGGTGTATCGGCCTACTATTCCCATGACACAAACAAGGCAAGAGGATCAGGGAGAAAGTCAGTCCACTAGGGCTCCAAAATTTTATGAGACTAGTCCATTCACCGCCGATATTCTTTCTAAGCTGCCACCTCCATATTTCAGAAATCCACAAATGGAGAAGTATGATAGCACGACTGATCCAGAGGACCATCTGTCACAATTTGCAGGAGCTGCCTCTCTTTATTGCTATACAGATGCCCTTAAGTGTCGAGCTTTTCACACCACATCAACAGGCTCTGCACAGAAATGGTTTGGTGTTTTGCCTCCCGGATCTATCACTTGCTTTGTAGATCTTAAGGGAGTGTTCCGCCAAGAATTTGCTAGCTACAAGACTTATAAACATGATGCTTCAATTTTACTGCATATCAAGCAAGAACCCTCAGAGGTTATCTTAATCGTTTTACTGCCATGGCTAGGGACATTCCTTTAGCAGGGTTAGAAATCCTTAGGGTGGCTATCCCTCATGGATTACGGGAAGGACCCTTTCTCAGCTCTTTATTAAGGAAACTAGCTGCCAGTTACGAGGAATTACTAAGTCGTGTTAAGGAATACATAAACGAAGAAGAAGGGTTGAAAGTTAGGTGAGCTGAACAAATGCTTACAACAACCCCAGTTGAAAGAAGTCGTCCCATAGTCCCTCGAGCATCTCCCCGAAGGGAATATGTTAGACCTTTCATACCAGAAGCACCCAGGCCCAAATTATTGCTGCTAGGAACTCATTCAGCCCCTCCCTTACAGATCATGGCTGCCGATGCCATACCTCTTCCGCGGATATGGAAAGAGCAGGAAATGGAGGCATATGATCAATAGGACATTTATTCAGTGCCCAACTGGATACCGGGGAGTTCCTCAGAATCCCTCTACCCTTTATTTCTGGCAGTACCATATGGAGTATAGTCATACCAGTGGCCATTGTTTCTAGTTGCAAGAGGAGTTAGAATACATCCGAGCAACTTATCTACAGCTGCAGCCTCAGATGGGAGGACAAGCAAGAAGGGGCAGTCGACCCAATATGGCTCACCCGAGACCTTATAACAGAAGGCCCAATATGGCTCGCCTGCTCAGGAGGGTCAGTAGGCGAAGGCCCTTCAGCTGCCCTGAATGACATCCCCACTCGGGGAGTTATTCATGTTATTGCAGGAGGACCTACTGATGGGGATTCTAATAGAGCCAGAAAATCCTATGGTTGCCTAATGGAAAGCTTGGCTATTGGAATAGAATAAGCCATCCATAGTGTGCCATAAATATCTTTCGGACCTGAAGATCTGCGGGGCATCCTATTACCTCATACTGATGCTCTAGTAATCCGAATTTCTCTAGCCAACTATGAGGTAGCCTGAGTCCTAGTTGACTCGGGAAGTTCAGTCAATATCCTTTTCCAGAAAGCATTTGGGCAGATGCGACTAGGGAATGTGCAACTAGAGGACGTGGCTACCCCTCTATTTGGATTCGCGGGACACAGGGTGCATTCCGTTGGGTAAATCTCCTTGTCTCTTACTCTGGGTGCAAAATCCAGCTAGAATACTAATATTATTCCTTTTCTCATAGTGGATGCTCCATCCACTTATAATGCTGTTTTGGGTCATCCTTTTCTATCCATTTTTCAGACGGTGGCCTCTCCCTACCATCAGAAGGTGAAATTTCCCATCGGGCAACTGATCGGGGAAGCACAGAGGGAGCAAAAAGTGGCTCGGAGTTGTTATGTTCAAATAGTAAAGGATGATCAAAAGAAGGCAAGGGTGGACGACCCCAAGGGGAAAGCTGTTATCACCTCTGATGTGTACGTGCTAGAAGAGTCCCAACCCAGAGTTGAAAAAATAGAAGAAGGTGAGTCTGTGGATATAACTTCTGAAAAGGTCACTCGGGTGGCCCAACAACTGGAGACGAAGGAAGAACTTGTGAATTGCCTACGTAGGAATGAAGATATCTTCGCCAAGGATGTGCATGACCTCACGGGGATAGATCCTAAAGTAGCTGAGCACCATCTTAACATCACTCGGGGAGTCCGACCCGTCCTCACGGGGATAGTACCTTCGGGCCCGAGAAGGATAAAGTTATTGATGAAGAAGTAGATAAATTACTGCAGGTTGGTCATGTTAGAGAAATTCAATTCTCCGAGTGGGTTCTAATGTAGTTCTGGGTAAAACCTCCTCTTACAAATGTAGAATTCGTATACGTCCACACAGAGTAGCATACGATATTCTCGGTGATTTGAGGTGTTGGTTGATTTCGGAATTTTATTGTTTTGAGGAATCAATAAAATTTGAAATCTAAAGTTTTGATCATTGTGATTCTTAGGATTTTCAAAATTGACTTTCAGCCCACTTACTGTGATACTAAAGGAAATAAGCTTACTGTACCTAAATAATATTGATTGGAAAAGATTCTAGATATTGTCTTATCTGCTAAGGTGTACAAGTATGCACTCTTCAAAGAGTGTCCTCAAGCCATCATTGCTCAAAAGGGTTTCTACTTCTAAGCCGAAAGGCAAGAAGAAGAAGAAACAAGGTGAAGCAAAGATGGTGGGAGGATCTCAGGGAAGAGTGAAGAAGCCGAAAGGCAAGTACTTCATTTACAAGCAGGATGGACATTGGAAGGAGGACTGTCCCAATTCAAAACAGAACAAAGGTATATCTTTTGGACTAGTCATTGAAACATGATTAGCGGTGATATCTACCGGCACCTGGTAAGTAGATACGGGAGCCACTAATCATGTCTGCAATAATTTGTAGGGGTTCCAGGAAACCCGATGACTAGCTAAAGGGGAGATTACCATTTACTTGGGCAATGCCATGAAGATGGCGGCTATTGCAGTGGGAGATGTTTTATTTATTTTTTGAGAAAAATAAAGGTTTTTGGTTCTTAAGAATTTCCTTTATGTACCCTTATTTAGAAAGAATTGATTTCGGTTTCTAAATAGTTTTTGGATGGATAATCTATTTCTTTTCATGACAGATTTGTTATAAAGGAATAGAGACATTATCTATTCAGTACATAGATAGGAAATTTATAACTTGAACCACAAGCTCCACGATGCAAATAGAAGTTAATAACTCATCTTCTAATTCCAATAAGAGAAAAGAACCTTGAAGATGAACCAAATATATCTTTGGCTTCTTAGGCTTGGTCACATTAACCTAAGCAGAATTCAAAGGTTGAAAGCTGATGGACCTTTGGGTTCATTAGTGGTGGAGGATCTCCCAACCTACGAATCTTGCTTGGAGGGTAAGATGACCAAGAGGTCTTTTTAAGGCCAAGGGGTATAAAGCCAAAGATGTGTTAGAAATGGTTCATTCGATTTGTGGTCCTATGACTATCTAAGCAAGAGGTAGTTTTGAATATTTTGTCTTTTTCGTAGACAATTATTCAAGATGACACTAGATCTGATTGTGGTGGTGAGTACCTCTTGGGAGAGTTTAGGAACTACTTATCAGAGGTTGGGATTCAATCCCAATTGACTGCACCTGGCACACCCCAGCAGAACAGTGTAGCAGTACGAAGGAATAGGACTCTTATAGAGATGGTTAGATCGATGATGAGTTATTGACTTGTTTTGTAGTCCTAGAGATCGAGAGGGTGATCGTTAACACGAATGCCGATTTCTAGAGGAAGACTATGTGATAAGCCACAAGCCCAAGAGTAAAATTGTTCGGAGGAGTTAAAGGGAAGTCACTTCTTTAGTACCACCGTACAAGAGGACATACCACATGTCACACAGCATGCGTGAAGATACCTGTGGGAGGGTTGTTAGACAACCTCTTAGATTCATGTTTTTGACAAATCTTGATTTGGTCCCTAGCAAACATGAACTGATCCCTAGACATCTGACGAGGCAATCCAAGATATAAATCTGATCTTTGCAAAGTGCAATGAATCTTGAGATTGAATCTATGGATTCAAGTCGGTCCGGAGCTCTTATGCATAGCAACTCATATGGATTATGAGGTGTGGCGGATGGATGTCAAGACAACATTCCTTAGTGGAAGTCTTGAGGAATCCATCTACATAAGCGACGGAGGATTCATTGCTAAGGGCAAAGAGCGTATTGTATATAAGCTTAATCGGTCAGTTAATGGGTGAAGCAAGCTTTGAAGTCTTGGGACATCCGCTTTGAGGAGGTAAATCCGATCTTATGGATTTATTCAAAGTTCGGATGAGTCTTGTGTATATCGTAGATGTGGCGAAAACGTAGTGGTATTTTTGTACTATCGTAGATGACATTTTGGTGGTTGGCAGCAACATCGAAGTGTTATCGACGTAAGGGTATGGTCGTCAAGCAGTATGATATGAAGGACTTGGGAGAAGTGGGTCACAACCTTGGGATCAAGGTTGTTGTGCTTATCAAGCCAGACATGGTTTTGGATCGTTTTAGCATACAAAACTCCAAAAAGGGTTTTCTACCCTTCAGGCATGGAGTTCCTTTATCTAAGGAGATGTGTCCTAGATCATCTGAGGTGATAGAGGAGATGAAGGCGGTTCCTTATGCTTCGGCAGTAGGAAGCCTCATGTATGCTATGTCGAGATAAGATATCTGCTGAGTAGGCATGGTTAGTAGATATCGAGTAATCGATGTGAGGACATTGGGTGCGGTAAAGCATATATTGTAGTGCCTGAGAAGGACTAGGGATTATATGCTAGTTTACCGGGCAGACCAATTACTCCCTGTGGGTTGCATGGATTGCGATTTCCAATCAAATAGGGATAACAGTAAGTCTACCTCAGGGTTTGTGTTTACTTTTGGAGGTGGAGCCATAGTATGGAGGAGTGTCAAGCAGAAATGCATGGCGGACTCCACCATGGAAGTGGCGCCAAAGAAGTATATGGCTCGGAACTTTCGATGGACTTGGATGTGATTCTGGTTTGCGAAATATCACAATTTATTGTGATAATAATGGTGCGATTGCAAACTCGAAGGAACCACGAGCCCATAAGGCTAGTAAACACATAGAGTACAAGTACCACGATACGAGAAATCGTAAAGGAGGTAGAAGTAGCTGTCGCCTAGATTGCATCAGAGGATGACCTGGTAGACCCTTTCACTAAGGCCCTTCTGGCAAGAGCTTTGATAGGCATGTGGAGGGAAGGGGAGTCAGATGTATGGCAGTATTATGACAGCATAGTCTTTTAGTATAAGTGGGAGATTGTTGGGATGTATACTGAAAGCCTAGCTCTTTTGTATGAACATCTTTATTTTGAAATAAGAATCACATTATCATTGTTTGCACGTTATATTTATATGTGTACATATTGTCTAATATTTTACATTGTAGATAACATGGTGTCTGGGTGCGACACAGAAGATCATGTTATCAGTCCCTTGTAGAGTATAAGTAGAGGCTCACAACCAAGATGGTTTTGGACAAACCATTGGCATGGTTGTAGTATAGCTTGGTATTGTTTTATCTTGAACATAGAGTTACACTAGTACACTTAGGTGTATTGAGCAGGACCGACATAGAGGTGATTCAATTTGTTGCTGACTACATAATTGAATCGGACCTCGGATATTATGTTGTACATGCTCTTAATCCCGATATAATAACGGGCACATGTACTTAATATTTATTTCTTTGATTTACCAGAGGGTGAGATTTCTATGGATTAAATCAATATGCCCGGTAAGTTGGGAAATGATATTATTTACACGGTGTGCCGTTGATTATAGGAGGAAACCGTGTCCTACATATTAGGTTGATGATGTCCCCTTGAGGAGCTCATAAGGTTCATCATGTAAACCCTGCAGGTTGACTTAGTCAACATGATGATAAGGTTGAGTGGTACTACTCGAGGAGTTAGATGTTAATTGATTGATGGTCAATAAATCAATCAATTGATGGACATTCGATATCTTAAACACGGGGAGATGGATGTACAAATAATATATGGAGCCCATATTAATTTATGGGGGTTGGTGAGGTAGTTCGATGATGATCCTCTAGTGGAATGGAACATCATTGATGGATCAAGTTTGTGTGGTTCTGATCCATCGGTGGCCAAGACCCAACTCCTCCTCATGGTCCTTATCGTAGCCTAATATAAACCTCATGAAGTCTAGATCAAATGATGGAAAATAAATCTCTAGATCCGACGGTTAGATTAAATCCCTAGAACCGACGGTTGAGATTAAATCTCTAGATCCGACAGTTGAGATTAAATTTCTAAATCCGACGGTTGAGATTAAAACCCTAGAATCGACGGTGGAGATTAAACCAAGGCCTAAACCTAACTCTATATAAAAGGGAGAGGAAAGGTTGGATAAGGTGGTGACAAGAAAATTGGGAATTAGTTCCTATATTTTTGGCTACCTCATCAATAGCCAATTTTCTCTTAAGTTCTATAAAAGGGTGGCTATGGGTTGGGCGGAAAAAAGAAGAGAGTGGTTGATGTTGGATGATGGATGCTAAGGAGATTAGGGTTTAGCCTCCAATTGCTTGGGCGGCAAGCAACCTTAAGGAGGAAACCCTAATTAGGGTTTTGGCTCCTTAGGTTGGGCGGCCAAGGTGAGGATGAAGAGTGGGCGGCAACTTGTGGAGGATCTTGTCTTCTTCCATGGAGGTGGCTAGCTCCTAGATCTCTTCTCTCCACCATGCTTGGGCGGCAAGGAACCTTATGGAGGAAACCCTAATTTGATTAGGGTTTTGGCTCCTTTGCATGGGCGGCCATGGATGGGAATGAAGAGTGGGTGGCAACTTGTGGAAGAGCTTGTCTTCTTCCTTGGAGGTGGCTAGCTCCTAGATCTCTTCTCTCCACCATGGTTGGGCGGCAAGAAAGCCTAAGGAGAAACCCTAATTAGGGTTTCCTCCTTAGGTTGGGTGGCTAGGGATTGCAAGGAAGTTGGGCGGCAACTATAGGAGAGGAGGTCTTCTTCTTCCTAGGGTGTGGCCGGCTCCTTCCCCTATTCCCTCCACCGTGGCCGTAACAACATATTCCTTTTCTCCTATGCACTCCATCTTGGCTGGCGGCACCAAAACTAGGGTTTGTCCCTAGTTCGGTTCCTTGGTTGCTTCCATACTCCATTCCATCTTCTCTTTGGACCGTTGGCAAACATCACGCTTGGAGCTTGATGGTTGGTCCTAGATAAGAAATGAGTTTTGTTTCCATTTTGTTCTCTCTATTCTTGGGGCCGGCGGCATCAATCCTTTTGTGGATTGGTGGTTGGCTCAAGCAAGAAGGGAAAGAGAGTTCTTCTTTCTTTGGATTGAAGAAGATCTAGGAAGCTTCAACTTGTGGAGGATCTTCGTCTACACGAAGTCTACAAGGAGGTTAGGACATACGATAGAAGATCAAGAGGTATAAAAGTTTCACAACTTTTATTATTATTCTTTTCATGTTCTTATTTGATATGCTAGCTTATGTTCTTTATGTTAGTATATGTTGATTATACTAGTTTACATTTTCATGTATTTGTATAATCATGGACCCCGATAAGAAACACAAAAACCGGCGATCCGTCCGTCGTCTCTTCCGCGGCTAATCGACTAGAAGAGTTTGGTTGCTTGAACAACTAGTTTGTTCAAGCGATCGCTCGAGTCGTTGGCACGACGACGAATTGGTTGTGCTTAGGAAACTCATCCCATCCGGATTAGTTTTCATTAGTGAAAATTTTTATCCGGGGACATGGGAGCCTATGAGCATTCCGAGAAATAGCATGATTGCCAACAAATGGTATCAGAGCCACGGTTTCCAGTTTTGTGTGTTTTGGATTCGGTTACTTTCACGCACTTATCATATATTGTGTATGCCGGATAATAGTAGGATGTGCGTAGGCTAACTTTTTGGTTGCAGGCATAAGATCCAACTATTATGGCTATATATGTGTGTATGTGATTGCATGTGTGTGTGATTGTATATTATTTGAATCCTCGGGGTTGACGATGCTAAATTAGTATTTAATTTTTATAATTGAATACGGCATTGTTTAGCCACTCTTTATTTTATTTTACTTTCGATCTAGATTTCATGTACACTCCCTCGTGGAGTATAGGATCGATGGATGTAAAATAAAATAGGTTTTATTCTCGGCTCGGATCTCCGGATGGCTCGTACATGACGTAGGAGGAGCGGACGAGGTGGCAACACGACGGGAAGCATATTGGAGAACAATGCCATAATAGTTGGAAAAATTCTGATTTTTCCATATTTATTGCTGACTTGTTTGGTATGCATGTTGTGTGTGCTTGAAAATTCCTCATTTTCAATTTACTAAGTGGGAGAGGGACATTTTAATTAATTCCCGCGGCCTCCATTACAATTTGACGTGTGATGCAACAAACTTGTGTGTCGGCTCTGAGTGCCTTCCTCCCCGAGGACGGGTTTGTTTGCGGATCACTAGGTCAAATAATGGTTATAGGAAATTATCTAGGAGCATGTGTACTTCCACAGAGGTAAGGCACATAATCCAAAATAATTCCCTTAGTATCGTGTAATGGTGCACACTTAGATGCAAATAAAAGTATCCTCCCCATAGGAGTCACTGCTTTTATTTGTAGGGCCAAAGAGGAACCGACTATTAATTTTATTTGTCAAAAAGTAAGGTTGACAAGATAATAAAATTAATGGGTAAAACCTCCTCTTACAAATGTAGAATTCGTATACGTCCACACAGAGTAGCATACGATATTCTCGGTGATTTGAGGTGTTGGTTGATTTCGGAATTTTATTGTTTTGAGGAATCAATAAAATTTGAAATCTAAAGTTTTGATCATTGTGATTCTTAGGATTTTCAAAATTGACTTTCAGCCCACTTACTGTGATACTAAAGGAAATAAGCTTACTGTACCTAAATAATGTTGATTGGAAAAGATTCTAGATATTGTCTTATCTGCTAAGGTGTACAAGTATGCACTCTTCAAAGAGTGTCCTCAAGCCATCATTGCTCAAAAGGGTTTCTACTTCTAAGCCGAAAGGCAAGAAGAAGAAGAAACAAGGTGAAGCAAAGATGGTGGGAGGATCTCAGGGAAGAGTGAAGAAGCCGAAAGGCAAGTACTTCACTTACAAACAGGATGGACATTGGAAGGAGGACTGCCCCAATTCAAAACAGAACAAAGGTATATCTTTTGGACTAGTCATTGAAACATGATTAGCGGTGATATCTACCGGCACCTGGTAAGTAGATACGGGAGCCACTAATCATGTCTGCAATAATTTGTAGGGGTTCCAGGAAACCCGATGACTAGCTAAAGGGGAGATTACCATTTACTTGGGCAATGCCATGAAGATGGCGGCTATTGCAGTGGGAGATGTTTTATTTATTTTTTGAGAAAAATAAAGGTTTTTGGTTCTTAAGAATTTCCTTTATGTACCCTTATTTAGAAAGAATTGATTTCGGTTTCTAAATAGTTTTTGGATGGATAATCTATTTCTTTTCATGACAGATTTGTTATAAAAGGAATAGAGACATTATCTATTCAGGTACATAGATAGGAAATTTATAACTTGAACCACAAGCTCCCACGATGCAAATAGAAGTTAATAACTCATCTTCTAATTCCAATAAGAGAAAAGAACCTTCGAAGATGAACCAAACATATCTTTGGCTTCATAGGCTTGGTCACATTAACCTAAGCAGAATTCAAAGGTTGAAAGCTGATGGACCTTTGGGTTCATTAGTGGTGGAGGATCTCCCAACCTACGAATCTTGCTTGGAGGGTAAGATGACCAAGAGGTCTTTTTAAGGCCAAGGGGTATAAAGCCAAAGATGTGTTAGAAATGGTTCATTCTGATTTGTGTGGTCCTATGACTATCTAAGCAAGAGGTAGTTTTGAATATTTTGTCTTTTTCGTAGACAATTATTCAAGATGACACTACGATCTGATTGTGGTGGTGAGTACCTCTTGGGAGAGTTTAGGAACTACTTATCAGAGGTTGGGATTCAATCCCAATTGAATGCACCTGGCACACCCCAGCAGAACAGTGTAGCAGTACGAAGGAATAGGACTCTTATGGAGATGGTTAGATCGATGATGAGTTATTCTGACTTGTTTTGTAGTCCTAGAGATCAGAGGGTGATCGTTAACACGAATGCCAGATTTCTAGAGGAAGACTATGTGATAAGCCACAAGCCCAAGAGTAAAATTGTTGGAGGAGTTAAAGGAAGTCACTTCTTTAGTACCACCGTACAAGAGGACATACCACATGTCACTGCACCGCGTGTCACAGAAGATACCTCGTCGTAGTGGGAGGGTTGTTAGACAACCTCTTAGATTCATGTTTTTGACAAATCTTCTGATTTGGTCCCTAGCAAACATGAACCTGATCCCTAGACATACGACGAGGCAATCCAAGATATAAATACAGCATCTTTTGCAAAGTGCAATGAATACTGAGATTGAATCTATGGATTCAAGTCAGGTCTGGGAGCTCTTATGTGCAACTCATATGGATTATGAGGTGTGAGATGGATGTCAAGACAACATTCCTTAGTGGAAGTCTTGAGGAATCCATCTACATAAGCGACGAGAGGATTCATTGCTAAGGGCAAGAGCGTGCGTATATAAGCTTAATCAGTCAGTTAATGGGTGAAGCAAGCTTTGAAGTCTTGGGACATCCGCTTTGAGGAGGGTAAATCGATCTTATGGATTTATTCAAAGTTCGGATGAGTCTTGTGTATATCGGAGATGTGGCCGAAAGCGTAGTGGTATTTTGTACTATCGTAGATGACATTTTGGTGGTTGGCGACAACATCGAAGTGTTATCGAGGCGTAAGAGGTATGGTCGTCAAGCGATATGATATGAAGGACTTGGGAGAAGTGGGTCACAACCTTGGGGATCGAGGTTGTTGTGCTTATCCCAAGCTTCATACATAGACATGGTTTTGGATCGTTTTAGCATACAAAACTCCAAGAAGGTTTTCTACCCTTGGGCATGGAGTTCCTTTATCTAGGAGATGTGTCCTAGATCATCGAGGTGATAGAGGAGATATAAGCGATTCCTTATGCTTGGTAGGAAGCCTCATGTATGCTATGTCGAGACGGATATACGCTTTGCATTGGGCATGGTTCGTGAGATATCGAGTAATCGAGACAGGACATTGGAGCTGCGGTAAAGCATATATTGTAGTGCACGAGAAGGACTAGGGATTATATGCTAGTTCTGCAGGCGGACCAATTACTCCTGTGGGTTGCATGGATTGATTTCCAATCAAATAGGGATAACGATAAGTCTACCTCGGGGTTTGTGTTTACTTTTGGAGGTGGAGCCATAGTATGGAGAGTGTCAGCGAAATCGTGGTGGACTCCACCATGGAAAGTGAGTATGTGGCGACCATGGGCCAAAGAAATTTATGGCTCGGGAACTTTCTGATGGACTTGGATGTGATTCCTGGTTTGCCAAGAACTATCACAATTTATTGTGATAAAAATGGTGCAGTTGCAAACTCGAAGGAACCACGAGCCCATAAGGCTAGTAAACACATAGAGTCCAAGTACCACCAGATACGAGCAATCGTAAAGGAGGTAGAAGTATTGTCGCCTAGATTGCATCGAGAGGATGACACAGTAGACCCTTTCACTAAGGCCCTTGGCAAGAGCTTTGATAGGCATGTGGAGGGAAGGGAATCGGATGTATGGCGATATTATGACATAGTCTTTTAGTATAAGTGGGAGATTGTTGGGATGTATACTGAAAGCCTAGCTCTTTTGTATGAACATCTTTATTTTGAAATAAGAATCACATTATCATTGTTTGCACGTTATATTTATATGTGTACATATTGTCTAATATTTTACATTGTAGATAACATGGTGTCTGGGTGCGACACAGAAGATCATGTTATCAGTCCCTTGTAGAGTATAAGTAGAGGCTCACAACCAAGATGGTTTTGGACAAACCATTGGCATGGTTGTAGTATAGCTTGGTATTGTTTTATCTTGAACATAGAGTTACACTAGTACACTTAGGTGTATTGAGCAGGACCGACATAGAGGTGATTCAATTTATTGCTGACTACATAATTGAATCGGACCTCGGATATTATGTTGTACATGCTCTTAATCGATATAATAGCACATGTACTTAATATTTATTTCTTTGATTTACGAGGTGAGATTTCTATGGATTAAATCAATATGCCCGATAAGTTGGGAAATGATATTATTTACATGGTGTCGTTGATTATAGGAGAAAGTGTCCTACATATTAGGTTGATGATGTCCCCTTGAGGAGCTCATAAGGTTCATCATGTAAACCCTGCAGGTTGACTTAGTCAACATGATGATAAGGTTGAGTGGTACTACTCGAGGAGTTAGATGTTAATTGATTGATGGTCAGTAAATCAATCAATTGACGGACATTCGATATCTTAAACACGGGGAGATGGATGTACAAATAATATATGGAGCCCATATTAATTTATGGGGGTTGGTGAGGTAGTTCGATGATGATCCTCTAGTGGAATGGAACATCATTGATGGATCAAGTTTGTGTGGTTCCGATCCATCGGGTGGCCAAGACCCAACTCCTCCTCATGGTCCTTATCGTAGCCTAATATAAACCTCATGAAGTCTAGATCAAATGATGGAAAATAAATCTCTAGATCCGACGGTTAGGATTAAATCCCTAGAACCGACGGTTGAGATTAAATCTCTAGATCCGACGGTTGAGATTAAATTTCTAAATCCGACGGTTGAGATTAAAACCCTAGAATCGACGGTGGAGATTAAACCAAGGCCTAAACCTAACTCTATATAAAAGGGAGAGGAAAGGTTGGATAAGGTGGGCGGCAAGAAAATTGGGAATTAGTTCCTATATTTTTGGCTACCTCATCAATAGCCAATTTTCTCTTAAGTTCTATAAAAGGGTGGCTATGGGTTGGGCGGAAAAAAGAAGAGAGTGGTTGATGTTGGATGATGGATGCTAAGGAGATTAGGGTTTAGCCTCCAATTGCTTGGGCGGCAAGCAACCTTAAGGAGGAAACCCTAATTAGGGTTTTGGCTCCTTAGGTTGGGCGGCCAAGGTGAGGATGAAGAGTGGGCGGCAACTTGTGGAGGATCTTGTCTTCTTCCATGGAGGTGGCTAGCTCCTAGATCTCTTCTCTCCACCATGCTTGGGCGGCAAGGAACCTTATGGAGGAAACCCTAATTTGATTAGGGTTTTGGCTCCTTTGCATGGGCGGCCATGGATGGGAATGAAGAGTGGGTGGCAACTTGTGGAAGAGCTTGTCTTCTTCCTTGGAGGTGGCTAGCTCCTAGATCTCTTCTCTCCACCATGGTTGGGCGGCAAGAAAGCCTAAGGAGAAACCCTAATTAGGGTTTCCTCCTTAGGTTGGGTGGCTAGGGATTGCAAGGAAGTTGGGCGGCAACTATAGGAGGAGGTCTTCTTCTTCCTAGGGTGTGGCCGGCTCCTTCCCCTATTCCCTCCACCGTGGCGGCGAACATATTCCTTTTCTCCTATGCACTCCATCTTGGTGTGGCACCAAAACTAGGGTTTGTCCCTAGTTCGGTTCCTTGGTTGCTTCCATACTCCATTCCATCTTCTCTTTGGACCGTTGGCAAACATCACGCTTGGAGCTTGATGGTTGGTCCTAGATAAGAAATGAGTTTTGTTTCCATTTTGTTCTCTCTATTCTTGGGGCCGGCGGCATCAATCCTTTTGTGGATTGGTGGTTGGCTCAAGCAAGAAGGGAAAGAGAGTTCTTCTTTCTTTGGATTGAAGAAGATCTAGGAAGCTTCAACTTGTGGAGGATCTTCGTCTACACGAAGTCTACAAGGAGGTTAGGACATACGATAGAAGATCAAGAGGTATAAAAGTTTCACAACTTTTATTATTATTCTTTTCATGTTCTTATTTGATATGCTAGCTTATGTTCTTTATGTTAGTATATGTTGATTATACTAGTTTACATTTTCATGTATTTGTATAATCATGGACCCCGATAAGAAACACAAAAACCGGCGATCCGTCCGTCGTCTCTTCCGGGGCTAATCGACTAGAAGAGTTTGGTTGCTTGAACAACTAGTTTGTTCAAGCGATCGCTCGAGTCGTTGGCACGACGACGAATTGGTTGTGCTTAGGAAACTCATCCCATCCGGATTAGTTTTCATTAGTGAAAATTTTTATCCGGGGACATGGGAGCCTATGAGCATTCCGAGAAATAGCATGATTGCCAACAAATGGTATCAGAGCCACGGTTTCCGGTTTTGTGTGTTTTGGATTCGGTTACTTTCACGCACTTATCATATATTGTGTATGTCGGATAATAGTAGGATGTGCGTAGGCTAACTTTTTGGTTGCAGGCATAAGATCCAACTATTATGGCTATATATGTGTGTATGTGATTGCATGTGTGTGTGATTGTATATTATTTGAATCCTCGGGGTTGACGATGCTAAATTAGTATTTAATTTTTATAATTGAATACGGCATTGTTTAGCCACTCTTTATTTTATTTTACTTTCGATCTAGATTTCATGTACACTCCCTCGTGGAGTATAGGATCGATGGATGTAAAATAAAATAGGTTTTATTCTCGGCTCGGATCTCCGGATGGCTCGTACATGGTAGGAGGAGCGGACGAGGTGGCAACTGACAGGGAAGCATATTGGAGAACAATGCCATAATAGTTGGAAAAATTCTGATTTTCCATATTTACTGACTTGTTTGGTATGCATGTTGTGTGTGCTTGAAAATTCCTCATTTTCAATTTACTAAGTGGGAGAGGGACATTTTAATTAATTCCATGGCCTCATTACAATTTGGCGTGTGATGCAACAAACTTGTGTGCGGCTCACAGTGCCTTCCTCCCCGAGGACGGGTTTGTTTGCGGATCACTAGGTCAAATAATGGTTATAGGAAATTATCTAGGAGCATGTGTACTTCCACAGAGGTAAGGCACATAATCCAAAATAATTCCCTTAGTATCGTGTAATGGTGCACACTTAGATGCAAATAAAAGTATCCTCCCCATAGGAGTCACTGCTTTTATTTGTAGGGCCAAAGAGGAACCGACTATTAATTTTATTTGTCAAAAAGTAAGGTTGACAAGATAATAAAATTAATGGGTAAAACCTCCTCTTACAAATGTAGAATTCGTATACGTCCACACAGAGTAGCATACGATATTCTCGGTGATTTGAGGTGTTGGTTGATTTCGGAATTTTATTGTTTTGAGGAATCAATAAAATTTGAAATCTAAAGTTTTGATCATTGTGATTCTTAGGATTTTCAAAATTGACTTTCAGCCCACTTATTGTGATACTAAAGGAAATAAACTTACTGTACCCAAATAATGTTGATTGGAAAAGAATCCAGATATTGCTCAAAAGGGTTTCTACTTCTAAGCCGAAAGGCAAGAAGAAGAAGAAACAAGGTGAAGCAAAGATGGTGGGAGGATCTCAGGGAAGAGTGAAGAAGCCGAAAGGCAAGTACTTCACTTACAAACAGGATGGACATTGGAAGGAGGACTGCCCCAATTCAAAACAGAACAAAGGTATATCTTTTGGACTAGTCATTGAAACATGATTAGCGGTGATATCTACCGGCACCTGGTAAGTAGATACGGGAGCCACTAATCATGTCTGCAATAATTTGTAGGGGTTCCAGGAAACCCGATGACTAGCTAAAGGGGAGATTACCATTTACTTGGGCAATGCCATGAAGATGGCGGCTATTGCAGTGGGAGATGTTTTATTTATTTTTTGAGAAAAATAAAGGTTTTTGGTTCTTAAGAATTTCCTTTATGTACCCTTATTTAGAAAGAATTGATTTCGGTTTCTAAATAGTTTTTGGATGGATAATCTATTTCTTTTCATGACAGATTTGTTATAAAAGGAATAGAGACATTATCTATTCAGGTACATAGATAGGAAATTTATAACTTGAACCACAAGCTCCCACGATGCAAATAGAAGTTAATAACTCATCTTCTAATTCCAATAAGAGAAAAGAACCTTCGAAGATGAACCAAACATATCTTTGGCTTCTTAGGCTTGGTCACATTAACCTAAGCAGAATTCAAAGGTTGAAAGCTGATGGACCTTTGGGTTCATTAGTGGTGGAGGATCTCCCAACCTACGAATCTTGCTTGGAGGGTAAGATGACCAAGAGGTCTTTTTAAGGCCAAGGGGTATAAAGCCAAAGATGTGTTAGAAATGGTTCATTCTGATTTGTGTGGTCCTATGACTATCTAAGCAAGAGGTAGTTTTGAATATTTTGTCTTTTTAGTAGACAATTATTCAAGATGACACTACGATCTGATTGTGGTGGTGAGTACCTCTTGGGAGAGTTTAGGAACTACTTATCAGAGGTTGGGATTCAATCCCAATTGAATGCACCTGGCACACCCCAGCAGAACAGTGTAGCAGTACGAAGGAATAGGACTCTTATGGAGATGGTTAGATCGATGATGAGTTATTCTGACTTGTTTTGTAGTCCTAGAGATCAGAGGGTGATCGTTAACACGAATGCCAGATTTCTAGAGGAAGACTATGTGATAAGCCACAAGCCCAAGAGTAAAATTGTTCTGGAGGAGTTAAAAGGGAAGTCACTTCTTTAGTACCACCGGTACAAGAGGACATACCACATGTCACTGCACCGCGTGTCACAGAAGATACCTCGTCGTAGTGGGAGGGTTGTTAGACAACCTCTTAGATTCATGTTTTTGACAAATCTTCTGATTTGGTCCCTAGCAAACATGAACCTGATCCCTAGACATACGACGAGGCAATCCAAGATATAAATACAGCATCTTTTGCAAAGTGCAATGAATACTGAGATTGAATCTATGGATTCAAGTCAGGTCTGGGAGCTCTTATGCATAGCAACTCATATGGATTATGAGGTGTGACAGATGGATGTCAAGACAACATTCCTTAGTGGAAGTCTTGAGGAATCCATCTACATAAAGCGACCAGAGGGATTCATTGCTAAGGGCAAAGAGCGTATTGTATATAAGCTTAATCAGTCCGTTAATGGACTGAAGCAAGCTTTGAAGTCTTGGGACATCCGCTTTGAGGAGGTAAATCCAGTCTTATGGATTTATTCAAAGTTCGGATGAGTCTTGTGTATATCAGAGATGTGACGAAAACGTAGTGGTATTTTTGTACTATACGTAGATGACATTTTGGTGGTTGGCAACAACATCGAAGTGTTATCAGACGTAAGGGTATGGTCGTCCAAACAGTATGATATGAAGGACTTGGGAGAAGTGGGTCACAACCTTGGGGATCAAGGTTGTTGTGCTTATCCCAAGCTTCATACATAGACATGGTTTTGGATCGTTTTAGCATACAAAACTCCAAGAAGGGTTTTCTACCCTTCAGGCATGGAGTTCCTTTATCTAAGGAGATGTGTCCTAGATCATCTGAGGTGATAAAGGAGCTGAAGGCGGTTCCTTATGCTTTGGCAGTAGGAAGCCTCATGTATGCTATGTACGAGATAAGATATCTGCTTTGCCGTGGGCATGGTTAGTAGATATCAGAGTAATCCAGTGACAGGGACATTGGACTGCGGTAAAGCATATATTGTAGTGCCTGAGAAGGACTAGGGATTATATGCTAGTTTACCGGGCAGACCAATTACTCCCTGTGGGTTGCATGGATTGCGATTTCCAATCAAATAGGGATAACAGTAAGTCTACCTCAGGGTTTGTGTTTACTTTTGGAGGTGGAGCCATAGTATGGAGGAGTGTCAAGCAGAAATGCATGGCGGACTCCACCATGGAAGCTGAGTATCTGGCAGCCCATGAGGCGGCCAAAGAAGCTGTATGGCTCAGGAACTTTCTGATGGACTTGGATGTGATTCCTGGTTTGCCCAGAAATATCACAATTTATTGTGATAATAATGGTGCAGTTGCAAACTCGAAGGAACCACGAGCCCATAAGGCTAGTAAACACATAGAGTACAAGTACCACCTGATACGAGAAATCGTAAAGGAGGTAGAAGTAGCTGTCGCCTAGATTGCATCAGAGGATGACCTGGTAGACCCTTTCACTAAGGCCCTTCTGGCAAGAGCTTTGATAGGCATGTGGAGGGAAGGGGAGTCAGATGTATGGCAGTATTATGACAGCATAGTCTTTTAGTATAAGTGGGAGATTGTTGGGATGTATACTGAAAGCCTAGCTCTTTTGTATGAACATCTTTATTTTGAAATAAGAATCACATTATCATTGTTTGCACGTTATATTTATATGTGTACATATTGTCTAATATTTTACATTGTAGATAACATGGTGTCTGGGTGCGACACAGAAGATCATGTTATCAGTCCCTTGTAGAGTATAAGTAGAGGCTCACAACCAAGATGGTTTTGGACAAACCATTGGCATGGTTGTAGTATAGCTTGGTATTGTTTTATCTTGAACATAGAGTTACACTAGTACACTTAGGTGTATTGAGCAGGACCGACATAGAGGTGATTCAATTTGTTGCTGACTACATAATTGAATCGGACCTCGGATATTATGTTGTACATGCTCTTAATCCCGATATAATAACGGGCACATGTACTTAATATTTATTTCTTTGATTTACCAGAGGGTGAGATTTCTATGGATTAAATCAATATGCCCGGTAAGTTGGGAAATGATATTATTTACACGGTGTGCCGTTGATTATAGGAGGAAACCGTGTCCTACATATTAGGTTGATGATGTCCCCTTGAGGAGCTCATAAGGTTCATCATGTAAACCCTGCAGGTTGACTTAGTCAACATGATGATAAGGTTGAGTGGTACTACTCGAGGAGTTAGATGTTAATTGATTGATGGTCGATAAATCAATCGACTGACATTCGATATCTTAAACACGGGGAGATGGATGTACAAATAATATATGGAGCCCATATTAATTTATGGGGGTTGGTGAGGTAGTTCGATGATGATCCTCTAGTGGAATGGAACATCATTGATGGATCAAGTTTGTGTGGTTCCGATCCATCGGGTGGCCAAGACCCAACTCCTCCTCATGGTCCTTATCGTAGCCTAATATAAACCTCATGAAGTCTAGATCAAATGATGGAAAATAAATCTCTAGATCCGACGGTTAGGATTAAATCCCTAGAACCGACGGTTGAGATTAAATCTCTAGATCCGACAGTTGAGATTAAATTTCTAAATCCGACGGTTGAGATTAAAACCCTAGAATCGACGGTGGAGATTAAACCAAGGCCTAAACCTAACTCTATATAAAAGGGAGAGGAAAGGTTGGATAAGGTGGGCGGCAAGAAAATTGGGAATTAGTTCCTATATTTTTGGCTACCTCATCAATAGCCAATTTTCTCTTAAGTTCTATAAAAGGGTGGCTATGGGTTGGGCGGAAAAAAGAAGAGAGTGGTTGATGTTGGATGATGGATGCTAAGGAGATTAGGGTTTAGCCTCCAATTGCTTGGGCGGCAAGCAACCTTAAGGAGGAAACCCTAATTAGGGTTTTGGCTCCTTAGGTTAGTGCCAAGGTGAGGATGAAGAGTGGGCGGCAACTTGTGGAGGATCTTGTCTTCTTCCATGGAGGTGGCTAGCTCCTAGATCTCTTCTCTCCACCATGCTTGGGCGGCAAGGAACCTTATGGAGGAAACCCTAATTTGATTAGGGTTTTGGCTCCTTTGCATGGGCGGCCATGGATGGGAATGAAGAGTGGGTGGCAACTTGTGGAAGAGCTTGTCTTCTTCCTTGGAGGTGGCTAGCTCCTAGATCTCTTCTCTCCACCATGGTTGGGCGGCAAGAAAGCCTAAGGAGAAACCCTAATTAGGGTTTCCTCCTTAGGTTGGGTGGCTAGGGATTGCAAGGAAGTTGGGCGGCAACTATAGGAGAGGAGGTCTTCTTCTTCCTAGGGTGTGGCCGGCTCCTTCCCCTATTCCCTCCACCGTGGCCGGCGCCCAACATATTCCTTTTCTCCTATGCACTCCATCTTGGCTGGCGGCACCAAAACTAGGGTTTGTCCCTAGTTCGGTTCCTTGGTTGCTTCCATACTCCATTCCATCTTCTCTTTGGACCGTTGGCAAACATCACGCTTGGAGCTTGATGGTTGGTCCTAGATAAGAAATGAGTTTTGTTTCCATTTTGTTCTCTCTATTCTTGGGGCCGGCGGCATCAATCCTTTTGTGGATTGGTGGTTGGCTCAAGCAAGAAGGGAAAGAGAGTTCTTCTTTCTTTGGATTGAAGAAGATCTAGGAAGCTTCAACTTGTGGAGGATCTTCGTCTACACGAAGTCTACAAGGAGGTTAGGACATACGATAGAAGATCAAGAGGTATAAAAGTTTCACAACTTTTATTATTATTCTTTTCATGTTCTTATTTGATATGCTAGCTTATGTTCTTTATGTTAGTATATGTTGATTATACTAGTTTACATTTGCATGTATTTGTATAATCATGGACCCCGATAAGAAACACAAAAACCGGCGATCCGTCCGTCGTCTCTTCCGCGGCTAATCGACTAGAAGAGTTTGGTTGCTTGAACAACTAGTTTGTTCAAGCGATCGCTCGAGTCGTTGGCACGACGACGAATTGGTTGTGCTTAGGAAACTCATCCCATCCGGATTAGTTTTCATTAGTGAAAATTTTTATCCGGGGACATGGGAGCCTATGAGCATTCCGAGAAATAGCATGATTGCCAACAGTTCTGGTCCCCAAGCCCTCTGGGCAGTGGAGGATGTGTATTGACTTTTGTGATTTGAATAAAACATGCCCTAAACACTACTACCCCTTGCCTCGTATTGATTAGTTGGTTGATTCTACCATGGGATATGAGGTGGTATCACTCATGGATGCTTATCAAGGATATCACCAAATTCCCTTGGCGAAGGAAGATCAGAAGTGGGTTAGTTTTGTGACAGCTGGAGGATTGTATGCTTACGTAGTGATGCCTTTTGGAGTAAAGAACATGGGGGCTACTTATCAACGACTCATGGACAAAATTTTTGTAGAACAAAAAGGCAAGAATGTGGAGGTGTATGTTGACGACATTCTGGTCAATTCCAAAATGACTCGAGACTTGGTGATAGACTTGGAAGAGACCTTTGCCACTCTGAGAAGGTACAATATGAAGCTAAATCCCAAGAAGTGTCTATTCGGAGTAAAAAGTGGAAAAATTTTGGAATATATTGTTACAAAGAAGGGGTTACAGTCTAATCTAGAGAAGGTGCAGACACTCTGCAATATGAAGTCACCTACTAATCTATGGGAGACTCAAAAGTTAGTGGGAAGAATAGTTTCCTTGTCTCATTTTATAGCCAGATCGACAGACAAGGGGCTACCCTTCTTTCGGATTCTGCGCAAGGCCACTCGGTTCCAGTGGGATGATCAATGTGTGCAAACTTTCTGAGAACTAAAAGAGTATTTAGCTGAACTACCTTTGCTAGCCAAACCAATATTAGGAGAATCACTGTGGATGTATTTAGCTGTTTCAGAAGGAGCTATAAGTTCCGTGTTGTTGAAGCAGAAAGGTTCTCAATAGCAACCCATTTATTATATATCTTGAAGGGAGCATAATTACGGTATACTAATTGGAGAAATTGGCATACATCCTAGTTTTGATGGCTCGTAAGCTGAGGTCGTATTCCCTAGCCCATCCGGTCAATGTCTTAACTCACAGCGAATTAGGTAGAGTGGTTACTAAACCTAATTCTTCATGGAGATTAGCTAAGTGGGTTGTGGATCTAAGTGAATATGATATTCACTATCATCCCCAAACTGCTGTCAAGGCTCAGTTGTTAGCCGATTTCTTAGAAGAGGTACCCGTAGGGTTGGAGAACAGCTCGACCAAAAAAGAAGGGAAGAAGGGATGGAATATCTTTGTGGATGGGTTTTCTGGATCTACAGGCAGTGAGTAGGGGTGTTGTTGGTATCTCCAGAAGAAGAAGAAACCCACATAGTCGTTCGCCTCGGATACTGGGCGTCCAACAATGAGACAGAGTATGAGGCCATCCTGGCCAGATTGTAGGCAGCCAAAGTGTTGGTGCAGGGGCACTAGATAATCAAACCTGTGTTTTGATTATGGAAAAGACGAAAAGTTAAGTTTACATCGTTATCTCATGAGCTAAATCGAGTGTGCAGAAAAGTGCTAAAGCTGGAGCTGAAGGCTAGAGACACCCAGAGGAAGCCACGGTGGTCGGGCGACACTCGAGTGACTTCGGAGGGAGCTGAAGGAATCGAGTGGAAGGTCGGAAGCGAGAGCTACAAGGTAAGTATCGAGGAAAGCTCGTGCGAGTGAGAGATTGTAAGGTCGTGTCCTCTTTACGAGGACGACCGTAGGCGGCGATCTGACTAAGACTTCCTGTGGAAGGTCTAGGTCAAGATCAAACGGTTGGGAACCATCGTATTTATCATTTTCCGAGCTAACCTCTTGCTGCAGGGAAGTGGCCAGGATGACAGTCGACTGCTGGACATTGGGCAGTCGACTGATGCTCATCAGTCGACTGATGGGAGGCATCAGTCGACTGATGGTGACGAATCGGCCTTTGCGCTAGGTCAAAATGGATAACGTTTGACGCGGCCACTTCACGATAAAATTTGGACAACTTCGTGATCTGTTCCAAGAAAAAAGGAGACAAATTTAGAGGCCAAAATCTATAAAAGGAGGGGAGGATTCTAACTCCAAACATCATCAAGTTTATTCATCAAGTGCTCCCTTAACACCAACGCTCCAACACCGTCATAACGCCGACGCGACGACAACCTCAGATCCTCTTCGTCGGCAGCAACATCTAGTAATATATTTTAATATTGTATTCGTTGTTTTTATTTGTAACGAGGTGAGGTAGGTTTGTTGCCTCATCCTCGTACTTCCGGATTTTGTGATCGTTGTCTCCTACCTCCAACGAGGAGGAGACATTATAGTGCTTTGCCCTCCGTACGCGGTCTAGGACCGATAGAGCCTTGGAGTAGCAACCGCTGGGTTGTGAACCAAGTAAAATAAACATGTCACTTTATTTCCACTGTGCTTACTCGTTTACTTGTGTCTCAACGAACGAATTCGAACGAAAGATTTACGATCGCTATTCACCCCCCCTCTAGCAACGCTTCTCGATCCAACAATTGGTATCAGAGCGGGGGCGCTAAGATTTGGTGAAACCACCGATCTAGCACGTTTTGGTTTTCTGTTCATATTTTTCGATTCGTATTTTTTTTAGGTCTTTTTCCTCCCACACTACTAATCCAAGACGAAGTCTTGGTACGTTTCTTTTGGTTGTGTGCTTGCAAGTTTTCTCTCTTGGAGTAGTCGACGGTAAAAGGGCCATAACTTTTCGCACAAGTGGACTCACATAACGATCTACCTGCCAAATCGAAGCTCTCTGAGAGATCTACATTTCTTAAGAGGGATTACCCTCGTAACAAGCTATTTCCAGCCCCAAAATCCAACGTCTAGTACCCTTTCGGGGACATTGAAGGTCGTAAGTTGTTAGTTTTTGTTAGTTTCTTATTTTTCTCATTTAATTCTGTTTATTTCCTATCTATTTCCCACATTACTAATCCAAGACCAAGTCTTGGAATTCCCTTTGGTTTTTATTTGTGTTTTGCAAGATACTTAATGGCTCACATTGAGGGGTATAGCACCACCCGACCTCCGTTCTTTAATGGAGATGATTTCCGTTATTAGAAAGGTCGGATGGAGTGTTTCTTGAAAACACAAGTCGAGACTTGGATAATAATCCAAACCGGCTTTACTCTACCCACCAATGATCAAGGAGAGCCCTTGGATTTCAACAATTGGACAAATGCAACCAAGAGGCAAATCGAAGCTAATGCAAGAGCAACTCAAATATTGCAATGCGGCTTGTCCAAGGAGGAACTCAACCGCATCGGACCATTCATTAGCGCCAAGGACCTATGGAACAAATTAATCGAGCTACACGAAGGAACGTCCGATGCTAAGGTATGTAAACGTGACCTTCTTTTCAATAAGTTGTATAACCTTAAGATGCAGGAACATGAGACGGCGACGCAACTACACGCCCACGTCCAGGACATTGTCAACGGCCTGCACACCATCGGACACAAGGTCAAAAACCATGACCTACTAAAGTACGTTCTTAATTCTTTTCCTAGGACTACCTTGTGGGCATCCATGGTCGATGCCTACAAGGTCTCTAAGGACCTTTCGAAGCTTAGGTTAGATGAATTATTTTCCGAGTTTGAACTTCACGAGCAAACTAACGTTGTCTGGGCCGAGAGAGGTATTGCTCTACTTGCAGGACAAAGAAGCAAGCCACCTACCAGGCAAGAAGATGGACTCGAACCCGACGACGAATTAGAGTCCGAATCTGAAAAGGTGGAAGCAATAATGAACGTAGTGCGGAAGATCGTTCGGAGGGAAAGGAGGATACTAAAGAATCAAAAGAGGGCACAATTCAAATCGAATCAAAAGAAGGCCTTCCATGCAACTTGGGACAACAAAGAAGACATAGCTTACATGGCAAGACCGGAGGAGTCCGAGTCAGAATCCGAAGCCGAGTCCAACTATAACACTGACTCCGAACTTGAGGACTACTTCGAGAAGCAACTCAAAGCCGGACCAAAAGAGAAAATTAAGGTTAGCCTCTCACTAATTCATACGCTTTACAATACAATTAAAATGCTTAATAGGAAATTGACTAAGTCCGAGTCTAGGGTTGAGTCGTTACTTGAGGAGGTTGAAACCCTCAAGCAAGAGGATACTCTAACCTCTTCAACTAGTCAATTTCAAGAGGGAAACTCAACCCAAATTGAAAAACTTGAGGAGGAGAATTCTCTCTTGAAAGACCGAGTTCAAGAGGTTGAGGCTAGGTTGGAAAAGTTCACGTTGGGATCTAAGAACCTTAATCGACTACTTGGAACCCAAAGAGCCGTCTACAATAAAGTCGGACTCGGATTTAAGTCAAAGACTACGAATAGGTCTTATATGTCTATCGTAAATCGTAGTCATCAAAGAGTCCAAGCATGGGTCCCAAAGGTTTTACTGAACTCACATATAAGGACTAATAAGTTTTGGATTCCCCAGGATCAAGTTCATTATTTGAATAGACCATATTGGTTCAATGGTCCAGGGGGAGCTAACACTAAAATAGTATACCCGCTTACTTAGCAAAACCATTGCATATTTTACTTTAATTTTTAGAATGGAGAGATAGGGAACATGGTTAGTCAACTCTTGACAACATAGTATTAGGACGCGGTGAGATGATAGTACGTTAGGGAAAAAAAGTCTCGTGTATTCGAGCTAGATAAGGCGTATCTAGCTTGGTGCACTTGACTGAGTGGAACTAGCTGAAGCTACCTCGTTGTATCCTAAACTAGTTAGACCAGGAAGTAACCCTAAGTGACTTAAGTGATATTTTCTTGAATTTGACTTTGTCTAAGGAAGTGGTCGTTGTTCCGATCAAAGAAGTCCCCTGTGCCTCGCCACGACCTGGAAGCCAGTTTCTCGAAAAGTTACTTAACGATCTAAAGGTTAAATTTGAATCTAACCCAAGGTTGACTATCTTTAATCAATTTAAAATCATCTCACAAAACATATAAGGTGAACAAATTATGAGACACATAGAATGGGTGAGATGTTAAGGATAATTGAAATATACTTAAAACAATCTCTTCAAAATACTACTTATTTTCTCAACTATTGTACTTAATAACTCTTAGGCCAAAGTTTAGCGCCCCCTACATCTCTTATACTTCATATATTTGACTAAGGGGGAGAGCAAACTAACCTTAAGGGTTATATTATAAACCTTTAGATTATTGGTGCAGAGGGACACACCTCGAACCAATCTATCTAACTATTGCTAGACGCATGCTTGGACTCATATTTGATTTATCTAGATGCATGCATATATGACATTATTTTTAAAACCCTATTTTATACAAAAACCCCAAATTTTTTTTTGATTTATAGCAAAAGGGGGAGAAGGGCGAAAGTTAAGGGGGAGTAACACAAAATACAAAATTTGATTTTGAAAACCTAAGTATAAAGTTAAGGGGGAGTAACAAAAATACAAAATTTGATTTTGAAAACCTAAGTATCTCTTTCAAAACTCACCTAGGGTTAAGGGGGAGTTTTGGTTTTTGGAAATGGCATTCATCATCTACTATACTTGTTTTATGCTTTAATTTCCTTAACTTTGTGTTGGTTTGCCATAGATCAAAAAGGGGGAGATTGTTGGTGCAGGGGCACTAGATAATCGAACCTGTGTTTTGATTATGGAAAAGACACAAAGTTAAGTTTACATCATTATCTCACAAGCTAAATCGAGTGTGCAGAAAAGTACTAAAGCTGGAGCTGAAGGCTAGCGACACCCGGAGGAAGCCGCGGTGGTCGGGCGACACTCGAGTGACTTCGGAGGGAGCTGAAGGAATCGAGTGGAAGGTCGGAAGCGAGAGCTACAAGGTAAGTATCGAGGAAAGCTCGTGTGAGTGAGAGATTGTAAGGTCGTGTCCTCTTTACGAGGACGACCGTAGGCGGCGATCTGACTAAGACTTCCTGTGGAAGGTCTAGGTCAAGATCAAACGGTTGGGAACCGTCGTATTTATCATTTTCCGAGCTAACCTCTTGCTGCAGGGAAGTGGCCAGGCTGGCAGTCGACTGCTGGACATTGGGCAGTCGACTGATGCTCATCAGTCGACTGATGGGAGGCATCAGTCGACTGATGGCGACAAATCAGCCTTTGCGCTAGGTCAAAATGGATAACGTTTGACGCGGCCACTTCGCGATAAAATTTGGACAACTTCATGATCTGTTCCAAGAAAAAAGAAGACAAATTCAGAGGCCAAAATCTATAAAAGGAGGAGAGGATTCCAACTCCAAACATCATCAAGTTTATTCATCAAGTGCTCCTACAACACCAACGCTCCAACACCGTCATAACGCCACGCGACGACAACCTCAGATCTTCTTCGTCGACAGCAGCATCTAGTAATATATTTTAATATTGTATTCATTGTTTTTATTCGTAACGAGGTGAGGTAGGCTTGTTGCCTCATCCTCGTACTTCCGGATTTTGTGATCGTTGTCTCCTACCTCCAACGAGGAGGAGACATTATAATACTTTGCCCTCCGTATGTGGTCTAGGACCGATAGGGCCTTGGAGTAGCAACTGCTGGGTTGTGAACCAAGTAAAATAAACGTGTCACTTTATTTTCCACTGTGCTTACTCGTTTACTTGTGTCTCAACGAACGAATTCGAACGAAAGATTTACGATCGCTATTCACCCCCCCTCTAGCGACGCTTCTCGATCCAACACAAAGCTATTGGGGCAACTTCAATTATCGTGCATTCAGATTCCCAGTTAGCCATGTCACAACTCCAGGGTGTTTTTACTATTTAGGAAGAGAGATTGCAAAAATATCTGATATCTTTTGAAAAAGAAAAAGCTCATTTCTAGGAGGTCATCCTGCAGCAGATTCCAAGAGAAAAAAACTGAAAGATGGATGAATTGGCTCAGCTAGCTAGTGCCATAAAAGGGGTGAGACAGGAAGGCTCTGTATGCATGGAAGTTCTCAACTCCATGGCAATATGCAGTGTGGAAGAGGTGGCACTGGAAAATGATCAGGTCTTTGATTGGAGAACTGATATTATGACATATTTACAGTAAGGGAAGGTTCATGATGAAAGAGGAGCGACATCTATCTTGGTGACCAGAACGAAACGATTTATAATTGTTGATGGGACTCTGTATAAGATGTCTTTTGGGTGCCTTCTATTGAAATGCTTGGGGAAGGAAGATGTCGCATGGGTGCTCCAAGAAGTACACAAGGGATGTTGTAGCAATCATTTGGGAGGAAGAGACTTAGCAAGGAAGGTACTGTTGGCTGGATATTTTTGGCCAACTCTGCATCAAGAAGCAACCCGCCTGTTGTAGACTTGTTCAGCCTGTCAAAAGCATAACAATAGATCCCAGCGATCAGCCGAGTTGATGAGGGCTATAGTCTCTTACTATCCCTTTGATCAGTGGGGAATGGACATTGTGGGTCCCATGCCCACTGCCCCTTTGTAGAAGAAGTTTTTATTAGTAGTGGTGGATTATTTTTCTAAATGGGTGGAAGCAGAACCTTTATCAAAAATTACAAAAGAAGTAGTCATCCAGTTCCTCTCGAAGAATATTATATGCCGATATGGAGTTCCTCGAAAATTAATAAGTGATAATGGGCGATAATTCCAGGGTAAGAAGATTAGAGGATGGTGTCAAAGTCTCAACATCCAACAAGCTTTCACTTAGGTAGCTCATCCTCAGGCTAATGGTCAGGTTGAGGTGACTAGCAGAATTCTCATCCAAGGATTGAAGACTAAGTTGGGCGCCAAGAGAGGAAATTGGGTGGATGAATTACCTGAGATTTTGTGGGTTTATCGAACTACTCCCAAAACAACCACTGGAGAGACCCCGTTCAGTTTGGTGTTTAGTCAACCCTGCGGGAGACTCGAACAAATTAGCCCCTAATTGGGAAGGACCTTACATTGTTGCTCACCGAGTAGCTAGGTCAACCTATTACCTAAAAAATGATAAGGGTAAAGAGTTGCCTCGGCCCTGGAATGATGTACATCTAAAATACTTCTATACTATGTAAAAGAAGGCTATTAAAAGGAGAAGTTTTACATATTTTCCATGAAGTTTGGAAGAGAAGAATATAATGTGGCCATCAATTTATAACATTACAATTCACAATTGGGAGCAAGTACGAAGAATAATTATCATGGCAAATCAGTTTCTCATTCACAGAGTAAAGAAAGCAAGAAACCATATCAAGTACAAGTAATCTATGACTGAGTTCATGCATAAGTACTAGTGAGTTTAAGGCGACGAATGTATAACATTATCCAGAAAGTCGGCAGGAAGATTATAATTTAAAATGATCTAGGTGATAGCGCTTGAAGCTAGTTTCCCAATGTAGAAAAAGGGCAGGTTGATTGACCGGAGGGAACCCCTGATCAGTATACTGCCGAACCGCTTCATTGAATCCGTTTTGATATGTAGCTCGCATTAAAGATAGCAGACACTCTTGTTGGTTCAGGTCATTCGTGCACATATCTTGATGGAACCTGGCACAATACTCCCAATGCTCTCGAAGAGCTTGACAAATTTGAATATATCACTGGGATACCTGAATGATAGCGTCGACCAGAGTGGATATATCATCGGATCGGGAAGTCTGACCTTGCTGCACGACCCTCAACATATTCATCATATCTTGGCGCATGGAAGTCGAAATCCCTTCCACGACCTCAGTATAAGTCCTGGTCCAAACAATTTCGCTCCTCAACTACTATAAGGAAGTTTCTTGTCGGCGGATTTAGGAACGAGAATGAGCCCTAGAGGTTATTAAAGTTGAATTTTCATGTACCTCCTTACTTAATCGGGTCTGGAGGTTGGATATGGTACTCTTATCTTTTTGTTTCTCACGTCGGAGGATGGATATAGTCTCTGTATCCTTTTCTTGTTAGTGTTGAAGTGTTGTTATTATTTTTGCATCTTCCCACCTCTACCGCTGAAGTTCAGTTATTTGGTTATGGAAGCCTGCCACTTCTTGTAATAAGGAATTCTCTTTGTCAATGGAGGCAGGGGCATTTTCATCTTCTTGCTGGGCGCCCTAAAGAGTGGATATGTTTTCGGCATCCCTCCGTTGCTGGTCTTGGAGGGCGGCGATAGTCTCAACATCCTTCTGCTTTTGAGGACGGGCTTCGGCCAGTTGATCCTGGCAGCGAGTCAATTCTTGCAACAAAAGCTCTCTCTTTCCCTAGAAGCAATATGGTCCTCCATCTGTTGTTGAGTTTGTTGTTGCAATTGAGTCTGATAATGGGAGAAGGAGCAGTCCAGCTCTTGATAATTTACTAGTTCCTATAGGCAGCAAATGGAGAAAAAGTTATTATTGAGGAAAGACAGACAAAATTAACCAAAGAAGCTTACCAGCTCCAAAACATGGCGTAGGCTTTCTATCCTTGGAATAAACTCTTCTAAATTGAGGATCTGAGCATTCATGTCGAAGGAAGGAGAAGGAGTAGAGGCCACTAATGGAGTGGATTCACTCATAATGGGTAAGAAGGGAGGCAGTATAGAAGGTTGTGTCGTTGGCCCCAGAAGAGGAGGAATAACCCCCTAAGCAGGAGAAGGGATTCCTAAAGAGGAGGATGTAGAAGTTGAAGGGAAGAGAGCCACAACCAAAGGGCTCATTGAAGCAGGAAAGGTCAGAGGGAAGCTCTGTGGTGGTTGAAGAATGTCAGAAACCACCTGATAAATAATAGAGGAAGGGGAACTCTCAGGAGAAGGGAAGGAAGAAAGAGTAAGGGGATTGAGTGGCTCTAACAATGCAGATAGAAGAATAGGAGAAGAAACTGAAAGAATAGCGGTGGTTGAAGAAGGTATAATTGTTCTTGCTTCTTCGCTGGCGGAAGGAGGATTTCCAGAATTGCATTCTAAATCCATCTAGGGCGAAAGGCCTTCCAAATTGGGGGTCTATGGAGAAGATGATGAGAATATTATTGAAATGGGTAACGACGAAGACAGAGGAAGTTTAGGCAAAATTGATTCTAATTCTGGGGGGAGCTCAGAAGAAGATGGAGAATCAAGAGGAGTTGTCTCTTCTTTCTGAAGTCGTCGGTGGGCTGCCCCCTTCACTTCAGATTATAAAAAAGGAGGAGGTGGCCTATGGCCACCCAAAAGTGAAGGTGGAGAAGCGGACAGGCTAGGGTTTGGTGATGATGGTGAAGAAGGAAGTGGAGAGGATTGTAAAGATTGGGAGTTTACATTGGGCAAAGGTGAAACAATGGGGGATGAAGGTGCAGAGGAACGAGGAGAAGAGGTGGATGTTGGAGCAAGGGGGGGGGGTACAGAAGAAGCTGAAACAAGGGGCAAAAATGTGGTGGTAGCAGATGATTGATTTCGGCTCTATGCAAGCTTCTGACGGTACTCCGCCATCATTCGTTGAAGAAGAGATTGCATCTTGGCTTTCAAGAAGCAAGGAAAACAAGGAAGTCGTTTGAAGGAAGCAAGAAAGTTTCTGGCAGGTGGAGAAAGGAGAAGGGCTAGAAACTAAAGGTGGGCAAAGATGAAGAAGGGGAAAGATGAAGAGTCTTATATAATAGGTAAGGGTATGCTTATGATATGAATTGGGCTTTAGAGCAGAGATGTGGGCCCCAAGGAGATTCAGAATCATGATGCGTCTTCTTTACGGCCCAGTATCAGCTGGAGCCATCATCCCTGTGGGGTGGCGGAACGGAGGAGTAGGGTTTAAGGTAGAAACACCTGTGAAGAGCGGTAGAGTAAAATATTTATTCCGACCCGATTGGACAATGTCTTAGATTGGGTTATCACATTTTTATAGCCTGGTATTACCCATAGCCATTATCCCCATGCGATGGCGGAACGGAGGAATATGGTTTAAGGTAGAAATACCTGTGAAGAACGATAGAGTAAAACATTCATTCCGACTTGATGGGGCAAAGCCCTGGGTCAGGTCATCACATTCTTTATGTCATGGTATTATCCAGAGCCATCATCCTCGTGTGGTGTTGGAACGGAGGAGTAGGATTTAAGGTAAATACACCTATGAAGAATAGCGGAGTAAAACATTCATTCCTACCTGATGGGGCGAAGACCTGGGTCAGGTCGTCACATTTTTTATGGCACGGTATTATCCAGAGCCATCATCCCTGTGTGGTGGTGAAATGGAGGAGTAGGGTTTAAAGTAAATACACCTGTGAACAGCGACGGAGTAAAATATTTATTCCGACCAGATTGGGCAACGCCCTAGATCGGGTTGTCACATTTTTATGGCTTGGTATTACCTAGAGCCATCATCCCCGTGCGGTGGCGGAACGGAGGAGTAGGGTTTAAGGTAAATACACCTGTGAAGAACGACGGAGTAAAACATTCATTCTGACCTGATGGGGAAAAGCCCTGGGTCAGGTCGTCACATTCTTTATGGCATAATATTATCCAGAGCCATCATCTCCGTGTGGTGGTGGAACAGAGGTGTAGGGTTTAAGGTAAATATACCTATAAAGAATGGTGGAGTAAAAAATGCATTCCAATTTGATGGGGCGAAGCCCTAGATCAGATCGCCACACTTGTTACGGTTCGGTGTTGACCGCAACCATCATCCCCGTGCTGTGGCAGAACAGAGGAGTTGGGGGTTCAAAGCTAGTGCACTAATGATAAATGGAGGAGTAAAAAATTATTCTGATTTGATCAGGCGAAATCTTTAATCAAGTCACCACTATTCTTTCTGCTTGTCTTCAAGTCAAGCAATTATCCCCGTGTGGTGACGGAACGGAGGAGTTGGGTTTAAGGTAGATGCACTGTTGAAGAACAAACGACGGAGTAAAAAATTATTCCGACTTGATTAGGTGAAGCCCTGAGTCAAGTCATCACTATTCTTCCTGCTTGTCTCCAAGTCAAGCAATTATCCCCATGTGGTGGCGGAACGGAGGAGTTGAGTTCAAGGTAGATGCACTGAAGAAATTCAACGACGGAGTAAAATATTATTCTGACTTGATTAGGCGAAGCCCTGAGTCAAGTTGTCACTATTCTTCCTGCTTGTCTCCAAGGCAAGCAACTATCCCTGTATGGTGGCAGAACGGAGGAGTTGGGTTCAAGGTAGATGCACTGGAGAAATACAATGGCGGAGTAAAAAATTCCTACTTGATCAGGCGAAGCCCTGAATCAAGTCATCACTATTCTTTCTGCTTGTCTCCAATGCAAGCAACTATCCCCGTTTGGTGACAGAACAAAGGAGTTGGGTTCAAGGTAGATGCATTGGAGAAATACAGCTGTGGAGTAAAACATTCTGACTTGATCAGGTGATGCCCTAAATCAAGTCGTTACTATTCTTTTTGCTTGTCTTCAAGGCAAGCAACTATCCCCGTATGGTGGTGGAACAGAGGAGTTGGGTTCAAGGTAGATGCACTAGAGAAATACAACGACAGAGTAAAAATTATTCCGACTGAATCAGGTGAAGCCCTGAATCAAGTCGTCACTATTCCTTTGGTTTATCTTTCAATCAAGCCACTATCTCCGTGTGGTGGTGGAACAGAGGAGCTGGGTTCAAGGTAGATGCTTTGACGAAGAGTTGTTATCTTTTCTCAAATGGCCCTCGAGCCAAGTTATCATTCCCGTGTGGAGACAGAAGGGAGAAATCAGGCTCATAAGCCAAAATATTTACGAAGAAGTGTGATATGTTTTGATGAAGTGTTTTAATCATTCTATTTTTACAGCTTGTCTATAAGGCAGGCCATGATTATTATGAAGTGAATGATAGGGAAGTGTTGGTAGAAGATGATAATGGTAACCAACCTCATTCTGACTTACCTGAAAAAGTAAGATTATTTCTCTTTCTCTCCTTTTTTTTGCTGTAAGAGGAATTTATCCTTGGTCAGGATTCTATCTAAAATAAAAGGAAGTTGGTTGGATGAACTGTCACTGCCATATTGAAGAGGGCATTGGCATGAAAATAACAGACATCAGACTCGCCGTTGGTGCTAGAGTATCTTGTTCATTTCAGGAGAATACACAGTATGGAAGAATGAGGAGGAGAATCACAGTACAGAGTATCTCATTAACAAGAAGAGACATGCACAATGTTTAGAAGAAAATTTTTATTGATAAGCAAAAAGAGTACATCGTACAGCTCTTTAAAAGAAAATAATAAGAAGTTCACCCTAAGAGGGTGGGCGGGTTATTTTCTCTGGAGGTATTGTGGGGGCTTGTTTCCTTCTGGTTAGAGCACTGAGCAGCTGCCTGAGATAGGACTGTTGTATAAATATGTGCTTGGACAAGTTCTTTTGAGCCACCGCCAACTCTTGGCGCAAAGTGTAGTTGCGAGTGGAGGCTACCTGCAGATGCCTCCTCAGGTCCTGGACATGCTCTTCCAGTTCTTCTATACGTTGTTGCTCTTCAGTAGGCCTATCAGGAGAGGGAGTGTTGCTTCCCTATTCAGACATGCATTCCATGGTGGAGGTAAAAGAAGAGAGAAGTGCACCGGTGAAAGTAGAAGAACGAAGGAGTGTGTTGGTTGAAGGTAGTATCGGGAGTTTTTTATAGAAAAGAAGGGGGGGGGGTATTATTTAACCCTCTTGGGAAATGGAGATAGTAAAGGCAGATAATATGGGAAGACATGGGGATGGTGTTGGGGGCAGTTGGATATATTAATTCGAAAGAGACCAATCGTATTCTGTAGAAAAGGGGATACAGAGCGGATTTCATTTGATTCAGAGCTAATTATTCTCTGACGACATTCGTTAATGTTGCTATGCAGGGTCAACCCTATGGAACGAGTCAAGTATTATCCAAGGTGTCCTGATAAGAATATCCGAAGCAAGCAAGAGGGAAATAAACAGGACAATCTCAAATATTTCGTTCTTCTTAATATGAGAAATAGCAGTTGCATTACTTAAAATTTTATTTAGATAGGTTTAGCACTGCTGGAAGAGTTAGCATCAGACTCCATCTTTGAGTCAGAGTGGAGAATCACCATAAAACAAGGTCGCAAGGAGGGAGGAACTACATGATGGAGGGAAGGGGGAATTTCATCCGAAGGAATGGGAAGGAGAGTCACCACGGATGGAGAAAAGTGGGGTAGGGTCGAAGGCTGAGGATCCTCTACAACACACCCTCCGGCCAGAGGAGGGTTCCACACCCGGTTACAGAAGGAGGGGAAGGGAAGTCGGAAGGACCTCCTTGCACCGGGAGCTATGGTATTAGCCAGAGTCGAAGGGAGAGGGGACCGGTAGGCTGAGGTTGCTGTAGAGTGTATGATTGAGTCTCCCTAGGAATCTGTGCTGAAGGTATGCAAGTTGGAGGAGTTAGGACCAAAAGTTATGTCAATGGGATGCCCTACCGATGCCATGGAGACAAGATAGTTGTAACAAACCTTATAGTGGTAATTTATAGAAGGGGAGGGACGTCCATATCCCTCCTCGAAAAAGAAAGGAGAAGGTGAAAGGTTGAGGGGAGTAATGGCGAGGTTGGTGTGGGAAATAGTTGTTGGATCGAGAAGCGTCGCTAGAGGGGGGGTGAATAGCGATCGTAAATCTTTTCTTTTTCGTTCGTTCGATACGCAAAGTAAGCACAGCGGAAAATAAATGAACATGTTTATTTTACTTGGTTCACAACCCAGCGGTTGCTACTCCAAGGCCCTATCGGTCCTAGACCGCGTACGGAGGGCAAAGCACTAAAACGTCTCCTCCTCGTTGGAGGTAGGAGACAACGATTACAAAAACCGAATATACGAGGATGAGGCAACAAGCCTACCTCACCTCGTTATGAAGATAAAAATACAGAATATAATATCAAAAATATTACTTGAATCTGCTGCCAACGAAGAAGATCTGAGGTTGTCGTCGCGTCGGCGTTATGACGGTGTTGAAGCGTTGGCGTTGTAGGAGCACTTGATGAATAATTGATGTAATTTGGAGATGAATCCTCCCCTCCTTTTATAGACTTTAGCCTCTGAATTTGTCTCCTATTTCTTTGGAACGGATCATGGATTTTTCCAAATTTTATCGCGAAGTGGCCGCGTCAAACGTTATCCGTTTTGACCTAGCGCAAAAGCTGAATCGTCGCCATCGATCGTGATGCCTCTCATCGATCGGTGATGACGATCCGATGCATCTCATCGATCAGCGATCGATTGCCCAATGTCCAGTGATCGACCGCCCGGCCACTTCCTGCGATAGAGATTAGCTCGGAAAATGATAAATCGACGGTTTCTAACCGTCGATCTCGACCTAGACCTTCCACAGAAGTCTTAGTCGAATCGTCGCCTCTGATGCGTCCCGTAAAGAGGACACGACCTTACAATCTCTCACTCACACGAGCTTACCTCGATAGTAGCTCTCGGCCTTCCACTCGATTCCTTGGCTCCTCCGAATTCACTCAAGTGTCGCCCGACCACCACGGCTTCCTCGGTGTCGCTAGCCTTGACTCCGGCTTTAGTACTTTTACGCACACTTGATTTAGCTCGTGAGATAACAATATAAACTTAACTTTGTGTCTTTGCCATAATCAAAACAGTTCGATTATCTAGTGCCCTGCACCAACAATCTCCCCTTTGATCTATGGCAAACCAACACAAAGTTAAGGGAAATTAAAGCATAAAACACATATAGTAGATGATGAATGTCATTCCCAAAAACTCTCCTTAACCAAAACTCCCCTTAACCCTAGGTGAGTTTTGAAAGAGATACTTTAGTTTTCAAAACAAATTTTGTGTTTCAAAATGAAATTTTTGTTACTCCCCTTAACTTTCGCTCTTCTCCCCTTTTGCCATAAATCAAAAAAGAGTGTTGGGGTTTTTGTATAAAATAGGGTTTAAAACAATGTTTATGAATGCAACTAGATAAATCAAATATGAGTCCAAGCATGCGTCTAGCAATAGTTAGATAGATTGGTTCGAGGTGTGTCCCTCTGCACCAATAATCTAAAGATTTATAATATAACCCTTAAGATTAGTTTGCTCTCCCCCTTAGTCAAATATATGAAGTATAAGAGATGTAGGGGCGCTAAACTTTGGCCTCGAGTTGTTAAGTACAATAGTTGAGAAAATAAGTAGTATTTTGAAGGATTGTTTAAAGTATATTTCAATTATAATTAAAATCTCACCACTTCTCAGTTTCTCATAATTTGTTCACCTTATCTGTTTTGTGAGATGATTTTAAATTGATTAAAGATAGTCAACCTTGGGTTAGATTCAGATTTAACCTTTAGATCGTTAAGTAACTTTTCGAGAAACTGGCTTCCAGGTCGTGGCGAGTCACAGCGGCCTTCTTTGATCGGAACAACGACCACTTCCTTAGACAAAGCCAAATTCAAGAAAATATTACTTAAGTCACTTAGGGTTACTTCCTGGTCTAACTAGTTTAGGATACGGCGAGGTAGCTTCAGCTAGTTCCACTCGGTCAAGTGCACCAAGCTAGATACGCCTTATCTAGCTCGAATACACGAGACTTTGTCTCCCTAACGTACTATCATCTCGCCGCGTCCTGATCCTATATTATCAAGAGTTGACTAACTAGTTATTTATGAAAAGAGGCTCCCCGAGGCTCAATCTTTTCGAAGGATTTTAGTTGGTTATGTCGTATTCTAAGTAAGTTCACAAGTTAGAAATTCTAAGCATGCAATGGTTTTGCTAAGTAGCGGGTATACTATTTTAGTGTTAGCTCCCTAGACCATTGAACCAATAAGGTCTATTCAAATAATGAACTTGATCTGAGGAATCCAATACTTATTAGTCCTAATATGTGAATTTAACAAAACCTTTGGGACCCATGCTTGGACTCTTTGATGACTACGATTTATAGACATATAAGACCTATTCGTAGTCTTTGACTTAAATCCAGTCCGGCTTTGTTGTACACGGCTCTTTGGGTTCCAAGTAGTGCTAAGGTTCTTAGATCCCAACGTGAACTTTTCCAACCTAGCCTCGACCTCTTGAACTTGGTCTTCAAGAGAGAATTCTCCTTCTCAAGTTTTTCAATTTGGGTTGAGTTTCTCTCTTGAACTTGCCTAGTTGAAGAGGATAGAGTAGCCTCATGCTTGAGGGTTTCAACCTCCTCAAGTAACGACTCAACCCTAGACTCGGACTTAGTTAATTTCCTATTAAGCAGTTTAATTGTACTGTAAAGTGTACTAATTAAAGAGAAATCAACCTTAACTTTCCCTTTGGTCCGCTTTGAGTTTTCTCTCGAAATAATCTTGAGTCGAGTCGAGTTGTAGTTGGACTCGGCCGGATTGACTCGGACTCCTCCGTTCTTGCCATGTAAGCTATGTCTTCTCTGTTGTCCCAAGTTGCATGGAAGGCTTTCCTTGCTCCCTTTTTCTTTGGTTCTCATTCTTCAATTTCCTTCTTTCGAACTATTCTCCGCACAATATTGACTATTATGGCCTCCTCTTGATTCGGATTCGCCTTGGGTTCGAGTTCATCTACTTGCCTAGTAGGTGGCTTGCTTCTTTGTCCGCAAGTAGAGCAATACCTCTCTCGGCCCGGATCACGTTAGTTTGCTCGTGAAGTTCAAACTCGGAAAATAATTCATCTAACCTAAGCTTCGATAGGTCCTTAGAGACCTTGTAGGCATCGACCATGGATGCCCACAAGGTAGTCCTAGAAATGAATTAAGAGCGTACCTTAGTAGGTCACGGTTTTCGACCTTGTGTCCGATGGTGTGTAGGCCATTGACAATGTCTGGGCCAGGGCGTGTAGTTGCGTTGCGTCTCGTGTTCGCATCTTGAGGTTATACAACTTATTGAAAAAAAGGTCACGTTTACATACCTTAGCATCGGACGTTCCTTCGTGTAGCTCAATTAATTTATTCCATAGGTCCTTGGCGCTAATGAATGGTCCGATGCGGTTGAGTTCCTCCTTGGACAAGCCGCATTGCAATATTTGGGTTGCTCTTGCATCGGCATTTGCCTCTTGGTTGCATTTGTCCACTTGTTGAAATCCAAGGGCTCTCCTTGATCATTGGTGGGTAAAGCAAAGCCGGTTTGGATTATTATCAAGTCTCGACTTGTGTTTTCAAGAAACACTCCATCCGACCTTTCCAATACTTGGAAATCATCTCCGTTAAAGAACGGAGGTCGGGTGGTGCTATATCCTCAATGTGAGCCATTAAGTATCTTACAAAAACACAAATAAAAACCAAAGAGAATTCCAAGACTTGGTCTTGGATTAGTAATGCGGGAAATAATAGGAAAAAAAACAGAAATAAATAAGGAGGATAAAAAACTAAAAAAAATTGAAACTTACGACCTTCGATGTCCCCGAAAGGGTACTAAACGCTGGATTTTGGGGCTGGAAACAGCTTGTTACAGGTAAACCCTGTAAAAGTGTAGATCTTTCAGAGAGCTTCGATTTGGTGGGTAGATCGTTTAGTGAGTCCACTTGTAGCAAAAGTTATGCTCGTTTGATCGTGAGGTACTCGAAGGAGATTAGTACTAGCAAAAACACAAAAAACTATGTACCAAGACTTGGTCTTGGATTAGTAGTCTTGGAAACAAAACCTAAGAAATATACGAATCGAAAAATACGAAAAGAAAACCAAAACGTGCTAGATTGGTGGTTTCACCAAATCTTAGCGCCCCCGCTCTGATACCAATTGTTGGATCGAGAAGCGTCGCTAGAGGGGGGGGTGAATAGCGATCGTAAATCTTTTCTTTTAGATTAGATTCGTCATAAAGTAAGCACAGCGGAAAATAAATGAACACGTTTATTTTACTTGGTTCACAACCCAGCGGTTGCTACTCCAAGGCCCTATCGGTCCTAGACCGCGTACGGAGGGCAAAGCACTAAAACGTCTCCTCCTCGTTGGAGGTAGGAGACAACGATTACAAAAACCGAATATACGAGGATGAGGCAACAAGCCTACCTCACCTCGTTATGAAGATAAAAATACAGAATATAATATCAAAAATATTACTTGAATCTGCTGCCGACGAAGAAGATCTGAGGTTGTCGTCGCGTCGGCGTTATGACGGTGTTGGCGTTGTAGGAGCACTTGATGAATAATTGATGTAATTTGGAGATGAATCCTCCCCTCCTTTTATAGACTTTAGCCTCTGAATTTGTCTCCTATTTCTTTGGAACGGATCATGGATTTTTCCAAATTTTATCGCGAAGTGGCCGCGTCAAACGTTATCCATTTTGACCTAGCGCAAAAGCTGAATCGTCGCCATCGATCGGATCGATGCCTCTCATCACGATCGATGACAATGATCGATGCATCTCATCGATCAATCGATATACGATCGCCCAATGTCCAGTGATCACCCACCGCCACTTCCTGCAGTAAGAGATTAGCTCGGAAAATGATAAATACGACGGTTTCTAACCGTCCGATCTCGACCTAGACCTTCCACAGGAAGTCTTAGTCGAATCGTCGCCTACGGTCGTCCCCGTAAAGAGGACACGACCTTACAATCTCTCACTCACACGAGCTTACCTCGATAGTAGCTCTCGCTTCCGGCCTTCCACTCGATTCCTTCGGCTCCCTCCGAATTCACTCAAGTGTCGCCCGACCACCACGGCTTCCTCCGGGTGTCGCTAGCCTTCAGCTCCAGCTTTAGTACTTTTCTGCACACTTGATTTAGCTCGTGAGATAACAATATAAACTTAACTTTGTGTCTTTGCCATAATCAAAACACAGGTTCGATTATCTAGTGCCCCTGCACCAACAATAGTAACTGTATTACTCCCAAGAAGGGGTGATTTGACTCAAGAAAGTGCAACATGTCTCTATTATATGGGAAATGACTCTGAATTATGGAGAACAGTGGCTATTATGGCCTGAGTGAATCCCCAAGTGGGAGAAAATGGTAGTCGACTGGCACCATAGAGGATAAGTGATCCTGGGTGATAGAAGAGATAAGTTTAATTCACTGTAAGGAAAAGGGAAAAACACAAGATTGACCCTTGAATATTTCTCATTGATAATAATTGTTCGTACATTACAGGGAGTGCTAAACATTGTTGGTGCAGTAGGCACCTAAGTCGAACCTGAGTTTTAATTATAGAAAATGATACAAAGTTAAGCTTATATTGTTATCTCACAAGCTAAATCGAGTGTGCAGAAAAGTGTCAATGCTGGAGCTGAAGGCTAGCGACACTCGGAGGAAGCTGCGGTGGTCGGGAGACACACGAGTGACTTCGGAGAGAGCCAAAGGAATCGAGTGGAAGGTCGAAAGCGAAAGTGACACGGTAAGTATCGTGGTAAGCTCGTGTGTGTGCGAGTGTAAGTGAGGTCATATCCTCCTTACGGGGATAGGCTTAAGCGTAGATCCGACCCAAGACATCCCATCGATGGTCTAGGTCGAGATCGGACGGTCAGAGGTCGTCAAAATAATGTTTTTTTTTAGCTAACTTGTCATTTCAGCTAGCATCACCAAGCGCCCGACTTGGAGGATTCGATCATTCGCACATCGATCGATCGTCTACGGTCGGCGATTCGACCGATGTCGCCATCCGTGATGATGGCTATCAGTCGAATAATGGTCAAGGATCAACTTTGAGGAGTCAAGGCTTATCACCTCATTTCAAGGGGAGTGGTGCTCAATTTTGATTGGTTGAAGTTCCTTTCGAAAAGGGGCTCAAAGGCTATAAAAGGAGGACCTATCCTAGGGTTTCATCATCCATTCTAAGATTCCAAAAGCCTCCGCAAAGCTACAACTCTCCAACAACGAAGTGCTTTCTCTCCGACGTTTAGGTTTAAATTGTTTTTATTTTGTTACGTCGGTATAAGCTTTATTTTAGTTTATTGCTTTATTTTCTCGGAGTTTTTATCGTAATGAGGAGAGGGGGAGTGTCCCTCTACCTCACGCTTTTGGTGTGTTCTTGTATCGATTAACTCATACCTCTAACAAGGAGGAGTTCTTTAGTGATTTTCCCTCCGTACGTGACAAGGATCACTGGGGCCTTGGAGTAGTAGTCGAAGGCTACGAACCAAGTAAAAAATATATTTATCTATTTTAATTTTCATTTATCTTTCCACTGCATATATTTGTTTTGAAACGAATTCGAAAAAGAAAAGGTTTATCGCTATTCACCCCCCTCTAGTGATCCGCTTCGATCCAACAATTGGTATCAGAGCTGGGGGTGCTAAGATTTGGTGAAACCACTGATCTAGCTTTTTACAGATTTTTTTTCCTTTTATTATTCTGTTTATTTCGAATTTATTTCATTTGGTTAATTTTTCTCCTGCACTACTAATCCAAGACGCGAGTCTTGGTACATTTCGTGTGTTTGTGTCATTGTTAGGTTTTCCGTCTTCATCTCCTTGTTTCTTTTGTATCAATGGCCCATCTCGAGGGTTTTAGCACCGTCCGACCTTCGTTTTACAATGGAGATGACTTTCGTTATTGGAAGGGTCGGATGGAATGCTTTCTTAAAACTCAAATCGAGATATGGATCATAATCCAAATGGGATTCACACTTCCGACTAACGAAGTGGGTGAATCCTTGGATTATGACCAATGGACCATTGTGACAAAAATACAAGTTGAAGCCGATGCCAAGGCAACTCAAATCCTCCAATGCGGCTTGTCCAAGGAGGAGCTTAATCGCGTCGGCTCCTTCATCAGCGCAAAGGACCTTTGGACAAAGCTAGTGGAGCTACACGAAGGGACCGATGAAGCCAAGGTATGTAAGCGTGATCTTTTGTTTAATAAATTATATAATCTAAAAATGCAGGAACACGAAACGGCGACACAACTTCACGCTCGCATTCAAGACATAGTCAATAACCTACACGCGATCGAGCAAAAGGTCAAAAATCGTGACCTTATAAGGTATGTTCTTAACTCCTTTCCGAGGACTACCTTGTGGGCATCCATGGTCGATGCCTACAAGGTCTCCAAGGATCTTTTGAAACTTAGGTTAGATGAGTTATTTTCAGATTTTGAACTTCATGAGCAGTCTAACTCGGAACCCGAGAAGGGTATAGCACTTTTTGCAGGTTCGAGGAAGAAAACTGCAAGCAAGCCACCCCCGAAGGAAGAAGAGGATGAGTCTGATTCGGAGGTCGACCCGGAAATGGAGGCCGAATTAGTCAATGTAGGGTCGATATGTTGGCTGGCTAGAGGGGGGTGAATAGCCCTCTTTCGTCGTACGATGGAATACGATCGTTCTTCTTGCGTGCTCGTCTATGATTGTCATTAGCGCAGCAGAATACTAATACAAATATGAATACTAACAACAAATACAATCACACAAAAGACAACACGATATATGTGGTTCAGAACCGAATGGTTCCTACTCCACGGGCGAGCTCACTGAGCTCTAGTTATGCGCACGACACTAACTAAAACACTCCTTCTCGACAACACGTCGGAGGTGGAGAAACCTCTTATAAGCAATTACAATGTAATATAGAAATACAAGCAAATACACAAATGCAATACATTAGAAAACTTTCATCGATTGCTTTGATTGCTTTGCTTGTTGCTTGCTTTAGATGGCTCTTGAAGGTTTGGAATGCAGCAGCAATTCCCCTCCAATAGCTTCCCAAAAGGCTTGGCGAAATCCTCCCACTTGAGCTCCATTTATAACCTGCATCAAACTGATTTTGCGCCCATCAGTCGACTGCCAAAAGGCCCCAGTCGACTGCCCCTGTAGTTGTTGTCTCATAATGGCCAGATCCACATTGGATAAATTCCAACGGATCACCTACCAGTCGACTGATCATGCCCATCAGTCGACTGGTGACCTAGTAGTCGATCGCCCGATCGACTCTGAGCATTCTGCGTGACATTCCCATCACGATCGCCATTCCTCGGCAATTGATCATTATCGACATCAATCGATCATTGTCCATCCATGGCGATCGCCGCTAAGCACAAAAACCACAGTCTTACACCAGTCGAACCCTAGTCGACTTGGAGCAGTCGACTGGCACCTATGTCAGTCGACTGATGTCGGGTAAAACCTCAAACACAAGGTTGTTTGAGCATCCGACACTCAATCTTATCCACTTGGCCAAGTCCACCTCATCCCTCATGGAGTTCCCCACCGAAGCTCTCTTCCCTCGGCCTACGTCCCTCGGATGCGCCAAGTGCACGACTTCACAACGTCATCCTTCGCGTCTCAAGCCCTCGAAGTATGCTTCCCTTTGGTCTCAATCCATTCGCTCCCCGTCCGGCGGTCCCTCGGATGCACCAAGCGCACGACTTCGCAATGCCATCCTTCACCGACTCAAGGACCCCGAGCCTAGTGAACTTACCAAGTCCTCAAGACTTCCCACATGCACCAAGCGCACGGCTTCGCAATGCTTTGGATTTTCCCACACCAAGGCCCATGCTTGGATTTTCCATGCCAACTCCATGTTGGACTTTCCTATGACAATCCCATGTCATAAGTTTTGTCTATCATCAAAATACTGCTCGAGTCAAACTCGAGTCAACCTGGGTCGATTGCACCAACAATCTCCCCCTTTTTGATGATTGACAAAACTACCATCTCAAGTCTACCAATTCTCTCATATTGGCAATTCTCATATCCCAATGAGAATTCCAACGAACCCTAATTGGTAACTTGGTAACTTCTCCCCCTTTTTGACATTACATCAAAAAGGTCCTCCCCAAGGGTATGAGTGTCTCATATCCCAATGAGATCTTACAATCTCTCCCTTGGAGGAACACATGCCTACAATCTTTCTAGTGATAATCCCATATCACTTAAAGAGAGGCAACCCAATTTTCCTCCCATGAAAAAATACACATTCATCTTCCCATGATGGATACCTCCCCCTAGAGGCTTGCTCCCCCTTGACCATTGCACCAATAATGTCCTTGGAGAGTCCCTAAGCCAATAGGAACATTAAGCAAGTCAAAATTAAGGCAAAGTTCAACAATGAACTTCCATTCACCTTAAAATTGATTCTCTCCCTAAACACTTCTCCTGATCCACATCCAATAGAATTCCACCCTTTCTAATGCTCTCCCAAGCATGTCCTAGGGTTAGGAGTGGTTAGGGGACCAAAACACAGCTGAACATGGGCCTAACCACCAAGGTTTACCCGAAATTAGCTTGGTCAGTTGATTGAGTTAGAAACCACGATCGACACCTCATCACGACCGCCTCCTGTCGATCTCATCGATAATTACATTCTGATTTACAATTTCAGAAATGAATTTTTGAAATTCGTAAGTAAATATACATATGTTGAAAAATCTTGAAATTTGATGTATATTCACAAATCTTGAAATATTCATTTCTGAAATTTCAGACTCGAATGTAACCTGCGCGTCACACCTCTTCTTTTAATATTCTAGTTGTAAATAGTTTTAGACTCGAATGTAACTCGAGTTTCGTATTTGTAATGTACAAAAATGGAGCGGTGGAAAGTCCACTTGAAGACGAGCTTACGAGAAGGGTGACGACGACACATGGCGGTCAAAGGAAGCGCTTGGAGAAGCCTCTAGCCTTAGGTAGACCGTCCGATCTTCTCATTGGCTTGAGAAGATCGTAGTAGGGCCATGACTATATCACATTTAATTATATATATATATGTTGATATATATATATATATATATATATATATATATATATATATATATATATATATATATATATATATATATATATATATATATATATATATATATATTTAATTGATTTTTGCTTGTATGTATGTGATGCATGCTAGTAGAAAAATGTTTGTATGTATATGATGCATGCTAGGTTAATTTTCTTGTATGTATATGATGCATGCTAGAATAATTAATGTATGTATATGATGCATGCTAATATAGGATAATAAAGGCCTAAATGCGTATAAGATACACATTACGATTAGATTAGATCATAATCGAATCAACTCAAAAATGCCTACCGAGCCTTAATACCCATCACTACCTCGATCATTTGTCGTTGTTGAATCTGCCAAAGCAGAGCAACACATATTATCTTGGTAGGGTGCGGAGGGACAATCTTGGTCCCGCCTATCATGACTCGGGTTAGAGTAAGCTCAATTAGATTGAGCAAAACTAGTTAACTCAATTGGATCGAGTAGAACTATAGGCATATTCCAATCGTTGGAAAGATAGGTTAAGATCGCATTTACACTAAATCTTGGGCGATTTAGCCAAAGCTAACTCAAGGTCTTTTGTAAATGTGGGTCTTAATCCTATAAACAAGAGTTGCATAGAGATGTAATCGGTAATGTGTTACCCACCGATCGTACTAAGTCTTGGGCGATTTAGCCAAAGCTAACTCAAGGCTTAGTATGATATGGATCTTGTCCCGCAAGAATTATAGCTAGTTTGTATGAATCTAGTAAAAGTGGTTTGACCACATCCATAACTCGATTCTACAAAATTCTTTTGGGGATACGCTTTAGAGACGGTTGCTTTCACACTTAACCACATCCCATCTAAGGCAGTCATAAAGACACTATATGCGATATGGACTGGGAAGAGTCCCAAGATGTCTTTTATGAAGATTTGGGGTTGTGAGGCTTATGTTCGACGTCAAATCTCTGACAAACTAGGCCCCAAATCAGACAAGTGCTACTTTGTATGATATCCTAAGGAAGCAAAAGAATATTACTTCTACAATCCCACACAAGGCAAAGTATTTGTCGCTAGAAATAGAGTATTTCTAGAAAGAGAGTTCATCTCTAGAAGAACTAGTGGGAGTAAAATACATCTTGAAGAAATTCAAGATCAAGATAACACTGAGATGGAAATTGAACATGCACCATAAAGTGTTGTGGATGATGAGATTGTTGCACAAGAAGTTGTGGAGCAACAACCTGTTCAAGTAGACCAACCTCTTCGCAGGTCTGATAGGATACATCGTCAGCCTGAGAGATATTCATTTCTCTTGTTTGACAATGATGACGTTATGCTTGTTGAGTTGAACGAGCCTACATCCTATCAGGAAGCTGTGATGAGCCCAAATTCTGAGAAATGGCTAGAGGCCATGAGATCTGAAATGGAATCCATGTACACTAACCTAGTATGAACTTTGGTTGATTCACCTGAAGGGGTCAAACTCATTGGGTGTAAGTGGGTCTTTAAGAGAAAGACTGACATGGATGGTCTTATGCATACCTATAAAGGGCAATTGATAGCTAAAGGTTTCAAACAGATTCATGGCATAGACTATGATGAAACTTTTTCACCAGTTGTGATGCTTAAGTTCATTCGGATCATACTTGCTATTGTAGCTTATCACGATTATGAGATCTAGCAAATGGATGTCAAAACTGCGTTTCTGAATGGAAACCTCCTCGAGGACGTGTACATGACACAACCTGAGGGTTTTTGTAGATCCAAAGCTTGCTGGCAATGTATGCAAGCTACAAAGGTCCATTTATGATTTAAAGCAAGTATCTAAAAGCTGGAATCTTCGATTCGATGATGCAATCAAATAGTTTGGTTTCATCAAGAATGAAGATGAACCCTTTGTCTACAAGAGGGTTAGTGGAAGCATAGTTATCTTTCTTATCTTGTATGTTGATGACATACTTCTCATGGGAAACGACATCCCTATGCTGCAATCTGTGAAGACTTGGCTTGGGAATTGTTTCTCAATGAAGGACTTAGGTGAAGCAGCCTATATTTTAGGAATTAAGATCTATAGAGATAGATCTAAGAGATTGCTTGGCTTAAGTTAGAGTGCATACATTGACAAAGTTCTTAAACATTTTTCCATGCAGAATTCCAAGAAGGGATTTCTGCCAATGTCACATGGTGTGAGCCTTTCGAAGGCTCAATGCCCTTCATCTAAGGAAGAAAGGTGTTGGTGCAATCGACCCAGGTCACGATTGACTGGACTTGAGTTTGACTCGAGAGATATTTTGATGTTTGACATAAAGGTTTGACATTGATGTCTGATAATATTTTGGGGAGATTGTTGGCACAATCGACCCGGGTCATGATTGACCGGACTCGAGTTTGACTTGAGGGGGATTTTGATGGTTGATTGGAATTGACCATATCATGGAAAGTCCAAGTCTTGAGTACTTGGCATGTAAAGTCCAACATGGGTTGGCAAGGGAAAGTCCAAGAATGGGTCTTAGCAAGGAAAAGTCCAACATAGGTTAGCATTTGGAAAGTCCAAGGGTGTAGTCTTGACCACGTAAGTCCAAGGGTGTAGCCTTGGCAGTGAAAGTCCAAGTCATGGGTACTTGGCATTTGAGAAGTCCAAGGGGTTTGATATTGGCGGCATAAAGTCCAAGCGGGAGTCTTGGCAACATAAGTCCAATGGTTGACGACATAAAGTCTAAGCGGAGTCTTGGCAACGTAGGTCCAATGTGCCTTGGTGGTGTAGACACAGTTAGTATGACATAGCTGATGGAAGCACCTGAAGGCTAGCGTATAGATGAACAAGTCATGGATGACTTGGAGGGATCCGATAGGCACGAGGCTGACGGAGGTGGCTAGAAGGCTTAGGTCTAGGCTATGGGTGGTCTAGCAAGTATAGGGGCACCATACTTGGGTTAAACCATATATTTGAGGTGTATCAGTCGACTGGTATCATGTGGTAGTAGACTGGTGTGAGTCAACTAGGGTTTGACTGCAGGGAGTGCCCTAGCAATGCGCGAGGTGGGCGATTGATTGATTAGCGGATCGATCTTGATCACCGATCGGTGTTTTGTATTTCGGGCACATAATGGAGTCTGACTCAACTGCTGGGGTTAGCAGTCAAGTGAAGGCTCGATCAGTTTACTGATGGACATGATCAATCGACTGATGTCCTATCCATTGGATTTTTCCAGCGTGGATTGCACCATTGTCTCACAACAATAGTGTCATCAGTCGACTGATGGTCCCGATCAGTCGACTGATAGGCGATTTCCAGCCCAGGTAGCAACTTTAAATGGAGCTCATGGAGGAGGTTTGGAGCAGCGATTTCTTGAGCATTGTTGAGGCGATTTGCTGGTGCAAATCAGGGTCTTCAACCACGATTCAAGCAATCAAAGATCAAGCAATCAAGTTCACATTTGTAAAGGTTTTCCTTACTTGTATTTGTGTAGCTTACTTATATTTGCTTGTATTTTATTCTTATTATTGTAAGAATATTTGTACGAGATTTCTCCACCTCCGGATTGTTCTGAGAAGGAGTTATTTGTGATTAGTGGTTGCGTGTGCATCACTAGAGCTCTTTAGAGATCGATCCGTGGAGTAGGAACCATTTGGTTCTGAACCATATTACATACTTGTGTATTGGTGTATTTGTGTTTGCCTTCACTTTTGTTATTGCTATTATATATATTCTGCTGCGCTAACAAAGATTGTAGAGACAAGCACGAACGAATTGCATCGAGCAACGAAAATGCTATTCACCCCCTCTAGCAATCAACGAATCTTCTACAATTGGTATCAGATCTAGGAGCTCTTCTATGGACTAACTGCTGGGAGCAAACCGCTAGAGGGAAAGATGGAAGTTGAAGAACAACTTGGATGGGACATCAACACACCAATCCCTTATGCTTTCTATGGACGAGAGGGTTTCAACCAATGGAAGGGAAGGATCGAAGATTTCTTGATGATGAGGGATTTTGAGGAGTGGTCCATCTTAATGGAAGGATTTGAATATCCAAGAGGACCAAAAGGTGGCTTCCTCAAAAAGAAGAGATGGACCGAGGAGCAACTCCAACAATTTGAGAAAAACAAGAAGGTAGTCAAATTTATTTTTGATCTAATTCCTAATGATATCTTGTGTAGCCTAGGGGATTGCATGGATGCCAAGGAGCTTTGGAGGGAATTGACAAGATTCCATGAAGGCCCATCACCGGCTCAAGAAGAGGAGGCCGAAGATGAATCCTCATCCTCACAAGCAAGTGATGATTCGGAAGTTGATAGGGAGTCAACCTCCTAATCGGTCGAAGAAGAGGAAGAATTGGAGGAGACCTCCACCTCTGGGATTGAGGGGGAGGAGATTAGGGCATCCTCAACACCGGAACAACAAGAAGAAGCATCTACATCCGGTCGAGAGGAAGAGTAAGCTCAAGAGATCCTCACCACCACCCTAGGTAACTCAAACATATGTGTTAATAATAAAATTCATATAATATATTTTGAGTGTAGGGAATGTGGGCATTACAAGAGTAAGTGCCCAAAGAAGGTCAAGAAGCCTCCACCGGCACCAAAGGTCAAGGATACCGGTCCCTCAACAATCAAAAGCAAGGAGCAAGTGATTTGCTTAAAATGCTGACTACCGGATCATTACCGGAGTCAATGCCCAAAGGGGGAGAAAAAGGCTAAAAAGGGAGCATCACATGTAGGGGGAGCTAAGGCTAACCCTAAGGTACATTTTAGTAATGCTCCTTCTAATTTAAATGTCAAAAAGCATGCTAGGAATAATTTTAAAAATCTTACTATTGTAAATGAAAAGCATGCTAGAAACAATAAATATTTTTGTCTAGGGGCTGAGAGTGTTAATTTTTTAAATAAGGAGAAATTTGTGACTAATGTCCTTAGAAAGACTTTACCTAGGGAATCTCTTAGAACAATTGAGGACCACCTAGGTTTTAATCCCAAATGGACTAGGCATATGCCTAAAAAGAACAATGCCCAAGGTATAAATCAAAATTCAAAAATTGGGCAATTAGAGTTGGAAAATCAAGCCTTGAGGTCAAGGCTTGAAAAATTATAGAAGACCCTTAGGATTATGCAAAATCAAATAAAAGGGTCAAATGGTCAAAGTCAAGGGTCTAGATCTAAGAGTCAACACCTAGGACCTAAGAGACAAGAGTCATCCAAAGGCAAGAAAGGTTTGGGTCACAAACCTAGGCCAAGGAAACTTATCATAATGTTCCATTTGATTATGGAACTAAACCTAGGTCTAGGAAGACCAAGGTCAATAGGGAAGTCATCCCTAATATTGACCAAGGTAGGTGCTTAGTGGCCAAAGTTTCCATGAAACCAAGGAAGACCACTAAGAAGGTTACCAGGGAGGCAATTCCTAAGGTTAACCTAGTCAATGTCCAAATGACCAAGGCTAACAAGCCTAGAAGGGTCATCAGGAAGGTATCTAGGGAGGTTATCCCTAAGGAATACCTAGTAAATCCTAGCAGCTCAAATAGGTTTTGGGTTTCTAAGAGCATGATCGATTCACGCTAGATGGGTTTAGGTGTGACAACTTTAAATGGATGGGTAGTTAACCTAACCATGGTAAAGGTGGCATTTTAGGTAATTTTCAAGGTTATGGATACCTTGGAAATAGATTTGATCTTATGATCCTAAAAGATTTTAGGATATGTCAATACATTTTTGGGATTATGAAAAATCAATTAAATTGACACAATTTAGTTTTAGAGGTCATAGTGTGTCATTTTGGGTTTTTGGCACACTTAGGAGATTAGTAGCAATATGACAAAATATACTTAATTATATCAAATGACAACAAATATTAAAAATTTAGGTATTATTATACCTATACATGTTATTTGCCATGCCTTGTTTGCCATATAACATGCCATGACATCATATTTATTTTTTAATCATTTAATATGTCATGATCATGTTTAAGATTAAGGTTTAATGTCATGTGTTTTTAGATTATATCATATGCCATGACATCATGATCATTGGCCATGCTTAATTATGTTATTATTTATGCCATGATCATTCATGCATTTAATTTGATTAAAATTGATTTAAGGACAATGACATGACTTGAAGTCCCATTTATAAGGAAATCAAGTAAGGTTGCCTTAGAAAAATACATGAAACCCTAGATTAGGATGAACAAAACCCACATCTCACATCACATTGACTTTGGTGTGTTTTATACACCCTAGATATATGTGAGATGATAGGATATGAGTTAAGTTCAAGGTGCATAGTTTTTGCATCTAGATGAACTTAAACTCATCATATTGTATTTGTGGATCATTGGGAAAGCTTGTGTACAAGTCATGTACATCAAGCCCAAGGAATATGATCCAATATAGGTTTTCAAAAATATTTTAAAATCACTTTAGAAAATCTTAGTGAAGTCTATCTTTTGATAGCAATCACCATTGATGAAGTTGATACAAAGTGAGCTAAAACATTAAAGTTTTTCTTCACTTTCGAATTTTGTATCAATTTTGATATTTTATAGATAAAATAGTTTTCCAACATTTTTCACCAATTGTATGTGTCATAAGTATTATACATATGAAGTTTCATGATTTTTCGAATTACGTATAATTATTTATGAATTTTTGAAATTTATTTACGATAATCAAATTGAATTTGATTATCGATCAGCTCGCCTAATGGCGGATCGATGAGCACTTCGATTTGATATATCCGAGATCGTGATCGATAAGTCTGATTCGGAAAAAACAAGGTTGTTTAGTTCGTTTTCAGCTACGGTAAAGTTCCCCAACCACTCCTAACCCTAGGATATGCTTTGGGAAGCATTATAACGGGTAAAAATCCATAGGATATGGATTAGGAGAGTTGTTAGGTTGATATATCAAATTTAAGGGGTTGGAAAGTTCAATGTTGAACTTTGAACCTTATTTTTGATGGTTTAGAATTCCTATTGGCTTAGGAACTTCCCAAGAACATTGTTGGTGCAATGGTCAAAGGGGAGCAAGCCTTTAGGGCGAGATATCCATCATAGGATGATGGATGGTATTTTTCCTCATGAAAGGGAAAATGGGAATTTTAAGATACCCAATTTGGAAATTGAGAGAGTTTGTAGAATTGCCTCTCTTGAGTGATATGAGACTTATCACTAGGAAGATTGTAGGCATCCTAGGTATTTTTGGATCAAGGGGGAGATTGTAAGATATCATTGGAACATGAGACATTGACCTCCTTGGAGAAAACCTTTTTGATGTTAGTCAAAAAGGGGAAGAAATATTTGGGGGAGAATGTTTTTGGAAATTTTATGGGATTACCAATTTGGGATAATTGGTAAGAAGATTTGAGTTAACATTCTAACTCAAAGGTATGTGGTTTTGTCAAACATAAAAAAGGGGGAGATTGTTGGTGCAATTGGCCCATGTCACGATTGACCGAACTCGAGTTTGACTCGAGAGATGTTTTGATGTTTGACATTGATATCTCATAATATTTTGAGGAGATTGTTGGCACAATCGACTCGGGTCATGATTGACCGGACTCGAGTTTGACTTGAGGGGGATTTTGATGGTTGACTGGAATTGACCATGTCATGGAAAGTCCAAGTCTTGAGTACTTGGCATGTAAAGTCCAACATGGGTTGGCAAGGGAAAGTCCAAGCATGGGTCTTGGTAAGGAAAAGTCTAACATAGGTTAGCATTTGGAAAGTCCAAGGGTGTAGTCTTGGCCACGTAAGTCCAAGGGTATAGTCTTGGCGGTGAAAGTCCAAGTCATGAGTACTTGGCATTTGAGAAGTCCAAGGGGTTTGATATTGGCGGCGTAAAGTCCAAGCAGGAGTCTTGGCAGCATAAGTCCAATGGTTGACGGAATAAAGTCCAAGCGGAGTCTTGGCAGCGTAAGTCCAATGTGCCTTGGTGGTGTAGACATTGTTAGCATGACATAGCCGATGGAAGCACCTGAAGGCTAGCATATGGATGAACAAGTCATGGATGACTTGGAGGGATCCAATAGGCGCGAGGCTGATGGAGGTGGCTAGAAGGCTTAGGTTTAGGCTACGGGTGGTCTAGCAAGTATGGAGACACCATACTTAGGTTAAACCTCATGTTTGAGGTTAAAACCTCATGTTTGAGGTGTATCAGTAGATTGATATCATGTGGCAGTCGACTGGTATGAGTAAACTAGGGTTTGGCGTGGGGGTGCTGCGATCATTGCAGGTGGCGATCGGTGATTGGGCGATCGGGATCTTGTGATCACCGATCGGCGGTGCTCGATATTCGAGCCACGAATCGAGTCGACTCGGTGCTGGGGTTAGCAGTCGAGTGAAGGCTCGATCAGTCGATTGATGGACATGATCAGTCGACTGATGTCCTATCCGTTGGATTTTTCCAGTGTGGATTGCACCGTTGTCTCACAGCAACAGTGTCATTAGTCGATTGATGGTCTCAATCAGTCAACTGATAGGCAATTTCCAGCCTAGGAAGTAGCTTTAAATGGAGCTCGTGGAGGAGGTTTGGAGCAGTGATTTCTTGAGCATTGTTGAGGCGATTTGCTTGTGCAAATCAGGGTCTTCAACCACAATTCAAGCAATCAAAGATCAAGCAATCAAGTTCACATTTGTAAAGGTTTTCCTTACTTGTATTTGTGTAGCTTACTTGTATTTTCTTGTATTTTATTCTTATTATTGTAAGAATATTTGTACGAGGTTTCTCCACCTCCGGATTGTTCCGAGAAGGAGTTTTTTATGATTAGTGGTTGCGTGTGCATCACTATAGCTCTTTAGAGCTCGATCCGTGGAGTAGGAACCATTCGATTCTGAACCACGTTACATACTTATGTATTGGTGTATTTGTGTTTGCCTTCACTTTTGTTATTGCTATTATATATATTCCGCTGCACTAACGAAGATTGTAGAGACAAGCACGAATGAATTGCATCGAGCAACGAAAATGCTTTTCACCCCCTTCTAGCGGTCAACGAATCCTCTACAAAAGGGAACACATGGATCGGATCCCTTATGCATCTACTATAGAGTCTATTATGTATGCCATGCTATGCACTCGTTCTGATCTCTCATATGCTTTAAGCACGACGAGTAGGTACCAGTCAGATCCAGGTGATAGCCATCAAGAATATTCTTAAGTACTTGAGAAGAACTAAAGAATATTTCTTGATATTTGGAGGCAATGAGGAGCTCATTGTAAAGGGTTATAGCGATGCTAGCTTTCAATCGGACAAGGATGATTACAGATCACAGTCAAGGTATGTCTTTTGTTTAAATGGTGGTGTTGTGAGCTGAAAGAGTTCAAAGCAAGACACAATCGCGGATTCTACTACAGAGGCCGAGTATATTGCTGCTTCTGATGCGACAAAGGAGGCTATTTGGATTAGGAAATTTGTTTTTGAGCTCGGTGTAATTCCTAGCATCGTGAGCCCTATAGAGCTTTATTGTGACAATAATGGGGCTATAGCATAGGCTAAGGAACCTTGTTCTCACCAGTGTTCCAAACATATACTACGACGGTATCACCTCATTCGAGAGATCATCGATAGAGGAGATGTGCGGATATGCAGAGTAGATACTGATGCTAACATTGCGGATCCCTTGACCAAGGCTTTGGCACAGAGAAAGCATGATGGTCATACTAGGTCGCTGGGTCTTAGAGATTACAGTGATTGACACTAGTGCTAGTGGGAGATTGTTAGTGTCAGCCCTTAGTGCCAATCATTAGATGATTGATTAGGGATCATATGTATCATATTTCATTAATAACAGGCAAAGATTGATTATTATATTTACTTTATGTATGTGCCAGCTAAATAAATATAATAATACCCTTGAATAGTAGGTTCTAATCTATAGTATATCAATCGGTAGAATTGATTATGAGAAGTTGTAGAGAACACTATACTTAACCATTCCTAGTCAAGTATTGTAGTAATAGACAAAGGGATATATTGATACATTGAGATTAGCATGTAGGTCAATGGATGACTTGATCTCACAAGTCATGGATATGTGATATCATATTGACACATGGGTATATATATTGGAGAATATATGTACTGAATTGACCCGCCATGAGAAAGTGTCATGGATCATTATATGAGTGTCATATACTTTCTCATGTGACTATTGGTATGAATAGTCCTTAGACCTGAAGTCATTACGGTTCCCTATATAAGAAGTTATGTACTTTGGTATCGTCTAATGTCACCCGTAACAGGGTGCACTATAACGGCAATTGTTGGGTATGTAATGAATTATGCGGAGGGATGTGAGTGATGTAGATGAAATCTATCCCTCTCATATGACGGGAGTGATATCTTTGGCCTCTTGATAGAGTATGACCACGAAATGCATGACCATGCTCAAATGAGTCAATATGAGATATTGAGCTCATTTGTTTGAGTCTACTTGGGGATCAAGAAACATAAAGATCGATAAGAGGATGACACGGTCTATGCCTCATTGATCGATCTAAGGTATCAAGGATAGAAGGACACCGTCATACATGATAATAGTCACAGAAAGGTTGTCGGATCTTGGCTTTCTTGTAGCTTGGGTAGCAATGATGTATTGCTAGATGCCGCTCATTGCCTATGTATCTAAAATGGTTTTAGATACATTACCAACGCTATAAGAGCCTATAAGGTCACACACAAAGAATATATTTTGGAGAAGTGTTCATCTTAGTTTGACTAAATGAATCATTAGTTAATTGAATGGACTATAATGAGTTAGACTCATTTCTTGGCCAAACTTGAGTTGGACTCAAATTGGTTTAACTTGAGTTAGACTCAAGTGAAATCAATTGAAGAAGATAAGCATGATTAATGATGATTAATCATGCATGCAAATGGGAGTTTTTGCATGCAAATGGATTAATGCATGAAATGAGATTTAATGCTTAATGTTGCATGCAAAGGTATTAATGCATGCAAATTGGATTATTGCATTAACATTGCATGAAATGTGATTTCACATGCAATTGGAATTTGAGAAACCACCCTAAATCGTTGCATGCAAAAGAGGGGTCAATGCAAAAGAATTAATCCATGAAGTGGGGTTTCATCCTCAAACGTTGCATGCATGAATGGGGTTAATGCATGAATTGGAATTTAATGCATGTAAATGTGGATTAATGCATGATAAAGGTGATTTGAGAAATCTACTAAATGTGGAGATTAGATCTCAAGTTTTATGCTCGCATCCTATTATGTGCCTTGCATCCCTATTTTCCCTTCTTCTTCTTTTGTGGAGAACTTTGGTTTTTGGTTGCTAGCACAACCAAAGGTGTTATCTCCATTTCCAAGATATGATTCGTGTGGATACCTTAGAGATACGGTTGTCCTTACCGTATTGAGATTTGACTGTGTTTGGATTAGCGGGATTGCGAAGGGCTCGCATCGAAGGTATATTTCTTCTTCTAGATAAGATCTAGATTAAAGAAAATGATTTATATGTTTTGCATGGATCTCTGGAGGGATCCGTTTATTTTTGTTTCCGCTGTAGTTGTGCAAAGTATTCACCTGCGATATTATAAATGTCATGATCCAGTTAATTTCCCTATAATCTTGGCGGTGTAAACTCCAAGCAAACTTTGGCAAAGAAGAAACCTGAAACATGACGAAACCAAGGGAAGCTCTCGAAGGCAAGTGCAAGGATGAAGGAGTTGCGGACTCGGAGGGATCCTGGAAGCGCATGGTTGAAGGAAGAGCTAGAAGGTGGAGTCTAGGTTTAGGGTATTCATTTCAAGTATGTATTGATCATACTTGAAGTATTCCAGTCAATTGAGGTTGTGTCCCAGTCGACTGGTCTCGAGTTCTCGGCACTTGAGGGTCTGGAAGGCTTGAACAGTTGACTAGGGTTATGACCCAGTCGACTGATCGAATAGTTGACTAAAGACTACGACTGTGTGCCACCAGTAGTTGACTGCCAACCATGGGCAGTCGACTTCTTTCATGATCAGTCGATTGCCTTGGAAGGCAGTCAACTGATTGAGGTGGACACAAACAAAGAAACATTTTGAGTCGACTTATTGCTTAGAGCAGATGACTGATGGATCAATCAGTCAACTGCTAGTGTGATCAGTCGACTGATCAGAGTTCTGTTGAGCCGTGATGACCACAGATCAGGCTTCATTAGAAGCCATTGGATTAGGTCAGCAACAACAGCAGTCGACTGCTGGTATGTAGCAGTCGACTTCTGCAAGCTCAACGGGAAAAATAGCCTTGTCTCTATAAATGGAGACCTTGGGGAGTTTGAGAGGGCTAGTTCTCTCATTCCAAACTTTACTCTTAAGCTCACCAAGTCTTCTCAAGCTTTCTAGTTTGTTTTAATCTCTTCTTCTCTAATTTACTTCCATCGTCATGTAAGAAGAAGAGTTGATTGTAAGAAGGCTTCTCCACCTTGGTGTGATCATCAAAATGAGATTTTTAGTGAAGGATTGCTAGGGTTAATCCATCTTATGGATTACCGTGGAGTAGGAGCATCATCTCCAAACCATGTTAAACTCCTTTGTTTGCATCATTTTTTGATTTCTTTTTAAATTGCATTATCTTTTTGCTTCCGCTAACATCTTATAAAATCAAAAGAGGCTATTCATCCCTCTCTAGCCATCCAAGGTTTTCCTACAAGTGGTATCAGAGCTCGGATTGCATATGAAGATCTAACAATCAACCGGAGCACGATGGCATTTGCAGAGGGATATTGCACGACGTGATCACCTTTCTTCGTAGGCAACGACTTTGCCTATTGGAAAGGTAGGATGGAGTATTATTTAATGAATGATATTGATAATTGATTTAGTGTAGTAGAAGGATTCGAGAAGCCCGTAGATGAATTTGGAGCTCTACTACCGACAAAGGATTGTACTAGAGAGATGGCGAAGAAAACTCAAGCAAATGCCAAAGCAACAACCACACTCTAATATGGTCTATCCAAGGAGCAATTTAGTAAAGTCGAACACTTCAACTCTGCCAAAGAGCTTTGGGAGAACCTCATTGATCTCAATGAAGGATCCAAAAAGACAAGGAGAGCCAAGAGGGACCTATTAATAGGTCATCTTCAAACTTTTAGCATGAAGACCAATGAGACTATGGGCCAAATGCATGGTAGATTCAAGGAGGTGGTCAACGGACTACATGTAATAGGTGAGAAGGTGGACAACTGTGATTTGGTAAGATACATCTTTCAAGATTTTTTTAGAACAACCTTATGGGCATCAATGGTAGATGCTTATAAGGTTTCTAGAGATCTTTCCTTAGTTAAATTAGATGAATTATTTTGTGAATTTGAATTGCATGAGCAAGCTAACACCTCATCAAAGGAGAAAGGTCTAGGTCTTCTTGTAGGAAGAAGGAGAAGAAAAAGAAGGAGAAGAAGGAGGTCTATTCATCATCCGAGTCAGAGGATGAGGAATCAAATAGCGATGAAGAGTTGTCGACTAGTGAAGTGGCTCACTACGTCAAGAGGTTTGGTGGAAAATCAAGAAGACTCATAAAGAAGGATGTGAGGAGGATGTTCCAATTCTCAAAAGGTAAATCAAGTAGTAATTCGATTTCTAACACTAATGTTACTTGCTATGGATGCAATAAGAAGGGGCATATCTGTAGGATCGAAATATTCTGGGAGAGGGGGGGGGTGAATCTCAGAGGTTACAATTTTCTTTAGATTTTTAAAACATATTTTATATTTTCAATTAGAGTAAGCAGCAGAATAAATGAAATCAAGACGCAAACTATTTACTTGGTTCACAACCCTAACAAGGTTGCTACTCCAAGGCCTGTAGCTCTTCTGAGAGCTACCTCGATGGACAATTACTATATACCCTCCGACTCGAGAACTCGACTTCAAAGGGGTTCACTTTTTACAAATAATGAGAAATAGGTAACACTCTACCTTCTCTTTTGAAATTAAGTACACAAAGCAAAAATGAATACAAATAAAATTAGAGCTAAGTTATACCGAAACTAAAGGAAATTTGGAAGTACGCACGGAGTGTTGGATGTGCGTCTTTGTGAGGAATTGAAGCTCTAGATGACGAGCATGAATAGAGGCAGCACTTCGACATAGTAGAAGTATCTTTTTCGAAGATGGTCAAACACTTATTTTATATACATTTTCCAGTCGACTGGAATACCTTCCAGTCAACTCCACATCAGCCCGTCGATATGGAACTTCTAGTCTTCTAGTCGACTGAACATGCACTAGTTGATTCTAGGTCACCTGGCTTCATATCGGGAAGTTTACCTATTCAGTCGACTGAAACTCCCCAGTAGACTGAAACTCTTTCCATCTGTGCTTCCAGATCTTCGAACGATTACCAGCTAATCCTGCTAACTAGGTATCCAGTCGACTGAAACATACCCAGTTGACTGGACGTCAGTCGACTATAGTCCATTTAGTCGAATAATCCCTACAAAATGAGATTAGCACAAATAGATAATACAAAATAGGAGAGCAGTAGTAATACTGCTCGATCTTGACTTCTAAGTCCCATGCGGACTCTCTATCGGATTGACACCTAGCTTTGTCCCCCTAAAGAGGACTCGTCCTCACCTCTTTACTCGAGGCTTACCTATCGGCTGCCTGTCAGACTTACCATTCTTGACATCTGATCTAATCCACCAGGGCTTCAACCAATTGTCCGATCTACCTGACCCACCAGCTGGACTTTTTGTCGATTGTTCGGTCTTCTAACCCAACTATTCTTCATGCCAAATGTCCGGTCCACACGACTCATCTGGACTTCATTCCTGGTGTTTGGTCATACTGATCTATCAAGTCATCTACCTAGTATCCGGTCAACACCACCTACTATGACTTTCTGTTAAGTCTGCACACTTAACACTGATGTTAGAACACAAGTAAGACCTAACTTTAACTATGGTTCATATATCAAAACCAAAAAGTGATGCTCTCTGCATTAACAATCTCCCCAATTTTGATGTATGACAATACATCAGTTAAAGTTAGGTGAATTAAACTGCAATATCCAATTATAGCATATATCAGAAATTCATTGAATATGCATGACATGCTCATATGCTTAAAGAACTTTAAATCTCCCTCTCTTTAAGTCTCTTCATTCTAACTTTAAATCTCCTCTCTTCCCCTTTGGCATACATCAGAAAACAACATTAAGTTCAAAATGCCATAAGATGAGAATTAAAGATTACAAAATAAGATTAAGCTCTATAAAAAATTCTTAAGTTTTGAAAATAATATATCAAATACTCCCCTTAAATAAAATTTTATTTTAAAGATGGGATCTCTCCTTATATTTTTTGGATTCAAAATTTTCAAATGATTAAATTTCTAAAATTTTCAAAACTCTTAATGTCTCAATATTCAAAATTTATCAATGATCCCCTTAAAATGTTTTCAAAAAATCTTTTAAATTCTTTAAATTTCTAATTTTCAAAAATTTCTCTCAATAAAAATATTTTTCAAATTCTAAATTTTCAAAAATTCTAACTCCCCCTCAATAAAAATATTTTTTAGCTTCTAAAATTTTCAAAAATTCTAACTCACCTCAATAAAAATATTTTTCAAATTCCAAAATTTTCAAAAATTCTAACTCCCACTTAATAACAACATTTTTCAAATTCCAAAATATTAAAAAATTCTAACTCCTCCTTAATAACAACGTTTTTCAAATTCCAAAATATTCAAAAATCTAACTCCCCCTTAATAGCAACATTTTTCAAAATTTTCAATATGATGTAAATGTGATAGAAAAATATGTCTAAGGATGAATTCCTAGATATTATTTTTTTATAGTTAGAAATACGAATCTAAGAATCGTCCTTAAAGCAAATGGCCAACTCTTTATTAGATCAAGTGATATAAAATTATCATCAAGCTTTGAATTAGAGTTAGTCACTGAAGTGATTCATCTGCTCTTGTAAACCCCGTGTTGGTTCATGTCGATACACTGAATTTTCATATGGAACCAGGGGTGCAGTCATAACATCTCACACCCATCTTCATGGCTCAATATACGAATAGGTAATCCTAGGTATTTGTGAGATGCCAAGGCTTACCTAGATCTATAGGATCATGAACTCTAAATTGACCTAAGATGGATTGATTTTTAATTTTCCTTTAAGAAAATAATATAATATTGCTTAATAAGATAAATTTTGAGTAATGAACATGAAATCATCCTAGTCTACCAAGCATAATCCAAATCACAACCAAGATTTAAAAGTTATCAATTTATTATTTAAGTTCAAATAGTAACAACTAGCATAACTAAAACAGTCCTAGTTAGAAGGTGGAGGTGGTGGAGGGGGTGGATGACCCATGCTCCAAGATCTAAAAAAACTCCATCATCTCTTGATGATCCTCTCTCTATGCTTGGAGCATCTGCATCATCTCAAGATGACGAGCCTGATGCTTCTGCTCCTGACGCTGCATCCCATCCTCCAATCTGGATAATCTCTCTGCTACAGTAGGAGGTGTGGAATCTCAATAAATGGTGATAGACTATTGAATCCTGGGGCTTCCTGATGCTCAGACTCGGAGTGGTGCTCGAGGTCAATCTCAAGCTTAGGCTCCTACTCGGGCTCAGGCTGGGGTTGGGGCTGAGGGCTATCCCTCTTCCATGGTAGGACATTATTATCATCTAAACCTATTTTAGCTAAACCAAATTACCTAGAACCTATCATGTCATACTCATTAAGTTGTTTGATGTTTCATTCCATCATTCAACATTCTAGGTTAGTTACTAGCAGAAAGGTACATTTGCCTTACTGCCATGTCATCACATCCTCTATAGTTTTGTATTTTGGTTTTCTATCTTCTATGCGTAGACAATACGAGGAGTGACAGTCCTCGTATCTAAGATTTAGGGAATATTAGGAGGAACCTTGAGGTTGGCCTCATCGCCTACAACTGTGGATAGAAGGATGCGATAGAGTCGATAATGTGTCTCATTTCTGGCTCGTCGCAGGGATCGATTTGGCATCCTCGTACCATAGTGTATGATGTCCTTTCCACAAAACCCTAGCTAGAAAATCTGGATACAATCAATTGATAGAATGTTTTGCGACACACAAATGAAACCAAAGTCCTAGAATCCCATCCAAATCCTCGTAGCAACCTTTCTCTTCTTCCGTGTGACACCATACTAAGTTCGGACCACCGATGACCTCTCATTCGTGAACCCTAGGATTACCAATCCAAACAACAACATATCCACTAGACAAATCGATATTCGAAATCTCAGTCCCTGTGGGATCGATATTCTTTATTACTTGATGACATTCGTGCACTTGCGGGTGTTGAGCATAAGTGCGCACTTTGAGTCCTTGACAGTCTCCATCGCGAGATTTGAGGTCACGTTTGCGTGCATCAAGTTTTTAGTGCCATTGTCAGCAACTGATTGATTCGATATCGAATCGAGAAGTGGAAAATTGGATCAGACCTAGGCTAGATTTAATTTTCTTGTTTTATTTTATTTTATTTTATTCTATTTTATTTTATTTCAGTTTTGTTTATTTAGTTGCTCTTTCCTTATTTATAATTTCTTGCATATAACGATGCATGCTTTTACTCATGATTTTGGTCAATTTAATGCCATGAGTTTCGGTAACATTTATTGTGAGCATTGTGGTTAAACATGGCATATCATAAATGATTGTCCAAATATATTTGAACTTTCACAATTTGAACAAGAAGATGTCACCTACAATTACAACCAGTGGCCACAAGATGATTCATATTCATATAGTTATGACCCTGTTTACTTAAACCCTCAATACTGTCTGCCTAAATTTCGACTTGAGCAGATGATGGAAGATTTCATTCAAACACAACAAGCGTCGAACGATGAATTCTGACGGTGGCATTCGCAGACAAAGACTCAATATTGTTTCTCAAGTGAGAACGAGTGCTATGAATCGCCATGCAAATTTTATCCAGAACCAAGTCTCCACCCAGAAGCCTTGCAAGACAAAGTTACTAGGTAATGCAAGGAGCATAGTCGATAATTCACGGAGTTTATGCTACAAAATCGAGTAGATGAAGAAATCGAACGACTAGAAGGTGGCTTTGATGACTGGATTACACCTAATATTGCAGAGACTCACTTTGAGTGAATGGATGAGGAGGACGTAGATGACATAGGAAGTGAAGAAGGACAATCCATTTAATCACCACTAGAAGAAGAACTTGAGGATTATATAGTTGATACTTTAATTGAGGAGTGCATTGCTTCAATCCAAACACCTCCTAACCTCAAGGGTCTAGAAGAGCCTACCTTAACCCTCACCGAAACTTTAACTACCAATAACAAAGCCCATTTAGTGATTTGTAATAATAAAATTTCATTTGACATAATAGAATCGACTGATCAATCTTTTGGTGGGGATATTTATGGTGAGTTATATTATTCACAGCATATGAATGAAATAGAATATCATGATCAAACTCCTGATGATTCTTTAAAGATAAGCATGTTCACTCTCGAACCAAGAAAGGTAGCTAATAAATATCTTGCCCCTCCATGAGCAAGATTTAAGAGATATGGTGATAAGGGACCACAAGGGAGGAGGCATAAGGTGAGCAAATATCTTTCTCCCCCACGAGCAAGATTCAAACACATCAAATGAAACGTAGGAATAAAGTCGAGCTAAAAGACCTTAAACAAAGCGCTTCTTGGGAGGCAACCCAAGTTTATTTTTTTTTAGGTTTTCTTTTGATTGTATTACATTTATTTGGTTAATTTGAACTTTGATTTCCATTTTATTTAGCATTAGGAATAGAAAGAACTTGCTAGGTAAAAATAAAATCAATTTTTAGCCTACACAGCGAAGTGTGTGAGAAAATTCATACCGTTGTGCACAAAAGGAGGGAAATAGGGGACACATGGCCTGGCTGTGTGTTTTCCCACGGCCGTGCCCAACTAACCTGAGGTGCACACCGCCTGGCCGTGTGTTTTCATATGACCGTGTTGTGCGAGGTTAAGTAGGGCACATCGTGCGTTCTCGCCCCAAATGCACCGTGTGTTTCGATTTTTCTTGCCCTAGCCATGTGGATTTTTCATCCCCACCACCTAGTAGCTTTTCCAACCTTCAAGGAAGCCAAAAGAAGCAAGGATGAGGAGGACCAAGCAAGTGATATCTCGATCCGGTGCTTCGGAGCGACAAGGAGAACTGACACCCCTCAAGCTCCGGAGGAGGGTAATGTGTTAGTAATATATGAGAGATGTCCTAAGGCAATCGCCTTATGTATGAACCATTTATATGATAAATGAAGATTCACTATTTGAGTATACATGTTTTATGTATTTGATTGGATCTTAAACTCATTTCTTGAATGTCCACGATACGATTCACAGCATGAGAGAATTTGTGATTGGATCACAACTAGTGAGTATCTCTACATGTGTAATTGTGATGTATCGGAATTATCCCTAGTCGATGAATTGATGGATTTGGACACCATCAATTTTGTCGATACTAGCTTACGTATTGCTCTTGGTGTATCCAAGCGGTGATTCTCACTAGTGAGACATAGTGATGTCGGAGTTAATCGTGGATGCTAGTTATGGTAACTAGTTCATTGGAGTGACCAGCCGTAAGACTTCATATGGTTCTCTGCATATATAGATATGTCAATGAAGTTCTTACTGTGGCTTAAGTGCGATGTTCCTTTGACTTGCGGTATTCAAGTCATCTTGATCATAGAGACTTATGCTTTGACATCTTAAGCAAGCATCTCTAAGGAGATGTGGACCCGGGATGATTGGGTATAAGTCGAAGTGATCGAAGGTGTTTGAATAGCCTATAAAAGATTCACCACTCCTTGCGAGGAGATGTATACCCATGGCCTCTCGTCGGATTGTTACTAAAGTCTTTGGCCAAAGCATTACATGTTTAGAGTAAGGTACTCTTCGATACATGTGGAGTAACTAGAATCCGTAGGACGAGGAAATGATACTTGGGCTAGGTGTGACGTAGTCAGCCTAGTGGGGACTGACACTATAGACCATCTCCTGAACCAAGTGGGTATAAGATGAGTGAAGGGAATGGGGACGATTCATTCGAGCTGCTGAAGGGTTTCAGAAATAGTTCTGGATCAACTGTTGATCTTTTCGGTTAATTGAGGATCATGATGTACTACTAGGTGATACTCATGATCGTTCTATAATTAATGGTTAATTATAGATGGCCAACATAAACCGAGAACCTATTTGGTCACACGCACAACGAGCGTAATCCAAAGGATTTAAAACGAGCTTGAGAATGGGATTCTCAGACCGAGAGAAACAAGGTTTGGTTGGACCAAATATGAAGCGAGCATGAAATCGTTTCAGTCGCAATGGAAGCGTGGATGGGCCGTGTCTTATGAAGATATAATGGATGAACCAAAATGGTTTGGTTCTAATCCAATGGAGGAGAATAAACCAAAGGGTTTGGTTTATTTTAAACGAATGAACCAAAAGTTGGTTCGGTTCGTTTTAACTTAAAATAAACCATCAGGGTTTGGTTTATTTTAACTTATCTTAATGGAGCGGGTTAACGGGCCTAATGGTTATGATCCAATAACCATTAAGAGAATTAGTTCTCTATAAAAGAGGGCTTAAGGGATAATTAAGCCCTAATCCAAAAACCCCTAGCCCTAAGGTTGCCGCCCACCTCCTCCTTGGAGCTCTCGGCGCCAACCTTCATTGCCGCCCAACCTCCATTGCCGCCCAGCTTGTTGTGCCGCCGTCCAGCTCCTTCTGATCTCCTATAGGTTTGGCATCAAGGTGAGCCTTTTCTTTCCTTGGTTGGCCGGCGCCTATCTCCTCCACCAAAGCTGTCCAGTTTTTTTGGACAGCTTGTTCTCCTCTCGTCGGAGCGTCGTTTGGACGATGGTTAGAGCTCCGACAGCGGCTAACTTACCGGGGATTCAATCTCCGGTAATCCTCTGAGGTGGAGGACGAAGGATTCGTCAATTGGTTGACGAATACCTCTCTGGAGAAGCGAGTTTTGAGAACTCGTATTAGGATCCGAATTTGGATTCGGATCGTGATCATCTCTCGATCACGTCGTCTTCAACACGAGGCTAGTAACCCATACGAAGACGAAGCTGGTGGCTTAGCGAAGTCATCCCGAGGAACTCGGCGTGGATACGGATAGAGACGATTCTAGCGAGGATCGTTCCAGTTGATGTCGTTCCCGCTACACGTCATACGAAAGGTATAACGTACTTTTATTGCAAATTTAAATTTACGGTTATGTCTACACTTGTTGTAATATGAATGCGTGTGTTGTGTGTGTTGTAATAAATGTAGATTTATTATTTTTATTGCTTCCGTTGTGTTCATGTTTACGAAACGTGATCGAACACACACACGCCGCGGTGCCGGAAACCCAACAGTGGTATCAGAGCCCAGGTTGTGTTTCGACATAATCGTAAAAATGGTTTTGCGATAGTCATAATGTATTTCTGGAAATTTTTTAATTTTGGAAATTTAGAAGTATTTATGGAAATTTTTCAATTTTGGAAAGTCTAGAAGTATTTATGGAAATCTTCCACTTTTGGAAAGTTGGAAGTATTTATGGAAATTGATATTTTCCATAAATAAAATATTTGATTAGATTTTGGAAATTTGTTTCCTAATTTAATCTTTATTTTATTTGGGAAATCAAATCTTAAAATATTTTATTTCCATAAGTAATTTTAATGATTTAGGAAATTGGTTTCCTAAATAGATTTTCCTTAATCAAATAATTCCATAAATAAAATATGTGATTATATTTGGAAATTTGTTTCCTAATTTAATTATGATTTGATTTGTAGAATCAAATCTTAAACATATTTTATTTCCATAAATAGTTATGACATATAAGGAATCCTTAGTTTGACAAGTGGAAGTCTTCGAGTTGACTTGCTCCTTAAGTACATGGACTTGTTGGGTTTCCCCGACACCGCGACAAGTGTGTGTTCGAACATGTTTCGTAAACATGTGCACAGCGGAAGAATTAAAAGCAATAAATCTAATTTATTACAACACACATCACACGCATGCAAGATACAACATGTGTAGACATAATCGCAGTTTTAAATTTTGCAATAAAAGGAAATTATGCTAGTTATACCTGACGTATCACGTGGAGTGGGAATGACATCAATCGGAGCAACTCTCACTAGAATTGCCTCTATCCGTATCCACGCTGAATACCGTCAGGATAGCTTCACCAAGCTATGAGCCTCATCTTTGTAGGAGTCACTAGCCTCGTGTCGAAGATGATGTCATCGAGAGGAGATCACAATCCGAATGAAAATTTGGATGCAAAAATGAGTCCCCAAAACTCGCTTCTTCGGAGAGGTATTCGTCAACCGATTGATGAATCCTTAGTCGTCCACCTATGAGGATTACCGGAGATCCAATCCCCGGCAAGGAAGTCACTGTTGGAGCTCCAAACACTGTCCAAATGATGCTCCGACAAGAAGGAAACAAGCTGTCCAAAAATTGGACAGCTTGGTGGAGGACTTGGCGCCGACCAAAGGAGGTGGTCGGCTAATCCTTGGTCACTAGAGACAAGGTGGATCACCGGAGCCAAGGTGGATCGCCGGAGGGTCGGCGGAGGGGAGGCCGACAGCAGCTGGACACCGCAGCACAAAGGGGCGGCGACTCAAGAGCTAGGTGTGGCTTTCTTGGGCGGTGGCAAGGAGAAGAGAGGGAGAGGAGAGGATGAGAAGTTTCCAAAAATAAAACTTAGGGCTCTCCAAACCTCTAGCCGTGCTTTTATAGAGCGTGTGTTTCTTAACCATTATGAAACCTTTTCCTTAGAGTTATTGGTTCCTAACCAAAACCCATTAACCTGCTCCAATAACTTAAGTTAAAATAAACTGAACCGAGTTGGTCTATTTTAAGTTAAAACGAACCGAACCAACTTTGGTTGATTCGTTTAAAACAAACCAAACCACTTTGGTTTATTTTCCACCATTGGATTAGAACCAAACTAATTTGGTTCATCCATTATGTCTTCATAAGACTCAGCTCATCCATGCTTCCATTGTGACTGAAACAATTTCATGCTCGCTCCTTGTTTGGTCCAACCAAACCTAGTTTTTCTCGATTTAAGAATCTCATTCTCGAGCTCGTTTTAAATCCTTCAGATTATGCTCGTTGTGCGTGTGACCAAATAGGTTCTCGGTTTATGTTGGCCAACTATAATTAACCATTAATTATAGAACGATCATGAGTGACACCTAGTAGTACATCATGATCCCCAAATAATTGAAAAATCAACGGTTGATCAATAATCATTTTTGAAACCCTTTAGCAGCTACAATGAATCGTGCCTCATTCCCTTCACTCATCTTATACCCACTTGGTTCATGACATGGTCTATAGTGTCAGTCCCCACTAGGCTGACTACGTCACACCTAACCCAAGTATCATTTCCTCGTCTTATGGATTCTAGTTACTGCACATGTATCCAAGAGTTCCTTACTCTAAACATGTAATTCTTTGGCCAAAGACTTTAGTAACAATTCGATGAGAGGCCATGGGTATACATCTCCTCGCACGGAGTGGTGAATACTTTATAGGCTATTCAAACACCTTCGGCCATTTCGACTTATACCCAATCATCCCGGGTCCACATCTCCTCAAAGATGCTTGTTTAAGATGTCAAAGCATAAGTCTTCATGACCAAGATGACTTGAATACCGTAAGTCTAAGGAACATCGCACTTAAGCTGCAGTAAGAACTTTATTGACATATTCATATATGTAGAGAACCATATGAAGTCTTACAGTTGGTCACTCCAATAAACTAGTTACCATAACTAGCATCCACGATTAACTTCGGACATCACAATGTCTCCAGCCAATGAGAATCAGCTGCTTGGATACACCAAGGAGTATACCTCGTGCTAGTCTTGACAGAATTGATGGTGTCCAAATCGATCAATTCATCAACTAGGGATAATTCCAATACATCACAAATACACATGTAGAGATACTCACTAGTTGTGATCCAATCACAAATTCTCTCATGCTGTGAATCGTATTATGGACATTCAGTAAATTAGTTTAAGATCTAATCAAATACATGAAAACATGTATACTCAAATAGTGAATCTTCATTTATCATATAAATGGTTTAAACATAAGGTGATTGCCTTAAGATACCTCTCATATATAACTAACAAACTCCTACTTGACCTAATGCCAATTGCCACGGTATACAATATCATAAGCTCTAACATGACCCTCAAACTTACTTTGAGATAAGGCCTTAGTTAAAGGGTCCGCTAAGTTCCTTTTAGTGGTAATCTTATCAATTTGTATTTCCTTCCTACTTATGATCTCTCTTATCAAATGATAGCAGCGAAGCATATGTTTGGATCGTTGATGAGACCACATCAAGTTCAAAGACAAACTTCTTGATCCAAACTGCTTCCTTTGCTGCTTCTAGAGCTGCAATGTATTATGCCTCAGTGGCAGAATCCGCTATAGTGTCTTGTTTTCAACTTTTCCAACTTATTGCACCTCTATTTAAGGTAAATACTTAACCAGACTGAGACCTGGAATCATCCTTATCTATCTGGAAGCTGACATCTGTATACCCGTGTAATACCCTATCACCTTCTCCATATATTAGGAACACATCCTTAGTTCTTCTCAAGTACTTAAGGATCGTCTTAACAGCCGACCAATGATCCATTCCTGGATCAGACTGGTATCTTCTCGTGACACTCAGAGCATACGATACATCGGGCCTCATACATAACATAGCATACATGATAGATCCTATTGCAGATGCATAGGGAATCTTACTCATGCAAATCCTCTTGTCTTCTGTGCACGGACACATAGACTTCGAAAGGTGTATCCCATGCCTGATGGGAAGGAAACCTTTCTTGGATTCTGACATGCTAAACCTCTTTAGCACTCAGTCTATATATATAGACTGCGAAAGACCAAGCAACCGATTCGATCTATCCCTATAGATCTTAATCCCGAGGATGTAGGTTGCTTCTCCCAGGTCTTTCATGGAGAATGTCTTGGACAACCAAATTTTAACTAACTGTAAGACAAAAACATCGTTTCCTATAAGTAATATGTCATCGACATACAATACTAGGAACACGACTGCACTCCCACTAACCTTCTTGTACACACAAGGTTCGTCCGAATTTTGTGAGAAATTAAACTTTTTGATTGTCTCATCAAAATGGATATTCCAGCTCCTGGATGCTTGCTTCAGTCCATATATGGACCGTCGTAGTTTGCATACCTTGGTTTTATCAACCGATGTGAAACCCGCAGGCTGTATCATATACACATCCTCGAGTAGGTTTCTATTAAGGAAAGCTATTTTCACATCCATCTGTCATATCTCATATTCATAATGAGCCGCTATGGCCAAGAGCATCCGAATGGATTTAAGCATAGCAACAAGTGAATAGGTCTCGTCATAATCAACACCTTGCTTTTGACGATATCCTTTCACCATCAATCTAGCCTTATAGGTAATCACATTACCATCCATGTCGGTTTTCTTCTTGAAAACCCACTTGCACCCTATAGGGTTTATGCCTTCAGGTGGGTCAACCAAGTTCCAAACTTGATTTTCATACATGGAATCCATTTCTGACTTCATGGTGTTAAGCCATTTATCCCTTTCTGAACTTTTTAGAACTTCTTCATAACTGGTAGGCTCTTCATCATCAATGAGTAACATGCTGTTCGATTCACTTACGAGAAATCTATATCTCTCAAGAATGTTGCGTGTTCTACCAGATCTACGAAGATGTGGTGTCACAAAAGGTCTAGCTGATGGCTCATCACTATGAGTTATCGGTTGTGGTGCTTAACCAGGTATCTCATCAATGTCTATTGGAGTCTCTCGAGCCTCCTCAAGCTCAATGACACTCCCACTGTTTTCTTGCAAGAGAAACTCTTTCTCTAGAAACACAGCATGCCTTGAAACAAACACCTTTTGTTCCACAGGATGATGGAATTGGTAACCCCTTGTTTCCTTAGGGTATCCAATAAATAGATATTTATCAGACTTAGCATCCAATTTTTCTGATATAGTCCGCTTCACATAAGTAGGAAAACCCCATATCTTCAAGTAAGATACATGAGGTTTCTTACTATTTCATATCTCATATGGAGTAGTAGAGACTACCTTGGTTGACATTCTTTTAGCAAGTAAATAGCTGTCTGAAGTGCATAGCTCCAAAAGGACTTGGGAAGATTCGCATGATTCATCATCGACCTGACCATGTCCAACAAGGTCCGATTACACCTCTCAGATACACCATTATATTGCGGTGTATATGGCGGAGTCCATCGAGACAATATACCATTGTCTCTTAGATAATCCAGAAACTCTTGACTTAAGTATTCACCACCTCGATCTGATCGAAGTATTTTAATACTCTTGTCATGTTGTTTCTCTACCTTATTTCTGGATTCTTTGAACCTTTCAAAGGCTTCAGACTTGTGTTTCATCAAAAACACATATCCAAACCATGAGTGATCATCGGTGAAGGTAATGAAGTAGTTATAGCCTCCTAGAGCTTGAGTTGACATAGGTCCACACACATCAGTATGTATTAGACCAAGCTACTCTCCCACTGGTTCACCTTTTCCTATAAAAGTTAACATGGTCATCTTTCCTTTTAAGCATGATTTGAACCTTTTGAATCTCTCTTGCTCATTAAACAACTCATAAGATGAAAGACTATGGTATGAGCATCCTTATGCTCATACTTCTTCCGTAGCTCAGGTACCATCGCGACTAGCATGATGCAACTCACTAGTTCAGAATCACTCACATGTTTCTGATAGGCCAACAATGTTGGGATGTATACTGAAAAACCTATTCTTTGTATGAACATCTTTATTTTTGAAATAAGAATCAAATGATCATTGTTTGCATATTTATAGTTATGCATATTGTCTAATACTGTACATTGTAGATAACTTGGTGTGTGGTGTCACACGGAAGATCATGTTATCAGTTCCTTGTAGAGTATAAGTAGAGGCTCACAACCAAGATGGTTTTGGACAAACCATTGGTATGGTTGTAGTGTAATTTGGTATTGGTTTGTCTTGACCATAGAATTACACTAGTACACTTTGTGTGTATTAAACAGGACCAACTTAGAGATGATTCAATTTATTGTTGACTACATAATTGAATCAGACCTTGGATATTATGGTGTACATGCTCTTAATCCTAATATAATAACGGGCATATGTACTTAGTATTTATTTCTCTGATTTACCAATGGGCGAGATTTATGGATTAAATCGATAGGCTCGGTAAGTTGGAAAATAATATTATTTACATGGTGTGTCATTGATTATAGGAGGAAACCGTGTTCTATGTATTAGGATGATGATGTCCCCTTGAGGAGCTCATAAGGATCATCATATAAACCCTGCAAGTGGACTTGGTCCGACATGATGATAAGGTTGAGTGGTACTACTCATGGAGTTAGATGTTGATTAATTAATTGTCAGTAAATTAATTAATTAACGGACATTCGATATCTTAAACATGGGGAGACATTTGTACAATTAATATATGGAGCCCATATTTATTTATGGGGGTTGGTGAGGTAGATCAATGATAATCCTCTAGTGGAATGGATTATCATTAATTGATCGGATTTTATGTGGGCCAGATCCATTGAGTGGCCAAGATCCAACTCCTTCTCATGGTCCCTATTGTAGCATATTAAAAACCTAATGAAGCCTATATCCAACAAACACGATTAAAAGGAGGCTTGGGAGAAATCTATAAATATAGGAGGCTTGGCTAGGGTGGAAACTAATTATTGGAGATTAGGGTTTGCTTCCAAAGGCTTGGGCAGCTAGGGTTTGGAGAAGGCTTGGGCGACAACAAGCGGAAGGGTTAGGGTTTTGTTTTCCTCTCTTCCTAAGGTATAGCCGGCGCCCCTCCTCTTCTTCAACACCAAGGCCGGCGCCCCTTTCTTCTTCCTCTTCAAGGGTCTGCGGCAAAGCAAGGAGGAGAGGGTCCTTTCTTCCATTGCCTTGGCCGGTTCTGCTTCTCCCTCTCCTTAGGGCCGGCGGACACCAAGGGTTTGACATTTGGTGGTTGGCGCAAGTAAGGAGAAGAAGGGAGAAGTATTCTTCCCTTTGTTCGGAGAGAGTAAGGAAGGGAAGTATGAGATCTAAGAGGCTTCAACTCTTGGAGGATTGTTACCCACACAACGTCCAAGAGGAGGATAGTGTTGGGTTTCCAGCACCGCGGCGAGTGTGTGTTCGAACATGTTTCGTAAACATGTGCACAGCGGAAGGAATAAAAATAATAAATCTAATTTATTACAACACACACACCACACGCATGCATAGTACAACTTGTGTAGATATAACCGTAAATTCAAATTTTGCAATAAAAGGAAATTTATACTACGTATACCTGACGTATCATGTGTAGCGGGAACGACATCAACCGGAACAATCCTCGCTATAATCGTCTCTATCCGTATCCACGCCGAGTATCTTCGGGATGACTTCACAAAGTCACGAGCCTCATCTTCGTACGGGTTACTAGCCTCATGTTGAAGACGATGTGATCGAGAGAAGATCACGATCCGAATCAAAATTCGGATCCAAAATGAGTCCTCAAAAACTCGCTTCTCCGGAGAGGAATTCGTCAACCATTTGATGAATCCTTCGTCCTCCACCTATGAGGATTGCCGGAGATCAAATCCCTGGCAAGGGAGGCACTATCGGAGCTCCAAACGTTGTCCAAATGACACTCCGACAAGAAGGAATCAAGCTGTCCAGAAATCTGGACAGCTTTGGTGGAGACCTTGCGCCGGCCAAATAAGGAAAGCAATATGCTCACCTTGTCGCCGGAGCCAAGGAAGATCACCGGAGCTCCTCCGGCAGAAGCTCAACACCGGCAAGTGGAGAAGACGGCAGCAGCTGGTCACTGGTTGGAGGAGGTTGGCGGCGGCAATAGGGTTGGCGCCGACTAGACTTGGAGAGGAGAGGGGGTTGGGCGGCAACTAATAAAATTAGGTTAGGGCTTAACAAAAAACCCTTAAGCCCTATTTTATAGAGAACAACTGCTCTTAATGGTTATCGGATCATAACCAAAAGCCCGTTAACCCGCTCCATTAATTTAAGTTAAAATAAACCAAACCATGATGGTTTATTTTAAGTTAAAACAAACCGAACCAACTTTGGTTCATTCGTTTAAAACAAACCAAACCCCTTTGGTTTATTCTCCTCCATTGGATTAGAACCAAACCATTTTGGTTCGTCTATCATGTCTTCATAAGACATGGCCCATCCATGCTTCCATTGCGACTGAAACAATTTCATGCTCGCTTCTTGTTTGGTCCAACCAAACCTAGTTTCTCTCGGTCTGAGAATCTCATTCTCAAGCTCATTTTAAATCCTTCGGATTACGCTCGTTGTGCGTGTGACCAAATAGGTTCTCGGTTTATGTTGGCCATCTATAATTAACCATTAATTATAGAATGATCATGAGTGGCACCTAGTAGTACATCATGATCCCCAATTAACTGAAAAGATCAACGGTTGATCCAGAACTATTTCTGAAACCCTTCAGCAGCTCGAATGAATCGTGCCCCATTCCCTTCACTAATCTTATACCCACTTGGTTCAGGACATGACCTATTGTGTCAGTCCCCACTAGGTTGACTACGTCACACCTAGCCCAAGTATCATTTCCTCGTCCTACGGATTCTAGTTACTGCACATGTATCGAAGAGTACCTTACTCTAAACATGTAATGCTTTGGCCAAAGACTTTAGTAACAATCCGACGAGAGGCCATAGGTATACATCTCTTCGCAAGGAGTGGTGAATCCTTTATAGGCTATTCAAACACCTTCGATCACTTTGACTTATACCCAATCATCCCGGGTCCACATCTCCTCAGAGATGCTTGCTTAAGATGTCAAAGCATAAGTCTTTATGATCAAGATGACTTGAATACCGCAAGTCAAAGGAACATCACACTTAAGCTGCAGTAAGAACTTCATTGACATATCTATATATGCAGAAAACTATATGAAGTCTTACGGCTGGTCACTCCAATGAACTAGTTACCATAACTAGCATCCACGATTAACTCTGGACATCACAATGTCTCCAGCCAGTGAGAATCGACTGCTTGGATACACCAAGGAGTATAACTCGTGCTAGTCTCGACAGAATCAATGGTGTCCAAATCCATCAATTCATCGACTAGGGATTATTCCGATACATCACAATTACACATGTAGAGATACTCACTGGTTGTGAACCAATCATAAATTCTCTCATGCTGTGAATCGTATCGTGAACATTCAGTAAATGAGTTTAAGATCTAATCAAATACATGAAAACATGTATACTCAAATAGTGAATCATCATTTATCATATAAATGGTTCAAACATAAGGCGATTGCCTTAGGACATCTCTCACATATTACTAACAAACTCCCACTTGGCCTAATGCCAATCGCTACGGTATCCAATACCATAAGCTCTAACATGACCCTCAAACTTACTTTGAGATAATGCCTTAGTCAAAGGATCCGCTAAGTTCCTTTCAGTGGGGTTTTTCTCGATTTGTATTTCCTTCCTACTAATGATCTCTCTGATCAGATGATAGCGGCGAAGCACATGTTTGGATCATTGATGAGACCACATCATGTTCAGAGATGAACTTCTTGATCCAAACCGCTTCCTTTGGCGCTTCTAAAGCTGCAATGTATTCTGCTTTGTGGCAGAATCCGCTAGAGTGTCAAGCTTGGAACCTTTCCAACTTATTGTGCCTCCATTCCAGGTGAATACATACTTAGACTGAGACATGGAATCATCCTTGTCTGTCTGGAGCTGACATCCATATACCCACGTATCACCATGTACCCTTCTCCATATATTAGGAACACATCCTTAGTTTTTCTTAAGTACTTAAGGATTGTCTTAACAGCCACCCAATGATCCATTGCAAGATCAGACTGGTATCTACTCATGACACTCAAAGCATACGATACATCGGGCCTCGTACATAACATAGCATACATGATAGATCCAATAGCAGATGCATAGGGAATCTTACTCATGCAAATCCTCTCGTCTTCTGTGCGCGGACACATAGACTTCGAAAGGTGTATCCCATGCCTGATGGGTAGGAAACCTTTCTTGGATTCCGACATGCTAAACCTCTTCAGCACTCGGTCTATTTATGTAGACTGCGAAAGACTAAGAAACCGTTTCAATCTATCTCTATAGATCTTAATCCCGAGGATGTAGGTTGCTTCTCCTAGGTCTTTCATGGAGAATGTCTTGGATAACCAAATCTTAACTGACTGTAAGACTAAAAAATCGTCTCCTATAAGTAATATGTCATCAACATACAATACTAGGAACACGACTGCACTCCCACTAATCTTCTTGTACACACAAGGTTCGTCTGGATTTTGTGAGAAATCAAACTTTTTGATTGTCTCATCAAAACGGATATTCCAACTCCTGGATGCTTGCTTCAATCCATATATGGACCGTCGCAATTTGCATACCTTGGTTTTATCAACCGATGTGAAACCCTCAGGCTGTATCATATACACGTCCTCGAGCAGGTTTCCATTAAGGAAAGCTGTTTTCACATCCATCTGCCATATCTCATAATAATAATGAGCTGCTATGGCCAGGAGCATCCGAATGGATTTAAGCATAGCTACAGGCGAATAGGTTTCGTCATAATCAACACCTTGCCTTTGACGATATCCTTTCACCACTAATCTAGCCTTATAGGTAATCACATTACCATCCATGTCGGTTATCTTCTTGAAAACCCACTTGCACCCTATAGGCTTGATGCCTTCAGGTGGGTCAACCAAGTTCCAAACTTGGTTTTCATACATGGAATCCATTTCCGACTTCATGGATTCAAGCCACTTATCGCTTTCTGAACTTGTCAGAACTTCTTCATAACTGGTAGGCTCCTCATCATCAATGAGTAACACGTCGTTCGATTCACTTACGAGAAATCCATGTCTCTCAGGAATGTTGCGTGTTCTATTAGATCTACGAAGATGTGGTGTTTCAATAGGTCCAGCTGATTGCTCATCACTATAAGTTATCGGCTGTTGTGCTTCACCAGGTATCTCATCAATGTCTATTTGAGTCTCTCGAGCCTCCTCAAGCTCGATGACACTCCCACTATTTTCTTGCAAGAGAAACTCTTTCTCTAGAAACACAGCATGCCTTGAAACAAACACCTTTTGTTCCACAGGATGATAGAATTGGTAACCCCTTGTTTCCTTAGGGTATCCAATAAATAGACATTTATCAGACTTAGCATCCAATTTGTCTGATACAGTCCGCTTCACATAAGCAGGACAACCCCATATCTTCAAGTAAGATACATGAGGATTCTTACTATTCCATATCTCATATGGAGTAGTAGAGACTACCTTGGTTGACATTCTGTTTAACAAGTAAACAGCTGTCTGAAGTGCATAGCCCCAAAAGGACTTGGGAAGATTTGCATGATTCATCATTGACCTGACCATGTCCAACAAGGTCCGGTTACGCCTCTCAGATACACCATTATGCTGTGGTATATATGGCGGAGTCCATTGAGACAATATATCATTGTCTCTTAGATAATCAAGAAACTCTTGACTTAAGTATTCACCACCTCGATCTGATCGAAGTATTTTAATACTCTTGTCATGTTGTTTCTCTACTTCATTTCTGAATTCTTTGAACCTTTCAAAGGCTTCAAACTTGTGTTTCATCAAGAACACATACCCAAACCGTGAGTGATCATCGGTGAAGGTAATGAAGTTGCTATAGCCTCCTAAAGCTTGAGTTGACATAGGTCCACATACATCAGTATGTATTAGACCTAGCAACTCTCCCACTCGTTCACCTTTTCCTGTAAAAGGTAACTTAGTCATCTTGCCTTTCAAGCATGATTCGAATGTATCATATGAATCCAATTCAAACAATTCCAAAATTCCACATCGGTGTAATTCGGACATGCGTTTCTTGCTTGCATGGCCAAGACGACAATGCCACATGTAGGAGTCTAATTGATTATCCTTTCAAGCACGCTTGTTGCTCGCTTCGATATTGAAAATGTCACTGGATACGTCCAACGTATAAATACCATTGCTCAAAGTTCCAGTTCCATAAAGTACGCCATTCAAAGTTATATAACAACAATTGTTACTAAACGTCAAATGGTAACCATTTCTATTTAAAAAAGAAATAGAAATGATGTTCTTTATCAAAGAAGGAACATAAAAGCAATTGTCCAGTTCTAAGACAAGTCCTATAGGGAGTTTCAATAAATACGTTCCGATGGCGAGTGCAGCAACCTTTGCTCCATTCCCAACACGTAAATTTGACTCTCCCTTGACGAATCTTCTTCTATTCCTTAGCCCATGTATGTCATTACATATATGTGAGCCACACCCAGTGTCCAATACCCAAGTGTTTGAGGAAATAGAATGACAATCAATAACGAAGATATCTGAAGAAGATGGGGCATCTGATGCCTTATTCTTCTTCACAAACTCAAGATAAATATTGCAATTTCTTCGCCAATGGCCCTCCTTGCCATAATGATGGCAAGTGCCCTTTTGAGCTGGTTCTGCCTTTTTAGCCTTTTTCTTCTTCCCCTTCTGCTGTTCCTTTGACTCCCTCTTAGAACCTTTCTTCGAGGAATCAACTTACAGTGCTGTCCCCTGCTCATGCTTCACAGAAGACTCCACAGTCTTCAGCATGTTGAGAAGTACCTCAGATGAATCTTTTTGCATCTCAGAGGTGAAGAGGGGCTTGGAGACTTCGAACCTTTTGAATCTCACTTGCTCATCAACCAACTCATAAAGATGAAAGACTATGGTATGAGCATCCATATGCTCATGTTGCTTCCACAGCTCAGGTACCATCATGGCGGAGATCGAATCCTTCATCCTCAACCTATGAGGATTGCCGGAGATCGAATCCCCGGCAAGGGAGGAACTGTCAGAGCTCCAAACGTCGTCCAAATGACGCTCCGACAAGAAGGAAACAAGCTGTCCAGAAATCTGGACAGCTTTGGTGGAGATCTTGTGCCGGCCAAATAAGGAAAGCAATATGCTCACCTTGTTGCCGGAGCCAAGGAAGATCACCGGATCTCCTCCAGCAACAGCTCGACGCCGGCAAGTGGAGAAGACGGCAGCAGCTGGTCACCGGTTGGAGGAGGTGGGCGGCGGCAATAGGGTTGGCGCCGACTAGACTTGGAGAGGAGTGGGGGTTGGGCGGCAACTAATAAAATTAGGTTAGGGCTTAACAAAAAACCCTTAAGCCCTATTTTATAGAGAACAACTTCTCTTAATGATTATCGGATCATAACCAAAAGCCCGTTAACCCGCTCCATTAATTTAAGTTAAAATAAACCAAACCATGATGATTTATTTTAAGTTAAAACGAACCGAACAAACTTTGGTTCATTCATTTAAAACAAACCAAACCCCTTTGGTTTATTCTCCTCCATTGGATTAAAACCAAACCATTTTGGTTCGTCCATCATGTCTTCATAAGACACAGCCCATCTATGCTTCCATTGCGACTGAAACGATTTCATGCTCGCTTCTTGTTTGGTCCAACCAAACCTAGTTTCTCTCGGTCTGAGAATCTCATTCTCAAGCTCGTTTTAAATCCTTCGGATTACGCTCGTTGTGTGTGTGACCAAATAGGTTCTCGGTTTATGTTGGCCATCTATAATTAACTATTAATTATAGAACGATCATGAGTGACACCTAGTAGTACATCATGATCCCCAATTAATCGAAAAGATCAACGGTTGATCAGAACTATTTCTGAAACCCTTCAATAGCTGGAATGAATCGTGCCCCATTCCCTTCACTCATCTTATACCCACTTGGTTCAAGACATGGTCTATTGTGTCAGTCCCCACTAGGTTGACTACGTCACACCTAGCCCATGTATCATTTCCTCATCCTACAGATTCTAGTTACTGCACATGTATTGAAGAGTACTTTACTCTAAACATGTAATGCTTTGGCCAAAGACTTTAGTAACAATCCGACAAGAGGCCATGGGTATACATCTCCCCGCAAGGAGTGGTGAATCCTTTATAGGCTATTCAAACACCTTCAATCACTTCAACTTATACCCAATCATCCCGGGTCCACATCTCCTCAGAGATGCTTGCTTAAGATGTCAAAGCATAAGTCTTTATGATCAAGATGACTTGAATACCACAAGTCAAAGGAACATCGCACTTAAGCTGCAGTAAGAACTTCATTAACATATTTATATATGCAGAGAACCATATGAAGTCTTACGGCTGGTCACTCCAATGAACTAGTTACCATAACTAGCATCCACGATTAACTCTGGACATCACAATGTCTCCAACCAGTGAGAATCGACTGCTTGGATACACCAAGGAGTATACCTCATGCTAGTCTCGACAGAATAAATCCATCAATTCATCGACTAGGGATAATTCCGATACATCACAATTACACATGTAGAGATACTCACTAGTTGTGATCCAATCACAAATTCTCTCATGTTGTGAATCGTATCGTGGACATTCAATAAATGAGTTTAAGATCTAATCAAATACATGAAAACATGTATACTCAAATAGTGAATCATCATTTATCATATAAATGGTTCAAACATAAGGCGATTGCCTTAGGACATCTCTCATATACCGACGTCCCTCCTCTTCTTCATCACTAAGGCCGGCGCCCCTTTCTTCTTCCTCTTCAAGGGTCAGTGGCAAAGCAAGGAGGAGAGGGTCCTTTCTTCCATTGCCTTGGCCGGTTCTACTTCTCCCTCTCCTTAGGGCCGACGGACACCAAGGGTTTGACATTTGGTGGTTGGCGCAAGTAAGGAGAAGAAGGGAGAAGTATTCTTCCCTTTGTTCGGAGCGAGTAAGGAAGAGAAGTATGAGATCTAGGAGGCTTCAACTCTTGGAGGATCGTTACCCACACAACGTCCAAGAGGAGGATAGGACATACAATAGAAGACCAAGAGGTAAACAAGAGGTATAATTCTTGTTTTGGTTTCCTTTTGTTCCTTTGCAATTTGTTTATAATTTTATGTGGTTAATTTACTTCGACCCAGAAGATAAACACAAAAACTGGCGATCGAGGAAAAGAGTTAGGTTGCTTGAACAACAAGTTTGTTCAAGAGACCACTCGAATTGAATAGCACGATGATGGATCGGTTGCTTGGACAATCCGTTTTTTTTTAATTTTTGAAATTAAGTACGACATTGTTTAGCCACTCTTTTATTTTAGTTTACTTTCGATCTAGATTTCATGTACACTCCTTTGTGGAGTATAGGATCGATGAATGTAAATTAATATAATTTTTCTCAGCTCAGATCTCCGGATGGCTTGTACATGGCGTAGGGAGGAGTGGACGAGATGGTGACATGATGGGAGGCATATTGGAAAACAAAAGCCATAATAGTTGAAAAATATTTTTCATATTTATTACTTCTTGTTTGATATGCATGTTGTGTGCTTGGAAAATTCCTTAATTTTAAATTACTAAGTGGGAGAGGGATATTATTTTTAAATTCCCATGGCCTCCATTAGAATTTGACATGTGATGCAAACAAACTTGCGCGTTGGCTTTGAGTGCCTTCCTCTCCATCGGATGAGTTTGTTTTGTAGATCACTAGGTCAAATATGGTTATAGAAAATTATTTATGAGCGTGTGTACTTCCTCATCGGAAGGCACATAATCTGAGATAATTGCCTTGGTATCAAGTAATGGTTAACACTTAGATGCAAATAAGAGTATCCTCCCCATCGGAGTCACTGCTTTTATTTGTAGGGCCGAAGAGGAACCAACTATTAATTTTATTTGTCAAAAAGTAAGGTTGATAGGATTATAAAATTAATGGGTAAAACCTCCTCTTACAAATGTAGAATTCGTATACGTCTACACTATCGTGGCATACAATATTCTCGATGTTTTGAGGTGTTGGTTGATTTTAAAATTTTATTGTTTGAGGAATCAATAAATTTTTGAAATCTAATATTTTGATCTATGTGATTCTTAGGTTTTTCAAAAATGACTTTCAACCCATTTGCTGTGATACTAAAGGAAAATAAACTTACTGGACCAAACTATGTGGATTGGAAAAGGAATCTGGATATAGTCTTGACTGCTGAGGAGTACAAGTATGTACTTCTCGAAGAGTGTCCTCCTAAGCCTACAGATGATTCTGGGGAAAAGGAGAGAGAGAGTTATAAGAAGTGGATAAAGGCTGATGAGATGGCACGGTGTTACATTTTGGCTTTTATGTCAAATGTATTGCAACATCAGCATCAAGCCATGCCTACTGCTTATGATATGATGCTCAATCTCAAGAAACTTTTCGGACACCAGAATCGGGTTGCTAGGCAGAAAGCCATAAGGAACTTGATGATGACCACCATGGTTGAGGGAACACCCATGAGGGATCATGTTCTCAAGATGATGGCTCATTTGAATGAGCTGGAAATCCTTGGAGCTGATATTGATGGGGAAACCCAGGTCAATATCATTCTCCAATCTCTACCTAGGAGTTTTGAGCAGTTTCGCCTGAACTACAACATGAACAAGAGGTTGTATTCGTTGGTGGAGCTTTTGACAGAACTCCAGGCGACAGAGGGGCTTTTTCGTCAGAGTGCTCAGGCTTAGGCCATGGTTGCTCAGAAGGTTTCTACTTCTAAGCCGAAAGGCAAGAAGAAGAAGAAACAAGGTAGAGCAAAGGTGGCGGGAGGTTCTCAGGGGGGAGTGAAGAAACCGAAAGGCAAGTGCTTCACTTGCAAGTAGATTGAACATTGGAAGAAGGACTGCCCTAATCGGAAGTAGAACAAAGGTATATCTTTTGGTCTAGTCGTTGAAACATGTTTAGCGGTGTTATCTACCAGCACCTGGTGTGTAGATATGGGGGCCAATGATCATGTTTGCAATACTTTATAGGGGTACCAAGAAACCAGACGACTAGTTGAGGGAGAGATTACCGTTTACTTGGGCGATGCTATGAAGGTGGTGGCTATTGCAGTGGGAGATGTTTATTTATCTTTTGATAGGAATAAAACTTTGGTTCTGAAAAATTATCTTTATGTACCTTTATTTAGAAAGAATTTGATTTTGGTTTCTAAATTGTTTTTGGATGGATATTCTATTTCTTTTAATGACAGAGTTGTTATAAAAAGGAATAGGGAGATTATCTATTTTGGTGCAATGATAGGAAATTTATATACCCTTGAACCAAAAGCTCCCACGATGCAAATAGAAGTAAATAACTCATCTTCTAAATCTAATAAGAGAAAAGAACCTTTGAAAATGAACCAAACATATCTTTGGCATCTAAGGTTAGGTCATATTAACCTGAGTAGAATTCAAAGGTTGATAGCTGATGGACCTCTGGGTTCATTAGTGGTGGAAGATTTTCCAACCTGTGAATCTTTCTTGGAAGGTAAAATGCCCAAAAGGCTATTTAAGGCCAAGGGGTATAGAACCAAAGATGTGTTGGAATTGGTTCATTCTGATTTGTGTGGTCCTATGTCTATCCAGGCTAGAGATGGTTTTGAATATTTTGTCTCTTTTATAGATGATTATTCAAGATATGGATACATTTACTTGATGCGTCGCAAGTCTGAATGCTTTGACAGGTTCAAAGAATTTAAGGATGATATGGAGAAACGTTAAGGTAAAAGTATCAAGACACTACGATCTGATCGTGGTGGTGAGTACCTCTTGGGAGAGTTTAGGAATTACTTATCAGAGGCTGGGATTTAATCCCAATTGTCTGCACCTGGCACACCCTAGCAGAATGGTGTAGCGGAGCGAAGGAATAGGACTCTTATGGAGATGGTTAGATCGATGATGAGTTATTTTGAGTTGCCAGATTTGTTCTAGGGGTATGCTCTGGATATGACAGTGTATATTCTGAACTTAGTACCATCTAAATCAGTGCCTTCTACTCCCACAGAATTATGGATTGGGTGAAAGCCTAGTCTGATACATATTCGAATTTGGGATTGTCCAGCACATGTGCTGAAGGCAGATGCTGGTAAGTTGGACCTCGTATAGAAGTGTCCATGTTCGTAGGCTATCCTAGAGGAACGAAAGGTAGTTTGTTCTATAGTCCTAAAGATCAAAGGGTGATCGTTAGCACAAACGCCAGATTTTTAGAGGAAGACTATGTGATAAACCATAAGCCCATGAGTAAGATTGATCTGGAGGAATTGAGAGGGGAAGTCACTACTTCAGTACCACCGGTACAAGAGGATATACCACAAGTGACTGTACCGTGTGTCACAGAGGATACACAGGTGATACCTCATCGTAGTGGGAGGGTTGTTAGACAACCTAATAGATTTATGTTCTTGAGAGAATCTTCTGATTTGGTCCTTGGCAAACATGAACCTGATCCCTGGACATATGACGAGGCAATCCAAGATAAAGATGTGGTATCTTGGCAAAGTGCAATGATTTCTGAGATAGAATCTATGGATTCAAATCAGGTTTGGGAGCTAGTAGAACCACCCAATGGTGTAAAAACCATTGAATGCAAGTGAATCTACAAAAGAAAGAGAGGAAAAGATGGGAAGGTTGAGACCTTCAAAGCAAGGCTTGTTGCGAAAGGGTATACTCAGAAAGAGGGTATCAATTATAAGGAGACCTTTTTGTCGGTGGCCATGCTTAAGTCTATCCGGATTCTCTTATCTATTGCTGCTCATATGGATTATGAGGTGTGGCAGATGTATGTCAAGGAAGCTTTCCTTAATGGAAGTCTTGAGGAAAACATCTACATGGAGCAACCAGAGGGATTCATTGCAAAGGGAAAAGAGCATCTTGTGTTCAAGCTTAATCGATCCATTTATGGATTGAAGCAAGCTTCGAGATCTTGTAACATCTACTTTGATGAGGTAATCTAGTCTTATGGATTTATTTAAAGTCCGGATGAGTCTTGTGTATACAAGAGATGTGACAGAAATGTAGTGGTATTTCTTGTACTATACGTAGATGACATTTTGTTAATTGGCAACAATGTCAAAGTGTTATCAGAAGTAAGGGTATGGTTGTCCAAACAGTTTGATATGAAGGACTTGGGAGAAGTGGGACACATCCTTGGGATCAAGGTTATAAGGGATCGCAGGAAAAGGATGTTGTGCTTATCTCAAGCTTCATACATAGACACTATTTTGGCTCATTTTAGCATGCAGAACTCCAAGAAAGGTTTTCTACTTTTTAGGCATGGAGTACCTTTATCTAAAGAGATGTGTCCTAGAACATCAAAGGAGATAGAGGAGGTGAAGGTGGTTTCTTATGCTTCGACAGTAGGAAGCCTCATGTATGCTATGTTATGTACGAGGCCGAATATCTGCTTTGCCGTGGGCATGGTTAGCAGATATCAGAGTAATCTAGGACAAGGACATTGGACTATGGTAAAGAATATATTGAAGTACCTGAGAAGGACTAGGGATTATATATTGGTATACCAGGCAGATCAATTACTCCCTATGGGATACACAGATTCCGACTTCCAATCAGATAGGGATAACAGTAAGTCTACCTCGAGTTTTGTGTTTACTTTGGGAGGTGGAGCCATTGTATGGAGGAGTGTCAAGCAGAAATGCGTGGAGGATTCCACCATGGAAGCTGAGTATGTGCCAGCCTCTGAGGTAGCCAAAGAAGTTGTATGGCTCAGAAACTTCTTGATGGACTTGGATATGATTCCTGGTTTGCCTAGAACTATCACAATTTATTGTGATAACAGTGGTGTAGTTTCAAACTTGAAGGAACCACGAGCCCATAAGGCAAGTAAACACATAGAGCGCAAATACCACCTGATACGAGAGATCGTAAAGCGGGTAGAAGTTGCTATCGCCAGGATTGCATCAAAGGATAACCTGGTAGATCCTTTCACTAAGGCCCTTCTAGCGAGAGCTTTTTATAGGCATGTGGAGGGAATGAGAATCAGATGTATGACAGTATGATGACATCATAGTCTTTTAGTATAAGTGGGAGATTGTTGGGATGTATACTGAGAAGCCTATTCTTTGTATGAACATCTTTATTTTTGAAATAAGAATCACATGATCATTGTTTGTATATTTATAGTTATGTATATTATCTAATACTGTACATTGTAGATAACTTGGTGTGTGGTGTCACACGGAAGATCATGTTATCAGTTCCTTGTAGAGTATAAGTAGAGGCTCACAACCAAGATGGTTTTGGACAAACCATTGGTATGGTTGTAGTGTAATTTGGTATTTGTTTGTCTTGACCATAGAATTACACTAGTACACTTTGTGTGTATTGAGCAGGATTGACTTAGAGGTGATTTAATTTATTGCTGACTACATAATTGAATTGGACCATAGATATTATGGTGTGCATGCTCTTAATTCCGATATAATAACGGGCACATGTACTTAGTATTTATTTCTTTGATTTACCAATGGACGAGATTTATGGATTAAATCGATAGGATCAGTAAGTTGGGAAATAATATTATTCACATGGTGTGTCGTTGATTATAGGAGGAAACCATGTCCTATGTATTAAGATGATGATGTCCCCTTGAGGAGCTCATAAGAATCATCATGTAAACCCTACAGGTGGACTTGGTTCGGCATGATTATAATGTTGAGTGGTACTACTCATGGAGTTAGATGTTGATTAATTAATTGTCAGTAAATTAATTAATTAATCGACATTCGATATCTTAAACACGGGGAAACATTTGTACAATTAATATATGGAACTCATATTTATTTATGGGGGTTGGTGAGGTAGATTAATGATAATCCTCTAGTGGAATGGATTATCATTAATGGATCAGATTTTATGTGGGTCGGATCCATTAGGTGGCCATGATCCAACTCCTCCTCATGGTCCCTATTGTAGCCTATTAAAACCCTCATGAAGCCTAGATCCAACGAACACGATAAAAGGAGGCTTGGGAGAAATCTATAAATATAAAAGGCTTGTCTTGGGCGACAACTAATTATTGGAAATTAGGGTTTGCTTCCAAAGGCTTGGGCGGCAATAAGTGGAAGGGTTAGGGTTTTGTTTTCCTCTCTTTCTAAGGTATAGCCGGCGCCCCTCCTCTGCTTCATCACCAAGGCCGGCGGCCCTTTCTTTTTCCTCTTCAAGGGCCGGCGGCAAAGCAAGGAGGAGAGGGTCCTTTCTTCCATTGCCTTGGCTGGTTCTTCTCCCTCTCCTTAGGGCCAGCAAACACCAAGGGTTTGGCATTTGGTGGTTGGCGCAAGTAAGGAGAAGAAGGGAGAAGTATTCTTCCCTTTGTTCGGAGCGAGCAAGGAAGGGAAGGACGAGATCTAGGAGGCTTCAACTCTTGGAGGATCGTTGCCCACACAACATCCAAGAGGAGGATAGGTAAACAAGAGGTATAATTATTGTTTTGGTTTCCTTTTGTTCCTTTGTAATTTGTTTATAATTGTATGTGGTTAATTTACTTGGACCCCGAAGATAAGTATAAAAACTTGCGATCCATACATCATCTATTCCGCAGCTAATCGAGGAAAAGAGTTAGGTTGCTTGAACAACAAGTTTGTTCAAGAGACCACTCGAATTGAATAGCACGATGATGGATCGGTTGCTTGGGTAATCGGTCTTCGTCAAGGATTAATTTTTTTAATCCGGGGACAAAGATAAGATCGTCATGCACGAGCGACCGAAGCGGGAAGCAATTCCCTTCAAATAATTGGTCCAGAGTTGCGTCATCACTAGGATGGGCGGGAAGAGGCTCTTCGAGGACATACGCATGCTTTTTTGCCTTAAGAATAATTCTCAAGTTTCTAAGCCAGTCCAAAAAGTTCGGCCCAGTCAATTTATTTGAATTCAAAATAAAGCACAAATTCAAAGACATCATGATGAAGCGATTAATCTAGAAATACAAATTGAGCATATGTAAGAAAGATGGAAAAATGCATCAACATACATTTACAAATTCCATTCATTTTCGAATTTAAAAACCCCAAAATCACTTCGGGAGATCGTAGGTCCATCTCTAAATGGGCTGATATCCAACATAGATATGAACAACTTTGGAGAGAGTCCAACAAGCCATTCATAGCTACAATGGTAAGTATCAAGTATACCGATTGCATATCACATATATGCAACTATCACAATGTGCTATCAACTAATTGAATGTTCACAAATACATCAGGTTGTTAACTCATTAACAAGTATGCATCATATGCATAGCACCCAACTTCACCTCCCTTCACATCAACCTTGGAGAGAGTCCAACAAGCCGATGCTCCAGGTTAAAGCTAATCCATTAATCGAGAAATAGTTTTAATATGGTTAGAGCACATTCAACCAATTAGCCCAGCTTGGAGAGAGTCCAACAACCAAAGCTAACGATTGACCTCTGACTCTTACCATATTAGTATTAAACTATTCCATGGGTTGAACATGTTCGGGTTCGAGCCGGGCTTGGAGAGAGTCCAATAATCCAAACAAGAAATAGAACTCTGGTTCCAACCATATTAATGGAAGGTGTTGGCTTTAATATTATGTAAGGGGTTTATTGTCTCATCCTCTTTGCATGCAAATAACTATTATCTACATGACATACATTTACATGTCACGACACGCATGACATAATGATATGCATCTAATGCAATTACATGACATACAATTATGACATGTACAAAATTTCCTTATATGGCATAACTATTTATGGAAATAAAATATGTTTGAGATTTGATTCCCCAAATCAAATCATGATTAAATTAGGAAACAAATTTCAAAATCTAATCACATATTTTATTTATGGAAGGTCTCAATTAAGGAAAGTCAAATTTAATTTAGGAAATAAATTTCCTAAATTGTCAAAACTATTTATGAAAATAAAATATATTTTAGATTTGATTCCCCAAATCAAATCATGATTAAATTAGGAAACAAAATTCCAAATCTAATTACATATTTTATTTATGGAATGTGTTAATTTACATAAATACTTCTAAACTTTCCAAAAGTAGACGATTTCCATAAATACTTCTAAACTTTCCAAAATTAGAAAATTTTCATAAATACTTCTAAACTTTCCAAAAGCGGAAAATTTCCATAAATACAATTATGACTATCGCAAAATAATTTTACGATTGTGTCAAAACACAACCTGGGCTCTGATACCACTATTGGATTTCCCCGGCACCGCGGCGAGTGTGTGTTCTAATATGTTTCGTAAACATGTGCACAACAGAAGAATTAAAAGCAATAAATCTAATTTATTACAACACACACATCACACGCATGCAAGATACAACATGTGTAGACATAATTGCAGTTTCAAATTTTGTAATAAAAGGAAATTATGCTACTTATACCTGACGTATCACGTGCAGTGGGAATGATATCAACTGGAGCAACTCTCCCTAGAATTACCTCTATCTGTATCCACGTAGAGTACCGTCGGGATAGCTTCACTAAGCTACGAGCCTCATCTTTGTAGGAGTCACTAGCCTCGTGTCGAAGACGATGTGATTGAGAGGAGATCACAATCCGAATTAAAATTTGGATGCAAAAATGAGTCCCCAAAACTCGCTTCTCCGGAGAGGTATTCGTCAATTGATTGACAAATCCTTGGTTCTCCACCTATGAGGATTACCGGAGATCCAATCCCCGGCAAGGAAGTCGCTACCGAAGCTCCAAACGCCATCCAAACGATGCTCCGACAAGAAGGAAACAAGCTATCCAAAAACTGGATAGCTTGGTGGAGGACTTGGCGCAGACCAAAGGAGGTGGCCGGCTAATCCTTGGTCACCGGAGCCAAGGTGGATCACCGGAGGGTCGCCAGAGGGGAGGCCGGTAGTAGCTGGATGCCGGCGGCACAAAGGGGCGGCGGCTCAAGAGCTGGGTGTGGCTTCCTTGGGCGACTGTAAGGAGAAGAGAGGGAGAGGAGAGGATGAGAAGTTTCCAAAAATAAAACTTAGGGCTCTCCAAACCTCTAGCCGTGCTTTTATAGAGCGCGTGTTTCTTAACCATTAAGTAACCTTCTCCTTAGAGTTATTGGTTCCTAACCAAAACCCATTAACCCGCCACTACAAGAAAATTGCCATATACCCACGGTAGGTTTTAGCTACACATGTATAAACTGTAGGTATAGATAGCATATAGCCACAGATATATGACATCGTCACTATAGATTATAGGGACAGATATCAATACTGTGGGTATTGGATATCTATACCTACACTTATATTTTACTGTCACTATAATTATTTTTACTATGGGTATAAGTAGCATATACCTATACTTATAATTTACCATCACTATAAGTTTCACCGTCATTATAAATATTTTTTAATGACATTTATTAAAATAAATTATTTTAAATATTAAAGTGATTAAGGAATAATTAGGGAGTGACCCGTAAACCCAGAGTAAGCCAATTAATCAAAATGATTAAGTATGATACTCAAGTTTCAATATTAATCCTAAGTTTAATTTTAATTGATTAAAACCTAGGTTTTATTGGGTATTGAATCAATAAAAATAGAATCCAATAACCCAAATTCATTAATCCAACATAACTAATTTTCTATATATTTTTATTTACTTTCCCTAAAATTCACTTACCGTGCGCCGTACCTTTCCCGTGCCTTACTTCCCCCTCTCACTGCGACAACCTTTCTAACAACTCAAGCCGCCGCTGCCTCAAGCCTGCCGCCGGAGCATCCTCCACCGCAAGGCGCCGCCACCTCTGGAGCACCGACCACGGACGAAGGTAAGAGTTTAGGGTTTAGGGTCGAGTGTTGAGGAAGAAGAGGAAGTTGTTGGCGGCACGTGTTGGTCCCTGGCGGCACGCTTCGGCCGCTGGCGGCATGCTCCGGTCGCTGGCAGCATGCGCAAAATCTAAAGATTTTGATTTTTTAGCTACGCATTTTTGGATATGGGAGTATGTTGGTGCAATCGGCCTAGGTTGACTCGAGTTTGACTCGAGCAGTACCTTGATAGTATTTTGATGATAGACAAAACTCATGACATGGGATTGTCATGGGAAAGTCCAACATGGTGTTGGCATGGGAAATCCAAGCATGGAGCTTGGTGTGAGAAAAGTCCAAAGCATTGCGAAGCCGTGCGCTTGGTGCTTGGTGAGAAATGCATTGCGAAGCTGTGCGCTTGGTGCATGTGGGAAGTCTTGAGGACTTGGTAAGTTCACTAGGCTCGGGGTCCTTGAGTCGGTGAAGGATGGCATTGCGGAAGCCATGCGCTTGGTGCATCTGAGGGACCGTCGGACGGGGAGCGAATGGAGTGAGGCCAATAGGAAGGATACTTCGAGGGCAAGAGACGAGAAGGATGGCGTTGCGAAGCTGTGCGCTTGGCGCATCCGAGGGACGTAGGCCGAGGGAAGAGAGCTTCGGTGGGGAACTCCATGAGGGATAATGTGGACTTGGCCAAGTGGCTAAGACTGAGTGTCAAAGGCTCAAACTTGATGTTTGAGGGTTTACCCGACGATCGGATGCTCAAACAACTTGGTGTTTGAGGTTTGCCTGACAGCAGTCAACTGGCATAGGTGCAGGTTCGACTGATCCAAGTCGACTAGGGCTCGAATGATGTTAGACTTGCGGTTTTCTGCTTGGTAGTCGACTGCCATGGACTGGCAGTCGACTGATGTCGACAGCAGTCGACTGCCGAGGGATGGCAGTCGACTGATGGGAATGTCGTGAGCACAGAACGCTCCATAGCTGACTGGGCAGTCGACTACTAGGTCACCAGTCGACTGCCATGGACTGGCAGTCGACTGGTAGGTGATCCGTTGGAACTTATCCAACGTGGATCTGGCCGTTGTGAGACAACAGCTACAGGGGAAGTCGACTGGGTCCTTTTGGCAGTCGACTGCTAGGTGCAAAAATAGTTTGATACAGGTTATAAAAGGAGCTCAAGTGGGAGGATTTTGCCAAGACTTTAAGGAAGCGATTGAAGGGGAATTGCTGCTGCATTCCAGTCTTTCAAGAGCCATCCAAAGCAAGCAACAAGAAAGGGTTCAAAGCTAAGAGTTGTAAAGCATTCTTTACTTGTATTTCTTAGTGTCTTTGTATTTCTTGTAGTATTACTGTTGTAATAGCTTGTGAGAGGTTTCTCCACCTCCAACGTGTAGTCGAGAAGGAGTTTAGTTAGTGTCGTATGCATAACTAGAGCTCGGTGAGCTCGCCCGTGGAGTAGGAACCTTTCGGTTCTGAACCACGTATATCGTGTTGTCTCTTGTGTGATTGTATTTGTTGTTAGTATTCATATTTGTATTAGTATTCCGCTGCACTAACAACAATTGTAGAGGAGCACGCAACGAGAACAAGAAAATTCCATCATCAAACGAAAGAGGGCTATTCACCCCCTCTAGCCGGCCACACATCGACCTTACAAGTGGTATCAGAGCCAAGCCGTTTGTCGAGGGCTAACCGCCGACACAAGCACTACAAGATGGCCGACTACAACATCCATCCATCGAAATTTGATGGAGATTTTGCTAGGTGGAAGAAACGGATGGAGGTATATATCAAAACCTACTTTGATTTTATGATTAGTGTAGAAAATGATTTTGAGATGCCTAGGGACAAATACAACAAGCCAATTGAGAAGTCAAGGTGGACCCAAGACCAAATTAAGGACTTCAAGACAAATATCGAGGTAATAAAATTATTTAGTGATTTTTTACCTAATCATATTTGGTCTAGATTGGGTGACTATAGGGATACAAGGGAGCTATGGAATAAGATAATAAAATTCCAAGAAAACTCCCAATCGGCACAAGTAGAGGAGAATGCCGAGGAAGAAGCACCCACAACATTTGAAGATGTTGATGATTTGGTGGAGACCTCCACCTCTAGCATTGAGGGGGAGGAGAGGCAATCTTCCATCTCGGAGCAAGAACAAGAAACATCCACATCCGGGAGAAGTGAAGATCAAGAGGAGGCTTCCTCCACCACCCTAGGTAACTCAAGCATAATGATTTTAAATAAAGATCACATAATATGTTTTGAGTGTAGGGAGAAAGGGCATTACAAGAGCAAATGCCTTAAATTGGCTAAGGAAAAGGCATCGGCACCAAAAGTCAACCCAAAGTCAAAGGATGTCGAAGTCCCCTCAATTAAGAGCAAAGAGCACATTGTGTGCTTCAAATGCAACCAAAGAGGACATTACCGAAGTCAATGCCCTAGGGGGAGGAAGAAAGGGCAAGAGGGTGTATCTCATGTAGGGGGAGCTTCTAAAGCTAACCCTAAGGTAAATTTAAGTTATGCACCTTCTATTTCTAAAGTTAAAAAGTATGCTAAAAATTACTTTAGCTCTCTTGCAATTATTAATGAAAAGCATGCTAGTAGGAATAAATATGTGTGTTTAGGTGCTAAGCATGTTAGTTTCTCTAAGGACAAACCTAGGACTCAAAACACTAGACCTATTTTACCTAAAGAGTCCATTAGGAGAGTTTAAAACCATCTAGGCATTAACCCTAAGAAGGGTAGACACATGCCTAAGAAGAAGAACATTCCCTAAAAGATAAATGAAAATTCAAAATTAGGAAAATTAGAACTAGAAAACCAAGCCTTGAGGTCAAGGCTAGAAAAATTGGAGAAGACCCTAGCAATCATCTCAAATTTGGTTAAGGGGTCTAATGTACAAAAGTCAAGATCTAGGAAACAAGAAATGTCTAAGGACAAGAAAGGTTTGGGTCACAAACCTATGTCCTACCATAATGTTTCATTTAATTATGGAACCACATCTAGGTCTAGAAAAACCAAGGCTAATAGGGAAGTTATCCCTAAGACTAGCCATGGTATTTGCTTAGTGGCTAAGGACTTAAGAAAATCTAAGAAAGCCACTAGGAAGGTCATTGGGGGAGTCACCTCTAGAGTTGACCTAGGAAAGACCCAAAAGACTATGGCTTTAAAGCCTAAAAGAGTCATTAGAAAGGTATCTAGGGAAGTTATCCCTAGGGAATACCTTGTTAACCCAAGGAACTCCAATAGGTATTGGGTTCCTAGGAGCGTGATTGACTCACGCTAGATGGGTTAGGGTGTGTCAACCCTAAGTGGATGGGTAGTTAACCTAGCCATGGTGAGTTGACACATTAGGATGTGCCAATGTGCTTAAGAAGTTGAAAAATGATTAAATTGACACAATTAGGTCTTAGAGGTATGGGTGTGCCATTTTGGGTTTATGGCACACTTAGGAGGATAAATGTCTTTAAGGCAAAATGGAATTAATTCCTAGAAATGGCAACATAGATTTAACACTTAGGTGTTTTATACCTTAGTATATTTTTCTTGCCATGATTTATTTGACTTGCCATGTCATGACATCATTTTCATTTTTATCTATAAAAATGTCATGATCATATTTTAGACTTATCTTTATATGTCATGTATGCTAAAATGTCATTCACATGCCATGACATCATGATTTTGGCACATGCTTAGTTAAATTATATTTATGCCATAATCATCATCATGCATATAACTAAAATGAAATCAAGGACTATGACATGATTTGATGGGAATCAAATAATATTGCCTAGAAATATGCATGAAACCATTAAAAGAACAAAAACCCACATCTCACTAAAAATTTGACTTGTATGTGTTTTACACATCTAGATATAAGTGAGATGTTTAGGAAAAAGAAATTAAAGGTTTCAAAAACATTTTGAAAACATTTTGAAAAACCTTGGTGAAGCCTATCTTTTGATAGCTATCACCATTGAATGGATGATACAAAGAGGGCTCTTTATTTAAGCTTTTCTTGACTCTTGGACTTTGTAATAATCTCCTAATTTAATGGGTAAAATAATTTTTAAATATTTTTTACTCATAGTGTTTATGATAAGTAATATACATACTAAATTTCAAGATTTGTAGACTTATGTATATTTACTTATGGATTTCAGAAATCCATTTAAAATCAATGATTATCGATCATTTATGAGTGGCATGGTGATGAACGATGTGGCAAATCGATTTCTAAATTCAGTCGACTGCCCAAGCTGATTTTGGGTAAACCTTGTTGGTTAGGCCCATGTTCAGCTAGGTTAAGGTCCCCTAACCACTCCTAACCCTAGGACATGCTTGGGAGAGCATAAGAAAGGGTGGAAATCCATTGGACATGGATTAGGAGAAGAGTTTAGGGAGAGTATCAATTTTAAGGTGGATGAGAGTTCATTGTTGAACTTTGCCTTAATTTTGATTGGTTAAATGTTCCTATTGGCTTAGGGACTCTCCAAGAACATTGTTGGTGCAATGATCAAGGGGGAACAAGCCTTTAGGGGGAGGTATCCATCATGGGAAGATGGATGAGTATTTTCTCATGGGAGGAAAATTGGGTTGCCTCTTTTAAGTGATATGGGATCACTAGAAAGATTGAGGGCATGCCAAGGGGAAGATTATAAGATCTCATTGGGATATGAGACATTGAAACCCTTGAGGACCTTTTTGATGTAATGTCAAAAAGGGGGAGAAGTTACCAAGTTACCAATTAGGGTTCGTTGGAATTCTCATTGGGATATGAGAATTGCCAATATGGGAGAATTGGTAGACTTGAGATGGTAGTTTTGTCAATCATCAAAAAGGGGGAGATTGTTGGTGCAATCGGCCCAGGTTGACTCGAGTTTGACTCGAGCAGTACCTTGATAGTATTTTGATGATAGACAAAACTCATGACATGGGATTGTCATGGGAAAGTCCAACATGGTGTTGACATGGGAAATCCAAGCATGGAGCTTGGTGTGGGAAAAGTCCAAAGTATTGTGAAGCCATGTGCTTGGTGCTTGGTGAGAAATGCATTGCGAAGCTGTGCGCTTGGTGCATGTGGGAAGTCTTGAGGACTTGGTAAGTTCACTAGGCTCTGGGTCCTTGAGTCGGTGAAGGATGGCATTACGGAAGTCGTGCGCTTGGTGCATCCGAAGGACCGTTGGACGGGGAGCGAATGGAGTGAGGCCAATAGGAAGCATACTTCGAGGGCAAGAGACGAGTGTAACGCCCGTAAAATTCTAAACTATTCAAAGTAATTATATGGGTTTTAACACCCATAAAAGGTTTAAAATAAAATAAAATAAAAGATGGGTATAGGTAGGATTTAAAACATGAACCTCCCAATTGTGAGATAGCTTTGATACCACTAGACCATAAGATAATTCATGGATAAGATATATATAGAATGTACAAGACCATAGGATGATTCATGGATAAGATATACAAAGAATATAGATGGGAAGATGAGGAGTTGGTTCATCCCCCCATGAAAGGATGAAGAGTGTTCATTCCCTAGGTATTAAAGAGGAGAATTAAGAGAAGAGAGGAAGTAAAACCACATTTTCCTTCTTCCTCATCCTTGGCCGAATTTCTCATTCCCCTTCTCCCATTTCCGAAAACTCAAGAAGGAAGGAAGAGGTGTTGTCTAGAAATTTTTATAAGAATTTTTGCATGATCATAATGGGATTTTATGTGGGCTCTTTCAAAAATAAAAGAAAATAGAGCCAAAAAGGATGCATGGCCCAGGGTTTGTGTAGGGTTTTAGCTCTGCGAGTCCGTGAGGGGAAACTTCGCTTTCCACTTTACCTCGGTCGCTTGTTCATGGCGATCCTATCGATGTTCCTGGATTAAAAAAATTTAATCCTAGACAAAAGGGATTTCCCAAGAAACCAAGTCATCGTCGTGTCATTCGTTTAGAGAGGTCACTTGAACAAACTTGTTGTTCGAGCGACCAACCTCTATTCTACGAGTAGCCGTGGAATAGACGATGTACGGATCGCAAATTTTTGTGTTTATGTTCGGGATCCAAGTATTATTTAGACACAAACAGAATATATCAAGCTCATAATTGAAAAACAAACACAAACATGTTACAAAAGAGAATAGAGAATCGATAGACCTCTCGATCTTCTAATGTATGACCTTCCTCCTTTCGAACGTCGTGTGGGCGATGATCTACCAAAAGTTGAAGCTCCTAGATCGTCAATCTTCCTTCCTTGCTCGTTCTGAGCAAGAGGAAGAATAGAAACAAAGCTCTTTTCCTTCTTTCAACCAACCACTAACATCCAATTTTGGAGCTTGCTGCCGGCCAAGAAGAAAGAGAAGATTAGGGTGGAAACCGGCCAAGACTCTAAGGTAAAGCCCTAAATCTTGTTTCCACCGGCCAAGGAGAAGGAGAAGGGAAGCTTTGGCTGCCGGCCAAGGTGAGGGAGGAGCTATTTGGGCGCCGACAAGATTGAAGAAGAAGGAGATAAGGAAAATACTTCCTTATTTAGTGCCGCCCAAGCCTCCAAAACCCTAAGCCTCCAAACCCTAATCCTATCTCAATTAGGATTCATTAGTTGCTGCCCGCCCCTTGCCCTCCTTTTATAGAGTTAGGGATAAGCCATGTTTTAATCTCCGCCATTGGTTCTAGGGATTTAATCTCAACCGTCGGATCTAGAGATTTAATCTCAACCGTCGGATCTAGAGATTTAATCTCTACCTTTGGATCTAGAGTTTTGTTTCTATCCATTGGATCTAAGCTTCATGAGATTTTAATAGGCTACAATAGGGACCATGAGGAGGAGTTGGATCTTGGCCACCCATGGATCAAGCCCACATAAAGTCCGATCCATTAATGATAATCCAATCCACTAAAGGATTATCATTGATCTACCTCACCAACCACCATAAGTTAATATGGGCTCCATATATTATTTGTATATTTTCTCCCCGTGTTTAAGATCTCGAATGTCCGTTGATTAATTAATTTACTAACCATTAATTAATCAATATCTAACTCCATGAGTAGTACCAATCAACCTTTTCATCATGCCGGACCAAGTCCACCTACAGAGTTTACATGATGAACCTTATGAGCTCCTCAAGGGGACATCATCATCCTAATATATAGGACACGATTTCCTCCTATAATCAATGACACACCATATAAATTATATCATCTCCCAACTTATCGAGCCTATCGATTTAATCTATAAATCTCGCCCTTTGGTAAATTAAAGAGATGAATACTAAGTATATGTGCCCGTTATTATATCGGAATTAAGAGTATGTACAATATAATATCTGAGGTTCGATTCGATTATGTAGTCAGTAATAAATCGAATCACCTCTAAGTCGGTCTTGCTCAATACACACAAAGTGCACTAGTGTGATTCTATGGTCAAGACAAACCAATACCAAATCACACTACAACCATTCCGATGGTTTGTCCAAAGTCATCTCGATTGTGAGCCTTTACTTATACTTTATAAGGAGCCGATAACATGGTCTCTCGTGTGACACCACACACCATGTTATCTACAATGTAATGTATTTGACAATATGCATAACCATAAAAATATGCAAACAATGATCATGTTATTCTTATTTCAAAATAAAGATGTTCATACAAAAGGTAGACTTTTCAGTATACATCCCAACAATCTCCCACTTATACTAAAAGACTATACTATCCTCAAACTTCCATACATCTGATCTGTATTCCCTCCACATGCCTATCAAAAGCTCTCGCCGGAAGGGCCTTAGTGAAAGGATCTGTCAGGTTATCCTCCGATGCAATCTTGTCCACAACAACTTCTCCTCTCTTTATGATTTCTCGTATCAGGTGGTACTTGCGCTCTATGTGCTTACTTGCCTTATGAGCTCGTGGTTCCTTCGAGTTTGCAACTGCACCACTATTATCACAATAAATTGTGATAGTTCTGGGAAAACCAAGAATCACATCCAAGTCCATCAGGAAGTTCCTGAGCCACACAGCTTCTTTGGCCGCCTCAGAGGCCGCCACATACTCAGCTTCCATGGTAGAGTCCGCCACGCATTTCTGCTTGACACTCCTTCATACAATGGCTCCACCTCTCAAAGTAAACACAAAACCTGAGGTAGACTTACTGTTATCCCTATCTGATTGGAAGTCGAAATCCGTGTAACCCACAGGGAGTAATTGGTCTACCTGGTAAACTAGCATATAATCCCTAGTCCTTCTCAGGTACTTTAATATATGCTTTACCGTAGTCCAATGCCCCTGTTCTGGATTACTCTGATATCTACTGACTATGCCCACGGCATAGCAGATATCTGGTCTTGTACATAATATCGCATACATGAGGCTTCCTACGGGCGAAGAATAAGGAACCACCTTCATCTCCTCAGATGTTCTAGGACACATCTCCTTAGATAAAGGAACTTCTTGCCTAAAAGGTAGAAAACCTTTCTTGGAGTTCTGCATGCTAAAACGATCCATAATCGTGTCTATGTATGAAGCTTAGGATAAGCACAACATCCTTTTCCTTCGATCCCTTATAACCTTGATCCCGAGGATGTGTCCCACTTCTCCCAAGTCCTTCATATCAAACTGTTTGGACAATAATATCCTTACGTCCGATAACACCTTGATATTGTTGCCAATCAATAAAATGTCATCTATGTATAGTACAAGAAATACCACTACGTTTTCATCACATCTCTTGTATACACAAGACTCATCTGGACTTTGAATAAATCTATAAGATTGGATTACCTCATCAAAGCGGATGTTCCAAGACCTCGAAGCTTGCTTCAATCCATAAATGGACCGATTAAGCTTACATAAAAGATGCTCTTTACCCTTCGCAATGAATCCCTCTGGTTGCTTCATATAGATGTTTTCCTCAAGACTTCCATTCAGGAAAGATGTCTTGATATCCATCTGCCACACCTCATTATCCATATGAGCTGCTACGCATAAGAGAATCCGGATAGACTTAAGCATGGCCACCGGCGAAAAGGTCTCCTTATAATCGATACCCTCTTTCTGAGTATACCCCTTCGTAACAAGCCTCGCTTTGAAGGTCTCAACCTTCCCATCTATTCCTCTCTTTCTTTTGTAGATCCACTTGCATCCAATGGTTTTTACACTATCGGGTGGCTCTACTAGCTCCCAGACCTGATTTGAATCCATAGATTCAATCTCAGCATTCATTGCACTTTGCTAAGATACTGCATCTTTATCATGGATTGCCTCGTCATATGTCCAGGGATCAGGTTCATGTTCGCCAGGGACCAAATCATAAGATTCTCCCAAGAACATGAATCTATCAGTGTTGGGTTTCCGGCACTGCGGCGTGTGTGTGTTCGATCACGTTTCGTAAACATGAGCACAGCGGAAGCAATAAAAATAATAAATTTACATTTATTACAACACACACAACACACACATGCATAGTACAACAAGTGTAGACATAACCGTAAATTTAAATTTGCAATAAAAGGAAATTTATCTACGTTATACCTTTCGTATGACGTGTAGCGGGAACGACATCAACCGGAACGATCCTCGCTAGAATCGTCTCTATCCGTATCCACGCCGAGTTCCTCGGGATGACTTCGCTAAGCCACGAGCTTCGTCTTCGTACGGGTTACTAGCCTCGTGTTGAAGACGACGTGATCGAGAGATGATCACGATCCGAATCCAAAATGAGTCCTCAAAACTCGCTTCTCCGGAGAGGTATTCATCAAACAATTGACGAATCCTTCATCCTCCACCTCAGAGGATTACCGGAGATCGAATCCCCGGTAAGTTAGCCGCTGTCGGAGCTCTAACCGTCGTCCAAACGACACTCCGACGAGAGGAGAACAAGCTGTCCAGAAAACTGGACAGCTTTGGTGGAGGATTAGGCGCCGGCCAACCAAGGGAGATAGAGCTCACCTTGATGCCAAACTTGAAGGAGATCACCGGAGCACTAACCGGAAGCAGCTCGACGCTGGCGAGGGGGAAGGAAGCAGCCTTCTGGACGCCGGTTGGAGCCTCAAGGTGGGCGGCGGCAAGGAGGAGGAGTGTTAGCTCCGAATTTCTCCAAGGAGAGGTGGGCGGCAACTTAGGGTTGTGGATTAGGGCTTAAACCATCCCTTAAGCCCTCTTTTATAGAGAACTAATTCTCTTAATGGTTATTGGATCATAACCATTAGGCCCGTTAACCCGCTCCATTAAGATAAGTTAAAATAAACCAAACCATGATGGTTTATTTTAAGTTAAAACGAACCGAACCAACTTTTGGTTCATTCGTTTTAAAATAAACCAAACCCTTTGGTTTATTCTCCTCCATTGGATTAGAACCAAACCATTTTGGTTCATCCATTACGTCTTCATAAGACTCGGCCCATCCATGCTTCCATTGCGACTGAAACGATTTCATGCTCGCTTTATGTTTGGTCCAACCAAACCTAGTTTCTCTCGGTCTGAGAATCCCATTCTCAATCTCGTTTTAAATCCTTCGGATTACGCTCGTTGTGTGTGTGACCAAATAGGTTCTCGGTTTATGTTGGCCGTCTATAATTAACCATTAATTATAGAATGATCATAAGTAGCACCTAGTAGTACATCATGATCCCCAATTAACCGAAAAGATCAACGATTGATCCAGAACTATTTCTGAAACCCTTCAGCAGCTCGAATGATTCGTGCCCCATTCCCTTCACTCATCTTATACCCACTTGGTTCAGGACATGGTCTATAGTGTCAGTCCCCACTAGGCTGACTACGTCACACCTAGCCCAAGCATCATTTCCTCGTCCTACGGATTCTAGTTACTGTACATGTATCGAAGAGTACCTTACTCTAAACATGTAATGCTTTGGCCAAAGACTTTAGTAACAATCCGACGAGAGGCCATGGGTATACATCTCCTCGCAAGGAGTGGTGAATCCTTTATAGGCTATTCAAACACCTTCGATCACTTCGACATATACCCAATCATCCCGGATCCACATCTCCTTAGAGATGTTTGCTTAAGATGTCAAAGCATAAGTCTCTATGATCAAGATGACTTGAATACCGCAAGTCAAAGGAACATCGCACTTAAGCCACAGTAAGAACTTCATTGACATATCTATATATGCAGAGAACCATATGAAGTCTTACGGCTGGTCACTCCAATGAACTAGTTACCATAACTAGCATCCACGATTAACTCCGGACATCACTATGTCTTCAGCCAGTGAGAATCAGCTGCTTGGATACACCAAGGAGTATACCTCATGCTAGTCTCGACAGAATTGATGGTGTCCAAATCCATCAATTCATCGACTAGGGATAATTTCAATACATCACAATTACACATGTAGAGATACTCACTAGTTGTGATCCAATCACAAATTCTCTCATGCTGTGAATCGTATCGTGGACATTCAGTAAATGAGTTTAAGATCCAATCAAATACATAAAACATGTATACTCAAATAGTGAATCTTCATTTATCATATAAATGGTTCATACATAAGGCGATTGCCTTAGGACATCTCTCATATATTACTAACAATCAGGCTGTCTCACAACCCTCCCACTACGACGAGGTATCTCCTGTGTATCCTCTGTGACCCGCGGTGCAGTGACTTGTGGTATATCCTCTTGTACCAGTGGTACTGAAGAAGTGACTGTTGGATTGATTTGAAACGCTAGAGGGGGGGGGTGAATAGCGTTAGTGAAAACTTTTCTTTTTCGATGATTAAAACCAAGTATGCAGCGGAAAACAAAAGATAAACACAAGAAAGACACAAAGCTTTTTTACTTGGTTCACAGCCCACCGGCTGCTAATCCAAGGCCCTGCGATCCTTGATCGCTTCCGAAGGGCAATCACTAAAAGTCTCTTCCTCGTTAGAGGTAAGAGACAAGACGATTACAATGATTATAAGGCCGGTAACAACCTTACCGGTCCTTATACAAATTAAGTACAGAAATATAATAATAATACCGACAATTAATTAGAAGACGATGCACGGTCGGAGTAGCGTTGTAGAGAGCACGAGCACTTGAGAGATTCTTGAGTTTGGGTTTGAGTCCTCCCCTCCTTTTATAGATTTGCACCTTGGAATTTGTCCCGATCCAGATCCAAAACTCGTGGATCTTATCTTGAGGTGGCAGCTTATCTTATCTTGAGGTGGCGGCTTATCTTATCTTAAGGTGGCGGCTTATCTTATCTTAAGGTGGCGGCTTATCTTATCCTGAGGTGGCGACATCAATCTCTATCTCTTTGACCTTGCTACATCAATCGATCGATCCTCTTAGCGATTGGCGCCTTGATCGACTCGACATCTCCGATTGACTATGACTTGAGAATTCCTGCAATACAAGATTAGCACAATAGATGCATAATGCCATGCAGTGTGACAGTCCTTTGACTGTCTGATCTCGACTTCGGCATTCCTCCGGAAGCCTTAGTCGGATCGATGCCTAGGATTGTCCTCTAACCGAGGACGCGTCCTTACCACCGCTCCACACACGGAGCTTACCTTTGGTCCTCTTGACCTTTAGCTTTCGGTCACCACCGAGGTTCCTCGACTCCCCGAGGTTCTCCTGGTGTCGTCTGACCACCATGGTTTCTCAACTTGAGATTCTCCGGATGTCGCTCGACCTTTGGCTTAGCTTTAACACTTCCTGCACACTTAGCATATCACATGAGATAACAAAATAGCTTAACTTTGAATCTTTGCCATCATCAAAACCAAGGTTCGATTTTCTAGTGCCCCTGTACCAACAATCTTCCCCTTTTTGATCTATGGAAAACCAATTCAAAGTTAAGAGAAAATAAGCAGTAAACATTGAACAGTCATTTTTCAAAACCTCCCCCTTAACCCTAGGTGATTTTTGAAAAATAATTACTTTTTGGTAACCTCTTAACTTTATTCTCTCTCCCCCTTTGACATATATCAAAAATAACTTTATATTGGGTACATGGCCAAGAAATAGAATTTTTAAACATGCTAATCAAGTTGATTTAATATGTTCAACTTCCTTTAATACTTAGGAGTTTAGGTTTCTAGATCCTGCACCAACAATGTATATCCTAGGTTAGAATGTGACCCCCTAACCTTTAACATTGTTATAAAATTTTGAGAAAGAAAAAAAATATTTTAAAGGCTCATGTCTATTGGTTTTTTTGCCAAACTGGAGGTAGCTAGATACTAAGTTTGTCTAACTTAAGTCTTCTCTCCCCCTTGGCATATTATCAAAAGAAGGATTTAAATTTAGAAAGTATTGGTTATTTTTTTTTTAAAAAAATATTTTTTAACAACTTCTATGATGATTATCCAATTAGAACCTCCCCCTTAACCTAACATCCTTGTTAGCCACAAGGAAGGCTTATCTAGAGGGTCTCCCCTTTTGTCTGACAAACTCTTAGGACATCCTTGTTGGCCATAAGGAAGGCTCACCTAAGTGTCCAAAGGGTCTAGGTATCTAAAGTTGACCTAAGGATTTAAATTTTCAGTATTGGTCAACTAACCATCATTTTAAGAAGCATAGTTGTTTTGAAAACTACATATACACACAATAATCATGGTAACCAATAAAAATAGTTTTAAGAATCTATTTATGTGTATATAAAATTTGAAATCATTTTTAATTTGTTGTCTTTACCATCTCACCCATTCTATATGATCAACCAAGTTATCCTTATAGGTATTGTGAGATGAATTTAATTTAATGTCTTAGAAATTAATTAATCTTGGGTTAGATTCATATTTAACCTTTATTTAGTTAAGTGAAAATTTCAAAGCGGCGAGGCACAGGGGCCTTCTTTGATCGGAACAACGACCACTTCCTTAGACAAAGCCAACTTAGGAAATTACACACTTAATTCACTTAGGGTTACATCCTGGTCTAACTAGTTTAGGATGTGGTGAGGTAGCTTCAGTTAGTTCCACTTAGTTAAATGCACCAAGCTAGATACTCCTTATCCAACTCGGATACACTTGACTTCGTTTCTTTAACGTACTATCATCTCACTACGTCCTGATACTATGTTGTCAAGATTAATTAATTATTTCCTATCTAACCATTCTATGAGAGTTAATTTAAAACTAGTATGTATGACATGACAAAATAAGCATGATAATGATATGTATGCATGAGCAAGCTACATTCAATCAATTTAAAGATATGGTTATTTTCTTGGGTGGACTTTTATTTGTTCCATAGTTATAAGATACTTTATTATAATTAGGTTTACAAATTTTAGTGGCTTGATTTTTGGTTAGCTTAGACTTGTAACCCAAGTCTACATATTTATTAGTTGAATTTTTAAAAGTTGAAGGTTTAATTGCTAGATTATTAATTTGTGTATAATCAAATGGTACTCTATTATAATTAATTTTATTGGTTTTATTAACTAATTTTGAATTTTTAATTAAGTTAGATTGTGAATTATTAAAAATAGGATTATTAGAATTTTTCAAAATAATATTATTAGACTTTTTCAAAATAAGATTATTAGACTTTTTAAAAGTAGAATTATTGTTAGAATTATTTAAGATAAGATTGTTAGAGTTTTTAAAGGTAGAATTATTATTAGAATTATTTAAGATAAGATTTCTAGAGTTTTTAAAGGTAGAATTATTATTAGAATTATTTAAGATAAGATTGCTAGAGTTTTTAAAGGTAGAATTATTATTAGAATTATTTAAGATAAGATTGTTAGAGTTTTTAAAGGGAGAATTATTATTAAAATTATTTAAGATAAGATTATTAGAGTTTTTAAAGGTAGAATTATTATTAGAATTATTTAGATTATCTTTGGAATTTTTTAAAGTTAATTTCGAATTATTTATGGTTGAATTTTTCAAAACAGAATTTTTTAATTCGGAATTATCTAGATTAATCAGATCTAGGATTTGATGATTCTGTCCTATGGTTTGATTATTCTGATCAAGGTTTTGATTATTCTGATTAAGTCCTAGGTTGGTTTTATCCTTGACTTGATCTAGATCTATGTTAATTAAACTAAAAATTTGATTAATCTCTTGGTTAATTTTATCAAATGTAAGATTAATTTGATCATTTTCTTCCATGATATTGTTATTATTATTAATAATTTTATCAAAATTATTAATTTTACTAACCTTTTTCTCCGGACATCGATTCTTGTAGTGACCGAATCTTCCGCACCCGAAGCACTTGATTTGCTCCTTGTTCTTCCGTACTCCTGGCAATGGTGTCTCCTTTGCCGCCGGTTGTGTCATTCGAGTCTTACGAGTAGGACACTTATTTTTATAGTGTCCTCTCTCCCTGCACTTGAAACAAATAATATGGAATTTAAAATTTTAATTGACATTGTTACCTTTAGGCATTGAGCGATACTCTTCCATGGTTAGCTCGGTCAACGATCTTCTAATACTCGCAAAAAAAACACAAACCAAAAAGTACCAAGACTTGGTCTTGGATTAGTAGTGCGGGAGATAATTAAAAATAAAAAATAAAAATAAAGAAAAGAAAATGCTCGATCGGTGGTTGCACCGAATCAGAGCGCCCCCGCTCTGATACCAATTGTTGGATCGATTTGAAACGCTAGAGGGGGGGTGAATAGCGTTAGTGAAAACTTTTCTTTTTCGATGATTAAAACCAAGTACGCAACGGAAAACAAAAGATAAACACAAGAAAAACACAGCTTTTTACTTGGTTCACAACCCACCGGCTGCTAATCCAAGGCCCTGCGATCCTTGATTGCTTCTGAAGGGCAATCACTAAAAGTCTCTTCCTCGTTGGAGGTAAGAGACAAGATGATTACAATGATTATAAGGCCGGTAACAACCTTACCGGTCCTTATACAAATTAAGTACAGAAATATAATAATAATACCGACAATTAATTAGAAGATGACTCACGGTCGGAGTAGCGTTGTAGAGAGCACGAGCACTTGAGAGATTCTTGAGTTTGGGTTTGAGTCCTCCCCTCCTTTTATAGATTTGCACCTTAGAATTTGTCCCGATCCAGATCCAAAACTCGTGGATCTTATCTTGAGGTGGCAGCTTATCTTATCTTGAGGTGGTGGTTTATCTTATCTTGAGGTGGCGGCTTATCTTATCCTGAGGTGGCGACATCAATCTCAATCTCTTTGACCTTGTGCACTGGGCTGATATGTCTACATCAGTCGACTAATCCTCTTAGAAGTCGACTGCCTTCAGTCGACTACTGACATCTCCAGTTGACTACTGCACTTGAGAATTCCTACAATACAAGATTAGCACAATAGATGCATAATTCCATGCAGTGTGACAGTCCTTTGACTGTCCGATCTCGACTTCGGCATTCCTCCAGAAGCCTTAGTCGGATCGACGCCTAGGATTGTCCTCTAACTGAGGATGCGTCCTTACCACTGCTCCACACACGGAGCTTACCTTTGGTCCTCTTGACCTTTAGCTTTTGGTCACCACCGAGGTTCCTCGACTCCCCGAGGTTCTCCTGGTGTCGTCTGACCACCATGGTTTCTCAACTTGAGATTCTCCGGATGTCGCTCGACCTTTGGCTTAGCTTAAACACTTCCTGCACACATAGCATATCACATGAGATAATAAAATAGCTTAACTTTGAATCTTTGCCATCATCAAAACCAAGGTTCGATTTTCTAGTGCCCCTGTACCAACAGTGACTTCCCCTTTTAATTCCTCCAGAACAATTTTACTCTTGGGCTTGTGGTTCATCACATAGTCTTCCTCTAGAAATCTGGCGTTCGTGCTAACGATCACCCTCTGATCTCTAGGACTATAAAACAAACCACCCTTCATTCCTCTAGGATAGCCAACGAACATGCGTACTTCTGTACGAGGTTCCAACTTACCAGCATCTGCCTTCAGCACGTGTGCTGGACTCCCCCATATCCGAATATGTCTTAGACTAGGCTTTCGCCCAGTCCATAATTCTGTGGGAGTAGAAGACACTAATTTAGATGGAACCAAGTTCAGAATATACACCGCCGTATTTAGAGCATATCCTCAGAACAAATCTGACAACTCAGAATAACTCATCATTGATCTAACCATCTCCATAAGAGTCCTATTCCTTTGCTCTGCTACACCATTCTGCTGGGGTGTGCCAGGTGCAGACAATTGGGATTGAATCCCAGCCTCTAATAAGTAATTCCTAAACTCTCCCAAGAGGTACTCGCCACCACGATCAGATCGTAGTGTCTTGATACTTTTACCTTGACGTTTCTCCACATCAGCCTTGAATTCTTTGAACTTGTCAAAGCATTCAGACTTGCGGCGGCATCAGGTAAATGTATCCATATCTCGAGTAATCGTCTATAAAAGAGACTAAATACTCAAAACCACCTCTAGCCTGGATAGACATAGGACCACACAAATTAGAATAAACCAATTCTAACACATCTTTGGCTCTATACCCTTTGGCCTTAAAAGGCCTCTTGGTCATTTTACCCTCCAAGCAAGATTCATAGGTTGGGAAATCCTCCACCACTAATGAACCCAAAGGTCCATCAGCTATCAACCTTTAAATTCTGCTTAGGTTAATATGACCAAGCCTAAGATGCCAAAGATATGTTTGGTTCATCTTCGAAGGTTCTTTTCTCTTATTGGAATTAGAAGATGAGTTATTAATTTCAATTTTCATCATGGGAGCTTTTGGTTCAAGTGTGTACAAATTTCCTATCAATGCACCTAAACAGATAATGTCCCTATTCCTTTTTATAACGACTCTGTCATTAAAAGAAATAGAATATTCATCCATAAACAATTTAGAACTCGAAATTAAATTCTTTCTATATAAGGGTACATAAAGGCAATTCTTAAGAACCAAAACTTTATTTTTCTCAAAAGATAAATGAACGTCTCCCACTGCAATAGCCGCCACCTTCGTGGCATCGCCCAAGTACACGGTAATCTCCCCCTCAGCAAGTCGTCTGGTTTCCTGAAACCCCTATAAAGTATTGCATACATGATCAGTGGCTCCCGTATCTACACACTAGGTGCCGGTAGATAACACCGCTAAACATGTTTCAACGACTAGACCAAAAGATATACCTTTGTTCTGCTTGCGGTTGGGGCAGTCCTTCTTCCAGTGTCGAGTCTGCTTACAAGTGAAGCACTTGCCTTTCGGCTTCTTCACTCCTCCCTGAGTACCTCCCACCGCCTTTGCCCCAGTTTGTTTCTTCTTCTTCTTGCCTTTTGACTTAGAAGTAGAAACCTTTTGGGTTACCATGGCATGCGCCTGAGCACTCTGACGAAATAACCCCTCTGTTGCCTGGAGTTCTGTCAGAAGTTCCGCCAACGAATACAACCTCTTGTTCATGTTGTAGTTTAGGTGAAACTACTCAAAACTCCTAGGTAGAGACTGGAGAATGATATCGATCTGGGTTTCCCCATCGATCTCAGCTCCAAGGACCTCCAACTCATTCAAATGAGCCATCATCTTGAGAACATGATCCCTTACGGGTGTTCCCTCGATCATGGTGGTCGTCATCAAGTTTCTCATGGCTTCTTGCCTAGCAGCCCGATTCTGGTGTCCGAAAAGCTCTTTGAGATTGAGCATCATGTCATAAGCAGTGGGCATGGCTTGATGCTGATGTTGCAGTACATTTGACATAGATGCCAAAATGTAACACCGCGTCATCTCATCGGCCTTGATCCACTTCTTATAACACTCTCTCTCCTTTTCCCCAGAATCATCTGCAGGCTTAGGAGGGCACTCTTCGAGGAGTACATATTTGTATTCCTCAGCAGTCAAGACAATGTTTAGATTCCTCTTCCAATCAACATAGTTGGGTCCAGTAAGTTTATTCTCTTTCAGTATCACAGCAAGTGGGTTGAAAGTCATTTTGAAAGAAAACCTAAGAATCACATAAATCAAAACATTAGATTTTAAAAAATTATTGATTCCTCAAAGAATAAAATTTTAAAATCAACCAACACCTCAAAACACCGAGAATATCGTATGCCACGATAGTGTGGACGTATACGAATTCTACATTTGTAAGAGGAGGTCTTATCCATTAATTTTACTATCTTGTCAACATAACTTTTTGACAAGTAAAATTAATAGTTGGTTCCTTTTTGGCCCTACAAATAAAAGCAGTGACTCCGATGGGGAGGATACTTATATTTGTATCTAAGTGTTCACCATTACTTGGTACCAAGGTAATTATCTCGGGTTATGTGTCTTTCGATGGGGAAGTACACATGCTCCTTAATAATTCCCTATAACCATATTTGACCTTGTGATCTGCAAACAAACTCATCCGATGGGGAGGAAGGCACTCAGAGCCGACGCGCAAGTTTGTTTGCATCACTTGTCAAATCGTAATGGAGGCCGTGGGAATTTATAAAAAATATCCCTCTCTCACTTAGTAATTTGAAAATAAGGAATTTTCTAGCCTACAACATGCATATCAAACAATAAGCAATAAATATGAAAAATAAAAATTTCCCAACTATTATGGCTTTTGTCTTCAATATGTCTCCCGTCGCATCGCCATCTCGTTCGCTCCTATGCCATGTACGAGCCATCCGGAGATTCGAGCCGAGACTAAAAACTATTTTAATTTACATCCATCGATCCTATACTCCACGAGGGAGTGTACATGAAATCTAGATCGAAAGTAAACTAAAATAAAAAGAGTGGCTAAACAATGCCATATCTAATTTACAAAAAATTAAATACTAGCCTCGTCAACCTCGAGGATTCAACAAAATATACTATTACACACATACAATCACATACACACATATGGCCATAATAGTCGGATCTTATGTCTGCAACAAAAGAGTTAAACTACGCATATCCTACTATTATCCGACACATATAATATATGAAAAATGCATAAGAGTAACTGAATCCTTAAACACACAAAACCGAAAACTGTGGATCTGATACCAATTGTAGGGTTTTAGCTCTGCGAGTCCGTGAGGGGAAACTTCGCTTCCCACTTCACCTCAGTCGCTTGTTCATGGCGATCCTATCGATGTCCCCGGATTAAAAAAAATTAATCCTAGACAAAAGGGATTGCCCAAGCAACCAAGTCATCGTCGTTCCATTCGTTTAGAGAGGTCACTTGAACAAACTTGTTGTTCAAGCAACCAACCTCTATTCTACGAGTAGCCGCGGAATAGACGATGTACGAATCGCTGGTTTTTGTGTTTATGTTCGGGATCCAAGTATTATTTAGCCACAAACAGAATATATCATGCTCATAATTGAAAAACAAATACAAACATGTTACAAAAGAGAATAGAGAATCAATATACCTCTCGATCTTCTAATGTACGACCTTCCTCCTTTCGGATGTCGTGTGGGCGATGATCTACCAAAAGTTGAAGCTCCTAGATCGCAAATCTTCCTTCCTTGCTCATTCCGAGCAAGAGGAAGAATAGAAATAAAGTTCTTTTCCTTCTTTCAACCAACCACCAACATCCAATGTTGGAGCTTGCCGCCGACCAAGAAGAAAGAGGAGATTAGGGTGGAAACCGGCCAAGACTCCAAGGGAAAGCCCTAAATCTTATTTCCACCGGCCAAGGAGAAGGAGAAGGGAAGCTTTGGCCGCCGGCCAAGGTGAGGGATGAGCTGTTTGGGCAGCTACAGGATTGAAGAAGAAGGAGATAAGGAAAATACTTCCTTATTTGGTGCCGCCCAAGCCTCCAAAACCCTAAGCCTCCAAACCCTAATCCTATCTCAATTAGGATTCATTAGTTGCCGCCCACCCCTTGCCCTCCTTTTATAAAGTTAGGGATAAGCCATGTTTTAATCTCCACCATTGGTTCTAGGGATTTAATCTCAACCGTCAGATCTAGAGATTTAATCTCAACCGTCGGATCTAGAGATTTAATCTCTCCCTTTGGATCTAGAGTTTTGTTTCTATCCATTGGATCTAAGCTTCATGAGGTTTTAATAGGCTACAATAGGGACTATGAGGAGGAGTTGGATCTTGTCCACCCATGGATCAAGCCCACATAAAGTCCGATCCATTAATGATAATCCAATCCACTAAAGGATTATCATTGATCTACCTCACAAACCCCCATAAGTTAATATGGGCTCCATATATTATTTGTACATTTTCTCCCCATGTTTAAGATCTCGAATGTCCATCGATTAATTAATTTAATGACCATTAATTAATCAACATCTAACTCCATGAGTAGTATCACTCAACCTTTTCATCATGTCGGACCAAGTCCACCTGCAGGGTTTACATGATGAACCTTATGAGCTCCTCAAGGGGACATCATCATCCTAATATATAGGACATGGTTTCCTCCTATAATCAACGATACACCATATAAATAATATCATATCCCAACTTACCGAGCCTATCGATTTAATCTATAAATCTCGCCCATTGGTAAATCAAAGAGATGAATACTAAGTATATGTGCCGGTTATTATATCGGGATTAAGGGTATATACAATATAATATCTGAGGTCCAATTCAATTATGTAGTCAGCAATAAATCGAATCACCTCTAAGTCGGTCCTGCTCAATACACACAAAGTGCACTAGTGTGATTCTATGGTCAAGACAAATCAATACCAAATCACACTACAACCATTCCGATGGTTTGTCCAAAGCCATCTCGATTGTGAGCCTTTACTTATACTTTACAAGGAGCCGATAACATGGTCTCCCATGTGACACCACACACCATGTTATCTACAATGTAATGTATTAGACAATATGCATAACCATAAAAATATGCAAACAATGATCATGTGATTCTTATTTCAAAATAAAGATGTTCAGACAAAAGGTAGACTTTTCTATATACATCCCAACAGTTTGAACCCTAGACCTCCTATTAGATAACTAAACCTTAGGATGCATCCAATAACAAAAAGCCCAGCAGGGTTGTGCTATTAGAAGGACATGGGAAATGATAGATAAGGGTAAGGGAGGCTAAGGGACACCTTCAAGTGAATAAATAGGAGCATGAGGAGACAAGAGAACCCAAGTTGGCATTCTCCTCTTTCTCTTCTTCTTCCCCACCGAAACCCTAGCTCCCCCCTCTTCCATTTCTGAAAACCAAGCAAGCAAGAAGAGAGCTCTAGTCTTGGCATCCCATAAGGTATATTCTACTACCTAAACAAGCAAAAGGATGTAAGTATCCCCTCACCTGCATACAAGTTGCTTCGGTTGATGGTTGTTAAGAAAATTCCTTATGAAACTTTCGGTCAAAACCTCCTTTAAGCTCTCCATGTTTGTCCATGCTATGTTTTGTAGGAATATGATGATAATAGGTTTCTAGATAGGCTTGGGTTAAGTGTTTGATCTTCAAACTTCATGAAACTCTCGGCCAAGACCCCTTTTGACCCCTAATGGTTTTCTATGCTATGCTCTATATATGTTCATGCTATGTTTTGATTGTATATGAGGATAGTATGTTGCAAACTAAACTAAATTTAAGTGTTTGATCTTAAAAGCTTCATGAAACCCTCGGCCAAGACCCCTTTTCAAGCTTCTAATGGTTTTCTATGCTATGCTCTATATGTGGGCATGCTATGTTTTGATTGTAGATGAAGATAACATGTTGTTAGCTAAACTAAATTTAAGTGGTCGATTTTTAAAGCTCCTTGAAACTTTCGGCCAAGACCCATTTAGGCTCCTAATAGTCTATCATGCTATGACCTATAAGTTGTCATGCTATGTTTTGATTGCAGATGAAGATAACATGTTGTAGCTAAACTAAATTTAAGTGGTTGATCTTTAAAGCTCCTTGAAACATTCGGCCAAGACCCATTATGGCCCCTAATGGTCTATCATGCTATGACCTATAAGTTGTCATGCTATGTTTTGATTGTAGATGAAGATAACATGTTGTTAGCTAAACTAAATTTAAGTGGTTGATCTTTAAATCTCCTTGAAACATTCGGCCAAGACCCATTTAGGCCCCTAATGGTCTATCATGCTATGACCTATAAGTTGTCATTCTATGTTTTGAATGTAGATGAAGGTAACATGTTGATAGTGTTGGAATGTATACTGAAAGCCTAGCTCTTTTTGTATGAACATTTTATTTTGAAATAAGAATCACATGATCATTGTTTGCACTTTATATATTTATTATATGTGTGCATATTGTCTAATATTTTACATTGTAGATAACATGGTGCTTGGTGTGGCACAGAAGATCATGTTATCAGTTCCTTGTAAAATATAAGTAGAGGCTCACAACCAAGATGGTTTTGGACAAACCATTGGCATGGTTGTAGTGTAGCTTGATATTGTTTTGTCTTGAACATAGAGTTACACTGGTACACTTAGGTGTATTGAGCAGGACCGACATAGAGGTGATTCAATTTAGTACTGACTACATAATTGAATTGGACCTCGGATATTATGTTGTACATGCTCTTAATCCCGATATAATAACGGGCACATGTACTTAGTATTTATTTCTTTGATTTACCAGTGGGTGAGATTTAGATGGATTAAATCAATATGCCCGGTAAGTTGGGAAATAATATTATTTACATGGTGTGCCGTTGATTATAGGAGGAAACCGTGTCCTATATATTAGGTTGATGATGTCCCCTTGAGGAGCTCATAAAGTTCATCATGTAAACCCAGCTGGTTGACTTAGTCAACGTGATGATAAGGTTGAGTGGTACTACTCGAGGAATTAGATGTTAATTAATTGATGGTCAGTAAATCAATTAATTGACGGACATTCGATATCTTAAACACGGGGAGATTAATGTACGAATAATATATGGAGCCCATATTAATTTATGGGGGTTGGTGAGGTAGTTCAATGATGATCCTCTAGTGGAATGGAACATCATTGATGGATCAAGTTTGTGTGGTTCCGATCCATCGGGTGGCCAAGACCCAACTCCTCCTTATGGTTCCTATCGTAGCCTAATATAATCCTTGTGAAGTCTAGATCCAAGAATGTAAAACAAAACCTAGAACCAACGGTTGGGATTAAATCCCTAGATCCGATGGTTAGGATGAAACACTAGAACCAATGGTTGGGATTAAATCCCTAGATCCGATGGTTAGGATAAAACCCTAGAATCGACGGTTGAGATTAAATCCCTAGATCCGACGGTTGGGATAAAACCCTAGATCCGATGGTTGGGATGAAATCCTAGATCCGACGGTTGGGATGAAATCCTAGATCCAACGATTGAGATGAAACCCTAGATCCGACGGTTGGGATAAAACCCTAGATCCGACGGTGGAGGTTAAATCCCTAGATCCGACGGTGGAGATTAAAGGAGTCCTAAGCCTAACTCTATAAAAGGAAAGCTTAGGGTTGGGCGGCAAGTATTGATTTCGAATTGATTGAGGAATTAGGGTTTTGGCTCATCCAAAAGTGGGCGGCTAGGGTTTTTGGGTGGCTAGGGTTTTGGAGCAAAACAAGTGGGCGGCAACTCTTCCTTCTAGTTGATTGCCGGCGCCCATCCTCCTCCATCAACACTTGGCCGGCGCCCATCCTAGAGGCCTCTCCCCTCTTCCTTGGCCGGCGGTTCTCCTTCCATAGGTGGCCGACATTCATCTTCCTCCCTTCATCCTAGAGTGGCCGGCGGCAACACTTCTTGAAGTTGGCCGGCGCATCATCCAATTGTTCCTTGGCCGTCAGTTGAACCAAATTCCCTAATTTGGTGGCCGGTTCTAGATAGGAAGGTATTTGTTGTTTCTTCTCTTTGTTCGCAGCGGACAAGGTAGAGAAGAAAGCGATCTAGAAGACTTCTACTCGTGGAGGATCTTCGTCCACACGTCGTCCACGAGAAGGATAGGACATACGGTAGAAGATCGTGAGGTATAAAGTTATTTTAACTTTATTTACAGATCTGAGCATGTTCTTTTATGTTTTGATTATGCATGTGTGAATTAGTAAATATATTGTATAATCATGGACCCTGAAGAAAAACACAAAAATCGGCGATCCGTCCGTCGTCTTTTCCGCGACTAACCAACTAGAAGAGTTGAGTTGCTTGAACAACTAGTTTGTTCAAGCGATCACTCAAGTTGTTAGCACGACGACGAAATGGTTGTGCTAAGGAAGCTCATCCCATCTGGATTAATTCTTTCATTAGTGAAAATTTTAATCCGGGGACATGGGAGCCAATGAGCCTCCGAAGCAAATCCCCTTCAAATAGCTAAGCTAGATTTAAGTAATTGATCTTAAGTTTCCTTGAAGCTCTCAGCCAAGACCCATTTAAACTCTTAAGGGCCTTCCATGCCATGATCTATATGTGATGGAGATTAACATGTGGTTAGTTAGATCTTGTACAAGTTGTTTAGGGTTTAAAATTTTTGTAGAACCCCATGAAGTTTAGATCACACCATGTTATGCTTGTTTATGATGTTTATGCCATACTCTATATGTATGTGATGTTAGTATGATGTTAAGTAGACCTTGCACAAGTTGTTTAGCATGTAAACTCCTAAGAACCCTCCCTTAGGGTTTCGGCCAGCCCATGTACATGCCCCCTACTAAGTTCTCCATGCCATGCTACATGTAGAAAAAAAAAATGCAAATATGATGTTAGTTAGATTTTATGATAGCATGATTGGTTTATGTCACTACCTTATTACCATGTTAATTGTATGAATGTATGATTATGTTATGCTCATTGCCATGTTAATTGTATGAATGTATGACTATGTTATACTCATTGCCATGTTAATTGTATGAATGTATGATATGTCATAAAGAAGGAACATGATATGTTATGAAAAGAAATATGATACGTTATGAAGAAGGAACATTATATGCTATGAAGAAGAAACATGATATGCCATGATGAGGAAAATGATATGTTTATGAAAAGAATTATGATATGTTGTGAAAAGAAACATGATATGTATGAAAAGAAATATAATATGTTATGATAAGGAACATGATATGCTATTTTACTTTCTGCATGCCTTGTACCGGACCCTAATAAGGTCCAAGGGATGGGCTCCTACGTGCCCCTGGGTCGACGGTCATAGTACGAACACAGTACGGGATGGGCACCCAGATGCCCTAGGCCGACGGTCATAAGTACGGGCTTAGGATGGACTTCTATGTTATGTTGCCCCTAGGTCGACGGACATAGTACATGCCTAGTACTCTAGTAGGATTGGGATTAGCTACCTCGGGTCTATTAGGGATGCACGCTATGATGATGATGTATGTGGTACAATGCCGGGTCCAATATGTTGAGATTATGTTTAAGTACCTATAATATATATGTTTTCAAAGAGCATCTTGCATATATCTTTATTTCATGTCTAGATGATTATGATGTTATTATGATTGTTATGCTTATAGGTTTCTAAATGTTCATGTCATTTCTCTTATATGAATGCTATGCTTATATGTTCTTGTATGTTTATATGCATGCTATGCTTATATGTCCTTGTATGTTTATATGAATGTTATGCTTATATGGTCTTGTATGCATGCTATGCTTATATGTTCTTGTATGTTTATATGCATGCTATGCTTATATGTTCTTGTATGTTTATATGAATGTTATGCTTAAATGTTCTTGTATAATGCTATGCTTATATGTTCTTGTATGTTTATATGCATGCTATGCTTATATGCTCTTAAATTATGGTGTCACTACTCTATGTTTAATTCTCGATATATGACTTTTGTGAGTAGGAAAAGATCTTACTAAGCCTATGTGCTTATAGTTTTTTGTTCCCTTGTACTGCAGTTAAGGGTAAAGAATGGCTAAACTAAAGGGAGCAGTAGGAGGGGCAAAGTGTGTGTGGTAGTGGCATGGTGGAGGAGATCTGTTTATGTTTCCCATACTTATGCATGTTTTCCTTTAAGTTGAATGTTGTAACGCCCGCCCTTATCTGCTCTCAGGGTGACGCTACTTTTTTTTTTTATATAACATAACATATATGGCTCATTTCACCATTTACATACTTAAACATGTTATCATGGCTTAAACCTTCTTTTATACATGCATCACATATTATATTCATAATTAGCATGTTAACATATCTTATCTCATTTTATAACATGCATAACATAAAGATTCATTCATGAGTTCTAACATATCAAACTTTCTAAAGTAATTGAACAGTAACATAACTAAGCAGCATCCAACATGGTACTAATAAATCACAAGTCTTATAAGCGGAAGCAATGTCTTAAGTTATTCATTGAGCATATAAATATAAGCAGATAGTAATAGGGTCTTTTTCCACCATGCCACTATCACACACACTTGGCCCCTCCTGCTACTTCCTCTAGTTCATGTTTCCTGTATCTGCAGTATATGGACAACATAAACTATAAGCATATAGCTTAGTAAGATTCTTGCCTACTCACAAAAGCCACAACTTCATCAAACAATTAGAAGACATGAGCATACTAGCATAAATAGCATAAGTATTTCATAACAACACTAATCATCAACATACCCACGTAATAAAACATAAGCATGGCATGAGATTTACATAAGCATGCTAAACATAATTAAATCTAAGCATGGCATAAATTAAACATAAGCATTCATGACATCATCAATCCTAAACATGCATAAAGGACATAATCATAAGCATTCTTAAACTTGAACATAAGCATTCATAATTTCATAAATCCTAAACATGCATAAAGGACATAATCATAAGCATTCTTAAACTTGAACATAAGCATTCATAATTTCTTAAATCCTAAACATGCATCAAGGACATAATCATAAGTATTCTTAAACTTGAACATAAGCATTCATAATTTCATAAATCCTAAACATGCATCAAGGACATAATCATAAGCATTCTTAAACTTGAACATAAGCATTCATAATTTCATAAATCCTAAACATGCATCAAGGACATAATCATAAGCATTCTTAAACTTGAACATAAGCATTCATAATTTCATAAATCCTAAACATGCGTCAAGGACATAATCATAAGCATTCTTAAACTTGAACATAAGCATTCATAATTTCATAAATCCTAAACATGCGTCAAGGACATAATCATAAGCATTCTTAATTTCATACAAGTCCTTTCCTTTCAAAACATATAAATATAGGTACTTCAACATAATCATAACTTGAATGGGGGGCCCCAGGTTAAGTACCACATAATGCGCGTTCCCTAATAGGCTGGGGTAGCGAGCCACCAGACCTACTAGAGCAAGACCTCTTACGTCTTACCAGGGCAAGACCTCTTACGTCTTCTTATGTCCCTTTGGATTTGATTAACGATCACCTAACGGGTCGGGTACTTAACCTCTTACAAAGTAAAATACTTAATTCCTTTCTTTCTTGTCATATCATAAAGAATGCTCTTAATCCCCAACATAAAAAGGAAAGCATCTCCGTCTTATCTTATTATAAGGAGAGCTCTTAATCCCTACTTAAAAAGGGAAGCATCTCCGTCTTATCTTATCATAAGGAGAGCTCTTAATCCCAATATAAAGAGGGGAAGCATCTTTTTAGACATGTCATAGCATATATGCATTCATAACTTAAGAATACCCTAAAGGGGTCTTAAAGCATAATCATGTTCATCACATAAGCATATTTCATGGCATATTAAAATCATCAACTTGTTCATCACATAGGCATATTTCATGGCATATTAAATCATAAACATATTCATCACATAGGTATAATTCATGACATATTAAAATCATAGACATGTTCATCACATAGGCATATTAAAATCAGAAACATGGTCATCACATAGGCATAATCCATGGCATATTAAAATCATAAACATATTCATCACATAGGCATAATTCATGACATATTAAAATCATAGACATGTTCATCACATAGGCATATTAAAATCAGAAACATGGTCATCACATAGGCATAATCCATGGCATATTAAAATCATAAACATATTCATCACATAGGCATAATTCATGACATATTAAAATCATAGACATGTTCATCACATAGGCATATTAAAATCAGAAACATGGTCATCACATAGGTATAATTCATGGCATATTAAAATCATAAACATGTTCATCACATAGGCATATTTCATGACATATGAAAATCATAAACATGTTCATCACATAGGCATACAACATATCCTAATTTCCTAAGGGGTGTTTTCATGCAACCCTAGCCCTAAAACCATTGTTGACCGAAACTTGGAGGGTACCAAAATTTTATTTTTGGTTACATAAATTCATACATGAAGGCATACAACATAACATGACTTCATAAGGGGTGTTTTCATGAAACCCTAGCCCAAAAACCTTGGTTGGCCGAAACATGTAGGGTACCAAAATTTTATTTTTGGTTACATAAATTCATACATGAAGGCATACAACATAACATAACTTCATAAGGGGTGTTTCAATGAAACCCTAGCCCAAAAACCTTGGTTGGCCGAAACATGTAGGGGCACAAAGCTTGGGTTTTTGTCACCTAAAAATTCCTACATGAAGCATACAACCTATAAAAATTTCCTTAGAAGCATTTTCATGCAACCCTAGCCCAAAAACCTTGGTTGGCCGAAACATGTAGGGGCACAAAGCTTGGGTTTTTGGCACCTAAAAATTCCTACATGAAGCATACAACCTATAAAAATTTCCTTAGAAGCATTTTCATGCAACCCTAGCCCAAAACCTTGGTTAGCCGAAACTTATAAGGTATCTAGCATCATATTTCTTTCATGTATCATGTCCTACAAGAACAAATATACTGCAGGTGAGGGAATCTTACTTCCTTCGCTTGGCTTTTAGTTTGAAGATGACCTAATGGAAGCCAACCCTAGCCTTCTTCTTGCTTGGATGAATTTCGGAAAATGGAAAGGGAGAAGGTGAGTTTCGGTGAGGAAGAAGAAGAGAAGAGGGAGGAAGAAGTGGCCAAATGGAATTTCCACTCCTATTTATAAAGGGAGGAAGAGAAATGCCTCTTCTCTTTTCATGCCTCTTCATTTTACCCTCCTCACACTCATCTACAATTTCTCCTCTTTCTCCAACAGTAAGCTACTGCTGAGCACTTGGTCATCACATGCATGGTAAGAGTTAACTCTCACCAAGAGGTTTAAGGTTCAAACCCCACCTCTCCACTTTTTTTGTTCTTTTATCATCATTTTCCAGGATCCCATATATAATCTACTAGACAAAAAATTAAATTCTATACCAAAAATTTTGGAGAAAAATTTTGGGGTGTTACAAATGTCATGAACTTGAACTAAGTACTTATGAAATGATGATTCATGCTTTATGTTTAAAAGAAAGAAAAAAAAGTTTAAAGTCTTCCACTGTAAGAAGTATGTAGTCTTCCGCTGTAAATGCATGTATGTATGATCGTGTCACGCCGCCCTTCCAACCCCGGGAAAGGGCAGGCGTGACAGGTTGGTATCAGAGCAGATCTGCCTTTCCACTACACACACATCAAGCTCCTATCCTGTCGCTCCAAGTAAGAAATTCTATGCCTACTCTATTTCTTTTATGTATGATAAGGAATGCTTTTAGTTTAAATATGCATGATATATGTATGATAATCTTATGCTAGCCTTATTATAATATATGAAGATAAGTGTATGATAAGGAATGTTTTTAGTTTAAATATGCATTAATATATGTATGATAATCTTATGCTAGCCTTATTATAATATATGAAGATAAGTGTATGATAAGGAATGTTTTTAGTTTAAATATGCATGAATATATGTATGATAATCTTATGCTAGCCTTATTATAATATATGAAGATAAGCATGGCTGGAAGACGCAGTAATAGAGTCGATAAGACAATACCCCCACCTGATCTTATGCATGTAGTTATGAAACTCCAGGGACAACTACAGGAGTTCTGTAGCCTATTCAAATCCCAGAATGGAATTGGGAAGATATAGCTATGGATTTCATAGTAGGACTACCCACAACAACTAATGGTTATGAAGCTATTTAGGTGATTGTTGAAAGATTGACAAAATCTGCCCATTTTTTGGCAATCAAATATCGTACTCAATGGAACAACTAGCCCAGTTGTATGTTGAGGAGGTGATCAGATTGCATAGAGTTCCTAAGACCATGTGATTGAGCCGCAAACGGTACAAGTTCAAGAAGATTTAAGTTATGAAAGTCAACCTATTCAGATAATAGATCGAGAAATCAAGAAATAGAGAACCAAAAAAAGTACCCTTAGTGAAAGTCATATGGCAAAATCAAAATTTTGAAGAAGCAACTTAGGAACGTGAGGATGACATTAAACAAAAATATCCGGAGTTGTTCTAAGTTTCGGGGACGAAACTTTTATAGGTATGAAGGATTGTAATGCCCGTAAAATTCTAAACTATTCAAAGTAATTATATGAGTTTAACGCCCATAAAAGGTTTAAAATAAAATAAAATAAAAGATGGGTATAGGTAGGATTTGAACCATGAACCTCCCAATTGTGAGATAGCTTTGATACCACTAGACCATAAGATAATTCATGGATAAGATATATATAGAATGTACAAGACCATAGGATGATTCATGGATAAGATATATAAAGAATATACAAAGACTATAGATGGGAAGATGAGGAGTTGGTTCATCCCCCCATGAAAGGATGAAGAGTGTTCATTCCCTAGGTATTAAAGAGGAGAATTATGAGAAGAGAGGAAGTAAAACCCCATTTTCCTTCTTCATTCTCCTTCTTCCTCATCCTTGACTGAATTTCTCATTCCCCTTCTCCCATTTCCGAAAACTCAAGAAGGAAGGAAGAGGTGTTGTCTAGAAATTTTTATAAGAATTTTTGCATAATCATAATGGGCTTTTATGTGGGCTCTTTCAAAAATAAAAGAAAATAGAGCCAAAAAGGATGCATGGCCCAGGGTTTGAACCCTATACCTCCTAGTAGATAACTATGCCTTAGGATGCATCCAATAACCAAAAGCCCAGCAAGGTTGTGCTATTAGAAGGACATGGGAAATGATAGATAAGGGTAAGGGAGGCTAAGGGACACCTTCAAGTGAATAAATAGGAGCATGAGGAGACAAGAGAACCCAAGTTGACATTCTCCTCTTTCTCTTCTTCTTCCCCACCGAAACCCTAGCTCACCCCTCTTCCATTTCCGAAAACCAAGCAAGCAAGAAGAGAGCTCTAGTCTTGGCATCCCATAGGGTATACTCTACTACCTAAACAAGCAAAAGGATGTAAGTATCCCCTCACCTGCATACAAGTTGCTTCGGTTGATGGTTGTTAAGAAAATTCCTTATGAAACTTTTGGTCAAAACCTCCTTTAAGCTTTCCATGTTTGTCCATGCTATGTTTTGTAGGAATATGATGATAGTAGGTTTCTAGATAGGCTTGGGTTAAATGTTTGATCTTCAAACTTCATGAAACTCTCGGCCAAGACCCCTTTTGACTTCTAATGGTTGTCTATGTTATGCTCTATATGTGGGCATGCTATGTTTTGATTGTAGATGAGGATAGTATGTTGACAACTAAACTAAATTTAAGTGTTTGATATTAAAAGCTTCATGAAACCCTCGGCCAAGACCCCTTTTCAAGCTTCTAATGGTTTTCTATGCTATGCTCTATATGTGGTCATGCTATGTTTTGATTGTAGATGAAGATAACATGTTGTTAGCTAAACTAAATTTAAGTGGTTGATCTTTAAAGCTCCTTGAAACATTCGGCCAAGACCCATTTAGGCTCCTAATGGTCTATCATGCTATGACCTATAAGTTGTCATGCTATGTTTTGATTGCAGATGAAGATAACATGTTGTAGCTAAACTAAATTTAAGTGGTTGATCTTTAAAGCTCCTTGAAACATTCGGCCAAGACCCATTTAGGCCCCTAATGGTCTATCATGCTATGACCTATAAGTTGTCATGCTATGTTTTGATTGTAGATGAAGATAACATGTTATTAGCTAAACTAAATTTAAGTGGTTGATCTTTAAAGCTCCTTGAAACATTCAGCCAAGACCCATTTAGGCCCCTAATGGTCTATCATGCTATGACCTATAAGTTGTCATGCTATGTTTTGAATGTAGATGAAGGTAACATGTTGATAGCTAAGCTAGATTTAAGTAATTGATCTTAATTTTCCTTGAAGCTCTTGGCCAAAACCCATTTAAACTCCTAAGGGCCTTCCATGCCTTGATCTATATGTGATGGAGATTAACATGTGGTTAGTTAGATCTTGTACAAGTTGTTTAGGGTTTAAAATTTTTGTAGAACCCCATGAAGTTTAGATCACACCATGTTATGCTTGTTCATGATGTTTATGCCATACTCTATATGTGTGTGATATTAGTATGATGTTAAGTAGACCTTGCACAAGTTGTTTAGCATGTAAACTCCTAAGAACCCTCCCTTAGGGTTTCGGCCAACCCATGTACATGCCCCCTACTAAGTTCTCCATGCCATGCTACATGTAGAAAAAAAAATGCAAATATGATGTTAGTTATATTTTATGATATCATGATTGGTTTATATCACTACCTCATTGTCATGTTAATTGTATGAATGTATGATTATGTTATGCTCATTGTCATGTAAATTGTATGAATGTATGACTATGTTATTCTCATTGCCATGTTAATTGTATGAATGTATGATGTCATAAAGAAGGAACATAATATGTTATGAAAAGAAATATGATACGTTATGAAGAAGGAACATGATATGCTATGAAGAAGAAACATGATATGCCATGATGAGGAACATGATATGTTTTTGAAAAGAAATATGATATGTTGTGATAAGAAACATGATATGTATGAAAAGAAATATAATATGTTATGATAAGGAACATGATATGCTATTTTACTTTCTTCATGGCTTGTACCGGACCCTAATAAGGTCCAAGGGATGGGCTCTTACGTGCCCCTGGGTCGACGGTCTAGTACGAACTCAGTAGGGGATGGACTCCCAGATGCCCTAGGCCGACGGTTATAAGTACGGGCTTAGGATGGGCTTCTATGTTATGTTGCCCCTAGGCCGACGGACATAGTACAGGCCTAGTACTCTAGTAGGATCGGGATTAGCTACCTCGGGTCTATTAGGGATGTGTGCTATGATGATGATGTATGTGGTACAATGTCGGGCCCAATATGTTGAGATTATGTTTAAGTACCTATAATATATATGTTTTCAAAGAGCATCTTGCATATACCTTTATTTCATGTCTAGATGATTATGATGTTATTATGATTGTTATGCTTATAGGTTTCTGAATGCTCATGTCATTTCTCTTATATGAATACTATGCTTATATGTTCTTGTATGTTTATATGCATGCTATGCTTATATGTCCTTGTATGTTTATATGAATGTTATGCTTATATGTTCTTGTATGCATGCTATGCTTATATGTTCTTGTATGTTTATATGCATGCTATGCTTATATGTTCTTGTATGTTTATATGAATGTTATGCTTAAATGTTCTTGTATAATGCTATGCTTATATGTCCTTGTATGTTTATATGCATGCTATGCTTATATGCTCTTAAATGATCGTGTCACTACTCTATGTTTAATTCTCGATGTATGACTTTTGTGAGTAGGAAAGGATCTTACTAAGCCTATGTGCTTATAGTTTTTTATTCCCTTGTACTGCAGTTAAGGGTAAAGAATGGCTAAACTAAAGGGAGCAATAGGAGGGGCAAAGTGTGTGTGGTAGTGGCATGGTGGAGGAGATCTGTTTATGTTTCCCATACTTATGCATGTTTTCCTTTAAGTTGAATGTCATGAACTTGAACTAAGTACTTATGAAATGATGATGCATGCTTTATGTTTAAAAGAAAGAAAAAAAAAGTTTAAAGTTTTTCGCTATAAGAAGTATGTAGTCTTCCGCTGTAAATGCATGTATGTATGATCGCGTCGCGCTGCCCTTCCAACCCCTGGAAAGGGCGGGCGTGACAACGAGAAGGATGGCGTTGCGAAGCCGTGCGCTTGGCGCATCCGAGGGACGTAGGCCGAAGGAAAAGAGCTTCTGTGAGGAACTCCATGAGGGATAATATGGACTTGGCCAAGTGGCTAAGACTGTGTGTCGGAGGCTCAAACTTGATGTTTAAGGGTTTACCCGATGATCGGATGCTCAAACAACTTGATGTTTGAGGTTTGCCCAACAGCAGTCGACTGGTATAGGTGCCGGTTCGACTGATCCAAGTCGACTAGGGTTCGACTCGTGTTAGACTTGCAATTTTGTGCTTGGCAGTCGATTGCCATGGGTGGCGATCGGCTATTGTCGACATCGATCGTGATGTCGGCGTAGTCTCTTCGAGGATGAGATTGGTGATGGGAATGTCGTAAGCACAGAACGCTCCATAGCCGATTGGGCAGTCGACTACTAGGTCACTAGTCGACTGCCATGGATTGACAGTTGACTGGTAGGTGATCCGTTGGAACTTATCCAACGTGGATCTGGCCATTGTGAGACAACGACTATAGGGGCAGTCGACTGGGGCCTTTTGGCAGTCGACTGTTGGGTGCGAAAATAGCTTGATGCAGGTTATAAAAGGAGCTCAAGTGGGAGGATTTTGCCAAGACTTTAAGGAAGCGATTGAAGGGGAATTGCTGCTGCATTCCATTCCTTCAAGAGCCATCCAAAGCAAGCAACAAGAAAGGGTTCAAAGCTAAGAGTTGTAAAGCGTTCTTTACTTGTATTTCTTAGTGTCTTTGTATTTCTTATAGTATTACTGTTGTAATAGCTTGTGAGAGGTTTCTCCATCTCCGACATGTAGTCGAGAAGGAGTTTAGTTAGTGTCGTGCGCATAACTAGAGCTCGGTGAGCTTGCCCGTGGAGTAGGAACCTTTCGGTTCCGAACCACGTATATCGTGTTGTCTCTTGTGTGATTGTATTTGTTGTTAGTATTCATATTTGTATTAGTATTCCGCTGTGCTAACAACAATTGTAGACGAGCACGCAATGAGAACGAGCAAATTTCATCATCAAACGAAAGAGGGCTATTCACCCCCCTCTAGCCGGCCACACATCGACCCTACAGAGTAGAATCTGAGGTGCATTCGACTATTTCCCTTTTAGCATTGTAAAATCGCTGTTAATTTTGACTTGTGCGTTAAAATAGATTAAGTTTATTTGAATCCATTGTTTTCTATTGCAATGTAGAAAATCATTAGTTATAAACGTTTAAGGTGAGACTGGATTTTGTAGAAAATCCATTGTTTCTCTTTTCATGTTCTTTGTTTTGCCCTGAATTTGCTAATTTTTGTAGATTGGATAGAAGTCAACGGTATTTCTCCAACCAGTGACAATAATAACTGAGCTAACAAAAACCTCCTTTTGTTAGAAACACGGGTCTTTCTCCAACCGTTAAAATCTTCACAAGAAAGAGAAAATAATGTATCTCTTCTTCCTAGTGAACTAATGGAACAAACATTCTGTTTCACTCTACCTTATGCTCTTCTAATCTATCCATTATTCTTTTTGACTTATTTCTTCGATCAATGCTTCTATTTTATTTATAATAAGACTATTTTGATCCTTAGCCATATCATCCTTTGATGATAAAATTATTTGCAAACTTTAGATTTTTAGCCCAACTGAATGGGATGATACTATTATAGAATAAACTTATTTGTCAACCTTGTGTCCGTAAATCTCTTTTCTTTGTCATTTGGCTAATAGTTGTCCGAGTACAATTGGAAAATTGAAAAGGTACATTGTGTCATACTAAAATAATCAGCCATTGTGTTTTTTTACTACTCTCTTGCATGAACATTTTCATTCTTAAGCATGGCAATCATGATGGTCTATAACAAATGTTAACTCTGCTAAGCATGGCTAATGGTTTATGCTCATTATATTTTTGTGTCTATGGTTGATTATATAATATTTTGATTTTAGTTTTTGAAAGACTAATTAGCTCCATAGGTCGATGGGAAGGCGAAGGAAATTAAACATGGTTAATCATAGTAAAGATCTGAATCCAAAGAATATTTCACAAGACAATGAAGAATCACGAACTACTCTAAATTCTACCTCAAATCAAGTCCAATCAAGCCCTAATGAAGGAACACATTGTGATTCAATTTCTATAGAACATTGCATACATGAATTTGTTCAGTCTCACTCTGTTGCATCTGACACAGACGCTCATGAAGAAGGTATATATTTTGCTATCATTTTTATTCAGTTCTGTGTGTGTGTATATATATATATATATATATATATATATATAGTCTCATACTTATGTCTCTTTTTTTAATTAGTTGTGGCCCCACCTAAAACAACTAGGGGTCCTACCAAAATGTTAGATGTGTGGGACATGGATCCTGAGGATTTTATAAGAGTTAAGTTAGATGAACTTGGTCGACCTATTGGTGAAGAAGCAAAGACTCTTACTCGATTCATAGGAAATGTAGTATGAAGGCCCCAATATGCTCCAATCAACTATACAAGTTGGAAATTAATGCCAAAGGATAACAAAGTGGAGATGCTTAAACTAATAGAGGTTCCATGATTGTTTTTTTTTCTTTTACCTATGCATTCATAATTTATGTTATGATTAATTTTATATTCATATTTTTTGTTTACAATTTTTTATTGTTTAGGGTAAATTTGAGTTCGTCCCTCCTATAAATGATGCTACAAGGGAGATGTTGAAATCTGAGATGAATGACAAATGGAGACAATGGAAGCATGATTTAAAGAGAGCATTTGACCTCAGTAAGACAGAAGAAGAAATTGCTTCTACATTACTTGATGATCGAGTTGATCCAGGTCAATACCGTGCTTTAGTTCATCATTGGTTTTCAGAAGAAGGGCAAGTAAGTTGTTTTAAATATATATGTATTTTATATAACATTATACACATATGTGTCATTTCCTCTTTATGAATTCTTGATTTGTACAGAAAATAAGTGGAATTAATAAGCAAAATCATGCTAAGCTTGAAGATACCCATTGTATGGGTACAAAAAGTCTTCCAGTAGTGATTGATGAGAAGGTTTGTTTGCATTCATTGTTATTGAATTATATATTTTTATGTGAAACTCACAATTTATTTGGTTTTAGAAAAAGAAAAATAAAGGAGTGTTGTCTGAACATCATATGGTATATATTGACACTCGAACTCGTAAAAATGGAACAATTGTCAATAACAAAGCTGCTAGTGTTATTGTAAGATTTCATTTTATATGTTTTGCCTGAACGTCTGTCATTATTTTGTTGATTTTTACTTTGTTGTATAACTGTCACACACTTACAATTATGACTTCTTTTTATATAAATGGTGTTTCAGGATAAATTTAAAATCACGTACCTGAGGGTGAGACATCACAAGCATCTCAAAGCAAACAAGGTTCTACATTTTGGAAGGATGACTTGCTTGCAAAAGTACAAGGACCTGAAAATGAAAAGAGAGGACGTGTGCATTGTTTGGGCAAGATTCCACCTACAAAAAAGTCAAAAGCTTCATCATCTACAGACGAAGATTTGCGTGAAGAAGTTATGCATATTAAGGGGTTGTTAACTAATGTGATAAAATTAATGCAAAGTCGTTTGCCAGGACAAGATGTGCAAAACATCTTACAACTTGCAGCTGAACAGGTATGCTAACATCAGATAAAATCCCATTTTTATTTTGTTTGAAAAGTTTGTTCTCCATGAAATATAAAAATATCAGCTTCAATATAAATTCCAATTATTTTTTTTAATTTCCAATACTATTCATTTACTGTTACACTAAGAGGCATTCAATATAACACTGTATTAGTCTTGTCCGCTAGTTTAATTAGTTTTAGCATTCGTCATGAAGAATTCCTTAAATTGTTATCTTAGTTCAAAATTTGCATACTTTTTTATAGGTTCTGGATGCTTCAAGTAAACCAAATGATCAAAGCAATTCAAGATCTCAAAGTTCATGAAGATTATGAATATAGTAGGTACTTAATTTGATTAACTTTCATTAAGATTGATGTTAATTTTGTTAAATACATTCACTAATATTCATGCTTCATTATAATTTAATTTGCAAGTGATAACTAGAAGTGAAGTTACTCATTTTGTTGATTGTTGGTGATTTATCTCTATCATGTTTCGGAATTTTATTTTGTATGCACCATATATATGTAATTTATGGAGCATAATATGTACTTTTTTAGATTTTCATGATTCCATTTGTTTGTAATATTGCTACATATTATTTTAGGACATGATTTACTTTTAATATAATTGGAGTCTTTATTTTTTAAGATGATTGTTATTCTTATGTAAATTTAAATATATAAATTGAATTCTAAATTTAAATTTTTTATAATAAAAGTGTGGTAATAATCTATACCCACGGGAAAAAAATCATGTGAATATAAGCTATACCCACGGAAAAAAGATTGTGGGTAATTATTTATGAATTTGATTTGTGACGGTTTTTATTGTGTCACTAAAATCTATAGTGACGCAATGAAATCTGTAGCTATAAGTCGAAACATTTTCTGACGGTAATGGGTACCGTCACTATATGTTACACCCACGGAAAAAAAATGTAGGTAAAGACATAGTAAAAATGATGGAAATAGACGTCCGTGGGTATAGGTTTTTGAGGTCTATACCTACGGTTTTCATACTTTTACCTACGGGTTTTTGCCGTGGGTATATGACAATTTTCTTGTAGTGCGCTCCAATAACTTAAGCTAAATTAAACCGAACCGAACCAACTTTGGTTCATTCATTTAAAACAAACCAAACCACTTTGGTTTATTTTCCACCATTAGATTAGAACCAAACCAATTTGGTTCATCCATCATGTCTTCATAAGACTCGACCCATCCATGCTTCCGTTGTGACTGAAACGATTTCATGCTCGCTCCTTGTTTGGTCCAACCAAACTTAGTTTCTCTCGATCTGAGAATCTCATTCTCGAGCACGTTTTAAATCCTTCAGATTATGTTCGTTATGCGTGTGACCAAATAGGTTCTCGGTTTATATTGGTCATCTATAATTAACCATTAATTATAGAACGATCATGAGTGACACCTAGTAGTACATCATGATCCCCAATTAACTGAAAAATCAACAGTTGATCCAGAACCATCTCTGAAATCCTTCATCAGCTACAATGAATCATTCCTTGTTCCCTTCACTCATCTTATACCCACTTGGTTTAGGACATGGTCTATAGTGTCAGCCCCCACTAGGCTGACTACGTCACATCTAGCCCAAGTATTATTTCCTTGTCCTACGGATTCTAGTTACTCACATATATCCAAGAGTACCTTACTCTAAACATGTAATGCTTTGGGCAAAGACTTTAGTAAGAATCCGACGAGAGGCCATAGGTATACATCTCCTCGCAAGGAGTGGTGAATCCTTTATAGGCTATTCAAACACCTTTGGCCATTTCGACTTATACCCAATCATCCCGGGTCCACATCTCCTCAGAGATGCTTACTTAAGATGTCAAAACATAAGTCTTCATGACCAAGATGACTTGAATACTGTAAGTCTAAGTAACATCGCACTTAAGCTGCAGTAAGAACTTCATTAACATATCCATATATGCAGAGAACCATATGAAGTCTTACAGCTGGTCACTCCAATGAACTAGTTACCATAACTAGCATCCATGATTAACTCCGGACATCACAATGTCTCCAGCCAGTGAGAATCAGCTGCTTGGATACATCAAGGAGCATACCTCGTTCTAGTCTCGACAGAATTGATGGTGTCCAAATCCATCAATTCATCGACTAGGGATAATTCCAATACATCACAATTACACATGTAGAGATACTCACTAGTTGTGATCCAATCACAAATTCTCTCATGCTATGAATCGTATTGTGGACATTCAGTAAATGAGTTTAAGATTTAATCAAATACATGAAAACATGTATACTCAAATAGTGAATCTTCATTTATCATATAAATGGTTTAAACATAAGGCGATTGCCTTTGGACTCCTCTCATATATAACTAACAGGACTTCCTTAAGAAGAAAGTCGACTCGATTCTCGGATTTAACTAACTTCCTACCTAGGTATGCAATTATATTGTATAACTTACCTTCTAATGGAGAAGTTACCTCGTCTAATCCTTCAAAAATGGATGCAGATCCATGGCTTCTCTCGAACTTAGAATCTGACTCGTACTCAGAATTTGATTTGTCTTCAGAGCTTGATTCGGCCATGAACGCCACAAAGCTTCTCTTCGTCTCTTCTGTGTCTGACTCTTTCGAGGATGATTCGTCCCAAGTTGCCTTAAGTGCTTTCTTCTTCTTTTCCTTTTTCGATTTTTCTTCCCTTTTTAGATTCGCGCACTCCAACTTGTAATGTCCTTTTTCGTTGCACTCGTAGCATGTCACTTCCGATCGGGATCTCGGCTTGTTGTCGACGACTTTCTTAGCATCCTTCTTCGTAAATCTTTTTCTCTGGTTGAACATCTTTCAGACCATGTTTATGATTTCTTCTTCTCCATTTGGTTCCGACTCCGACTCATCTTTGGACTCACTTTTTGCTTTCCTTTCCTTTTTGGTCGAACCTGCCATGAAAGTAATACCATTCTTGGTTTGACTCGAGTTAGTTTGTTCGTGTAGTTCAAGTTCGCAAAATAATTCATCTAGTCTAACTGTGGAAATATCCCTGGAAACCTTATAGGCATCGACAATGGATGTCCATAAGGCGTTCCTCGGGAATGTCTTAAGTGTATACCTAATTACGTCCCTATTTTCTATTTGGTGTCTGATTAAATGTAATCCAATTTAAATATCCTTTATTCTTGTGTGAAATTGACTAGCATTTTCATTTTCGTTCATTTCATAATTAAATAATTTATTCAGTAACATGTCCCATTTAGCTATCCTAGTATTATTTGTAGCTTCATGTAATTTAATTAATTTGTCCCATAATTCCTTAGAGTTTTTGAATGGACCCACCCTATTGAACTCTTCTTTAGTAAGTCCGCATTGCAATGTATTAAGTGCCTTCTAATCGACTTGAGCCCATTTACTAACGTCTGCGATCCATTTCTCCGGTTCTAACAACTCACCCGAGTCGTCTACCGAAGAGACAAAACATTTCCTATTCGAAAACCAGACCTCTAGGTCGGTTTTCGGGTAGCACTCCATTCACCTTTTCCAATAGGAAAAGTCCTCTCCATTGAAGAGAGGAAGACAAACAATATTATACCCTTCTAAGTGCGATATTATTAAATTTTTATTTAAATTAATTAAAGTTCAGAATTATTCCTAGAGTTGTTTAAATGCAATAACTAATAAATATTATTTTAAGTGCAAAAATTAAATAAAATTATTCTAAATGCAGAAAATTAAATAAAATTATTCTAAATGTAGAAAATTAAATAAAATTATTCTAAATGTAGAAAATTAAATAAAATTATTCTAAATGTAGAAAATTAAATAAAATTATTCTAAGTATAGAAAATTAAATAAAATTATTCTAAATGTAAAAAATTAAATAAAATTATTTTAAATGTAGAAAATTAAATAAAATTATCCTAAATGCAAAAAATTTAAACCAAATTATTCTAAATGCAGAAAATTAAATAAGATTATTCTAAATATAGAAAATTAAATAAGATTATTCTAAATGCATAAAATTAAATAAAATTATTATAAATGAAGAAAATTAAATAAAATTATTCTAAGTGTAGAAAATTAAATAAAATTATACTAAATGCAGAAAAATAAATAAAATTATTCTAAATGTAGAAAATTAAATAAAATTATTCTAAATGGAGGAAAATAAATAAAATTATTCTAAATGCAAAAAATTAAATAAAATTATTCTAAATGTAAAAAATTAAATAAAAGTATTCTAAGTGCAAAAAATTAAATAAAATTATTCTAAATACAGAAAATTAAATAAAATTATTCTAAAGCTAGGAAATTAAAGAATATTTTTCTAAGGCTCAAAAATTAAAGAAAATTATTCTAAGGCTCTCGATGGTGGTTGCACCAAATTCGGAGCGGCCTCGCTCTGATACCAATTGTAGGATCAAAATATTTTGAGAGAGGGGGGGGGTGAATCTCGGAGGTTACAATTTTCTTTGGATTTTTAAAACTTATTTTATATTTTCAATTAGAGTAAGCAGCAGAATAAATGAAATCAAGACACAATCTATTTACTTGGTTCACAAGCCTAACAGGGTTGCTATTCCAAGGCTTGTAGCTCTTCAGAGAGCTACCTCGATGGACAATCACTATATACCCTCTGACTCGAGAACTCTCGACTTTGGAGGGGTTCATTTCTTACAAATAATGAGAGATAGGTAACACTCTACCTTCTCTTTTGAAATTAAGTATACAAAGAGAAAATGAATACAAACAAAATTAGAGCTAAGTTATACCAACACTAAAGGAAATTTGGAAGTAGGAACGGAGTGTCAAATGTGTGTCTTTGTGAGGAATTGAAGCTCTAGCAGATGAAAGTGAATAGAAGTAGCACTTCGATGTAGTAGCAGTATCTTTTTCAGAGCTAGTCGAACACTTGTTTTATAAACCTTTTCTAGTCAACTGGAATGCCTTCCAGTCGACTCCACATCAGCCTATCGATATGGAACTTCTGGTCTTCCAGTCGACTCTAGGCCACTTGGCTCTGTATCGAGAAGTTTGCCTCTTCAGTCGACTGAAACTCCCCAATTGACTGAAACTCTTTCCATCAGCACTGCCAGATCTTCAAATGATCACCAGCTAATCCTGTCAACTAGGCATCCAATCTACTGAAACATACCCAATCGACTGGACGTCAATCAACTGTAGTCCATTCAATCGACTGGTCCCTACAAAATGAGATTAGCACAAATAGATAATACAAAACAAGATAGTAGTAGTAATATTGCTCGATCTCGACTTCTAAGTCCCACACGGACTCTGTATCAGATCGACACCTAGCTTTTTCCTCCTAAAGAAGACTCGACCTTACCTCTTCACTCAAGGCTTACCTGCCGACTACCTGCCAGACGTATCATTCTTGATATCCGATCTGACCCACCAGGGCTTCCACCAGCTGTCCGGTCTACCAGACCCAGCTAGATTTTTTGTCGATTGTTCGGTCTTCATGCCAAATGTTTGGTCCACATAACCCATCTGGACTTCATGCTTGGTGTCCAGTCCTCCTGATCTATCAAGTCATCTGCCTAGTATCCAGTCAACACGACCTACTAGGACTTCTTATTTAGTTTGCACACTTAACATTGAGAGATGCTCTCTGCATCAAAACCAAGGAGTGATGCTCTTTGCATCAACAGTATCAAGCCAAATTACCCGGATTAAAGAAGGAAGAGAAAGAGAAAAAGAAGAAAGAAAAGAAGGAGAAGAAGAAGAAAGAGGCCATGGTAGCACAAACAACATGGGACACAAAGTTTTGAAGACTCATCCGATGAGGAGGAGCTTTGCCACATCACATGACATGTGGCACTCATGGCATTGGGAGATGACTCCGAAGCATCAAGCCAAGAAGAGTCTTCATCAAGTGATGAATCGTCATCTAGTGATGATGAGGTAAAGGACTCCCCTAGAGTAGAATTGTTATACGAAACTATTGCTTATCTTAAAAATGCTTTGGATAAATCAAAATCTAGGATTAATGACTTGAACGTAGAAATTAAGGTAATTAGAAATGAACAATCCCTATGTGATGATTCATGCATGATTAAGGAAGAGAATGAAAAAATTAAAAATGAGGTTAGTGAACTAAAAGCATGTTTAGAAAAGTTCACAAATGACTCAAAATACCTTGACATGATTCTTAGGAACCAAAGAGCCGTTTATAACAAGGTCGACATAGGATATAAACCTAAGGACAACGAAGTAGCTTATATCTCCTTAATTAGTAGAAAGGCAACAATTAGGGGTAAGGTTAAGAATGCTTGGGTCCCAAAGAAGTTTTTGAATGATATTACTGGTCCAAAAATTTGGGTACCTAAGGAGTTTATTTTTCATGTTGTTTAGGTAGGTGGACCAAGCAGGTGGATTGTGGATAGTGGTTGCTCAAGACACATGACCAAAGATGTAAGCAAGTTCTCCACAATCGAGCATGTTAAAAAGGGAACAGTATCATTTGGCAATAGTGGGAAACTCAAGATCTTAGGTAGAGGTACAATTGAGCTATCCCCTAAAATTATTATTTACAAAGTTTTATTAGTCAAAAGCATGAAATTTAGTCAACTTAGTGTTAGTCAACTTTGTGACATCGGGAATCATGTAGAGTTCAAATCTTCTAAATGTTTAATTAAACACAAAGTCTAGAAGATTGCATGTTAGTTGGATATAGGAAATCAAACATTTATTATGTTGATCTTTCATACGCTTCTAACATTTCTACCAAGTGTCTCATGTCAAAAGAAGAGGAAGGTTGTGTTGGTGCAGGGGCACGAGTTAATCGAACCTAGGTTTTGATTATGACAAAGGTTCAAAGTTAAGCTATTATTTTTATCTCATGTGTTGGGTTGAGTGTGCAGGAAATGATATAAGCTATGCTAAGGTCAATGACACTTGGAGAATTTCGAGATGAGAAACCGTGGTGGTCGGGTGACACCAGGAGAACCTCATTGGAGTCGAGGAACCTCGATGGTGATCGAAAGCTAAGCGATAGGTAAGGAGGACCAGAGGTAAGAACCGAGTGCGGAGTGATGGTAAGGTTGTGTCCTCCGTACGGGGACGACTATAGGCGGAGATCCGACTAAGACTTCCGGAGGAAGGTCGAGGTCGAGGTCGAACGGTAAGGAATCGTCATAATTACCATTACTCAACATTTCTATACTAACTTTATGTTGTTGGTGAGTGATCAAGCTAATAGTCGACTGAAGGCTATTGGCAGTCAACTGATCCTACCATTAGTCGACTGCTAAAGGACATTGATGTGTGTAATTTATGTTGCATTTTGGGCATTCAATATGCATGCATTTAATCTCATTTTATGTTTTAGTCATGTATTTTGTTATGTCTTAGTCAAGTTTAATATATTTTGGACAAAGAAACTATTTTGGGGTATTTTTCATGTTAACAGGTGAAGTATAAACAATTATCAGGGCGTATCAGAATAACACAGGCGTGCTATCAGTGACACGTCCGTGTCAAGCTCACTCGAACTCAACACACCCCGGGTGTGTTAGCCGACACGCCCACGCCATAGCTGACACGCCCACGCCAAAAGCCCGACACGCCCATGCCCTCCATTAACATGAGAGTGTCGCCCTATTGACTGTTTTCCTTTTCTGTGGCAAAGCTCGGGATTTCCGCTTAATTGAAGAATTTCTGCCTTAATTGAAGACCAAGCCAAGGCTATAAAAGAAGATGAATTCTAACCCTAGGGGAGGAGGGCGGAATTCGAAGGAGGACAAAGTTGGCGGCGGAATTGAAAGAAGGAGGACAAAGTCAACGGCGGAGGAAACACAACGATGGCGATTGTAATTTCTTTCTCTGGCAATACTGATTCATCTATGGAGTAGTGTCCTATAATCTTAGGATGGGGGAGTAGCCCTTGACAATTTATGATGGTTGATTGAATCTCTTCTACTTTACTTGAATAGATGGTTGTTTTGATTTGGTTTTAGATTCTTATTGATAAATCTAAGGAACCTTGGGGAAGTACCTAATAGTGAACCCAAGTTCCCAAAACCTAGATCCATGCTAGAGATTAACTCCTATCAAGTATCGATAGTGTATCTATGAGGGCTTGTGGGAATCATTGATGATTCCTTAGCTGATTATGGTCCCGTGTGTAAACCTATCGTGAAAAGAAAATTTAGTCTCTAGAGGAACTCTTATGGACTTAAATGGATCTATCAAATCCAATTTTTATCAAGTAACGGTAGTAAGACTAGGGAGGTTTGCGGGGGTCTCGTGATAGGTCCCCTTAGCTGATTATGATCACCTACGCTCGAATACCGTTAAAAGAGAAATTGAGTTTGATAGGTACAATTGGCGTAAACCTCGAAAGGGGCCGTTGATTTACCTTAGGATAGGTTCTATCGAAACAACTCTAAGGAGTAGGAGAGAACATAATCACCTTATAAATCGTCGATGCGGTGAAACCCATATCCTGAGATTCCCTTCAATTATTGACTTTCAGCTCGTTCTTCTCATTCGCTGTTCTTGACTGCTTAGTTTCTTTACTTAATTTACAAATTCTATTTGACTAGATAACTTGGTATCACTATCATTCGGTAATTGACCCAATCCCTGTGGGATCGATATTTTTATTACTTGACGACAACTGTGCACTTGCAGAAATCGACACATCAAGTTTTTGGTGCCTTTGCCAGGGATTGACACTCAATATTGAATTGAGCATGATTTAGTTAATCTAGATTTTTGTTTCTGTTCTTACTCTTTTGTCTATTCTGAATTCTTGTTTTGGAAGCTTCTCTTGTTGTTGCATGTACAAATTTAATAGGGAAATTCTCAAAATTGATCCTGAGATAGAGAGAACGTTCCTTGCTAGAAGAAGACTCCAGCAACAACAGGAAGACAATTTGAACTCTAACATGGCTGATCACAATGAGAATAAACCTTTAAGGGATTACACAGCGCCTAGTACAAGGGAATTGAGATCAAGCATTAGAAGACCCCCCATTGAAGCGAACAATTTTGAATTGAAACTGGTTCTACTTTCCATGGTCCAACAACATCAATTTGGAGGAGCGCCCACTGAAGATCCTAATATGCACTTGGAAGTATTTTTAGAATTTTGCAAAACGTTAAAACTGAATGGAGCCTCAACTGATGCTATTAGATTGTGCTTGCTCCCCTTCTCATTGCGGGACAAAGCTAGAGCATGGTTACACTCTCTTCCAGTGGACTGCATAACTACATGGGATCATCTGGAGTAAAGATTTCTAGACAAGTATTTTTCACTAAGAAAAATTACAAGTCTTTGTCATCAAATCACTAATTTTGCACAGAAGGATGGAGAGACATTATTTGAAGCTTGGGACAGATTTAAGGGATTAGTACAGCAATGCCCTCATCATGGGCTGCAGAAATGGCTCATTGTTCATACTTTCTATAATGGAATCTCGTATGCCACTAAAGTTTCTCTTGATTCTGCTGTAGGAGGAGCTCTCATGAATAAAACGTTGGATGAAGCCTTTGAGATCATCGAGAATGTGGCAATGAATTCTCACCAATGGGCTACAGAATGAGGGTATCCGATTAAAACGTCAGGTAAGTATGAGGTAAGTACTCTCGATTTACTCAGCGCTAAAGTTGATGCATTAACTCAAAAGCTTGAACATTTTAATGTATCAGCTGTAAACTCATCTAATGTCACTTGTGAGATTGTGGTGTAACAGGACATATGGCTACAAACTGCCAAATTCTACACGCACCATCATCGGGAGCAGGGGTTGAGCAAGTAGATGCGCTGAATAATTTTAATCAGAAGCCTAATGGTGGCAACCCTTATTCAAACACGTATAATCCCGGTTGGAGAAATCACCCCAACTTTTCGTATCGAGCCAACCAAAATTCTTCTGGACAGAACAATTTTGGAGCACCTTCGGGATTTCAACCAGGGCCAAAGTCAAACTTAGAGAAGATGATGGAAAATTTTATCACATGCCAAGGGAAGATGAATGATGAATTTCGACAGCATGTTATAGAATCCAATCAGCAACATCAAAACAATACCGAGGCGATTAAGCAATTGGGAAGCAAGGTAGATAATTTGACTAATCACATTAGAATGTTAGAGAATCAAATTTCTCAAATTTCTAGCTCTACATCTAGGATGCCCGGTAGATTTCCTGGAAATTCGAAAGTAAACCTAGCTGAACATTGTAATTCTATAAGTTTGAGAAGTGGAAGAATTTTAGAAGGAGACAAGAAAGCAGTACCACCTACCAGAGCTCAACAAGCCCCACCCATGTTCAAGAACATAGGTGTGTCAGAGTTTGAAGAAGTGGTCATGCCCAGCAACGATTTTGAGATAGACAGCCGACAACACACCCAGGGTGTGTTGTCCAACACACCTGTGTCGGGTGATGCCCATTAGCACACCTAGGGTGTGCCAGCCGACACGCCTGTGTCGGGTCGCTGCAGAAGCCAACACGCCCCAGCTAAGCCAGACGACACAATCGTGTTGTACAAAGAGCCAAGGACATACAAGCCTCCTATTCCATTCCCTCAGAGGCAGATTAAGGAGAAATTGGATGAACAATTTGGTAAGTTTCTTGAGGTAATTAGAAAGCTTTATATTAATATACCTTTTACAGAAGCTCTTCAACAAATGCCTACGTACTCCAAGTTCTTGAAGGATATTTTAGTCAATAAAAGGAAAGTTGAGGAGCATGTAACAGTGGCTCTTACCGAAGAATGCAGTGCTTTAATTAAAAACATGGTACCTCCCAAGTTAAATGATCCAGGTAGTTTTTCTATCCCTTGCATAATTAATGACTCTAGTTTTGATAAGGCTTTTTGTGATCTAGGAGCTAGTGTCAATTTGATTCCTCTTTCCATATGCAAGAAATTAGATTTGGGAGAAATGAAACTAACAACTATGGCCTTGCAGTTAGCCAATCGATCCATTAGATATCCTTTGGAAATCTCAGAAGATGTACCTGTGAAGGTGGGAAACTTTATTATTCCCACCGATTTCGTAGTGCTTGACATGGATGAAGACCCATGTATTCCACTCATCTTAGGGAGACCTTTCCTGGCTACTGTAGGGGTGATGATAGACGTCAAGAACCACAAACTTTCACTTGCATTTGGAAATGATAAGATTGAATTCGACCTTTCCAAAGCTGTTAAACAACCATCTAATTTTGATGTTTGTTGCAGGATTGACAGTTTCCCGTCAATTGCACTAAAAGGAGCACAAGAACAAACTTATCTTGATAGGCTCGAAAGGGATTTCAAGGATGAAGAGCCGGAGATTGTTGACCTTGACCTACCACCACAGGTAGAACTTAAGCCTCTTCCATCGACACTCAGGTATGAATTTCTTGGCGAAAACTCTATCCTAAGGGGCAGAGGAGGAGTAGAGTACACTTGCAGATGGAGCAAAGTACACTCCTCGAGCCACATCCATCCAACTAGGGAATAATTGAGGGGTCAAGCTAATGACCTTAAACAAACGCTTCTTGGGAGGCAACCCAAGCTATTTTCATTTTTATTCATTTTATTTTATTTTCTTCATTTTTATTTTAACTTTGAGTTTTGCATTTTTTTAGATTTTCAAAATTACAGGACACAACATGTCCGTGTCGCTTGTCGACATGACCTCGAAAGGTTGGCACGGTGAGATCGTGTTGTTTGACGCAAGCGTGTCATTGTCGTGCCACTGTGTGCCAGATTTACATGACCCACCTATGTCAAATGACACGGGCATGTCAATCTCACCCAAACTCAACACACCCTGGGTGTGTTAGCCGGCACGCCCGTGTTGCGCATAAAGAAGGAAGGCATGCTGCTTGGCATGCCTGTGCCGTGCAAAAAGGATGGGTGGCACACCTGTGTCGCCGTTTGCCCTTTTAAAAAAAAATCCTGACACGCCCTAACTTTCCACAAGCTTAGAGCAGTTGTTGTCTCTACCTCTCAACCAGCCTGAATCTCAACCTACTCTCTCTCTGTCTCAACCAACCCGAATCTCAACCTACTCTCTCCCTCCCCAACGCCATGAGTAAGTGAGTGAAGACTAGGGGAGGAGTTTCTTCTCAACTGATGGCTCGGGACAAGGGAAAGAGGAAAGCGCAAGACTTGGGTAACGATCCTCCGCCCTCTTGTCATCCATGTGGAATTGTTTTTAGAGATGATGTTATGAAATCTAGGTTCGGTAAGCTTGAGAAAAGAAAAATAATTTTTACACGTTAACAACCCTAGGAATTAGAGATGATATAATTTGGTTGACTAATAGGATTGGTTGGACTGACTTTATCACATATCATCATCTTACTTATCCTAGTATTACTCTTGAGTTCCTTAGCTCATTATCCGTTGAAATACTTTAAGGGAAGAATTGTGAAGAAGAAAAAATCTAGTTTAGATTAATGAATCATGAGTTTTACTCTTTCCTTAAGTAATTTTAATGCGATATTTGATTTTCCTTGTGGAGGGGAGAGGCAAATTCATAGACATTTTATTGATCAACAGTTTTGGAGATTAATTTCTGATGACCCTTGCCCTTATGATGCATCTAGGTCTAAATCATTTAATATCCCGAATCCTACTTTTCGTTATCTCCTTAGGTTTATGACTAATACAATTTCTAGGAGATATGATAGTGCAGGGGTAGCTAGGTAGAGTGAGCTACAGTTTTTATGGGCTATGCTAAATGAAGTTAACATTGATTCTGGAGCCCATTGTAGGGGATAGATTGGACACTAGAGGGGGGGGGGTGAATAGCGCGTTGTCGTACGTTGATGGAAATTGTTCATGTTCGTCTCTACAAAACTCATTATGCGCAGTGGAATAATAATAATAAAAGCAATAACGAATTAAAACAAACACGAACACAAAGATATAACGTGGTTCGGAACCGAATGGTTCCTACTCCACGGATCGAGCTCTAAAGAGCTCTAGTAATGCACACACACTCACTAATCAAAACTAACTCCTCGACACAAGTCGAAGGGGGAGAAACCTCTTACAATTGTTTACAATAATAAACAAACAGATACAAGCAAATACGATAATGAAATACAAATGCAAGTAAAGGAAAAACACTTTACAAGAGCTTTTGATTGCTTGATCTTTGATTGCCTTGAACTACCTTTGAAGGACTGGAAAGCACCAACTCTCCCCTTCAATTTCGCCGAAGAAAATCGCTGTAAAAACCCTCCATCTGAGCTGCCTTTGTATCCTGCGTCGGGCTAGATTTTCGCCGATCAGTCGACTGCTATAAGTCACCAGTCATCTGATGCCACTGTTGTCGTGAGACAACGGGTCGATCCACACTGGAAAAACTCCAACGGATCTCTTGGCAGTCGACTGCCAACATTGGCGATCGCCACCGCCACCATCGGCTATGAAGCATTCTGCTCGCGGTGAGCTAGCGATGACTATCGCCCTTGGCGGTCATCATTGTCGACATCACGATCGCTCAATGAACACTCGATTGCCAGAGCAATTTTCAACTCTAAACCAGCAGTCGAACTCTGGTCGACTCACGACAGTCGAACCGGCCATAATGGCAGTCGACTGCCAACCTCAAACATGAGGTTTTATCCCAAGTATGGTGCCCCCCATACTTGCTAGACCACCCTTAGCCTAGACCTAAGCCTTTTAGCCACCTCCATCAGCCTCATGCCTCTCGGATCCCTCTAAGTCATCCATGACTTATTCATCCATCGTGCTAGCCTTCAGGTGCTTCCATCGGCTATGTCATGCTAACGGTATCTACACTGCCAAGGCACATTGGACTTACGCCGCCAAGACTCTGCTTGGACTTTATGCCGCCAACCATTGGACTTACGCCGCCAATATCAAACCCCTTGGACTTCTCAAATGCCAAGACTCAAGCTTGGACTTTCCCTTGCCAACCCATGTTGGACTTTCCATGCCAAGACCCATGCTCGGACTTCCCTTGTGCCAAGTACTCAAGACTTGGACTTTCCCAAATGCCAAGTGTCCCACTTAGACTTTCCATGCTAAGTACCCATGACTTGGACTTTACCTTGCCAAGACCCATGCTTGGACTTTCCCATAATCACATGGTCAACCCTAGTCAACCATCAAAGTCTCCCTCGAGTCTGGTCAATTATAACCTGGGTCGATTGTATAAACAATCTCCCCAAAATATTAACCGACATCAATGTCAAACACACTATGTCAAACCACTTTGTCAAACATCAAAACATCACTCGAGTCAAACTCAAGTCTGGTCAATCGTGACCTGGGGCGATTGAACCAACAATCTCCCCCTTTTTGATGTTTGACAAAACAAACCTTGAGTTAGGCCCCTAACTCAAATTCCCTTACCAATTTTCCAAATTGGTAATTTAACTTTCTCCCCTTTTTGACATACATCAAAAAGGTTATCTCTCCAAGGAGGTCAATGTCTCATGTCCCAATGAGATCTTACAATCTCCCCCTTGGTCCAATAATATCTAGGATGCCTACCATCTTCCTAGTGATAAGTCACATATCACTCGATAATCTTATAATAAGTCTTTCTCTTGATATCTTTTGCAATCAATTAACAGATCCGGTCGCCTTATTATAAGATTAAGACTAACACACCCTTCTTCTACTTTCACTGTATATGCTGAAAATATTGCCAAATTAAGTTTCAGTCTTATCGTCTTACGCACTTACTAGCCTTGTGGACAAGCCGAACCAAGGATGTTTATCGAGTCTCCACCTTCCACTCTTTAGGTTACTTCTCAGGCATATATGCGAAGCAAGTATAATGAGAGGTTTTAAGAGAAATAGTATGAGTACCCGTACCTTCACCTAGAATCGTAAGTTTCTAGCCTTGCATTTTCAACAACTAGCTCTGATACCAAGGGGGGGGGGATCGACTCTCTGAAAATTGAAAGAAAACCTGAGACGATGCTCGGAGTTTTTACTTTCTTCAGAAAGATTTACAAATTTCTTCAAACACTCAAACACTCAAACACTCACTCAAACACTCAAACTAGGAATGATAGGCTTGGTGTTGCTCAAGTCTGATCAAACCTCTATCACTCATGGCATTATATAGAGTGAAGGGTTGCGTTAATAATTAAAGCGGGTGCTCGTTTATTAGCCCCATCGTCCTTTAATTATTACACCCCTTTGTCCTCTATTCTGCCTTACAGCTCACACTGAATTGACACTACTGCTTTACAACTCTTACTGAATAGACACCATTACTTTACAGCTCTAAAGTTTACATTATTGTACCCTTTGACAAGACGGCTCCCCGAGGCTTAGTCTTGTGTTATTGGGCTCACCATCGCTTTCTCTCAGTGGGGTGTTGCTTTTATCTGTCCAAGGATAGAATTTATTGCGTTGGACAAACGCCAAAGTTCCTTTCTGATGTCTCTCAGCTTTGGTAGTGCGCTGAGAAAGTAATTCTGGTACCCACCCTCTTGATATCTTCTGCTCGTGAAATCTGATTTGGGAACTCCGATTGTGTTCCCTCTAAATTTTTCCTGAAATTTTTCCTCCAAGTGTCTTCCAATTAGTGGTGGCATTTTACGGTAGAATTTGCTTGATAACTCTTCATTGATGAACATTCTTCCTGTTCTTGCTGCAAGATCTTTATAGGTATTCATGTAATTAACCAAATCTTTGGTTCCATTGCATACTAACCTTTCTAAGTCCAAGTATGCTTGATTTTGCTCAGCTGTCGCTCCTGAGGCAGGATCTTCTAATGTGCAAACAGGCAACACTACAGAGAAGTCTCAAGGACTTGCAATTTTGTTCCCAAATTCCTATTCCAAGCTATTACCAAGGTGAAAAGAAGAAATATGGACTGTTAAAGTCAAGCACATATAAAGGCAAGCCGCATAAGTCACATGTGCGGGTGATCAAAAGAAAGTACCAAAATGATAGAACTCGAGTCAAGAAATGCAAATGCTTTATATGTGGTGAAGAAGGACATTTCGCAAGGGAATGTCGCAACAAGGTTGGCAACAAAGAAAGAGTTGCCATGATTAATGACCTAGAAATACTCTCCCAATTTCCAAATTGGATATTCACATTCCCATTTCTCCCCTTCATGAGGAAGAAACACATCCATCATCCCATGATGGATAACTCCCCCTAAAGGCTTGTTCCCCCTTGACCATTGCACCAACAATGTTCTTGGCAAGACCCTAAGCCAATAGGAACTCTAAACCATCAAAATTAAGGTTAGAAATTCAACATTGAACTTTCCAACACCTTAAGATTGATACAAACCCTAAAAACTCTCCTAATCCATATCCAATGAATTTTCACCCTTTATAATGCTTCCCAAAGCATATCCTAGGGTTAGGAGTAGTTAGGAACCCTTACCATAGCTGAACACGGGCTAAACAAACCTTGTTAACCCGAAATTAGACCTGGCAGTCGACTTCTATCAGTAATCAGTCGAACTACCCTTCATCAGTCGACTGTCATAAGTCGGCAGTCGACTGATAACTGTAAAGTGCAGTTTTCATATTCAGAAAATGAACTTTGACAATACATAAGTAATTATACGTATTTTGAAAAATCGTGAAACTTCATACGTATATTACTTATAGTCAATACAATGGGTGAAAAATATTTGTAAATTATTTTACCCATAAAATACTGAAATTGATACAAAATTCAAAAGTGAAGAAAAACTTCAATGTTTTAGCTCACTTTGTATCAATCTCATCAATGGTGATTGCTATCAAAAGATAGGCTTCACCAAGGTTTTCTAAAATGATTTTAAAATGTTTTCAAAACCTTATTTTGGATCATATTCCTTGGGCTCTATGTACATAACTTGTACACAAGCTTTCCTAATGATCCACTTGTTGGTTAAAGATGAGTTTGAGTTCATCTAGATGCAGAAACTATGCATCTTGAACTTAACTCATATCCTAGCATCTCACATGTATCTAGGGTGTATAAAATACACATACATGTCAATGTAATATGAGATGTGGGTTTTGGTTCATTTAATCTAGGGTTTCATGCATTTTCTAAGGCAACCCTACTTGATTCCCTTATACATGGGACTTCAAGTCATGCCAATTGTCCTTAACTCAATTTTAATCAAATGCATGGATGATTATGACATTAATGATGATATAAATAAGCATATGCTCATAATCATGATGTTATGGCATAATATGAAGTCTAAAAACACGACATTTAAACCTAATTTCTAAACATGATCATGACATATAAGTGATGAAAATAAACATGATGTCATGTCATGGCATATGGCAAACAAATCATGACATATAAAATATATAGGTATAATAATACCTAAATTTTAATATTAATTGCCATTTGATATAATTAAATATATTTTGCCATATTATCACTAATCTCCCTAGTGTGCCAAAAACCCAAAATGACACACTAAGACCTCTAAACCTAAAATGTGCCAATTTGATCATTTTATCAAACTTCTCAAATAATATTGGCACATCCTAAAATCTTTTAGGATCAAAGCTCAAATGTATTTCCAAGGTAACCATAACCTTGAAAATATCCTAAAGTGCCACCTTTACCATGGTTGAGTTAACTACCCATCCAATCAAGATCGGCACACCCTAAATCCATCTAGCGTGAATCAATCACGCTCTTAGGAACTCAAAATCTATTTGAGCTCCTAGGGTTAATTAGGTATTCCTTAGGGATAACCTCCCTAGATACCCTCCTAATGACCCCCCTAGGCTTGTTAGCCTTAGTAATTTGGGTCTTACCTAGGTTGACTCTCGGGGTAACTCCCCTTGCAACCTTCTTAGTGGCCACCCTAGGTTTCCTTGAAACCCTAGCCACTAGGCACTTACCATGGTTACTCTTAGGGATAACTTCCCTAGTAACCTTGGTTTTCCTAGGTTTAGTTCCATAATCAAATGGAACATTGTAATAGGTTTCCTTGGGCTTAGGTTTGCCCTTGGATGACTTTTGTTTCTTAGGTCATAGGTGTTGACTTTGAAATTTAGACCCTTGACTTTGACCATTTGACCCTTTTATTTGATTTTACATAATTCTAAGGATCTTCTCAAGTTTCTCAAGCCTTGACCTCAAGGCTTGGTTTTCCAATTCTAGTTGCCCAATTTTAGAATTTTGATTTTGTCTTTGGGCATGAGACTTCCTAGGCATATGCCTAGTCCATTTGGGATTAAAACCTAGATGTTCTCCTATTTTCTTAATAGATTCCCTAGGTAAAATATTTTTAGGGACATTAGTCCCAAATTTTTCCTTATTACCAAAATGGACACTTTTGGCACCTAAACACAAATATTTATCTCTAGCATGCTTTTCATGATGAATTGCAAGGGAATTGAAATTCCTAGCATGCTTTTGCCTATTAACTAAAATAGGAGCATTATTAAAATGATATACCTTAGAGTTTGCCTTAGTGGCTCCCCCTACTTGTGATGCTCCCCTTTGCCCCTTCTTCTCCCCCTTCGGGCATTGACTCCGGTAATGTCCCGGTAGCCGGCATTTGAAACAAATGACTTGCTCCTTGCTTTTGATAGTTGAGGAACCAGCTTCTTTTGACTTTTCTTGATTTTTGGATGCCGGTGAAGTCTTTTTGACTCTCTTTGGGCACTTGCTCTTGTAATGCCCATACTCCCTACACTCAAAACATATTATATGCATTTTATTATTAACACACATGTTTGAGTTACCTAGGTCCGTGGTAGAGGTTTCTTGAGCTTTCTCTTCCTCTCGACCAGATGTGGATGGCTCCTCTTGTTGCTCCGGTGTTGAGGATGCTCTAATCTCCTCTCCTCAAACCTAGAGGTGGAGGTCTCCTCTTCATCTACTTCCTCTTCCTCCTTGGATGTTGATGACCTCTCAACATCCAAATCCTCACTTCCTTGTGAGGATGATGCATTTGCCTCTTCGGTCCCTTCCTCTTGGACCGGTGATAGACTTTCATGGAGCTTTGCCACTTGGCTCCATAGCTCCTTGGCATCTATATAATTACCTAACATACACAAGATATTGTTAGGTATTAAATCAACTAAAAACTTTATTACCTTGGTGTTTTTCTCGATGGCTTGGACTTGCTCTTCGGTCCATCTCTTCTTTTTGAGGAAGCCACCTTTTGGTCCTTTTGGATATTCAAATCCATCCATTAAAATAGACCATTCTTCGAAGTCCCTCATCATTAGAAAGTCTTCGATCCTTGCCTTCCATTTTCTAAACCCTTCTTGTCCATAGAAGGTATAAGGGATAGGTGTGTTGATATCCCAACCTAGTTGTCCTTGAATTTCCATCTTCACCCTCTAGCTTCTTTAGCTCCCGACTGTTAATCCGTAGAAGAGCCCCAGGCTCTGATACCACTTGTAGGGAATCGATTGGATGCTAGAGGGGGGGGGGTGAATAGCATGTTTCCATACGTTGATGGAAATCGTTCGCGTTCGTCTCTACAAAATTTGTTATGCAATAACGAATTAAAACAAACACGAACACAAAGGTATAACGTGGTTCGGAACCGAATGGTTCATACTCCACGGATCGAGCTCTAAAGAGCTCTAGTGATGCACACACACTCACTAATCAAAACTAACTCCTTCTCGACACAAGTCGGAGGTGGAGAAACCTCTTACAATTGTTTACAACAATAAACAAATAGATACAAGCAAATACGAAAATGAAATACAAATACAAGTAAAGGAAAAACACTTTACAGGAGCTTTTGATTGCTTGATCTTTGATTGCCTTGAACTAGCTTTGAAGGACTGGAAAGCACCAACTCTCCCCTTCAATTTTGCCCAAGAAAATCACTGCAAAAATGCTCCATCCGAGCTGCCTTTATATCCTGCATCGGGCTGGATTTCCGCCGATCAGTCGACTGCCATAAGTCACCAGTCGACTGATGCCACTATTGTCGTGAGATAACGGGTCGATCGACGCTGGAAAAACTCCAACAGATCTCTTGGCAGTCGACTGCCAAGATTGGCAGTCGACTGCCAACCGCGTAGTCGACTGTCCAGTCGGCTACGAAGCATTCTGTGCTCGCGGCTGAGCTAGCAATTGAATGTCATCCCTTGGCAGTCGACTGCTCTAATGAGCAATCGACTGCCAGAGCAATTTTTAGCTCTAAACCAGCAGTCGAACTCTGGTCGACTCACGACAGTCGAACTGACCATAATGGTAGTCAACTGCCAACCTCAAACATGAGGTTTTAACCCAAGTATGATGCCCCCCATACTTGCTAGACCACCCTTAGCCTAGACCTAAGTCTTCTAGCCACCTCCATCAGCCTCATGCCTCTTGGATCCATCCAAGTCATCCATGACTTGTTCATCCATCGCGCTAGCCTTCAGGTGCTTCCATCGGTTATGTCATGCTAACGGTGTCTACACCTCCAAGGCACTTTGGACTTACACCGCCAAGACTCCGCTTGGACTTTATGCCGCCAACCATTGGACTTATGCTGTCAAGACTCCACCCTTGGAATTTACGCCGCCAATATCAAACCCCTTGGACTTCTCAAATGCCAAGACTCAAGCTTGGACTTTCCCTTGCCAACCCATGTTGGACTTTCCATGCCAAGACCCATGCTCGGACTTCCCTTGTGCCAAGTACTCAAGACTTGGACTTTCCCAAATGCCAAGTGTCCCACTTGGACTTTCCATGCCAAGTACCCATGACTTGGACTTTACCTTGCCAAGACCCATGCTTGGACTTTCCCATAATCACATGGTCAACCCTAGTCAACCATTAAAGTCTCCCTCGAGTCAAACTCGAGTCTGGTCAATTATAACCTGGGTCGATTGTCTAAATAATCTCCCCAAAACATTAACCGACATCAATGTCAAAAACACTATGTTAAACCACTTTGTCAAACTCGAGTCTGGTCAATCATGACCTGGGCCGATTGCACCAACACCCATATGGTGAGACACCTAGTTAAAGTTAGTAATAGCCCATCTAGTGTTATAATCGTAGGTGGTCTTATCACTAGAATTACCATTGCTTTGGGGTGTGACCTAGATAACCTTGAACATTGTCTTGCTAGCCCTAGATTGGATTTGGATGCTTGTATCAATATGAAGATGATTAAGGAATTTGAAGAGGGATATCTTTTGGTGTTGAAAAATGGAATTAAAATCCCTCTTCCAAACCTCGAGCGGATCACCATACGTAATGAAGCCAATTGGCTTTTTAGAGATGCCCATGGTCCCTTGCCTACCCCTACTGGCCATGCTCCATCACCCTCACCTAGGGAGCCATCTCACATAGCCCCCAGCCATCCCATTCGACTCTTGAGCCCCCTCGATTTTCTACTGACAATTTTTCTGTAGGACATTCTTCATTTGATTTTTCAGGGTTTTGATCATCATTCGAGGCATTCAGGGTCGAGCATACCTTGCACATAGGTGTGTGGGATCGATTTGCCCAGACTACAGAGGAGCACCATCATATGGTGACTCAACATTTGGAGAGAGCAGCAAATTTTCACAGGAGGGCTGATGAGTTCTTCACTGCTGAGGCTGCCAGGAGGGAGGATGATGCTAGATTTAGGCAGGAGTCCCGGGAGTTTTACTAGGAGCAACGATGTAGATGGGCAGAGGAGGATGCTAGTAGTGAGGACGATGACCATTGATCCCCTTGAGCTATTTTGTGAGTATCAATGCCTTTCATTGCTTATGCTAATTCTTCTTAGATTTTTAATTTGGTTATTGCATAATTTAGGTCTAGGGGAGTATGTTTCATTACGTAAGCTGAAAATTGCATATCATCTAGCATAGTATAACTGAACCTTGGTCGGATCATGATATTCCTTATGCTTATTTGAGAAGAACCTTATTTTACTTTTCACACGACCTAAAGGCTTGAGGTATCTGAAAAGGGTTTAAATCGCCCATATCGGACTAGTACTCCATTTTCCATTGGGGACTTTCCTGTGCAATTTGGTTACTAGAGAAACACTTTTCCTAGAAGTCTTTACCAAAAAAAAAAGGATTGGAATTGTTTTGAAGCACCCCTTTGAGACCAAGTAGCTACTAGGGAAACACCTAAAAGGTGCCCCTTTGAGGCTAACTAGTTACTGGGGAAATGCTTACTATAAATTTCTTCCCTTCTTTCTTCTTGGTAAGTGCTCCTTTGAGACCTTTTGTTGATAAGGGAGGATGATCCATGCATTAAGGCAGGTAAGTGCCTCTATGCCGAAAATAAGAGGAACACGATAGAGGGGATATCAAATCCAGATTGGTGTCCAATGCCTTTGGATCAACTTTTCACGTGCACTATATAGGGATCTTTCAAATTTTGCAATTAGGAATGATTTGATAAGATTAAGATCAGATTTTATACCTCTGGATGATGTCTTGCACCTCCACACATAAGTTGTCTTTTGTGTTTTTCCCTTTTCTTTGCTTGAGGACGAGCAAAAGATTAGGTCTAGGGGATTTTGGCATTAGTCAACTGTTGGTCAAGCAGATCACTTCAAAGATAGTCGAGATAAGCTCAACCAAAAGTGGGGGGATGAGGAGCTTTGACCCAGATATGGATCTCAATGAACCAGGTCTCAAAGGGCTATAAAAGAAGAGGCTTCTCACTTCTTTGGATAATCCAAGTGTGCTCCCAAAGTGCTCAAACAACACCGAGACATCTTCGACATTATTACGCCGTTGTAATGCCGACATCATGCCTAACTTCGGATCTTCTAGTCGGTAGCATTTCTTTAGTTGCATCTTTTACTATTTGTACTTTTCATTGCTAAGAGGAGAGGTAGACTTGTTGCCTCTTCATCTACTTTTGATTTGTAATCATCATCTCTTAACTTCAACGAGGAAGAGACTCTTGTTAGTGGATTTCCCCATCGAACATGGTCTAGGATCGCGGGGCCTTGGATTAGCAACCTTTTGGTTCAGAACCAAGTAAAAAGAAAAGTATTCTTTTGTATTATTTTTACTTCAATTGTGTTACTCGTGTTTTAACAACTAAAATAAAGATGTTATGTATGCTATTTACCCCCCCCCCCCTAGCGTGTCTCTTCGATCCAACAAATGGTATCAGAGTAGGGGTGCTCAGATTCAGTGCAACTACCGGTCGGACAATTTTCTTTTCGTATTTTTGGGTTATCATTTAAATTTTTTATTCCCGCACTACTAATCCAAGATCAAGTCTTGGTACTTTGTTTTTGGTTGTGTTTGCAAGTATCTAAAGTTCTACAATCGAACTGATCGCTTTTGGAGTAGCTCACGGTAAAACGGGCATAACCTTTGATACAAGTGTACCCACAAAATGTGCTACCCACCAAATTGAAGCTCTCTCAAAAATCAATATTTCTTATTGGGGTATACACATGTAATGATCTATTTTTAACCCCAAAAAATGACGTTTAGTACCTTTTCGGGGACATCGAAGGTCGTAAGTGCTTAGTTCTTTGTTTAGTTTTTTTTATTTCTCATTTATCTTTTGTTATTTCCTGCATTACTAATCCAAGACCAAGTCTTGGAATTTCCTTTGGTTTGTATTTTTGGTTTTGCAAGATAATTAATGTCCCATCTACAGGGTTATAACACTGCTCGACCTCCGTTCTTTAATGGAGATGACTTCTGTTATTGGAAGGGTTGGATGGAATGTTACCTCAAGACCCAAGTCGAGATGTGGATTGTCATCCAGATGGGTTTTACACTATCAACTAATGAAGACGGTGAATTCATGGATTGAGACAAGTGGACGAATGACATGAAGCAGGAAGTAGAGGCCGATGCAAAAGCCACGCAAATCCTATAGTATGACCTCTCCAAGGAAGAACTCAACCACATCGACCCCTTAATCAGCGCAAAGGACTTCTGGAACAAACTCATCGAACTACATGAAGGAACGATCGACATGAAACTATGTAAATGAGATATTCTTTTAAATAAATTATTTAATCTTAAGATGCAGAACAACGAGACGGCGACGCAACTTCACGTGAGGATCCAAGACATAATGAATGGTCTCCATTCAATTGGGTAAAAGGTGGAGAACCAAGATGTAATAAGGTACACATTAAATGCATTTCCTAGGACCACTTTGTGTGCATCCATGGTTGATGCCTACAAAGTATCTAGAGATCTTTCAAAGATTAGATTAGATGAGTTATTTTCAGAATTTGAATTGTATGAGCAGACTAACTCGGTCCCAGTCGAGAAAGGTGTAGCTTTGATTGGAGGACCAAAAAGAAAGGCAAAGGCCAGACCACCTCCCAAAGAAGGCGAATACAAATCTGAGGAAGAGATGGAGACCAAACTAGTCAACCTAGTTCGGAAGATGATCAAAAAAGGAAGAAAAACTACAAAACAACCAAATAAGGCATTCCAAGCGACTTGGGAAGAAGAAGAATACCAAGGAGACAACTTGGCTTTCATGGTGAGACCGATAGAATCCGAGTTCGAGTTCGAGTCTGAAGTCGACTACGAATCTGACTCCGATTCTGATGATGAATTCGAGACAAGACTCAAGGCTGAATCAAAGGAAAATATCAAGGTAAGTCATTCATTAATCGATAATTTATATCATACCACTAAACTGTTAGATAAGAAGTTAGCTAAGTCTGAGTCTAGGGTTGAGTCGTTGCTTAAGGAGGTTAAACGTTTCAAGCATGAGACCACCCTAACCTCTTCAATGACTCAAGTTCAAGAGGGAAACTCAACTCAAGTTGAAAAACATGAGGAGGAGAATTCTCTCTTGAAAGGACAAGTTCAAGAGCTTATGGTTGAGTTAGAAAGGTTCACATTGGGATCCAAGGGTCTTGACCTACTTTTTGGATTGCAAAGAGCCGTGTACAACAAGGTTGAACTCGGGTTTAAAACAATAACTACGAATAAATCATACATTTAAATTGTCAATCGTAGTAATCGAAGAGTCCAATCATGGGTCCTTAAGATCTTGTTAAATTCACATTTTGGTTCAACCAAGTTTTGGGTTCCCAAGGATCAAATCCACTACGTGGATAGACCGTATTGGTTCAATGATCTAGGGGGAGCTAATACTAAAATCGTGTGCTCAATTTCTTAATCTAACTTTACATGCTTAGTTTTGTTTTGTTTTAAATTTTAGAATGGCTAGATAGGACAAATAGTTAGTCAACCTTGACAACATAGTATCAGGACATGGTGAGATGATAGTACGTTAGGGAAATGAGGTCTTGTGTGTCCGAGCTAGATAAAGAGTATCTTGCTTGGTGCACTTGGATAAGTGGAACTAGCTGAAGCTATCTCACCACATCCTAAACTAGTTAGACCAGGGTGTAACCCTAAGTGAATTAAGTGAGCATTTTCTTGAAATTGGCTTTGTCTAAGGAAGTGGTCATTGTTCCGATTAAAGAAGGCCTCTGTGTCTCACCACGACCTCGAAACCATCGATGTTCACTTAACGATTTAAAAGTTAAATACAAATCTAACCCAAGGTTGATTAATCTTCAAATCACTAAAATTTAACTAAGTAAAAATTGAAGTCATCTCACAAAAACAAATAAGGTGAACATGCTTTGAGACACATAAAATGGGTGAGATGCTAAGGATAATTAAAATAAACATAATACTCGAAATGTTTTCAAAACCAATAAGAATATTTACCTTCATGATTGTTGCATTTAATATATATAGCTACTTGATTAAGTTAACCAGAACTAGACTCCTGAACCCTCCAAACTTAGGCAAATTCCCTTATAATACCCTAAAAAGTATGGAGAGTTAACCACTTATTTTAAAAGGTTAAAATTTGTATATTAGTCTTACAACTCTTTTAAATTTAATAAGTCTTCAAAAGTATTTTGAAATCATACCTATGTTTATAACCTTTAGTTATGGTATTTTTAAAAACTTACTATACCAAAGCTAGTCATCATACACTCTCTCACAAAAAGTAAAACTAGGTTAACATTGTTGGTGTAGAGGGGACGAAAAAACTTAAATTGATCCTACACCTTTATTTACATCTAGGGTGCTATACGATCCTTAGGACTCATATTAATAAGCCAAGAGTTAACCTTAAAGGGACACATTCTTGGATTCTTATTTCGTCTATCTCTGAAACACATTAAATCTCATAAATACACCCCAAACCTTTTCGATATATGGTAAAAGGGGGAGATAAGGCCAAAAGTTGAACATTGCATATCATCTAGCATAGTATAACTAAACCTTGGTCGGATCATGATATTCCTTATGCTTATTTGAGAAGAACCCTATTTTACTTTTCACACAACCTAAAGGCTTGAGGTATCCGAAAAGGATTTAAATCCCCCATATCGGACTAGTACTCCATTTTCCATTGGGGACTTTCCTGTGCAACTTGTTAGTAATATATGAGAGATGTCCTAAGGCAATCACCTTATGTTTGAACCATTTATATGATAAATGAAGATTCACTATTTGAGTATACATGTTTTCATGTATTTGATTAGATCTTTAACTCATTTACTGAATGTCTACGATACGATTCACAGCATGAGAGAATTTGTGATTGGATCACAACTAGTGAGTATCTCTACATGTGTAATTGTAATGTATCGGAATTATCCCTAGTCGATGAATTGATGGATTTGGACACCATCAATTATGTCGAGACTAGTACGAGGTATACTCCTTGGTGTATCCAAGCAGCTGATTCTCACTAGCTGGAGACATTGTGATGTCCGGAGTTAATCATGGATGCTAGTTATGGTAACTAGTTCATTGGAGTGACCAGCCGTAAGACTTCATATGGTTCTCTGCAAATATATAGATATGTCAATGAAGTTCTTACTGCATCTTAAGTGTGATGTTCCTTTGACTTGCGGTATTCAAGTCATCTTGATCATGAAGACTTATGCTTTAACATCTTAAGCAAGCATCTCTGAGGAGATGTGGATCCGGGATGATTGGGTATAAGTCGAAGTGATCGAAGGTGTTTGAATAGATTATAAAGGATTCACCACTCCTTGCGAGGAGATGTATACCCATGGCCTCTCGTCGGATTGTTACTAAAGTCTTTGGCCAAAGCATTACATGTTTAGAGTAAGGTACTCTTCGATACATGTGCAGTAACTAGAATCCATAGGACGAGGAAATGATACTTGGGCTAGGTGTGATGTAGTCAACCTAGTGGGGACTGACACTATAGACCATGTCTTGAACCAAGTGGGTATAAGATGAGTGAAAGGAATGGGGCACGAATCATTCTAGCTACTGAAGGGTTTCAGAAATAGTTCTGGATCAACTGTTGATCTTTTCGATTAATTGGGGATCATGATGTACTACTAGGTGCCACTCATGATCGTTCTATAATTAATGGTTAATTATAGATGGCCAACATAAACCGAGAACCTATTTGGTCACACGCACAACGAGCGTAATCCGAAGAATTTAAAAAGAGCTTGAGAATGGGATTCTTAGACCGAGAGAAACTAGGTTTGGTTTGACCAAACAAGGAGCGAGCATAAAATCGTTTCAGTTGCAATGGAAGCGTGGATGGGCCATGTCTTATGAAGACATAATGGATGAACCAAATTGGTTTGGTTCTAATCCAATGGTGGAGAATAAACCAAAGGGGTTTGGTTTGTTTTAAACGAATGAACCAAAGTTAGTTTGGTTCGTTTTAACTTAAAATAGACCAAATCGGTTTGGTTTATTTTAACTTAAATTAATGGAGCGGGTTAACGGGCTTTTGGTTATGATCCGATAACCATTAGGAGAATTTGTTCTCTATAAAATAGGGCTTAAGGGTTTTATGAAAACATAATCCAAGCAATCCATAGTTGCCGCCCACCCCTCCTCTTCTCTTGTGGTCGGCGCCCAACCCTAGCCACCACCTACCTTTGTGCCGCCGTCCAAACTTGTTGCCGGCATCTAAGCTTCATCCGGAAATCCTCCGGTAATCCGGTGACCAAGGAATAGCTGGCCCTCTTCTTTTTGATCGGCGCAAACTTCTACACCAAGCTGTCCAGTTTTCTGGATAGCTTTGTAGGAGATCGCTACGGCCGGCTAGAGGGGGGTGAATAGCCCTTTTCGTTTGGATGCCGGTATTTGCTCGTCTACAAAACTAATTAGCGCAAGCGGAAGACTAATAAAGACAAGCAAATAGAAATACGAGAAAAACAAACGCTAACAAAGAATGGTATAACGTGGTTCACGGCTACGCCGCTAATCCACGGTCCCCGATTCATCCTCGGTGAATCACTCCGTTAAACCAATCCACTAAATGGTCTCTCCTTTGCACCAAGCTAGGTGGAGGTAACCTTTACAACCAAGATCACTCTTCTTACAATAGGATTGAAGTAAAGACAAGTAAGAAGAGTTTAGAGCTTGTGGGGCACTAGGAAGATCGTTTGGAGTATGAGCATTAGCCTCTCAAAGGCTTACACCCTCTCTTTTTATAGAGAGGGATGTTTTTCTTCCCGTTGGCCGCCATCAGTCGACTGCCGCCCTTGGCAGTCGACTGCCGTCACTACAACGGCCTCCGAACACGTCGGATCCCAACCGTTGTAGTCCAACGGAACTCTTGGCAGTCGACTGATGGACCTCATCGATCATTCGCCTCCGTAGTCGACGCCGATCGGCTACGAACGGTTCTGGCGAAACCCTATTGATCGATCGGCGCTTCGCTTCATCGATCGGCCGATGGTCTTGGCAATGATCGGCCCGCCGATGGCGATCATCGCTGGCCATCCAATCCGGATCGTATACCGGTCGAACTCACTGACTTCGAGCGATCGCGCCATGACATGGCAATCGACTGGTGTCGGGAAAACCCATCCGACACTTGGCCAAATGTCCAAGTTTCACCTAAGAGCTACCCTTCCCCGGGTTACAATCGCTCACTCTCATTTCTCGGAGTCCCTCGCCTTCGAAGTTCTCTTCATTCTCGGCCACATCCCTCGGCAGCATCAGGCGCACGGCTCTGCAATGCTCCTTCGCGTCTCTTACCTCGAAGTCTACTTCCTCCGGCTTCACTCCAAGCTTCTCGTCCGGCGGTCCCTCGGATGCTCCAAGCGCACGACTTCCGCAAAGATATCCTTCACCGACTCAAGGCACGAGTCATGAGATGTGAAACTCGCCACGGCTCCATGTGCAAATTACTAAGTCCTGCACGACTTCAACGCACATATCACATCAACATATCAAACTAGCTTAAACCCTTTGCCACACCATCAAAACCATATTACGGCAAGAGATTGCCCTAACAATCTCCCCCTTTTTGATGTGTGGCAATCCGTTTAAGTTAGGTAAAAACATTTGATATAAATTCTAAGGTAAGAAAGCATGTAAAGATAAACATGATATAACAACATGCAATTCCCCCTTAATCTATGAAACTCTCTATGCAAATTTTCTCCCCCTATCATATATTTCTCCCCCTAAAATATATTTCTCCCCCTATCATATATTTCTCCCCCTAAAGTGATTAACTTAAACATACTTATTTCTCCCCCTTTGACACTATCAAAAAGATTAACACTAAGTTATAAGCTCATGACATCAAGTATAATGGAGGGAAAATATGACAAGTTGATTTAAAATTGGGTACCACTTGTTGATGGCATCAAGTATATTTCTACCACTTGTTGTAGGTTTACAAACTGAATTCGGCCTTCAATGTTCTGATTTACAGGCCACCCGATCATTGCTATCGTATGGCAATGACCTAAAGGAATCAATTTTGATTTTACGGGCCGAATTTCAGAAATGCATTATAAATTCCAGAAAATTCGAAAAATCATGAAATTTGGGGAACATATTTCTATTAAGTATATCTATCAAGGAAAAATAGTTTTTCATGAAAACTCATTATATTTTCTTGTTTTTGCCAAAAATCCAAGAGCTCTAAAAACCACTAGGTTTTTGATCATTCTAGTATCAAGTTAGCTACCTAGTTTTGCATCCAATTGTTTCAAAACATGAATACATGTATTTTAAGGTAAGAAATTGTTTTGAAAACATATGAAATATCCAACCATGATCTTTGGGCAATATGTCTATGAATTAAACATAAGCCTTCCCCATGATTGGTCTATTATTGCTATTTTGATACTTTAAATGACCATCTAAATGCCATAGGCATTAGTGGACATTTGTATCATCCTAATATCTCACCCATGCTAAGTTTGCAATCAAGTTAGCCTATAGTGAGTGTGAGATGTAACCTAGGGGGTATTTGTATATACTTAACCCATATATTCATGCAATTCTATCATGGTTAAGTATCAACCTAACATTCTACATGATCATAATGACATATATCAATCAATTCTACATTATGATCATGAAACTCATGTATCCATCAAATAATAGTCATGCATTAGGTATTATACGATGATAATAAACAAATTATCACCTAAAGCATGATTTAACCCTATTTCTCATGATAACATGCCAAATATCAAAATCATAAATCATGATTTAAAACATACATAGGAATTACATCAATCATCATGATTTAGGCATTATTACCTATTTATGGGCACGTTATCATCACCCAACACTATCTAAAAAATGTTGTCCCGTCATCCTAAGTCAACCAAAATATGATATAGGTTAGGACCATGTGGTTGACTACCCTAGGGTTATTCTAACCCTTAAGGATGGATTTTGGAACCCAAAATAGATTCTTTCCTATTGGGTTCACTAAATACTCCTTGGGGATCCATTTCCTAGCAATTACTTTCTTTTTATCTTGTCCCCTAGCTATTAGGCATTTATAGGCCTTTTCATTTTTCTTTTCTTTGTATCCTAGGCCTTTCTTGTTGAAACTAGCTCTTTGGCTCCCTAAGATCATGTTCAATGTGTTGGAGCCAATAGTGAATTTCTCTAGGGCTTTGGTTAAATAATCTACCTTTTCCCTTAATGCCCTATTTTCCTCTATGCATGCATCATTAACATCCAAAGGCATATAATCATGTGAGCATGCTTCATTTGAGCTAGAAGAAATACTATCATTTAAGCATGCATTTTCTAGTTTATTTTCTAGGTCCTTAATTTGATCTAGCATGCTTTTGTTTTTCTTCTTAGCTCTAAATAAATCTCTAGTTAAGCTAGAAACCATGGAAACTATTTTCTTAGGGGTTAGATTTGTTACCATAGTTTCCATGTCCTCTTCTTCGGATGAGGAGGATGTGGAAGCTCCCCCTTCATTTGAGCTCTCCCCATTTGAGCTTGATCCTTCATTTTCGGATGAAGAGCAATCCAAGTCATCAAAGGCCATCAAGGCCAAATTGGTGACAAAGGCATTCTCCTCATCCGATGATGAGGAGGAGGATGAGGATGGATCATCCCAAGTCCTTGCCTTGAGAGCCTTAGCCTTTCCCTTCTCCTTTGTCTTCTTCTCCTCTTCCTTCTTTTTCTTGCTCCCCTTTTTCTTCTTCTTTTCTTCTTTCTTTTTCCTTTCTTCCTTGCTCTTGTTTAGGAGAGGACAATTGTCCCTTATGTGCCCTTCTCCTTGGCAATTGTAGCATATGACTTTCCCCCTTGGTCTTCTATTCCTATCATTAGATTTATCAAATCTAAAATTCTTAAATGCACGTCTTACCCTCCTTACCATATAGGCTTCTTCGGTGCTATCCATGGAGGAGGAGGAAGATGCTTCGTCATCGGAGGAGGAGGTGATTTCCATCTTCTTCTTCCCCTTATTTGCCAATAATGCTACTCCTCTTGAGGGTTGAATTTTAGGCTCCTCTTGTATTCCCTCAAGCCTAGTTTCGTGGAGTTCCATTGTTGAGAAGAACTCCTCCAAGGTGCTCACTTCTAAATTCTTTGAGATATAGAATGAGTCCACCATGGAGCTCCACTTTGAGGACCGGGGAAAGGCATCTATGGCCTTCATTACCATATCCCGGTTTGATAGCTTCTCACCTACACTTGTTAGTCCATTTAAAATTTCTTTGAATCTAGAATGCAAAGAAATTACCTTTTCTCCCTTTTCTAATTTGATGTTGGATAGTTGGGAGCGGAGGAGATCTCTCCTTGCTAGCTTTGCCTCGGATGTGCCTTCATGAAGCTCAATTAGCTTCTCCCACATCTCCTTGGCGCTTAGGCATTCTCCTATTCGGTTGATTTCTTGTTGGGGGAGCACATTGAAAAGATGATGTTTTGCCTTTGAGTTTGCAAGGTGCTCCTCTCTTTGCTTCTTAGTCCATCTTGATTTTTCGATTGGTTTCCCTTCTTCATCCCTAGGCAAAACGAAACCGGATTCCATTGTAATCATTATATCAAAATCCGTTTCGAAAAATACCTCCATTCGCTTCTTCCACCAAGCGAATTCTCCTTCAAACTTCGGAGGATGAATGTTGGAGCCGGCCATTTTGAAAATTGCTTGTTGTGGCGGTTAGTCCTCGACAAGCTTTCCTCGGCTCTGATACCACTTGTAGGAGATCGCTACGGCCGGCTAGAGGGGGGTGAATAGCCCTTTTCGTTTGGATGCCGGTATTTGCTCGTCTACAAAACTAATTAGCGCAAGCGGAAGACTAATAAAGACAAGCAAATAGAAATACGAGAAAAACAAACGCTAACAAAGAATGGTATAACGTGGTTCACGGCTACGCCGCTAATCCACGGTCCCCGATTCGTCCTCGGTGAATCACTCCGTTAAACCAATCCACTAAATGGTCTCTCCTTTGCACCAAGCTAGGTGGAGGTAACCTTTACAACCAAGATCACTCTTCTTACAATAGGATTGAAGTAAAGACAAGTAAGAAGAGTTTAGAGCTTGTGGGGCACTAGGAAGATCGTTTGGAGTATGAGCATTAGCCTCTCAAAGGCTTACACCCTCTCTTTTTATAGAGAGGGCTGTTTTCTTCCCGTTGGCCGCCATCAGTCGACTGCCGCCCTTGGCAGTCGACTGCCGTCACTACAACGGCCTCCGAACACGTCGGATCCCGACCGTTGTAGTCCAACGGAACTCTTGGCAGTCGACTGATGGACCTCATCACGGGCCGATCGCCGCCTAGTCGATCGGCCGCCGATTACGAACGGCCTCGTGGCGAACCCTATTGATCGGGCCGATACGCTTTGATCGGGTCGACATCGATGGCCAAATGGCCAAGTTTCACCTAAGAGCTACCCTTCCCCGGGTTACAATCGCTCACTCTCATTTCTCGGAGTCCCTCGCCTTCGAAGTTCTCTTCATTCTCGGCCACGTCCCTCGGCAGCATCAGGCGCACGGCTCTGCAATGCTCCTTCGCGTCTCTTGCCTCGAAGTCTACTTCCTCCGGCTTCACTCCAAGCTTCTCGTCCGGGTCTTACGTATTTGCTCAGCGCCACAATCGCCAGCGCCTTCCGCCGACTCCGAAGAGCTTGGCGACAAATCATGAGACCATAAACGCCACGGCTCCATGTGGTGCGAATCTCGACTTCTGCGCATATCTCAACATATCAAACTAGCAACCCTTTACCATCAAAACCATATTACGGACGAAGATTGCCTCCTTCACTCGCTGTTTGCCCATATCAAGCTCGTTTGAATGTGTTTAGACTCCGATGGTTACTTAAGGGGTTGATCTCGGTAATCCTCATAGGTGGAGGGCGAAGGATTAAAGCAGTTGTGAATACCTCTCCGGAGAAGCGAGTTTTGAGGACTCATTTGGAATCCGAATTTTGATTGGATTGTGATCTTCTCTCGATCACATCGTCTTGACACGAGGCTAGTAACTAATGCGAAGGCAGGCTCATGACTTTGTGAAGTCATCGATATCGGCGTGGATACGGATAGAGGCGATTCTAGCGAGGATCGTTCGGTTGATGCCTTTCGCTACGTGATCACTGAATCGTATATGTAGTATAAATTTCATTTTATTGCAAAATTTAAATTTATGGTTATGTCTACACATGTTGTACTATGCATGCGTGTGGTGCGTGTGTTGTAATAAATTAGATTTATTATTTTTTTTTTTATGTTTTAAACATGTTCGAACACTGCTTGATCGAAACCAAGCAGTATCAGAGCCCAGGTTGTGTTTCGACATAATCGTAAAATTGTTTTGAGATAGTCGTAATGATATTTATAAAAATTTTCTACTTTTGGAAAGTTAGAAGTATTTATAGAAATTTTTAATTTTGGAAAGTCTAGAAGTATTTATGGAAATCTTCTACTTTTGGAAAGTTAGAAGTATTTATGGGAATTGATATTTTCCATAAATAAAATATTTGATTAGATTTGGAAATTTGTTTCCTAAATTAATCATGATTTGATTTGGGAAATCAAATCTTAAAATATTTTATTTCCATAAGTAGTTTTGATTATTTATGAAATTTGTTTCCTAAATTGACTTTCCTTAATCAACACTTTCCACAAATAAAATATGTGATTAGATTTGGAAATTTGTTTCCTAATTTAATCATGATTTAATTTGGAGAATCAAATCTCAAACATATTTTATTTCCATAAATAGTTATGACATATAAGGAAATTTTGTACATGTCATAATTGTATGCCATGTAATTGCATTAGATGCATATCATTATGTCATGCATGTCGTGACATGTAGATGTATGCCATGTATGCCATGCCATGTAGATAATATGTCATTCCATGTATGCATATCATTATTTGCATGCAAAGAGGATGAGACATAAAAACCCTTACTCAATATTAAATCCTACACCTTCCATTAATATGGTTAGAACCGGAGTTCCGTTTCTTGTTTGGGTTGTTGGACTCTCTCCAAGCCCAGCTCGAACCCGAACATGTTTAAACCATGGAATAGTTTAATACTAATATGGTAAGAGTCAGAGGGCAATCGTTAGCTTTGGTTGTTGGACTCTCTCCAAGCTGGGCTAATTGGTTGAATGCGCTCTAACCATATTAAAACTATTTCTCGATTAATGGGTTGGCTTTAACCTGGAGCATCGGCTTGTTGGACTCTCTCCAAGGTCGATGTGAAGGGAGGTGAAGTTGGGTGCTATGCATATGATGTATACTTGTTAATGAGTTAACAACCCGATGTATGTGTGAACATTCAATTAGTTGATAGCACATTGTGATAGTTGCATATATGTGATATGCAATCGGTATACTTGATACCTACCATCGTAGCTATGAATGGCTTGTTGGACTCTCTCCAAGGTTGTTCATATCTATGTTGGATATCAGCCCATTCGGAGATGGACCTACGATCTCCCGAAGTGATTTTGGGGTTTTTGAAATTCGAAAAATGAATGAGATTTATGAATGTATATTGATGCATTTTAAATCATCTTTCTCATATATGCTCGATTTGTATTTCTAAGTTAATCAATTGATTGTGATGTCGTTGAATTTGTGCTCTATTTTGAATTCAAATAAATTGACTGGGCCGATCTTGTTGGACTGGCTTAGAAGCTTGAGAATTGTTCTCAAGGTGGAAAAGCTTACGAATGTCCTCGAAGCACCTCTTCCTGCCCATCCTAGTGACGATGCAACTCCGAACCAATTGTTGGCCTATTAGAAACATGTGATTGATTCTGAACTAGTGAGTTGTATCATGCTAGCCGCGATGGTACCCGAGCTGCGGAAGAAGCATGAGAATATGGATGCTCATACCATAGTCCTTCATCTTTATGAGTTGTTCGATGAGCAAGTGAGATTCGAAAGGTTCAAAGTCTCCAAGCTTCTCTTCACCTCTAAGATGCAAGAGGGTTCATCTGTGGTACTGCTCAACATGCTGAAGACTGTGGAGCCTTCTGAGAAGCATGAGCAGGGGACGATGCTTTTAGTTGATTCCTCGAAGAAAGGTTCTAAGAGGAAGTAAAAGGAATAGCAGAAGGGGAAGAAAAAGGCTAAAATGGCAGAACCAGCTCAAAAGGGCACTTGCCATCATTATGGCAAGGAGGGCCATTGGCGAAGAAATTGCAAGATTTATCTTGAGTCCGTGAAGAAGGATAAGGCATCGGATGCCCCATCTTCTTCAGATATCTTCGTTATTGATTGTCATTATATTTCCTCAAACACTTGGGTATTGGATACTGGGTGTAGCTCACATATATGTAATGACATACATGGGCTAAGGAATAGAAGAAGACTCGTCAAGGGAGAGTCAAATTTATATGTTGGGAATGGAGCAAAGGTTGCTGCACTCGCCATCGGAACATATTTGTTGAAACTCCCTACAGGACATGTCTTAGAACTGGACAATTGCTTTTATGTTCCTTCGTTGATAAAGAACATCATTTCTATTTCTTGTTTGAATAGAAATGGGTACCATTTAACTTTTAGTAACAATTGTTGTTACATAACTTTGAATGACGTTCTTTATAGGACTAAAACTTTAAGCAATGGTATTTATATGTTGGACATATCCAGTGACATTTTTAATATCGAAGCAAGTAACAAGTTTGCTCGAAAAAGATAATCAATTAGACTCCTACATGTGGCATTGTCATCTTGGTCATGCAAGCAAGAAACACATGTCTGAATTACACCGATGTGGAATTCTGGAATCGTTTGAATTGGATTCATACGGTACATGCGAATCATGCTTAAAAGGCAAGATGACTAAGTTACCTTTTACAGGAAAAGGTGAACGAGTGGGAGAGTTGCTAGGTCTAATACATACTGATGTATGTGGACCTATGTCAACTCAAGCTTTAAGAGGCTATAGCTACTTCATTACCTTCACCGATGATCACTCACGGTTTGGGTATGTGTTCTTGATGAAACACAAGTCTGAAGCCTTTGAAAGGTTCAAAGAATTCAGAAATGAAGTAGAGAAACAACATGACAAGAGTATTAAAATACTTCGATCGGATCGAGGTGGTGAATACTTAAGTCAAGAGTTTCTAGATTATCTAAGAGACAATGGTATATTGTCTCAATGGACTCCGCCATATACACCACAGCATAATGGTGTATCTGAAAGGCATAACTGAACCTTCTTGGACATGGTCAGGTCAATGATGAATCATGCGAATCTTCCCAAGTCCTTTTGGGGTTATGCGCTTCAGACAGTTGTTTACTTGTTAAACATAATGCTAACCAAGGTAGTCTCCACTACTCCATATGAGATATGGAATAGTAAGAAACCTCATGTATCTTACATGAAGATATGGGGTTGTCCTGCTTATGTGAAGCGAACTGTATTAGACAAATTGGATGCTAAGTATGATAAATGTCTATTTATTGGATACCCTAAGGAAACAAGGGGTTACCAATTCTATCATCCTGTGGAACAAAAGGTGTTTGTTTCAAGGCATGCTGTATTTCTAGAGAAAGAATTTCTCTTACAAGAAAACAGTGGGAGTGTCGTCGAGCTTGAGGAAGCTTGAGAGACTCAAATAGACATTGATGAGATACCTGGTGAAGAACAACAGCCGATAACTCATAGTGATAAGCAATCGGCTGGACCTATTGAAACACCACATCTTCGTAGATCTAGTAGAACACACAATATTCGTGAGAGATATGGATTTTTCGTAAGTGAATCGAACGACGTGTTACTCATTGATGATGAGGAGCCTACCAGTTATGAAGAAGTTCTGACAAGTTCAGAAAGGGATAAGTGGCTTGAAGCCATGAAGCCGGAAATGAATTCCATGTATGAAAACCAAGTTTGGAACTTGGTTGACCCACCTGAAGGCATAAAACCTATAGGGTGCAATTGGGTTTTCTAGAAGAAAACCGACATGGATGGTAATGTGATTACCTATAAGGCTAGATTGGTGGCGAAAGGATATCGTCTAAAGCTAGGTGTTGATTATGACAAAACCTATTCGCCTGTTGCTATGCTTAAATCCATTCGGATGCTCCTGGCCATAACAGCTCATTATGATTATGAGATATGACAGATGGATGTGAAAACAACTTTCCTTAATGGAAACCTGCTCGAGGACGTGTATATGATACAGCCTGAGGGTTTCACATCGGTTGATAAAACCAAGGTATGCAAATTGTGACGGTCCATATATGGATTGAAGCAAGCATCAAGGAGCTGGAATATCCATTTTGATGAGACAATCAAGAGGTTTGATTTCTCACAAAATCCAGACGAACCTTGTGTGTACAAGAGGGTTAGTGGGATTACAGTTGTGTTCCTAGTATTGTATGTCGATGACATATTACTCATAGGAAACGATATTTCAGTCTTACAGTCAGTTAAGATTTGGTTGTCTAAGATATTCTCCATGAAAGACCTGGGAGAAGCAACCTACATCCTCGGGATTAAGATTTATAGAGATAGATCGAAATGGTTGCTTGGTCTTTCGCAGTCTACATATATAGACCGATTGCTAAAGAGGTTTAGCATGTCGGAATCCAAGAATGGTTTCCTACCCATCAGGCATGGGATACACCTTTCGAAGTCTATGTGTCCGTGCATAGAAGACAAGAGGATTTGCATGAGTAAGATTCCCTATGCATCCGCAATATGATCTATCATGTATGCTATGTTATGTATGAGGCCCGATGTATTGTATGCTCTGAGTATCACGAGCAGATACCAGTCTGATCCAGGAATGGACATTGGGTGACTGTTAAGATGATCCTAAAGTACTTAAGAAGAACTAAGGATATGTTCCTAATATATGGAGAAGGGTACATGGTGATACGTGGGTATACGGATGCCAGCTCTAGACAGACAAGGATGATTCCATGTCTCAGTTTGGGTATGTATTCACCTGGAATGGAGGCGCAATAAGTTGGAAAGGTTCCAAGCTTGACACTATAGCAGATTCTGCCACTAAAGTAGAATACATTGCAGCTTTGGAAGTAGCAAAGGAAGCAGTTTAGATCAAGAAGTTCATCTTTGAACTTGATGTGGTCTCATCAATGATCCAAACATGTGCTTCACCGCTATCATCTGATCAAAGAGATCATTAGTAGGAAGGAAATATAAATCGAGAAAATCCCCACTAAAAGGAACTTAGCGGATCCTTTGACTAAGGCATTACCTCAAAGTAAGTTTGAGGGTCATGTTAGAGCCTATGGTATTGGATACCGTAGCGATTGGCATTAGGCCAAGTGGGAGTTTGTTAGTAATATATGAGAGATGTCCTAAGGCAATCGCCTTATGTTTGAACCATTTATATGAAAAATGAAGATTCACTATTTGAGTATACATGTTTTCATGTATTTGATTAGATCTTAAACTCATTTACTGAATGTCCACGATATGATTCACAGCATGAGAGAATTTGTGATTGGATCACAAATAGTGAGTATCTCTACATGTGTAATTGTGATGTATCGGAATTATCCCTAGTCGATGAATTGATGGATTTGGACACCAACAATTCTGTCGAGACTTGCACGAGGTATACTCCTTGGTGTATCCAAGCAGCTGATTCTCACTAGCTAGAGACATTATGATGTCCGGAGTTAATCGTGGATGCTAGTTATGGTAACTAGTTCATTGGAGTGACCAGCCGTAAGACTTCATATGGTTCTCTGCATATATATAGATATGTCAATGAAGTTCTTACTGCAGCTTAAGTGCGATGTTCCTTTGACTTGCGGTATTCAAGTCATCTTGATCATGAAGACTTATGCTTTGACATCGTAAGCAAGCATCTCTGAGGAGATGTGGACCCGGGATGATTGGGTATAAGTCAAAGTGATCGAAGGTGTTTGAATAGCCTATAAAGGATTCACCACTCCTTGCGAGGAGATGTATACCCATGGCCTCTCGTCGGATTGTTACTAAAGTCTTTGGCCAAAGCATTACATGTTTAGAGTAAGGTACTCTTCGATACATGTGCAGTAACTAGAATCCGTAGGATGAGGAAATGATACTTGAGCTAGGTGTGACATAGTCAACCTAGTGGGGACTGACACTATAGACCATGTCCTGAACCAAGTGGGTATAAGATGAGTGAAAGGAATGGGGCACGAATCATTCTAGCTGCTGAAGGGTTTCAGAAATAGTTCTGGATCAACCATTGATCTTTTCGGTTAATTGGGGATCATGATGTACTACTAGGTGCCACTCATGGTCGTTCTATAATTAATGGTTAATTATAGAAGGTCAACATAAATCGAGAACCTATTTGGTTACATGCACAATGAGCATAATCCGAAGGATTTAAAACGAGCTTGAGAATGAGATTCTCAGACCGAGAGAAACTAGATTTGGTTTGACCAAACAAAGAGCGAGCATGAAATCGTTTCAGTCGAAATGGAAGCGTGGATGGGCCATGTCTTATGAAGACATAATGGATGAACCAAATTGGTTTGGTTCTAATCCAATGGTGGAGAATAAACCAAAGGGGTTTGATTTGTTTTAAACGAATGAACCAAAGTTAGTTCGGTTCATTTTAACTTAAAATAGACCAAATCGGTTTGGTTTATTTTAACTTAAATTAATGGAGCGGGTTAACGGGCTTTTGGTTATGATCCGATAATCATTAGGAGAATTTGTTCTCTATAAAATAGGGCTTAAGGATTTTGTGAAAACCTAATCCAAGCAATCCATATTTGCTGCCCACCCCTTTTCTTCTCTTGTGGTCGGCGCCCAATCCTAGCCGCTGCCCACCTTTGTGCCACCGTCAAAACTTGTTGCCGGCGTCCAAGCTTCAGCCAGAGATCCTCCGGCGACCCTCCGGTAATCCTCTTTGGCTCCGGTGACCAAGGAATAGCTGGACCTCTTCTCTTTGGTCGGCGCAAACTCCTCCACCAAGCTGTCCAGTTTTCTGGACAGCTTGTCTTCTTCGTGTCGGAGCATTGTTTGGACGATGTTTGGAGCTCTGACAGCGGCTTACTTGCCGGGGATTTGATCTCCGGTAATCCTCATAGGTGGAGGACGAAGGATTCGTCAAACGGTTGACGAATACCTCTCCGGAGAAGCGAGTTTTTGAGGACTCGTTTTGAATCCGAATTTTGATTCGGATTGTGATCTTCTCTCGATCACATCGTCTTCAACACAAGACTAGTAACTCGTACGAAGATGAGGCTCATGACTTTGTGAAGTCAACCCGAAGATACTCGGCGTGGATACGGATAGAGGCGATTCTAGCCAGGATCGTTTCGGTTGATGCCTTTCCCGCTACACGTAATACGTCAGGTATACGTAGTATAAATTTCCTTTTATTGCAAAAATTAAATTTACGGTTATGTCTACACATTTTGTACTATGCATGTGTGTGGTTCGTGTATTGTAATAAATTAGATTTATTATTTTTTTTCTTCCATTGTGCACATGTTTACAAAACATGTTCGAACACACACTCGCCGCAGTGTCAGAAACTCAACAAAACTGTAGTGGTGGGGTGACACCAAGAGAACCTCGTTGGAGTCGAGAAACCTCGGTGGTGACTGGAAGCTAAGCGATAGGTCAGGAGGACTAGAGGTAAGAACCAAGTGCGGAGTGATCGTAAGGCCATGTCCTCTATACGGGGATGACCATAGGTGGCAATCTGACTAAGAGTTCCGGAGCATGGTCTAGGTCGAGGTCGGACGATAAGGAACAGTCATAATTACCATTACTCAACATTTCTATACTAACTCTATGTAGCAAGTGAGTGATCAAGCTAACAGTCGACTAAAAATTATTGGTTGTCGACTGATCCTACCATCAGTCGACTGCTGGTCAAGAAGATCACTTCGAAGATAGTCAAGATAAGCTCCACCAAAAGTGGGGGGATGAGTAGCTTTAACCCAGATTTGGATCCTAATGAACCAGGGCCCAAAGGGCTATAAAAGAAGAGGTTTTTCACCTCTTTGGAAAATCCAATTGTGCTCCCAAAGTGTTCCAACAATGCCAAGACATGTTCGACATCATTACGTAGTCAAGCATGAGGCAACCCTAACCTCTTCAATGAGTCAAGTTCAAGAGGGAAACTCAACTCAATTTGAAAAACTTGAGGAGGAGAATTCTTTCTTGAAAGGACAAGCATGAGGCTACCCAAGGTGCTCCTCATGCATGAGGCTACCAAAGTGATTTTCAAGCATTAGGCTACCCTAACCTCTTCAACGAGCCATGTTCAAGAGGAAAACTCAACTCAAGTTGAAAAACTTGAGGAGGAGAATTCTCTCTTAAAAGGACAAGTTCAAGAGCTTATGGTTGAGTTGGAAAGGTTCACATTGGGATCCAAGGATCTTGACCTACTTTTTGGATCGCAAAGAGCCGTGTACAACAAGGTCGAACTCGGGTTTAAAATTACAACTATGAATAAATCATACATTTAAATTGTCAATCATAGTAATCAAAGAGTCCAATCATAGGTCCCTAAGATCTTGTTAAATTCATATTTAGGTTCAACCAAGTTTTGGATTCCCAAGGATCAAATCCACTACATGGATAGACCGTAACGATTCAATGATCTAGGGGGAGATAATACTAAAATTGTGTACTCAATTTCTTAATCTAACTTTACATGCTTAGTTTTGTTTTGTTTTAACTTTTAGAACGACTGGATAGGACCAATAGTTAGTCAACCTTGACAATATAGTATCAGGACACAGTGAGATGATAGTACGTTAGGTAAATTAGTTCTTGTGTGTCTGAGCTAGATAAGAACTATCTAGCTTGGTGTAATTTGCTAAGTGGAACTAGCTGAAGCTACCTCACCACATCCTAAACTAGTTAGACCAGGGTGTAACCCTATGTGAATTAAGTGAGCATTTTCTTGAAATTGGCTTTGTCTAAGGAAGTGGGCATTGTTCCGATCAAAGAAGGCCTCTGTGCCTCACCACGACCTGAAAGACATTTTTTTTTGAAAGGTTCGCTTAACGATCTAAAGGTTAAATCCGAATCTAACCCAAGATCGATTAATCTTCAAATCACTAAAATTTAACTAAGTAAAAATTGAAGTCATCTGACAAAAACATATAAGGTGAACATGCTTTGAGACATATAAAATGGGTGAGATGTAAAGGATAATTAAAATAAACATAATACTCGAAATGTTTTCAAAACTCATAAGAATATTTACCTTCGTGATTGTTGCATTTAATATATATAGCTACTTGATTAAGTTAACCAGAACTAGACTCTTGAACCCTCCAAACTTAGGCAAATTCCTTTATAATATCCTAAAAAGTATGGAGAGTTGACCACTTATTTTAAAAGGTTAAATTTGTATATTAGTCTTACAACTTTTTTAAATTTAATAAGTCTTCAAAAGTATTTTGAAATCATACCTATGTTTATAACCTTTAATTATTTTGAAATCATAGATTATGTTTATGGTATTTTCAAAAACTTACTATACCAAAGCTAGTCATCATACACACTCTCACAAAAAGTAAAACTAGGTTAACATTGTTGGTGCAGAGGGGACGAAAAAACTTAAATTGATCCTACACCTTTAGTTACATCTAGGGTTCTATATGATCCTTAGGACTCATATGAAAAGAAATATTTTACGTATGCTATTCACCCCCCTTTAGTGTGTCTCTTCGATCCAACAGGTTGGCTATGACATAAAAGACTTGGACATATCAACATGAAGAACATTACCAAGATAGCCAAGTTGGACCTAGTTAAAGGAATACCAAAAGTGAAGTGCATCAAAGACAAAATGTGTGATGCATGCCAAGATGGAAAGCAATCCAAATCATCACAAGGGTAAAACTCTATCTAGTACTTCATTACCCTTAGAGCTATTGCATTTAGATTTATTTGATTGTCATAGTATCCCTTCATTAAATGACAATAAATATTGTTTAGTGATAGTTGATGATTTTTCTAGGTATACATGGGTTTATTTTATGAAACATAAGAATGATACCTTAGAAAAAATCATAGGATTTAGCAAAAGGGTTGAAAATGAAAAAATATCAAAATCAACCAGATCCGTAGTGATCATGGTGAAGAATTTGAGAATTCTAACTTTTTAAAATTTTATTTAGAACAAGGGTAGAAGCATGAGTTCTCTTGTTCAAGAACACCCCAACAAAATGGGGTAGTGGAAAGGAGAAATCGTGCCCTACAATTAGCAGCTAGGACAATGCTTAATGCATATTCCTTACTTAGCTACTTGTGGGCGGAAGCGATTAACACCGCTTGCTATATCCAAAACCATGTATTAATCCATAGGTTTTAGGTAAAACACCTTTTGAATTATGGAATGGCACAATTCCTACAATTCATTATTTTAAGATATTTGGATAAGTCTACATTTTAAATATCAAAGACAACTTAGGAAAATTTGAGTCTAAGGGGGATGAGGGAATCCTAGTTGGATACTCATCCACTAGTAGAGGATATATAATATACAACAAGAGGACTCAAAAGATTAAGGGATCCTCAAATGTTCAATTTGATGAAACTACTAGTACTTACCCTAGGAAATCCTCAATTGATAAAGATAGCAATAATAAAAATCAAGACATTACCCAAAAACTTTAAAATATAACTTTAGGGGGTAATGATCAAGGTGGAGGATTAGGAAGTAATGATCAAGGGGGAGGAAGAGAAGATTCCGATGATGAAAGGAGAAAGGATAACCATGATCTAAATCAATTTGAATCACCTCCTAGGACCCTAAGGATTCATCAAAATCATCCCCTAGACCAAGTTGTAGGAGAACTATCCTAAGGAGTAAGGACTAGATCCTTCTATAGGGCTCCTACTAGTCCAGTAGCTCTCATCTCACAAATTGAGCCTAAATCAATCAATGATGCATTACTTGATCCGTATTGGATTTTGGAAATGCAAGAAGAGTTAGCTAAATTTGAGAGAATTCAAGTATGGGAGCTACTCCCTAGATCCAATGATAGCACTATTGTTACCACAAGATGAGTCTTTAGGAATAAGTTGGATGATCAAGGGAACATAACTAGAAACAAGGCTAGATTAGTGGAGAGAGGATTCAATCAAGTTGAAGGACATGACTAAGATGAGACCTATGCACCGGTTGCTAGGTTAGAGTCAATTAAAATCCTATTAGGTTATGCCGCTCACATGGGATTTAAGCTTTATCAACTGGATGTGAAATCAACATTCCTAGACGGATTTATTAAGAAGAGGTATATGTAGAACAAGATCCTGGGTTTGAGAGTGTAGATTACCCAAACCACGTATATAAGCTTAGAAAAGCTTTATATGGGTTAAAACAAGCTCCCAGGGCTTGGTATAAAAGATTATCATCTTTCTTAATTTTAAGGACTTTAGAAGAGGCCAAGTTGATCAAACTCTCTTCATTAATTCAAAGTCAAAGGATATTTTTGTTGCCCAAGGATATGTTGATGATATCATTTTTGGGTCAACAAATGATGATCTCCTCCAAGACTTTATTAAAAATATGGAAAATGAGTTTGAAATGAGTCTAGTTGAGGAATTAAATTTCTTCTTAGGTCTACAAGTTAAACAAACTAATGAAAGAATCCATATATACTAAACCAAATATGCCAAAGAAATGATCAAGAAATTGGTATGGAAAATGCTAAGGTAGTAACCACTGTTGGTGCAGGGGCACCAGATAATCGAACCTGGATTTTGATTATGACAAAGGTTCAAAGTTAAGTTATTATTGTTATCTAATGAGCTGAACTAAGTGTGCAGGAAGTGTTTAAGCTGTGTTGAAAGTCAGCGATACATAGAGAATCTCGAGTCGAGAAACCGTGGTGGTCGGGCGACACCGAGAAAACTTCGTGGGAGTCGAAGAACCCAGGTGAAGATCGGAAGCTAAGTGACTTGTCAGAAAAAATGGAAGGTAAGCATGAGTGCGAAGAGAGATGGTAAGGTCGTGTCCTCTGTACGGAGAAGAACATAGGCGGCGATCCGACTAAGACTTTCAGTGGAAGGTCTAGGTCAAGATAGGACGGTAAGGAACCATCATATTTACTATCTTTCATTTGTCTTGTGCTAACTCTTTGTTGCAGTTGAATAACCAAGCTGGTAGTCGACTGTTTCTGGCATTAGTCGACTGATGAAGGCCATCAGTTGACTGCTATTCAAACTTTCCAGCTCGAAGAAAGTCAAGATAAGAACCCCTTATCTTGGGGTGAGGTGTCCATTTGGATTAGATCTTGGACTCAATGTTCAGAGGGTTGGAGGACTATAAAAGGAGGGTTTCACCCCTTTAGGTCATCTCAATTGCTCCCAAGTTCTCTTACTATGTGCTGTCACCAAAGACAACTCCATGCCGTCGAAACGCCGACAACACACTGCGACTACATCTTCATTTCTGTCGGTAGCTTTTCATAGTTGTCTTTACTTAGAGCTTTCTACTTTTGTGTAATCAAGCTTTATATTTGAGTTTTTTCATTGTAAAGAGGAGAGGTGGGATTGTCCCTCTTCCTCAAAGTTAGTGGATTGCCCCATCGTACGCAGTCTAGGATCGCGTGGCCTTGGAGTAGCAACCATTAGGTTGTGAACCAAGTAAAAACAAAATTATGTCATTTACTTTTTCCACTACATTGCTTTAGTTTTATCGAATGAAAAGAAGATTTTATTCTCTCTATTCACCCCCCTCTAGCATGCTTTCGATCCAACAATTGGTATTAGAGTGGGGGCGCTAAGATTTAGTGCAACCACCAATCTAGCAATTGTTTCTTTTCGTATTGGTTTCGTGTAAATTTCTTTACTATTTCCCACACTACTAATCCAAGACGAAAGTCTTGGCAATATGTTTTTTGTCGTTTGTTTTTTTTTGCAAGGTTTTTTAAATGGCCCACATTGAGGGGTATAACACCACCCGACCTCCATTCTTTAATGGAGATGATTTTCGTTTTTGGAAAGGTCAAATGGAGTGTTTCTTGAAAACATAAGTCGATACTTGGATAGTAATCCAAAGCGTCTTTGCTCTACCCACCAATCATTAAGGGAAGCCTTTGGATTTCGACAAATGGACTAATGCAACCAAGAGGCAAGTCGAAGTCGATGCAAAGGCTACACAAATCTTGCAATGTGATTTGTCCAAGGAGGAGCTCAACCATGTCGGTCCGTTTATAAGAGCGAAAGACCTTTGGAAAAATCTCATCGAGCTTCACGAAGGAACAACTGACACGAAGGTATGTAAAAGAGACCTTCTTTTAAATAAGTTATTTAATTTGAAAATGCAGGAACATGAGACCGCCACTCAATTACACGCAAGGATCCAGGAGATCATGAATGGACTCCACTCGATCGGACAATAGGTGGAGAATCGGGACATAATAAGGTACATGTTAAATGCTTTTCCTAGGACCACCTTGTGGGCATCCATGGTTGATGCCTACAAGGTATCTAGAGATCTATCTAAGATAAGGTTAGATAACTTTTTTTTCAGAATTTGAATTACATGAACAATCTAACACGGTCTCGGCCGAGAAAGGTATTGCATTGTATGTAGGACAAAGAAGAAAAGGAAAGAGCAAGCCACCTCTAGAAGAAGAAGAATCTGAATTCGAAGATGAATACGAATCAGAATCTGAAGAAGAAATGAAGGTCGAACTAGTCAATTTAGTTCAGAGAATGATCAAAAAGGAAAGGGAGCAATTGAAGAACAAGAATCCCCCACGAAACTACACATGATACGAGTGCAACAAGAAGGGGCATTACAAGTCAGACTGCCCAAAAATGAAGCCAAGGCATAAGCAACCAAAGCAAGCATTTCAAGAAACATGGGAGGAAGAAGAAGACCAAAGCGATGACTTAGCCTTCATGGCGAAACCAGTAGAATCTGAGTCCAAGTCTAAAGCCAATTGCGAATCCAACTCCGACTCCGACTCTGAGGACGATTTTGAATTGAGACTCAAAGCCGGATCAAAAGAAAATGTCAAGGTAATTTGCTCATTAATTGCTAATATATATCATGCAATTAAATTGTCAATAAGAAATTAACTAAGTTCGAGTCTAGGGTCGAGTCCTTGCTTGAGGAGGTTAAAATCCTTAAGCATGAGACCACTCTAACCTCTTCGACGAGTCAAGTTCAAGAGGGGAACTCAAATCAAGTCGAACAACTTGAGGAGGACAATTCTCTCTTGAAAGAACAAGTCCAAAAGCTCGAGGCTAGTTTGGAAAAGTTCACTTTGGGATCAAAGAGTCTTAACCGACTCCTTGGAACTCAAAGAGTTGTGTACAATAGAGCCGGACTCGGATTTAGGACAAATACTACGAACCGGTCTTATATGTCAATTGTTAATTATAGTAATCAAAGAGTCCAGGCATGGGTACCAAAGATTTTGTTAAATTCACACATAAGGACTAATAAGTATTGGATTCCCCAGGATCAAGTCCACTGTGTGGATAGACCGTATCGGTTCAATGATCTAGGGGGAGCTAATACTAAAATTGTCTATCCAATTTCTTAACTTTATATGCTCAGCTCTTCGTTTAAATTTCTAGAATGGTTAGATAGGATAAATGGTTAATAAAACTTGATAACATAGTATCAGGACGTGGCGAGATGTTAGTATGTTAGGGAAACGAGGTCTTGTGCGTCTGAGCTAGATAAGGCGTATCTAGCTTGGTGCACTCGACTATGTTGAACTAGTTGAAGCTACCTCGCCGTATCATAAACTAGTTATACCAGAAAGTAACCTTGAGTAACTTAAGTGAACATTTTCTTGAATTTGACTTTGTCTAAGGAAGTGGTCATTGTTCCGATCAAAGAAGGCCCCTGTGCCTCGCCACGACCTGGAAGTCATTTTCTCGAAAAGTTTACTTAACGATCTAAGGGTTAAATCTGAATCTAACCCAAGGTCGATTAATCTTCAAAACACTAAACTTTAACTATGTAAAAATTGAAATCATCTCACAAGAACACATAAGGTCAACATGTTTTTGAGACACATAGAATGTGTGAGATGCTAAGGACAATTTAAAATAAGAACAACATACATTCCAAATTGCTTCTAAAAAAATATACTTACTTTCTTAGTTGTTATTGGTGTTGGATTGATATGAATGCTAGAGGGGCGAGGGTGAATAACGCAAACTAATTTTCTTCATTCGTTGATTCGATAAGTGATAAGAGTAAAGTGAAATGGAAAGTAAAGTAAGACAAATGCAATTTTTACTTGGTTCACAGTCTTCCGGCTGCTAATCCAAGGCCCTAATGGTCCTAGACTGTGTACGGAGGGCAAATCACTAAAATGCTCCTCCTCGTTGGAGGTAGGAGTGAACGGTTACAATAAAACAATAAAACTCGAGGTAGAGGGACACTCCCCCTCTCCTCGTTACGATTAAAGCTCTGATAAAAAGAAAGAATACAATGTTTGAAATATACTTAAAGAAAAACCTTTATCTACAACTTAAGGGATGGTAGTTTGAGCTCGGGTTGTCGTCGTTTTGGCAGCACTTTGTCGTCGTAGGATCGTCGGAGTGTCACAACATTTTAGAAGCACTTGGAGCTTGAGAAACCCTAATCGTTGAACTCAAGCCTTATCTTCAAAAGCCACCTCACCCTAAGATAAGGGGATGAGGTTTTGACTCTCATCGAGTCTAGAATTTGAACATCAGTCGACTGATCAACCATAGCAGTCGATTGATGGAGGCAACAGTTGACTGTCAACAGTTGATAGTCGACTGTTGCTAGGGTTTCCAGCTGTAATGAAGAGTTAGCTCGAAAATGTAGTTAATATAAGTAAATTTGATGGTCATTTACCATCCGATCTCGACTTAGACCTTGTACGGGAAGTCTTGGTCAGATCGTCGCCAAAGGATGTCCCCGTACGGAGGACACGACCTTACTTACACTCACTCACACAAGCTTACCTCAACCTTTTACCTTTGAAGCTTTGCTTCCGGTCTCCACTTGATTTCTTCGGATCCCTCCGAAGTCCTCCCGGTGTCGCCCGACCACAACGGTTCCCTCCGGGTGTCGTCGACCTTCAGCTTAGCTTAGCATTCCTATACACTTGATTCAGCTTGTGAGATAATAATATGGGCTTAATTTTGTGTCTTTTGCTATAATCAAAACTTAGGTTTGACTTAGGTGCCTACTGTACCAACAATCTTCCCCTTTTTGATCTATCGTAAATCCACACAAAGTTAAGGAAATAAATTGAATGTATTAAGTGAAATGACTATTATGAAGTATGAATATTAAATCTTAAAGAGTATACTTGACTTCATAAGTTGGGTATGAGAAAAACTCTTTTTCAAGCACTCCCCCTTAAGGAATCCTCCCCCTTGACCGAGGGTGAGTACTTGAAAAAGATGTCTTAACCCTCCCCCTTGATGTTTGATACTTTAAGAAGAGTTTAAGTAATCGAAACTACTTAACAATGGCCTTAGAGTTTAAATAAGTTCAAGTTAAGTAACTAAAAACTAATTTTTGATTTTTTAACCTTGGCCTTTCTCCACTTTTTAAATTTAAAGGTTAAGTTTAAAAAAAAAAATTGATCCCTTAACTTTGGACTTTTCTCCCCCTTTTTCCATAAATCGAAAAGAGTGGGGAGTTTTGAAAAACATAGTTTTTGAATTTAGTTTTAAGTCCAAGCATGTTCCAAATAAATTTTGAAAATAGTAGTTTAAACATAAGCTCATCTATTTGTATGTTCAACTCTATTTGACTTGATTGATATGGAGTAATCAACAAGTCCTGATTAGAGTTGATTAATTTATGTAATTATACTCCATGGTTCATGTCGATGCACTAGATATACATTTGGAACCAGGAGTGAGGTCCTAACATCTCACGCCCATCTACGTGGCTAAGTACACAAACACATTAGTCCTATGTGTTGTGAGATGTGTTGGCTCCTTAAATCGATAGGTACATGATATCTAGGGTAAACCCTAAGCTAGTTCCATTAACATGAAAAGTAAATAATAGAGTATATAAAAATATAAGTTGTAAATACTACTCTATTACGCACATGCCTAGTTTACATCTTAGTAGACTAAACTCGGCTTCGGGTAGAGGCTTGGTCAAAAGGTCAGCTAGGTTTGACTTGGATTCCACGTATTCGAGTTGTATGGTTCCGTTAGCTACATGTTCTCGAATAAAGTGATGTTTGACCTCTATATGTTTGGTCCTAGAGTTGCATATGAGATTCTTGGTTAAGTTGATTGAGCTAATATTATCTATGTGAGTTTTAATATTGTTGAAGTTTAAGTTAAAGTCTTGGATAGTGTGCTTCATTCAAAGAAGCTGAGCCACACACTCGCCCATTGCGACGTATTCGACTTCGGTGGTAGATAAGGCAACACCGTATTGCTTCCTACTGCACCAACTCACTAGACTCGAGCCGAGAAGTTGACAGCAACCACTCATGCTCTTTCTATCGAGTTTACTACCGGCATAGTCCGAGTCGGAGTATCCAATTAGTTCGAACTCGATAGATCTAGGGTACCAAATACCTACGCTTAGCGTGCCCTTTAGATATCTAAGGATACACTTAACTAATGTTAGGTGAGACTCCTTAGCACAGGTTTGGAACCTTGTGCACATACTTATTGTGAATAGTATGTCGGGTCGACTCGCAGTTAAGCAAAGGAGACGTCCTATTGCGCTCCTATAGTATTTTAGGTCAATAGGTTTTCCGTCTACATCATCTCCTATATTAACATTTGTTGCCATGGGTGTATTAATGATTTTAGCATTTTGCATTCCGAATTGGTTAATTAATTCCTTAACATATTTTTGTTGATATAAATAGATTCCTTCCTTAGTTTGTTTAATTTGTAATCCTAGAAAGAAATTTAATTCTCCTACTAAGTTCATTTCAAATTCACTTTCTATGAGTGAAATGAACTCGTTTAGTAGGATTGAATTAGTGGTTCCAAATATTATGTCATCTACATAGATTTGAGCTATAAAAATTTCTTTGTCTACGGATTTTACAAAAAGGGTTGGGTAGACTAAGCCTTGACTAAACCCTTTAGACTTAAGGTATACGGAAAGCCTTTCATACCAGGCTCTAGGAGCTTGTTTTAGTCCATATAAGGCCTTCTTGAGTTTAAACACATGGTTGAGTTTATCTAGGCTTTTGAATCTTGGGGGTTGGCTAACATAGACCTCTTCCTTAATGTAACCATTTAAGAACGCCAACTTCACATCCATTTGAAATAATTTGAATCCTCGATGTGCAGTGTAGGCCAACAACATTCTAATCGATTCTAGTCTAGCTATGGGGGCATAGGTTTCATCATAATTTAACCCCTCTACTTGACTAAAACCTTTTGCGACCAATCTCGCTTTATTTCTAACTACTTCACCTTTGTCATCGAGTTTGTTTCGGAATACCCACCTTGTTCCAATAATTGATTTATCTTTAGGTGGTGGTTCTAATTCCCAAACTTCGTTCATAGTAAATTGAGCTAGCTCTTCTTGCATTGCAATAATCCAATTGGGATCAAGAAGAGCTTGTTCAATTATCTTGGGTTCGATTTTCGAAATCAAGAAAATTTGAATAAGGTTTCAATATTATGCTCTAGTTCGAACCCCTAGGTTAGGATCACCTATCACTTGGTCGATAGGATGGCTTGATTGAATTCTAAACTAACTTGGGTTAGGATTGTTGGTGCAATCAGCCCAGGTTGACTCGAGTTTAACTCGAGCAGTACCTTGATGATATTTTGATGATAGACAAAACTCATAACATGGGATTGTCATGGGAAAGTCCAACATGGGGTTGGCATGGAAAATCCAAGCATGGAGCTTGGTGTGGAAGTCCAAGGGGGAAGCCTTGGCATGGGAAATTCCAAAGCATTGCGAAGCCGTGCGCTTGGTGCTTGGCATGGGAAATCCAAAGCATTGCGAAGCCGTGCGCTTGGTGCTTGGTGAGAAATGAATTGCGAAGCCGTGCGCTTGGTGCATTTGGGAAGTCTTGAGAACTTGGCAAGTTCACTAGGCTCGGGTCCTTGAGTCGGTGAAGGATGGCATTGCGAAGCCGTGCGCTTGGTGCATCCGAGGGACCGCCGAACGGGGAGCGAATGGAGTGAGCCCAAAGGGAAGCATACTTCTAGGGCATGAGACGCGAAGGATGCATTGCGGCCGCGGCGCTTGGCGATCCGAGGGACGAGGCCGAGGGAAGAGAGCTTGGTGGGGAACTCCATGAGGGATAAGGTGGACTTGGCCAAGTGGCTAAGATCGAAAGGTCGGAGGCTCAAACTTGATGTTTGAGGGTTTACCCGACGGCGGATGCTCAAACAACTTGGTGTTTGAGGTTTTGTCGACATCGCCGACCGCATAGGTGCCGGTTCGATCGATCCAAGTCGACTAGAGTTCGACCGTAAGGCTAGGGTTTTGTTACGATCGCCATGGATCGGCAATGATCGAGTCGATCAGCCGATCGCCGAGGGATGGCAATGATCGATGGGAGTGTCGCGAGCATTGGACGCTCAGAGCCGATCAAGTCGATATTGCATCACGATCGATGGGCATCCCGATCTGGTAGGTGATCCGCTGGAACTTGTCCGACGTGGATCCGCCGCTGTGGAGACAACGATTACGGGGCAATGACCGGGCCTTTTGGCAATGCATCGCTAGGCGCAAAAATAGCTCGATGCAGGTTATAAAAGGAGCTCGAGATGGAGGTTTTTGCCATGGTTTTTGTGGAGCTATTGGAGGGGAATTGCTGCTGCATTCTAGTCCTTCAAGAGCCAATCAAAGCAACCAACAAGCAAAGCAATCAAAGCAATCGGTGAAAGTTTTCTTGTGTATTGTATTTGTGTATTTGCTTGTATTTCTATATTACATTGTAATTGCTTGTGAGAGGTTTCTCCACCTCCGACGTGTTGTCGAGAAGGAGTGTTATAGTTAGTGTCGTGCGCATAACTAGAGCTCGGTGAGCTCGCCCGTGGAGTAGGAACCATTCGGTTCTGAACCACGTATATCTTGTGTTGTGTGATTGTGTATTGTTAGCTTCATTATTATTGTTATTCCGCTGCGCTAACGACAATCGTAGACAAGCAACGCAAGAAGAACGAATGAATTACGACATCCAACGAACGAGGGCTATTCACCCCCCTCTAGCCGGCCAACCGATCCCCCAACAAGTGGTATCAGAGCGAGGTCGCTCTTCAAGGACTAACCGCCGCGAGAGCACTACAAGATGGCCGGCTACAACCTCCAACCACCAAAATTCGAAGGAGATTTTGCTTGGTGGAGAAAACGGATGGAGGTATATCTCGAAACCGATTTTGATTATATGATTATTGTAGAAAATGGTTTTGAGATGCCTAGGGACAAACACAACAAGCCCATTGAAAAATCAAAATGGACCCAAGACCAAATCAAAGACTTCAAGACAAATCTCAAGGTAATCAAGTTGATTAGTGATTTGTTACCTAACACTATTTGGTCTAGATTGGGTGATTATAGGGATGCAAGGGAATTATGGAATAAGGTAATGAAATTCCAAGAAAATTCCCAATCGGCACAAGTAGAGGAGAATGCCGAAGAAGAATCACCATCCACTTTTGAAGATGTGGATGACTTGGTGGAGACCTCCACCTCTAGCGTTGAGGGGGAGGAAAGGATTTCAACTCCGGAGCCAAGCCAAAATGAAGCATCTATCTCCGGAAGAAATGACCAAGAGGCTTCCACCAACTCCCTAGGTGACTCATGTATTATAATTAATCGTAAAGATTATATTATTTGTTTTGAGTGTAGGGAGAAAGGGCATTACAAGAGCAAATGCCCTAATTTGGCTAAGAAGAAGGCATCGACACCAAAAGTCAACCCAAAGTCAAACGATGCCGGTATTCCCAAAATCAAGAGCAAAGAGCACATTGTGTGCTTCAAATGCAATCAAAAGGGACACTACCGAAGCCAATGCCCTAGGGGGAGGAAGAAAGGGCAAGAAGGTGCAATTCATGTAGGGGGAGCTCCTAAAGCAAACCCTAAGGTACATTTAGTTAATGCACCTTTAATTCCTAAAGTCAAAAAACATGCTAAAAATTATTTTAGTTCTCTTGATATTATCAATGAAAAGCATGCTAAGAGAAATAATAAGGTTTATTGCTTAGGTGCCAAGAATGTTAGTTTCTCTAAGGACAAACCTAGGACTCAAAACACTAGATCTATTTTACCTAGGGAGTCAATTAGGAGAATTGAAGAAAACTTGGGTGTTAATCCCAAGAAATCTAGGCATATGCCTAAGAAGAAGAACATTTCCCCTAAACCTAATGAAAATTCAAAATTGAGGAAATTAGAGGTGGAGAACCAAGCCTTGAGGTCAAGGCTAGAAAAATTGGAGAAGACCCTAACAATAATATCAAATTCGGTTAAGGGGTCTAATGCACAAAAGTCAAGACCTAGGAAACAAGAAACATCTAAGGGCAAGAAGGGTTTGGGTCACAAACCTATGTCCTACCATAATGTTCCATTTAATTATGGAACCACATCTAGGTCTAGGAAAACCAAGGCTAATAGGGAAGTCATCCCTAAGTCTAGCCATGGTATGTGTTTAGTGGCTAACACCTCAAAGAAATCAAATGTAGCCACTAAGAAGGTCAATGGAGGAGTCATCTCTAGAGTTGACCTAGGAAAGACCCAAAAGACTATGGCTTCAAAGCCTAAAAGGGTCATTAGGAAGATATCTAGGGAAGTTATCCCTAGGGAATACCTTGTTAACCCAAGGAGCTCCAATAGATATTGGGTTCCTAAGAGCGTGATTGATTCATGCTAAATGGGTTAGGGTGTGTCAACCCTAAGTGGATGGGTGGTTAACCTAGCCATTGTGAGTTGACACATTAGGGTGTGCCAATATGGTTTGAGAAGTTAAAAATGATTTAAATTGGCACAATTAGGTCTTAGAGGTCATGGTGTGCCATTTTGGGTTTTTGGCACACTTGGGAGCATGAATGGTTTAAGGCAAAGTGAATTTAATCCCTAAAAATGGCAAATTAATTTGCACACTTAGGTATTCTATACCTTAGTATATTTTACTTGCCATAATTGGTTTGCCTTACCATGTCATGACATCATTTTCATTTTTATCTATAAAATGTCATGATCATGTTTAGAATTATGTTTAGATGTCATGAATGCCTAGATCTCATTTACATGCCATGACATCATGATATTGGCATATGCTTTTACTTATATCATATCTATGCCATAATCATATCATGCATATAAATAAAATGAAATTATGGACTATGGCATGATTTGATGGGAATCAAAGAATATTGCCTTAGAAATATGCATGAGAACATAAACAAAACAAAACCCACATCTCACAAAAATTTGACTTGTATGTGTTTTACACATCTAGATATTGGTGAGATGTTTAGGAAAAAGAAAATAAAGGTTTGAAAAACATTTTGAAAAACCTTGGTGAAGCCTATCTTTTGATAGCTATCACCATTGAATGGGATGATACAAAGAGGGCTCTTTATTGAAGCTTTTCTAAACTTTTGAACTTTGTATCAATCTCCTAATTTAGTGGGTATAATAAATTTTCAATATTTTTCACCCATAGTGTTTAGGATAAGTATTGTACGTATGCATTTTCAAGATTTTTAAAATTACGTATATTTACTTATGGATTGAAAACTTCGATCAGAATAATGGCGAATGATGTAAGTCCAATGATCGATCTGACGGAGTCGACTGGCACAGGCTGATTTTGGGTAAACTTGATAGTTAGGCCCATGTTTAGCCATGTTTTGGTCCCCTAACCACTCCTAACCCTAGGATATGCTTGGGAGAGCATTAGAGAGGGTGGAAATCCATTGGATATGGATTAGGAGTTGGGTTGAGGGTGAGTATCAATTTTAAGGTGAAAGAGAGTTCATTGTTGAACTTTGCCTTAATTTTGATTTGGTCAATATTCCTATTGGCTTAGGGACTCTCCAAGGACATTGTTGGTGCAATGGTCAAGGGGGAGCAAGCCTCTAGGGGGAGGTATCCATCATGGGAAGATGGATGTGTATTTCCTCATGGGAGGAAAATTGGGTTGCCTCTCTTTAAGTGATATGGGATCACTAGAAAGATTGTAGGCATGTGTTCCTCCAAGGGAGAGATTGTAAGATCTCATTGGGATATGAGACATTCATACCCTTGGGGAGGACCTTTTTGATGTAATGTCAAAAAGGGGGAGAAGTTACCAAGTTACCAATTAGGGTTCGTTGGAATTCTCATTGGGATATGAGAATTGCCAATATGGGAGAATTGGTAGACTTGAGATGGTAGTTTTGTCAATCATCAAAAAGGGGGAGATTGTTGGTGCAATCGGCCCAGGTTGACTCGAGTTTGACTCGAGCAGTACCTTGATGATATTTTGATGATAGACAAAACTCATGACATGGGATTGTCATGGGAAAGTCCAACATGGGGTTGTCATGGAAAATCCAAGCATGGAGCTTGGTGTGGAAGTCGAAGGGGGAAGCCTTGGCATGGGAAAGTCCAAAGCATTGCGAAGTCGTGCGCTTGGTGCTTGGCATGGGAAATCCAAAGCATTGCGAAGCCATGCGCTTGGTGCTTGGTGAGAAATGCATTGCGAAGCCGTGCGCTTGGTGCATTTGGGAAGTCTTGAGAACTTGGCAAGTTCACTAGGCTCGGGTCCTTGAGTCGGTGAAGGATGGCATTGCGAAGCCGTGCGCTTGGTGCATCCGAGGGACTGCTAGATGGGGAGCGAATGGAGTGAGCCCAAAGGGAAGCATACTTCTAGGGCATGAGACGCGAAGGATGGCATTGCGAAGCCGTGCGCTTGGGCATCCGAGGGACGTAGGCCGAGGGAAGAGAGCTTTGGTGGGGAACTCCATGAGGGATAAGGTGGACTTGGCCAAGTGGCTAAGACTTAGTGTCGGAGGCTCAAACTCGATGTTTGAGGGTTTACCCGACGGTCGGATGCTCAAACAACTTGGTGTTTGAGGTTTTTCCCGACATCAGTCGACTGGCATAGGTGCCGGTTCGACTGATCCAAGTCGACTAGAGTTCGACTGGTGTAAGGCTAGGGTTTTGTGCTTGGCAGTCGACTGCCATGGACTGGCAGTCGACTGAAGTCGACGGAATGACGCCGAGGGATGGCGATCGATGGAGTGTCGCGAGCATAGACGCCCGTGAGCCGATGGGCGATCGACTCTTCGGTCACTAGTCGACTGATGGGCATCATCAGTCGACTGGTAGGTGATCCGTTGGAACTTGTCCGACGTGGATCCGCCGCCAGAGACAACGGCTAGGGCAATCGATCGGGCCTTTTGGCGATCATCGCTAGCGCGAAAACAGCTCAATGCAGGTTATAAAAGGAGCTCGAGATGGAGGTTTTTGCCATGGTTTTTGTGGAGCTATTGGAGGGGAATTGCTGCTGCATTCCAGTCCTTCAAGAGCCAATCAAAGCAAGCAAGAAGCAAAGCAATTAAAGCAATTGGTGAAAGTTTTCTTGTGTATTGTATTTGTGTATTTGCTTGTATTTCTATATTACATTGTAATTGCTTGTGAGAGGTTTCTCCACCTCCGACGTGTTATCGAGAAGGAGTGTTATAGTTAGTGTCGTGCGCATAACTAGAGCTCGGTGAGCTCGCCCGTGGAGTAGGAACCATTCAGTTCCGAACCACGTATATCTTGTGTTGTGTGATTGTGTATTGTTAGCTTCATTATTATTGTTATTCCGCTGCGCTAACGACAATCGTAGACAAGCAATGCAAGAAGAACGAACGAATTACGACATCCAACGAACGAGGGCTATTCACCCCCCTCTAGCCGGCCAACCGATCCCCCAACAAGGATCACCTATCACTTGGTTGATAGGATGATTTGATTGAACCCTAGACTGACTCGAGTTAGGATTAATACTGGACTCGATTTCATGGTCAGAGTCGAGTCTGATATGAGTTGGTTCGTCAGTTTGTTTTACTATGGGTTTTGTAGGTTCATGTCCTTCGTCGAATACTACATTAATGGTTTCCTCAATTTTAAGGGTGTCATTATTATATACCCTATAGGCTCTACTCGTAGTTGAGTATCCTAGGAAGATTCCGGTGGAGGTTTTGGATGTGAACTTTCCTAGGTAGTCCTTAGTGTTTAGGATATGTACCTTACATCGAAATACCCAAAGTATTTAATGTTAGGTACTTTTTCATGGTAGGTTTTGTATGAGGTCTTAAGGTGCCTCTTAACCATTAGGATTCTATTTTGGACATAACAAGTCATACTAATGACTTCTGCCCAAAACCTATCGGGTAGGTTGTATTCGTTCAACATGGTCCTAGCGGCTTCTTGTAGGGTTCTATTTTTTTACTTGACTAGGCCATTTTGTTGTGAGGTTCTAAGACATGAGAATTCATGGTGGTATCCGTTTAGGTTACTGAAATCTGTGAACCTGTGGTTTTCGAATTCACCACCATGATCACTTCTAAGTCTTTTAATTTTAAGGTTCTTTTGGTTTTCGATTAACATACACAAGTTGATGAGTTAGTCTAAGGTGTCACTTTTTTGTTTAAGGAATCTAACCCAGGTAAACCTAGAATAGTCGTCAATTATGACTAAGCAAAATTGACTCCCATTAAGTGACTTGGCTCCATGTGAATCAAATAGTTCCAAATGTAGGAGCTCAAGCACACTTTTGGTTCGTTCTTGATTAGTTAGTTGATGTTATGCCCTAGGTTGTTTACCTTGTTGACAAGCATTATATATTTTATTGTCTAAGTTGTTAAGGTTAGGCAAACCTCTGACTAAGCCACTCTGACTCATCTTGTGAACGAGTCTTGGGTGCGAGTGACCAAGTCGTTAGTGCCACAACCAAGATTCCTCTTGTAATTGTGTCATAAGATACTTGGTTGAGGAGTTAGGTAGATTAATAGTGTAGATGTTGCTATTCCTAGTTCCTTTAAGTATTGTTTTAGAGGTTGCTTTAGTTTTAATTAAGCATTCATTTTCTAGGAATATGACCTTATAGTTATTATCACACAATTGACTTACACTAAGTAAATTGTATTCAAAATCTTCGACTAATAAAATATTTTGAATTGTAAAATTTGAATTTAGCTCAATATCACTTGATCTGATGATTTTGAGTTTGCCGTTGTTTCTGAAAGCTACTAATCCTTGTCGTTTGAATATAATCTTTGAAAATTTAAGTTGGTCCCCGGTCATGTGTCGAGAGCACCCACTGTCCAACATCCATTGATCCTACACATATAGTAGTTGGATCGGATATTGGAATTTAAAGGTTGGTTGAAGATTATTAGTCATAGATCATCTCACCCATTTCTACATGATCAAACACGTTATCCTTATCTGTTATTGTGAGATGACTTCAATTTTACTTGATTAACTTTAATGAATTGAAACTAGTCAAACTTTGGTTAGAGACAGATTTAACCATAAGCTCGTCAAGTCACCTTTTCAAGAAATTGGCTTCCAGGTCGTGGAGAGGCACAGAGACCTTCTTTGATCCGAACAACGACCACTTTCTTAGACAAAGCCAAGTTCGAGAAAACAATAACTTGATTCACTTAAAATTATTTCCTGGTTTAACTAGTTAAGGATACGGCGAGGTAGCTTCAGCTAGTTCCACTTAGTCGAGTGCACCGAGCTAGATATGCCTTATCTAACTTGGACACACGGGACTTCGTTTCCCTAGCATACTATCATCTCGCCGCTTCCTAGTACTATGTTGTCAAGAATTGACTAGTTATAGGTCCTATCTAACCATTCTAAAAATAAAAAATCCTAAGCATGCAAAATCTAATTAATAGCACAAACAAATTTTGTACTAGCTCCCCCTGGACCATTGAATTGGTTCAGTCTTTCCACATAGTGGATTTGGTCCATGGGAACCCAATACTTGTTAGATCCTAATTTAGAAATCAAAACAGTCTTAGGGACCCATGCTTGGACATGTTTTTTATTTCGAATTACAATCGACATATACGACTTGTTAGTCGTATTTGAGCTAAACCCAAGCCCGACCTTGTTGTACACGACCCTTTGTGATCCAAGTAAAAGGTTAAGTCCCTTGGATCCTAAAGCAAACCTTTCCAATGTATGCATAAGGTCTTCGACTTGACTTTTCAAAAGTGAGTTCTCAACTTCAAGATTTTCAACTCGAGTTGAGTCCTCCTCTTGAACTTGACTAGTCGAAGAGGTTAGGGAGACCTCGTGTTTAAGGAGTTTAACCTCCTCAACTAAGGTCTCGACCTTGGACTTGGACATAGCTAATTTTCTAGTTAAAAATTTAATTGCATTATATAATGTGCTAAGTAAAGATCGACTTACCTTAAGTGACCCTTTTGAACCGGATGCGGATCCATAGCTTGTCTTGAATAGCGACTCGTCATTGAATCTGGACTCGCACTCTTCATCGGGTTCGAACTCTTATTCGGGCCCGGTCAGCTTGGCCATGAAGATGAGGTCATCGCCTTCCTCCTTCGACGATTCTTCCCAAGTAGCATTAAGCTCTTTCTTTGACTTGGGTGCTTTGTTCTTGAGTTTCAGACACTCTGACTTGATGTGTCTGAACCTGTTACATTCAAAACATCTAAAATTTGAATTAGATTTAGATTTACCTTGATTGATGGGTCATCTTCGGCTCATGATCATCTTCTGAACCAGATTCACTAGTTCAGTTTCCATCTAGGGGTCTACCTCCGACTTGTACTCATCCTCTTCCTTGGGGGGTGGTTTGTTTGCGGCCTTCTTCTTCGAACCTGCAAGTAAAGCAATACCTTTCTCATGAGCCAAATTAGATTGTTCATGAATTTCGAATTTAGAGAATAACTCATCTAATCTAATCTTAGAGAGGTCCTTAGAAACCTTGTAGGAATTGACCATGGATGCCCACAAGGTAGTCCTAGGAAAAACATTAAGTGCATACCTTATAAGGTCTCGATTTTTGACCTTTTGTCCGATGGAGTGTAGGTTGTTGACAATGTCTTGTATACGAGCATGTAGTTGTGTTGCCATCTCATGTTCCTGCATCTTAAGGTTATACAACTTATTGAAAAGTAAGTCGCATTTACACACCTTCGCGTCGTCGGTTCCTTTGTGTAGCTCTACGAGCTTGTTCCAAAGGTCCTTCGCACTGATGAAGGGACCAACGCGGTTTAGCTCCTCTCTGGACAAGCCACATTGAAGGATTTGGGTTGCCTTGGCGTCGGCTTCCACTTGTCTTTTCATGGCGTTCGTCCATTGATCGTAATCCAATGATTCACCCACTTCATTAGTAGAAAGTGTGAATCTATTTTGGATTACAATCCACATCTCGATTTGGGTCTTTAGGAAGCACTCCATCCGACCCTTCCAGTAATAGAAGTCATCTCCGTTGTAAAACGTAGGTCAGACGGTGCTAAACCCTTTGAGATGGGCCATTTAGACAAAAAAATATCTTGCAAAAACAAAAACAATCAAATGTACCAAGACTTTTCGTCTTGGATTAGTAGTGCGGGAGAATGAAATCAAACGAAATGAAAAAGTTGAAAAACCAAAAATAAACAAGAAAAATCTGTAAAAATTTGCTAGATTGGTGGTTTCACCAAATCGTAGCGCCCCTAACTCTGATACCACTTGTTGGATCAGTATGAGCGCTAGAGGGGAGGGGGGTGAATAGTGCAAAATAATTTTTCTTTGTTCATCTATTCGATAAGCGATAAGATTAAAGTGTAGTGGAAAGCAAAGTAAGATAAATATAATTTTTACTTGGTTCACAGCCTTCCGACTGCTAATCCAAGGCCCTAACGGTCCTAGACCGTATACGGAGGGCAAATCACTAAAATACTCCCCCTTGTTGGAGGTAGGAGTGAACGGTTACAATAAAATGATAAAACTCGAGGTAGAGGGACACTCCCCCTCTTCTCATTACGATTAAAGCTCCCATAAAAAGAAAGAATACAATGTTTGAAATATACTTAAAGTAAAACCTTTACCGACAACTTAAGGGATGGTAGTTAGAGCTCGAGTTGTCATCGTTTTGACAGTGCTTTGTCGTCGTAGGATCGTCGGAGTGCCATAACATTTCGGAAACACTTGAAGAGCTTTTTAATTAATGAAAAGGTGAAGAATGACCCTTCTTTTATTGCCTTGAGAAACCCTAATCGTTGAGCTCAAGCCTTATCTTCAAAAGCCACCTCACCCAAAGATAAGGGGATGAGGTTTTGACTCTCCTCGAGGATGGAATTTGAACATCAGTCGACTGATCAACCCTAGCAGTCGACTGCCAACAGTCGACAGTCGACTGTTGCTAGGGTTTCCAACTGCAATAAAGAGTTAGCTCGAAAATGCAGTTAATATAAGTAAATTTGATAGTCATTTACCATCCAATCTTGACTTAGACCTTCCACAAGAAGTCTTGGTCGGATCATTGCCTAAGGACATCCCTGTACGGAGGACACAACCTTACTTACGCTCACTCACACGAGCTTTCCTCAACCTTTTACTTTTGAAGCTTTGCTTCTGGTCTCCACCTGATTTCTTCGGCTCCCTCCAAAGTCCTCCCGGTGTCGCCCGACCACCACGATTCCTGCACACTTGATTCAGCTCGTGAGATAAAATTATGGGCTTAACTTTGTGACTTTTGCTATAATCAAAACTTAGGTGCCTACTGCACCAACAATTGGTTGGCAAATTGATGCACACGAACGTGACCTCAAATCTCGCGACGGATACCATCGAGGACTCGAAGTGCGTGCTCATGCTTAATGCCCACAAGTGCATGGATGTCGTCAAGTAATAAATAGATTATCGATCCCACAGGGATTGAGATTCGAGTACCGATTTGTTTAGTGGATGTTATTGTTCGAAAGTCAATCTAAAGGTTGCGATTGTGAGGCTTGTTGGTGGACTAAACTCTAGTATGGTGTCACATGGAGGAAGAAAGGAGCTTGCCGCGAGATCTTTTAAAGGGATTCTAGGACTTCAGTTTTGCTTGTGTGTCGCAAAACATGTTATCAACTGGGCATTGTCTAAACGTCTAACTATGGTCTTGTGGAAGGGACATCATACATTCTCCCGATGAGCCACCACATCTATCGGGAGCTATCTCTGCCTTACAATGACGGGATAGGCGGTATGAGGATGCCGAATCCATCCCTGCGATGAACCGTTTCTAGTTCTATCACATCCTTCTACCCACGGTTACAAGAGATCAGGCTAACCCCTAGGTTCCTTGTATAAATCCCCTAAATCTTAGATACGAGGGCTGTCACCCCTCGTATCGCTTAAGCACAATAGGTAGAAAACCAAACACACATAGATATTGATATAAACAAATCCCAATTGCAAATTCAAACTCAATAACAGAATTCAATTTGAAGCAACATGTCATATGCACACAAGCTACTCCCTAATCCTAGAATCGAAGAAACTACTCCATAGATAGGAGAGGAAAATCACAAGGCATGTTCATGTTCGAATCAATAGTAAATAAAGTGCGAGATCAGAACTTTACAATGCCAATGTAGCCTTCTCTCTGGCATTGAAGTGCAGAACTTGGATCTCCGGCGGCATTCTTCCTCCCCGTTGTGAGTTCCCGAAGCTTTTTAGGGCTTCGATGTGCCATCCCAACAGTCGTGCCTCTTCCCTAGGGTTTGGACAGAGCTTTCCTTATATAGACATCACATCAGATCACTGCGAAATCTGAAAAAAAAACCCTAGCCATGTCAATCTGCTGGGTTGCCACATGGACGTGTGTTTCTACATGGTCAGGCCGTGTGTGGCCCCAGGGTGGCTGATCTCGCCCATAGGACACGGCCGTGTGTAGCCACACGCCCTGGTCGTGTCCCCTTCTGCGTCTAGTTGCAAAATACCCTTCTTTTGCTTCGAAAGTGTGCCTTTTCCCACGAAATGCTATCCTGCACGCAAAAGTACAAAGAGCAGGTCTCCAAACTAGAAAATAGGAAATGCATGCAAAACAAAGTGACATATGCATGAAACTAACATAAAATGTAATGAGATGTGAGCGAAAACTACTCCTAAAACCCTATATATTTTGCTCACATCACTTCCCCCAGACTTAAATCTTTGCTTGTCCTCAAGCAAACCTCAGTGCCATGAAATTTTAAAAGGATATTGTTCCATACTTAGTATGTTAACTAAATTTATCAAGTGGTATTTTCAATCAAAGCAAAATAAATATATTCTAGAAATTCACTAAATTAGCTCCTTGTGCTCGTGCTAAGCGAATCATTCTTAGGGGATACTCATTCCATGGTGAGTTAAGTCGTCATCCTATAGCTTTCTTAAGGTCTTCGGCTCTTAGGCATTTACCTGCGCAAAGAGAGGTCGTTCCCTAGATCTAGCACAAAGTCTCAAAGGAACGATCGATATTGAGAGAAATTGGTAAGTGTTTCCCTAGTAACCTAACTCGGTCTCAATGGGGCACCTAGCCATTTCGACCCACGACAACTATTTTTTTATCCCTCATAATCTCTCTTCTTTTTTTCTTTTATTTTTCTTTTCATTTTTTTCTCTTTTTTTCCCTTTTCTTTTCCTTTCTCTCTTTTATTTTTCGGCTCACTGGGATTTTAATTTTTTCGAATGGGCTTACACAATTCGAGCATCTCTAATAACTAAAATGTCAGTCTTAGGGTTACTTGTGGATTCCAAAGTACTAAACTACTGAGATGAATCATAACTAGGTATGTACTAGACTCTCCCTTTTAGAATGTTCAACATGTGTAGGTGTAAAAATAGAAGCTAACCAATGTAGGTCTAGAATATTCATTCATAACCAATAAAATAAAATACCACAAGGTAAACGAATTTACACTACTCATGGAAACAACTCACGAAGAAGACTTTTAACAAAAATACTACTGAGACTGCTTTACAGATAACAAAAACTAATTGCTAAAAGAAACACAACAACCTATGCATGAACAAATGAATGCTAACAATAATGCAAATATCAAGAAAGAAACTACTGCTAGAAAAAAATAAAATTTGGGCCCCCCCAAACTTAAATGAAAGTATACCTCTAGTTTGGTGGGCAAGGTGGAAAGTCTGGAAGCCTCAGCATCTCGGGATCCTGGGAGAACCTGCTGCTGAGCCGCTGATGCCACATGTACATGTGGTCGATCTAAGAACTGGTGGATGCAACGGCTGCTCGATGCTCCTCCTCCCTATCCCACTGTGCCTGCTGGGCATGCATGTGTTGTCGCATCTCCTAGCGATAGGCAGCCTCATCCTGGTGACGGGCAACCTCCTCCTAGAAGTAGATACGGGTCTCATCGTAGAACTCCTCAGCCCGTTGGAAGTGCTCTCGGAAGCCCTGGAACTTCGCCTGCGTGTAGGTGCTCTTCTCCTTCCATCGCTGCCTCTGTGTCTGCTGCTCGGTGTATATATCGTCGAGGCACAATTGAAACTCTGAGAAATCATATGTTGACGTACCTGCATCCTGCTCAAAAGTAGAAAAAGGTGGTGGTGCAGGTGCAGGCTCATGTCGACGTGGACTAGGTGGGCTCCTATGCATGTGTGAACTAGAGGGAGAGTGATGCAAAGGGGGAGAGATGGGCGCCGATGTGGATGGTCCCTCATATGGAGGGGACTCCACTATCAGGTCCAAGAGTCAGTTGGCACGTCTGGTGATGGTGGTACGATCAGGGTCAGGGATCCTAAGGGTCGTTAGGTTTTTCCTTACAAAGCATAAGGAGTGTCCCTCTCTTATAATCATCTTCATCACCATACACACTCCTAGGTCGATCCTAGGGCTCTGTTAGTAATATATGAGAGATGTCCTAAGGCAATCGCCTTATGTATGAACCATTTATATGATAAATGAAGATTCACTATTTGAGTATACATGTTTTATGTATTTGATTGGATCTTAAACTCATTTACTGAATGTCCACGATACGATTCACAGCATGAGAGAATTTGTGATTGGATCACAACTAGTGAGTATCTCTACATGTGTAATTGTGATGTATCGGAATTATCCCTAGTCGATGAATTGATGGATATGGACACCATCAATTCTGTCGAGACTAGCACGAGGTATACTCCTTGGTATATCCAAGCAGCTGATTCTCACTGGCTGGAGACATAGTGATGTCCGGAGTTAATCGTGGATGCTAGTTATGGTAACTAGTTCATTGGAGTGACCAGCCGTAAGACTTCATATGGTTCTCTGCATATATAGATATGTCAATGAAGTTCTTACTGTGGCTTAAGTGTGATGTTCCTTTGACTTGCGGTATTCAAGTCATCTTGATCATGGAGACTTATGCTTTGACATCTTAAGCAAACATCTCTAAGGAGATGTGGACCCGGGATGATTGGGTATAAGTCGAAGTGATTGAAGGTGTTTGAATAGCCTATAAAGGATTCACCACTCCTTGCGAGGAGATGTATACCCATGGCCTCTCGTCGGATTGTTACTAAAGTCTTTGGCCAAAGCATTACATGTTTAGAGTAAGGTACTCTTCGATACATGTGGAGTAACTAGAATCCGTAGGACGAGGAAATGATACTTGGCTAGGTGTGACGTAGTCAGCCTAGTGGGGACTGACACAATAGACCATGTCCTGAACCAAGTGGGTATAAGATGAGTGAAGGGAATGGGGCACGAATCATTCGAGCTACTGAAGGGTTTCAGAAATAGTTCTGGATCAACCGTTGATCTTTTCAGTTAATTGGGGATCATGATGTACTACTAGGTGCCACTCATGATCGTTCTATAATTAATGGTTAATTATAGACGGCCAACATAAACCGAGAACCTATTTGGTCACACGCACAACGAGTGTAATCCAAAGGATTTAAAACGAGCTTGAGAATGTGATTCTCAGACCGAGAGAAACTATGTTTGGTTGGACCAAACATAAAGCGAGCATGAAATAGTTTCAGTCGCAATGGAAGCGTGGATGGGCCGTGTCTTATGAAGACATAATGGATGGACCAAAATGGTTTGGTTCTAATCCAATGGATGAGAATAAACCAAAGGGTTTGGTTTATATTAAACGAATGAACCAAAGGTTGGTTCGGTTCGTTTTAACTTAAAATAAACCATCATGGTTTGGTTTATTTTAACTTATCTTAATGGAGCGGGTTAACGGGCTTTATGGATATGATCCATTAACCATTAAGAGAATTAGTTCTCTATAAAATAGGGATTAAACCCTAACCCTAAAACCTAATCTATTTTTGGCCGCCCAACACATAGTTGCCGCCCACCTCCTTGGTGAATTCGGCGCCAACAGCCTTGTGTCGCCGCCCAACCACTTGTGCCGCCGTCCAACTTGTTGCCGGCGACCAAGCTTCAGCCGGTGAACCTCCGGCGACCCTCCGGTGATCTCCTATAGGTTTGGCATCAAGGTGAGGCTTTTCTCTCCTTGTTTTGGCCGGCGCCTACTCCTCCACCAAGCTGTCCAGTTTTCTGGACAGCTTCTCCTCCTCTCGTCGGAGCATCGTTTGGACGACGGTTAGTGCTCCGACAGCGGCTAACTTACCGGGGATTTGATCTCCGGTAATCCTCTGAGGTGGAGGACGAAGGATTCGTCAAACGGTTGACGAACACCTCTCCGGAGAAGCGAGTTTTGAGAACTCGTTTTGGATCCGGATCTTGATCATCTCTCGATCACGTCGTCTTCAACACGAGGCTAGTAACCCGTGCGAAGACGAAGCTCGTGACTTAGCGAAGTCATCCCGAGGAGCTCGGCGTGGATACGGATAGAGACGATTCTTACGAGGATCGTTCCGGTTGATGTCGTTCCCGCTACACGTCATACGGAAGGTATAACGTAGTTTAATTTCCTTTTATTGCAAATTTTAATTTACGGTTATGTCTACACTTGTTGTAATAGCATGCGTGTGTTGTGTGTGTTGTAATAAATAGGAGTATTTATTATTTTTTATTGCTTCCGCTGTGCTCATGTTTACAAAACATGATCGAACACACACACGCCGCGGTGCCGGAAACCCAACAGTGGTATCAGAGCCCAGGTTGTGTTTCGACATAATCGTAAAATGGTTTTGCGATAGTCATAATGTATTTCTGGAAATTTTCTAATTTTGGAAATTTAGATGTATTTATGGAAATTTTTCAATTTTGGAAAGTCTAGAAGTATTTATGGAAATCTTCCACTTTTGGAAAGTTGGAAGTATTTATGGAAATTGATATTTTCCATAAATAAAATATTTGATTAGATTCTAGAAATTTGTTTCCTAATTTAATCATGATTTGATTTGGGAAATCAAATCTTAAAATATTTTATTTCCATAAGTAGTTTTAATGATTTAGGAAATTGGTTTCCTAAATAGATTTTCCTTAATCAAATAATTCCATGAATAAAATATGTGATTAGATTTGGAAATTTGTTTCCTAATTTAATTATGATTTGATTTGGAGAATCAAATCTTAAACATATTTTATTTCCATAAATAGTTATGGCATATAAGGAAATATATACATGACATAATTGTATGCCATGTAATTGCATTAGATGCATAACATTATGCCATGCGTGTCGTGACATGTAGATGTATGCCATGTATGCCATGCCATGTAGATAATAGTTATTTGCATGCAAAGAGGATGAGACATAAAAACCCTAACTCAATATTAAAGCCTACACCTTCCATTAATATGGTTAGAACCAGAGTTCTGTTTCTTGTTTGGGTTGTTGGACTCACTCCAAGCCCTACTCAACTGAACATGTTCAAATCATTGGAATAGTTTAACTCTAATATGGTAAGAGTCAGAGGTCAATCGTTAGTTTGGGTTGTTGGACTCACTCCAAGCCTGGCTAATTGGTTGAATGCGCTCTGACCATATTAAAACTATTTCGTGATTAATGGGTCGGCTTTAACTTGGAGCATCGATTTGTTGGACTCACTCCAAGGTCGATGTGAAGAGAGGTGAAGTTGGGTGCTATGCATATGATGCATACTTGTTAATGTGTTAACAACCCAATGTATGTGTAAACATTCAATTAGTTGATAGCACATTGTGATAGTTACATATACATGATATGTAATCGGTATACTTGATACCCACCATCATAGCTAAGAATGGCTTGTTGGACTCACTCCAAGGTTGTTCTTATCTATGATGGATATCAGCCCATTCGGAGATGGACCTACGATCTCCCGAAGTGATTTTAAGGGTTTTTGAATTCGAAAAATGAATGGGATTTTGTAAATGTATGTGGATGCATTTTAAAATCATTTTCTCATATATGCTCGCTTTGTATTTCTAGGTCAATAAATTGATCATGACGTCTTTGAATTTGCGCACTATTTTGGATTCAAACAAACTGACTGGGCCTAACTTCCTGGACTGGCTTAGAAACCTGAGAATTGTTCTCAAGGCGGAAAAGCTTGCATATGTCCTTGAAGAGCCTCTTCCTGACCGTCCTAAGGACGATGCAACTGGACCAAATGTTGGTCTATCGTAAACATGGCGAAGGTGGCGATCATGCATCATGCGCGATGGTACCTGAGCTGCAAAAGCAGCATGAGCATATGGATGCTAATACTATGGTCTTCCATCTTCATGAGTTGTTCGATGAGCAAGCGAGATCCGAAAGGTTCGAGGTCTCTAGGCTCCTCTTCACTACGAAGATGCAAGAAGGTTCGTCTGTAGTACAGTTTGTGCTAAAGATGAATGGGTACATCGAGCGGCTAGCTACCCTCGGTTTTGTGATGGATCATGAGTTAAGTATTGACTTAATTCTGCATTGTTTGCCCAAGAGTTTCTCGCAATTTGTGATGAACTATCGGATGAACAAATTGGAATCCACCATTCCCGAGCTCCTCAATATGCTGAAGACTGTGGAGCCTTCTGTGAAGCATGAGGAGAAGGCGGTTCTGTTAGTTGATTCCTCAAAGAAAGGTTCTAAGAGGAAGGCAAAAGAACAGAAGAAAGGAAAGAAAAAGGCAAAGAAGGCGGAACCAGCGCAAAAGGGCACTTGCCATCACTGTGGCAAGGAAGGCCACTGGCGAAGAAACTGCAAGATTTATCTTGAGTCCATGAAGAAGAAGAAGGCATCCGATGCCCCATCCTCTTCAGGTATCTTCGTTATTGATTGTCATTCTATTTCCTTAGACACTTGGGTATTGGATACTGGGTGTAGCTCACATATATGTAATGACATACAGGGGCTAAGGAATAGAAGAAGACTTGTCATAGGGGAGTCAAATTTGCGAGTTGGCAATGGAGCAAAGGTTGCTGCGGTCGCCATCGGAACTTATTTGCTGAAGCTCCCTAGTGGACTAGTCTTGGAACTGGACAATTGCTATTATGTTCCTTCTCTAATAAAGAACATTGTTTCTATTTCCTGCTTAAATAGAAATGGTTTCCATTTAACGTTTAGTAACAATTGTTGTTATATAACTTTGAATGGCGTACTTTATGGAACTGGAACTTTGAGTAATGGCATTTATACGTTGGACGTATCCAGTGACATCTTCAATATCGAAGCGAGCAACACGCGTGCTCGAAAGGATAATCAAATGGACTCCTATATGTGGCATTGTCGTCTTGGCCATATAAGCAAGAAATGCATGTCCGAATTACACCGATGTGGAATTCTGGAATCGTTTGAATTGGATTCATACGATACATGTGAATCATGCTTAAAAGGCAAGATGACTAAGTTACCTTTTACTGGAAAAGGTGAACGAGTGGGAGAGTTACTAGGTCTAGTACATACTGATGTATGTGGACCCATATCAACTCAAGCTTTAGGAGGCTATAGCTACTTCATCACCTTCACCGATGATCACTCACGGTTTGGGTATGTGTTCTTGATGAAACACAAGTCTGAAGCCTTTGAAAGGTTCAAAGAATTCAGAAATGAAGTAGAGAAACAACATGACAAAAGTATTAAAATACTTCAATCGGATCGAGGTGGTGAATACTTAAGTCAAGAGTTTCTTGATTATCTAAGAGACAATGGCATATTGTCTCAATGGACTCCGCCCTATACACCACAGCATAATGGTGTATCGGAGAGGCGTAACCGAACCTTGTTGGACATGGTCAGGTCAATGATGAATCATGCAACTCTTCCCAAGTCCTTTTGGGGTTATGCACTTGACCAATTTGTTTACTTGTTAAACAGAATGCCTACCAAGGTAGTCTCTACTACTCCATATGAGATATGGGCTAGAAGAAACCTCATGTATCTTACTTGAAGATATGGGGTTGTCCTGATTATGTGAAGCGGACTGTATCAGACAAACTGGATGCTAAGTCTGATAAATGTCTATTTATTGGATACCCTAAGGAAACAAGGGGTTACCAATTCTATCATCCTGTGGAACAAAAGGTGTTTGTTTCAAGGCATGTTGTGTTTCTAGAGAAAGAGTTTCTCTTGCAAGAAAACAGTGGGAGTGTCGTCGAGCTTGAGGAGGCTCGAGAGACTCAAATAGACATTGATGAGATACCTGGTGAAGCACAACAGCCGACAACTCATAGTGATGAGCAATCGGCTGGACCTATTGTAACACCACATCTTCGTAGATCTGGTAGAACACGCAATATTCCTGAGAGATATGGATTTCTCGTAAGTGAATCGAACGACGTGTTACTCATTGATGATGAGGAGCCTACCAGTTATGAAGAAGTGCTGACAAGTTCAGAAAGGGATAAGTGGCTTGGTGCCATGAAGTCGGAAATGGATTCCATGTACGAAAACCAAGTTTGGAACTTGGTTGACCCACTTGAAGGCATAAAGCCTATAGGGTGCAAGTGGGTTTTCAAGAAGAAAACCGACATGGATGGTAATGTGATTACCTATAAGGCTAGATTGGTGGCGAAAGGATATCGTCAAAAACAAGGTGTTGATTATGACGAAACCTATTCGCCTGTAGCTATGCTTAAATCAATTCGGATGCTCCTGGCCATAGCAGCTCATTATGATTATGAGATATGGCAGATGGATGTGAAAACAGCTTTCCTTAATGGAAACTTGCTCGAGGACGTGTATATGATACAGCCTGAGGGTTTCACATCGGTTGATAAAACCAAGGTATGCAAGTTGCGACGATCCATTTATGGATTGAAGCAAGCATCCAGGAGCTGGAATATCCGTTTTGATGAGACGATCAAAAAGTTTGATTTCTCACAAAATCCAGACGAACCTTGTGTGTACAAGAAGGTTAGTGGGAGTGCAGTCGTGTTCCTAGTATTGTATGTCGATGACATATTACTTATAGGAAACTATGTGTCAATCTTATCGATTAAGGTTTGGTTATCCAAGACATTCTCCATGAAAGACCTGGGAGAAGCAACCTACATCCTCGGGATTAAGATCTATAGAGATAGATCGAAACGGTTGCTTGGTCTTTCGAGTCTACATATATAGACCGAGTGCTAAAGAGGTTTAGCATGTCGGAATCCAAGAAAGGTTATCTGCCCATCGGGCATGGGGTACACCTTCGAAGTCTATGTCCGCGACGAAGGCGAGAGGATTTGCATGAGTAAGATTCCCTATGCATCCGCAATAGGATCTATCATGTATGCTATGTTATGTACGAGGCCCGATGTATCGTATGCTCGAGTGTCATGAGCAGATACGATCCGATCCAGAATGGATCATTGGCGGTATAAGACGATCCTTAAGTACTTGAGAAGAACTAAGGATGTGTTCCTAATATATGGAGAAGGGGACATGGTGATACGCGGGTATACAGATGCTAGCGTCCAGACAGACAAGGATGATTCCAGGTCTCGATGCGGATCGTGTTCACCTTGAATGGGGCGCTGATGAGTTGAAAAGTTCCAAAACAAGAGTCAGAGCGGATTCTACCGCGAGCGAGATATATTGCGGCCTTCGAGCAAAGGAAGCGGTTTGGATCAAGAAGTTCGTTCATGAACTTGGTGTGATTCCGGCCATTATTGAAGCAATACCGGTCTACTGCGACAACAATGGAGCAATTGCACAGGCGAAAGAGCCAAGGTCTCATCAACGATCCAAACATGTGCTTCGCCGCTATCATCTTATCAGAGAGATCATCAGTAGGAACGAAATACAAATCGAGAAAATTCCCACTGAAAGGAACTTAGTGGATCCTTTGACTAAAGCATTACCTCAAAGTAAGTTTGAGGGTCATGTTGGTGCTTATGGTATTGGATACCGTAGCGATTGGCATTAGGCCAAGTGGGAGTCTGTTAGTAATATATGAGAGATGTCCTAAGGCAATCGCCTTATGTATGAACCATTTATATGATAAATGAAGATTCACTATTTGAGTATACATGTTTAATGTATTTGATTGGATCTTAAACTCATTTACTGAATGTCCACGATACGATTCACAGCATGAGAGAATTTGTGATTGGATCACAACTAGTGAGTATCTCTACATGTGTAATTGTGATGTATCGGAATTATCCCTAGTCGATGAATTGATGGATATGGACACGATCAATTCTGTCGAGACTAGCACGAGGTATACTCCTTGGTATATCCAAGCAGCTGATTCTCACTGGCTGGAGACATAGTGATGTCTGGAGTTAATTGTGGATGCTAGTTATGGTAACTAGTTCATTGGAGTGACCAGCCATAAGACTTCATATGGTTCTCTACATATATAGATATGTCAATGAAGTTCTTACTGTGGCTTAAGTGCGATGTTCCTTTGACTTGCGGTATTCAAGTCATCTTGATCATGGAGACTTATGCTTTGACATCTTAAGCAAACATCTCTAAGGAGATGTGGACCCGGGATGATTGGGTATAAGTCGAAATGATCGAAGGTGTTTGAATAGCCTATAAAGGATTCACCACTCCTTGCGAGGAGATGTATACCCATGGCCTCTCGTCGGATTGTTACTAAAGTCTTTGGCCAAAGCATTACATGTTTAGAGTAAAGTACTCTTCGATACATGTGGAGTAACTAGAATCCGTAGGACAAGGAAATGATACTTGGGCTAGGTGTGACGTAGTCAGCCTAGTGGGGACTGACACAATAGACCATGTCCTGAACCAAGTGGGTATAAGATGAGTGAAGGGAATGGGGCACGATTCATTCGAGCTACTGAAGGGTTTCAGAAATAGTTCTGGATCAACCGTTGATCTTTCCGGTTAATTGGGGATCATGATGTACTACTAGGTGCCACTCATGATCGTTCTATAATTAATGGTTAATTATAGACGGCCAACATAAACCGAGAACCTATTTGGTCACACGCACAACGAGTGTAATCCAAAGGATTTAAAACAAGCTTGAGAATGGGATTCTCAGACCGAGAGAAACTATGTTTGGTTGGACCAAACATAAAGCGAGCATGAAATTGTTTCAGTCGCAAAGGAAGCGTGGATGGGCCGTGTCTTATGAAGACATAATGGATGGACCAAAATGGTTTGGTTCTAATCCAATGGATGAGAATAAACCAAAGGGTTTGGTTTATATTAAACGAATGAACCAAAGGTTGGTTCGGTTCATTTTAACTTAAAATAAACCATCATGGTTTGGTTTATTTTAACTTATCTTAATGGAGCGGGTTAACGGGCTTTATGGATATGATCCATTAACCATTAAGAGAATTAGTTCTCTATAAAATAGGGATTAAACCCTAACCCTAAAACCTAATCTATTTTTGGCCGCCCAACACATAGTTGCCGCCCACCTCCTTGGTGAATTCGGCGCCAACTTGCCCTTGTGCCGCCCAACCACTTGTGCCGCCGTCAAACTTGTTGCCGGCGACCAAGCTTCAGCCGGTGAACCTCCGGCGACCCTCCGGTGATCTCCTATAGGTTTGGCATCAAGGTGAGGCTTTTCTCTCCTTGTTTTGGCCGGCGCCTACTCCTCCACCAAGCTGTCCAGTTTTCTGAACAGCTTCTCCTCCTCTCGTCGGAGCATCGTTTGGACGACGGTTAGTGCTCCGACAGCGGCTAACTTACCGGGGATTTGATCTCCGGTAATCCTCTGAGGTGGAGGACGAAGGATTCGTCAAACGGTTGACGAACACCTCTCCGGAGAAGCGAGTTTTGAGAACTCGTTTTGGATCCGGATCGTGATCATCTCTCGATCACGTCGTCTTCAACACGAGGCTAGTAACCCGTGCGAAGACGAAGCTCGTGACTTAGCGAAGTCATCCCGAGGAGCTCGGCGTGGATACGGATAGAGACGATTCTTACGAGGATCGTTCCGGTTGATGCCGTTCCCGCTACACGTCATACGGAAGGTATAACGTAGTTTAATTTCCTTTTATTGCAAATTTTAATTTACGGTTATGTCTACACTTGTTGTAATAGCATGCGTGTGTTGTGTGTGTTGTAATAAATAGGAGTCTTTATTATTTTTATTGCTTCCGCTGTGCTCATGTTTACGAAACATGATCGAACACACACACGCCGCGGTGCCGGAAACCCAACAGTGGTATCAGAGCCCAGGTTGTGTTTCGACATAATCGTAAAAAGGTTTTGCGATAGTCATAATGTATTTCTGGAAATTTTCTAATTTTGGAAATTTAGAAGTATTTATGGAAATTTTTCAATTTTGGAAAGTCTAGAAGTATTTATGGAAATCTTCCACTTTTGGAAAGTTGGAAGTATTTATGGAAATTGATATTTTCCATAAATAAAATATTTGATTAGATTCTGGAAATTTGTTTCCTAATTTAATCATGATTTGATTTAGAAATCAAATCTTAAAATATTTTATTTCCATAAGTAGTTTTAATGATTTAGGAAATTGGTTTCCTAAATAGATTTTCCTTAATCAAATAATTCCATGAATAAAATATGTGATTAGATTTGGAAATTTGTTTCCTAATTTAATTATGATTTGATTTGGAGAATCAAATCTTAAACATATTTTATTTCCATAAATAGTTATGACATATAAGGAAATATATACATGACATAATTGTATGCCATAGAGTTGTAGTGTAGCTTGGTATTGGTTTGTCTTGACCATAGAGTTACACTAGTACACTTAGGTGTATTGAGCAGGACCGACATAGAGGTGATTCAATTTATTGCTGACTACATAATTGAATCGGACCTCGGATATTATGTTGTACATGCTCGTAATCCCGATATAATAACGGGCACATGTACTTGGTATTTATTTCTTTGATTTATCAAAGGGTGAGATTTAGATGGATTAAATCAATATGCCCGGTAAGTTGGGAAATGATATTATTTACATGGTGTACCGTTGATTATAGGAGGAAACCGTGTCCTTTATATTAGGTTGATGATGTCCCCATGAGGAACTCATAAGGTTCATCATGTAAACCCTACAGGTTGACTTAGTCAACATGATGATAAGGTTGAGTGGTACTACTCGAGGAGTTAGATGTTAATTTATTGATGGTCAGTAAATCAATTAATCGACTGGACATTCGATATCTTAAACACGGGGAGATGGATGTACAAATAATATATGGAGCCCATATTAATTTATGGGGGTTGGTGAGGTAATTCAATGATGATCCTCTAATGGAATGGAACATCATTGATGGATCAAGTTTGTGTGGTTCCGATCCATCGGGTGGCCAAGATCCAACTCCTCCTCATGGTCCCTATTGTAGCCTATTAACACCTCATGAAACCTAGATCCAATGATGGAAAACAAAACTCTAGATCCGACGGTGGAGATTAAATCCCTAGATCCGACGGTTGGGATGAAACCCTAGATCCGACGGTTGGGATGAAACCCTAGATCCGATGGTTGGGATGAAACCCTAGATCCGACGGTTGGGATGAAACCCTAGATCTGACGGTTTGGATGAAACCATAGATCCGACGGTTGAGATTAAATCCCTAGAACTAATGGAGGAGATTAAACCAAGGCCTAAACCTAACTCTATATATATGGGCTTAGGCTTGGGCGGCAAGAAGAAAAGGGATGAGAAAGAGAAAAACCTAATTGAGATAAGGTGGCTTGGGCGGCAAGAAATAGGAGGAGGCTAGGGTTAGGGTTTGGTTCATGGTGTTGGGCGGCAATAAGGAGAAGGGAGCTTCTTCTTCTTCTTCCCAATGGTGGTCGGCACCCTTCTTCCTCCTTCCTCTTTGGTTTGGCCGGCGCCCAAGCTTCTCCCCTTGATCTATGGCTTGTGGTGGATGAGATGAGGGTTGCTTCCCATGGGTGGCAAGAAATAGGAGGAGGCTAGGGTTAGGGTTTGGTTGTTGGTGTTGGGCGGCAACAAGGAGAGGGAGATTCTTCTTCATTTTCCTTTGATGGCCGGCCCCTCTACCTTCTTCCCTCTACTTTGGCCAAAGCTCAATCTATTCTACTTCCCTTCATCCTTAGCCGAAAATTAAGGGGAGCCTAGTTTAGGGTTTGGGCGGCAACAAGGAGAAGGGGTGTTTTCTTTCTTCTTCTCCAAGTGTTGGCTGGCGCCCATGCCCTTGTTGTTTCTCCTTTGGTTGGTTTCCATACTCCATTTTATCTTCCTTTTCCGGCGGCAATATCGAGTTTATTGACTTGGTGGCCGGTTCTAGAAAGGAAGATGAGTTTTGCTTTAGGATCTTCCTTTGTTCCTAGTGAACAAGGAAAGGAAGATTGGTGATCTAGAAGGCTTCAACTTTTGGTAGATCGTCGCCCACACGGCGTCCAAAAGGAGGGAGGACATACAATAGAAGATCAAGAGGTATAACAAGAGGTATAATCTTGTTTATTTTGATTAATATTCTTTTGTATTATGTTTATAATTGCTTTTCAATTATATGCATGTTTTGTGTGGATGGTTACATGCTTGTATTTGTTATGAGCATGTTTACTTTATGTATGTGTTGATTATACATGTCTACATTCATATGTATTTGTATAATCATGGACCCCAAAGATAAACACAAGAATCGGCGATCCGTCCGTCGTCTCTTCCACGGCTAACCGACTAGAAGAGTTTTGTTGCTTGAACAACTAGTTTGTTCAAGCGATCGCTCAAGTCGTTAGCACGACGACGAATTAGTTGAGCTTAGGAAACTCATCCCATCCAGATTAGTTTTCATTTGTTGAAAATTTTAATCCGGGGACATGGGAGCGATGAGCCTCGGCGATTCCTACATTGCAGTATCGAGCGGTTCCGGTTTTGTGTGTTTTGGATTCGGTTACTTTCATGCACATTTCATATATTGAGTATGCCGGAAAATAGTAGGATGTGCGTAGGCTAATTTTTTGGTTGCAGGTATAAGATCCGACTATTATGGCTATATGTGCGTATGTGATTGTTTGTGTGTGATTGTATGTATATCATTTGAATCCTCGGGGTTGACGAGGCTAGATTTGTATTTAATTTTTGTAATTAAATACGGCATTGTTTAGCCGATCATTTTAGTTTACTTTCGATCTAGAGTATTTGTACACTCCTTCGTGGAGTATAGGATCGATGGATGTAAATTAAAATGATATATCTCGGCTCGGATCTCTTTATGTGGCTTACGCACAGAAAAGGTGGAGCGGACGAGGTGGCGACACGGCTGGACGCATATTGGAGAACAAAGCCATAATAGTTGGAAAAATTCTATTTTTTCCATATTTATTGCTGATTTGTTTTATATGCATGTTGTGTGTGCTTGAAAATTCCTCAATTTCAATTTACTAAGTGGGAGAGGGATATTTTAATTAATTCCCGCGACCTCCATTACAATTTGACGTGTGATGCAACAAACTTGTGTGTCGGCTTTGAGTGCCTTCCTCCCCATCGGATGAGTTTGTTTGTGGATCACTAGGTCAAATAATGGTTATAGAAAATTATGTAGGAGCGTGTGTACTTCCCCATCGGTAAGGCACATAATCCGAAATAATTCCCTTAGTATCGTGTAATGGTGCACACTTAGATGTAAATAAAAAGTATCCTCCCCATCGGAGTCACTGCTTTTATTTGTAGGGCCAAAGAGGAACCAACTATTAATTTTATTTGTCAAAAAGTAAGGTTGATAAGATAATAAAATTAATGGGTAAAACCTCCTCTTACAAATGTAGAATTCGTATACGTCCACACTATCGTGCCATGCGATATTCTCAATGTTTTGAGGTGTTGGTTGATTTCGAAATTTTATTATTTTGAGGAATCAATAATATTTGAAATCTAAAGTAATGATCTATGTGATTCTTAGGATTTTCAAAATGACTTTCAGTCCACTTGTTGTGATATTAAAGGAAATAAACTTACTGTACCCAAATAATGTTGATTGGAAAAGAATCTAGATATTGTCTTATCTGCTAAGGAGTACAAGTATGCACTCTTCGAAGAATGTCCTCAAGCCATGGTTGCTCAAAAAGGTTTCTACTTCTAAGCCGAAAGGCAAGAAGAAGGAGAAACAAGGTGGAGCAAATGTGGTGGGAGGATCTCAGGGAGGAGTGAAGAAGCCGAAAGGCAAGTACTTCACTTACTAGCAGGATGGACATTGGAAGAAAGACTGTCCCAATCCAAAGAAGAACAAAGATATATCCTTTGGTCCAGTCGTTAAAACATGGTTAGAGGCATTATCTACCGGCACCTGGTGTGTAGAAACGAGAGCCACTAATCATGTTTGCAATACTTTGCAGGGGTTCCAGGAAACCTGACGACTAGCTAAAGGGGATATTACCATTTACTTGGGCAATGCCATGAAGATGGAGGCTATTGCAGTGGGAGATGTTTTATTTATCTTTTGAGAAAAATAAAGTTTTTGGTTCTTAAGAATTTTCTTTATGTACCTTTATTTAGAAAGAATTGCTTTCGGTTTCTAAATTATGGATGGATAATCTATTCCTTTTAATGACAGATTTGTTATAAAAGGAATAGGGACATTATCTATTCAGGTACATAGATAGGAAATTTATAACTTGAACCACAAGCTCCCACGATGCAAATAGAAGTTATTAACTCATATTCCAATTCCGATAAGAGAAAAGAACCTTCGAAGATAAACCAAACATATCTTTGGGATCTTAGGCTTGGTCATATTAACCTAAGCAGAATTCAAAGGTTGATAGCTGATAGACCTTTGGGTTCATTAGTGGTGGAGGATCTCCCAACCTACGAATCTTGCTTGGAGGGTAAGATGACCAAGAGGCCTTTCAAGGCCAAGGGGTATAGATCCAAAGATGTGTTGGAATTGGTTCATTCTGATTCGTATGGTCCTATGTCTATCCAAGCAAGAGGCAGTTTTGAATATTTTGTCTTTTTCATAGACAATTATTCAAGATGACACTACAATCTGATCGTAGTGGTGAGTACCTCTTGGAAGAGTTTAGGAATTACTTATCAGAGGCTGGGATTCAATCCCAATTGTCTGCACCTGGCACACCCTAGCAGAATGGTGTAGCAGAGCGAAGGAATAGAACTCTTATGGAGATGGTTAGATCGATGATGAGTTATTCTGACTTGCCAGATTCGTTCTGGGGATATGCTCTAGATACGGCGGTGTAGATTCTGAACTTGGTTCCATCTAAATCAGTGCCTTCTACTCCCATAGAGTTGTGGACTGGGCGAAAGCCTAGTCTAAGACATATTCGAATATGGGAAGTCCAGCACATGTGCTGAAGGCAGATGTTGGTAAGTTGGAACCTTGTACAGAAGTACGCATGTTCGTTGGCTATCCCAAGGGAATGAGGGGTGGATTGTTTTATAGTCCTAGAGATCAGAGGGTGATCGTTGGCACGAATGCCAGATTTCTAGAGGAAGACTATGTGATGAGCCACAAGCCCAAGAGTAAAATTGTTCTGGAGGAGTTAAAAGGGAAGTCACTTCTTTAGTACCACCGGTACAAGAGGGCATACCACAAGTCACTGCACCGCGTGTCACAGAGGATACATAGGTGATACCTCGTCATAGTGGGAGGGTTGTTGGACAGCCTGATAGATTCATGTTCTTGGGAGAATCTTCTGATTTGGTCCCTGGCGAACATGAACCTGATCCTTGAACATACGACAAGGCAATCCAAGATATAGATGCAGCATCTTGGCAAAGTGCAATGAATACTCAGATTGAATCTATGGATTCAAGTCAGGTCTGAGAGCTCTTATGCATAGCAGCTCATATGGATTATGAGGTGTGGCATATGGATGTCAAGACAGCTTTCCTTGATGGAAGTCTTGAGGAAAACATCTATATGAAGCAACCAGAGGGATTCATTGCTAAAGGCAAAGAGCATCTTGTGTGTAAGCTTAATCGGTCCATTTATGGATTGAAGCGAGCTTCGAGGTCTTGGAACATCCGCTTTGATGAGGTAATCCAGTCTTATGGATTTATTCAAAGTCCGGATGAGTCTTGTGTATACAAGAGATGTGACGGAAACGTAGTGGTATTTCTTGTACTATACATAGATGACATTTTGGTGGTTGGCAACAACATCGAAGTGTTATCGGACGTAAGGGTATGGTTGTCCAAATAGTTTGATATGAAGAACTTGGGAGAGGTGAGACACATCCTTGGGATCTAGGGATCGCTGAAAAAGGATGTTGTGCTTATCCCAAGCTTCATACATAGACACGATTATGGAGCGTTTTATCATGCAAAACTCCAAGAAGGGTTTTCTACCTTTCAGGCATGGAGTTCCTTTATCTAAGGAGATGTGTCCTAGATCATCTGAGGAGATAGAGGAGATAAAGGCAGTTCTTTATGCTTCGGCAGTAGGAAGCCTCATGTATGCGATGCTCTGTGCAAGACCAGATATCTGCTTTGCCGTGGGCATGGGCGGCAGATATCAGAGTAATCTAGGACAGGGACATTGGACTGCGGTAAAGCATATATTGTAGTGCCTGAGAAGGACTAGGGATTATATGCTAGTTTACCGGCCAGACCAATTACTCCCTGTGGGTTACACGGATTTTAATTTCAAATCTGATAGGGATAACAGTAAGTCTACCTCTGGTTTTGTGTTTACTTTGAGAGGTGGAGCCATTGTATGGAGGAGTGTCCAGCAGAAATGCGTGACGGACTCCACCATGGAAGCTGAGTATGTGGCAGCCTCTTAGGCGGCCAAAGAAGTTGTGTGGCTCAGGAACTTCCTGATGGACTTGGATGTGATTCCTGGTTTGCCCAGAAATATCACAATTTATTGTGATAATAATGGTACAGTTGCAAACTCGAAGGAACCACGAGCCCATAAGGTAAGTAAATTCAAAGAGCGCAAGTACCACCTGATATGAGAAATCGTAAAGGAGGTAGAAGTTGTTGTTGCCTAGATTGCATCAGAGGATGACCTGGTAGACCCTTTCACAAGGCCCTTCTGGCGAGAGCTTTGATAGGCATGTGGAGGGAAGGGGAATCAGATGTATGGTAGTATGACAACAACATAGTCTTTTAGTATAAGTGGGAGATTGTTGGGATGTATATTGAAAGCCTAGCTCTTTTGTATGAACATCTTTATTTTGAAATAAGAATCACATGATCATTGTTTGCATATTTTTATGGTTATGCAAAATTGTCTAATATTTTACATTGTAGATAACATGGTGCTTGGTGTGGCACAGAAAATCATGTTATCAGTCCCTTGTAGAATATAAGTAGAGGCTCACAACCAAGATGGTTTTGGACAAACCATTGGCATGGTTGTAGTGTAGCTTGGTATTGGTTTGTCTTGACCATAGAGTTACACTAGTACACTTAGGTGTAGTGAGCAGGACCGACATAGAGGTGATTCAATTTATTGCTGACTACATAATTGAATCGGACCTCGGATATTATGTTGTACATGCTCTTAATCCTGATATAATAACGGGCACATGTACTTAGTATTTATTTCTTTGATTTACCAAAGGGTGAGATTTAGATGGATTAAATCAATATGCCCGGTAAGTTGGGAAATGATATTATTTACATGGTGTGTCGTTGATTATAGGAGGAAACCGTGTCCTATATATTAGGTTGATGATGTCCCCTTGAGGAGCTCATAAGGTTCATCATGTAAACCCTACAGGTTGACTTAGTTAACATGATGATAAGGTTGAGTGGTACTACTCGAGGAGTTAGATGTTAATTAATTGATGGTTAGTAAATCAATTAATTGATGGACATTCGATATCTTAAACACAGGGAGATGGATGTACAAATAATATATGGAGCCCATATTAATTTATGGGGGTTGGTGAGGTAATTCAATGATGATCCTCTAGTGGAATGGAACATCATTGATGGATCAAGTTTGTGTGGTTCCGATCCATCGGGTGGCCAAGATCCAACTCCTCCTCATGGTCCCTATTGTAGCCTATTAACACCTCATGAAGCCTAGATCCAATGATGGAAAACAAAACTCTAGATCCGACGGTGGAGATTAAATCCCTAGATTCGACGGTTGGGATGAAACCCTAGATCCGACGGTTGGGATTAAATCCCTAGATTCGACGGTTGGGATGAAACCCTAGATCCGATGGTTGGGATGAAACCCTAGATACGACGGTTGGGATGAAACCCTAGATCCGATGGTTGGGATGAAACCCTAGATACGACGGTTGGGATGAAACCCTAGATCCAACAGTTGGGATGAAACCCTAGATCCGACTGTTGGGATGAAACCCTAGATCCGACGGTTGGGATTAAACCCTATATCCGACGGTTGAGATTAAATCCCTAGAACCAATGGAGGAGATTAAACCAAGGCCTAAACCTAACTCTATATATATGGGCTTAGGCTTGGGTGGCAAGAAGAAAAGGAATGAGAAAGAGAAAAACCTAATTGAGATAAGGTGGCTTGGGCGGCAAGAAATAGGAGGAGGCTAGGGTTAGGGTTTGGTTCATGGTGTTGGGCGGCAATAAGGAGAAGGGAGCTTCTTCTTCTTCTTCCCAATGGTGGCCGGCACCCTTCTTCCTCCTTCCTCTTTGGTTTGGCCGGCGCCCAAGCCTCTCCCCTTGATCTATGGCTTGTGGTGGATGAGATGAGGGTTGCTTCCCATGGGCGGCAAGAAATAGGAGGAGGCTAGGGTTAGGGTTTGGTTGTTGGTGTTGGGCAGCAACAAGGAGAGGGAGATTCTTCTTCATTTTCCTTTGATGGTCGGCCCCTCTACCATCTTCCCTCTACCTTGTCCAAAGCTCAATCTATTCTACTTCCCTTCATCCTTAGCCGAAAATTAAGGGGAGCCTAGTTTAGGGTTTGGGAGGCAACAAGGAGAAGGGGTGTTTTCTTTCTTCTTCTCCAAGTGTTGGCTGGCACCCATGCCCTTGTTGTTTCTCCTTTGGTTGGTTTCCATACTCCATTTTATCTTCCTTGTCTGGCGGCAACATCAGGTTTATTGACTTGGTGGCCGGTTCTAGAAAGGAAGATGAGTTTTGCTTTAGGATCTTCCTTTGTTCCTAGTGAACAAGGAAAGGAAGATTGGTGATCTAGAAGGCTTCAACTTTTGGTAGATCATCGCCCACACGGCGTCCAAAAGGAGGGAGGACATACAATAGAAGATCAAGAGGTATAACAAGAGGTATAATCTTGTTTATTTTGATTAATATTCTTTTGTATTATGTTTATAATTGCTTTTCAATTATATGCATGTTTTGTGTGGATGGTTACATGCTTGTATTTGTTATGAGCGTCCGTCGTCTCTTCCGCGGCTAACCGACTAGAAGAGTTTTGTTGCTTGAATAACTAGTTTGTTCAAGCAATCGTTCAAGTCGTTAGCACGACGACGAATTGGTTGAGCTTAGGAAACTCATCCCATCCGGATTAGTTTTCATTTGTTGAAAATTTTAATCCGGGGACATGGGAGCCGACGAGCCTCTGAAGCGATTCCTACAGCAGGGGCACCAAATAATCAAAACTGGGTTTTGATTATGGCAAAGGTTCAAAGTTAAGTTCTTATTATTATCTAATGAGCTGAACTAAGTGTGCAGGAGGTGTTTAAGCTGTGCTGAAGGTTAGTGACACCCGGAGAATCTCGAGTCGAGAAACCTTGGTGGTCAGGGAACACCGAGAGAACTTCGTGGGAGTCGAAGAACCCAGGTGAAGACTAGAAGCTAAGTGACTGGTCTGAAAGGACTAGAGATAAGCATGAGTACGAAGAGAGATGGTAAGGTTGTGTCCTCTGTATTGGGACGACCATAGGCAGCGATCCAACTAAGACTTCTAATGGAAGGTCTAGGTCGAGATCGGACGGTAAGAAACCATCATATTTACTATCTTTCATTTATCTTGTGCTCACTCTTTGTTGCAGTTAAATAACCAAGCTTACAATTGCGCTAGCTATTGATAAATAATCGATGTTGGCATCACCAATCGATGAAGGCCATCACAATCTGCTATTCAAATCGTCCCACCAAAGAAAGTCAAGATAAGAACCCCTTATCTTGGGGTGAGGTGTCCATTTGGATCAGATCTTGGACTCAACGTTCAGGGGGTTGGAGGGCTATAAAATAAAAGGGGTTTCACACCTTTTGGTCATCTCATTTGCTCTCAAGTTCTCTTACTGCGTGCCATCACCAATGACAACTCCACGCCGCCGTAACGCCGACAACATGTTGCGACTACATCTTCATTTATGTCGGTAGATTTTCATAGTTGTCTTACTTTACTTAGAGCTTTCTACTTTTGTGTAATCAAGCTTTATATTCAAGCTTTTTCATTGTAAAGTGGAGAGGTGGGATTGTCCCTCTTCCTCAAGCTTTTGTTTCTTTAGTTAGTGGATTGCCCCATTATACGCAGTCTAAGATCGCGGGGTCTTGGAGTAGCAACCATTAGGTTGTGAAACAAGTAAAAACAAAATTGTGTCATTTACTTTTTTTGCTGCGTTGCTTTAGTTTTATCGAACAAAAAGAAGATTTTACGCTCGCTATTCACCCCCCCATCTAACGTGCTTTCGATCCAACAACCACTCCTATGGCAACTAACACTAAAATAGACAATGATCTTGAAGGTAAATCAATTGACTTAAAACTCTATAGGAGTATGATTGATAGCCTACTGTACCTAACCTCTAGTAGACCAGATATTTTTTTTGCGGTAGGTATGTGTGCAAGATACCAATCTTGTGCCAAAGAGTCTCACTTAGTTGTCGTTAAAAGAATCTTAAGATACATCAAAGGCACACTAAATGTAGGACTTTGGTACCCTAGGACTAGGTCTTTTGACTTGATTGGGTACACCGATTTTGATTATGCAGGTTGCAAATTGGATCGGAAGAGTACTAGTGGTGGGTGCCAATTCCTTGGATCCTCCCTAGTTAGTTGGAGTAGTAAGAAGCAACCTTGTGTTGTTTTATCCACCACCGAGGCTGAATATGTAGCCATGGGTCGGTGTATAGCTCAACTACTTTGGATGAGATATACTCCAACATTAAGGTCTTTTGTGATAATGTGAGTACCATCAATTTGACTAAAAATTCGGTACATCACTCTAGACCAAACACATTGAAGTAAAGCATCACTTCATTAGAGATCATGTGGCAAAGGGGGACATTGAACTTAATTACATTAAATCTAAGTTCAACCTTGTCGACATTTTCACCAAGGCTCTTCCCGAAGCGGATTTTTCATCATTTAGGAGAGAACTTGGAATGTTCTTTGTAGAGTAGTGGTCTAGGTTTGCATGATCCCATAGCATAATCTAGGACTATACCTCTAAGAATCTCACAACACACCTAAGAATCCATGATTTTTGTATTGATCCACTTAGATATCATGTGAGATGTTAGGAAGATTGACTTGGTTCATCATGCTTGTTATGATGTATTACTATGAACCAAAGTGTCATCTAGAGACATTGATATTTTTCATTGATAGAAAATGACTTGACAAATATGTTCACAAAATTTCATGAATTTTCTACACTTCTTGAATTTTTAATGCATTTCTAAAGAATGCTAAAAATCTGGACTTGGCGATTTAGGGTTAGCAGTCGACTGCTTCAAAGTCTAGTCAACTGACACACTAATGTTTTTTGCAAATCAGCCTTAGTTACTTGCCTAGACTTCAATCTTAGATGTCCTAACCCTATGGTATGATAAGCGTAGAAAATAAGGGGGAATAGGACTAATTGATGCATTGATTTAGGGGGAGTTTTCTTATGATATTTTCATCCCAAAATCTATATGCATAATGTTTATTGTTTGTGCAAAGTTAGGATATATTTCTTACCTATGATTTCATACTTTGCTCAACATATCATTCGCACGTGATAATTTATGTCTTGGATTACAGGGGAGCTTTATGTCTATTTTATACCTTAGTTCAAGGTATAACCAATTTTACTCATCAAATGAACTTATTTTCTATGTCCCTTTCTCTTTTTGATGTGTGTCAAAGGGGGAGAAGGGAGACTTTAAGTTAGAATTCATATTGGGATATATGATGCTTTTATTTATTGTATATTTCAAGACCTAACTTAAATGATTGCCAAACATCAAAAAGGAGGAGATTGTTGGAGCAACAATGCCCCAAGCATTTATGTATTTTGATGTTTAGATAATTATTTATAGTTAGGAAATATTTGTGATCTAACCATGAATGTGTTAAGTGATAGGAAAATCCAAGTGTGAAGACTTGGTAAAGAAAAGTCCGAGTGTGATCTTGGCAAGGGAAGTCCAAGGGAAGGTCTTGACAGCATAAGTCTAAGCATGTAGTCTTGGTGGCGTAAAGTCCAAGCTAACCTTAGCAAAAGAAGTCCAAAGGCAAGGTCTTGGCAGCGTAAGTCAAAACATGTAGTTTTTGCGGCGTAAAGTCCAAGCGGACTTTGGCAAAGGAGAAACATGAAATATGACAAAACTGAGGGAAGCACTTGAAGGCAAGCGCAAGGATGAAGGAGTCACGGACTCGAAGGGATCCTAGAGGCGCAAGGCTGAAGGAAGAGCTAGAAGGTTGAGTCTAGCTCTAGGGTATGTATATCAAGTATGAATTGATCATACTTGAAGTATGCCAGTCGACTAGGGTCATGTTCCAGTCGACTGGTCTTGAGTTCTTGGCACTTGAGCATCCAGAAGGCTTAAACAGTCGACTGGGGTTATGACCCAATCGACTAGTCGAGCAGTTGACTAAAGGCTACGAGTGTGTGCCATGAGAAGTTGACTTCCAGCCTTGGGCAGTCGACTACCTTCATGATCAGTCGACTGCCATGGAGGGCAGTCAGCTGATTGAGGTGCACATGGGCACAGAAACATTTTGAGTCGACTGATTTCTTGGAGCTGTCGACTGATGGATCGATTAGTCGACTGCTAGTGTCATCAAACAACTGATCAAAGTTCTGTTTAGCCATGATGACCATAAATCAGGCTTCATCAGAAGCCATTGGATTAGGTCAGCAACAACAGCAGTTGACTGTTGGTATGCAATAGTCTACTGCTGCAAGCTTAGTGGGAAAAACAATCTTGTCTCTATAAAAGGAGACCTTGGGGAGCTTGAGAGGGCTAGTGCTCTCATTCCAAACTTTACTCTCAAGCTCACCAAGTCTTCTCAAGCTTTCTAGTGTGTTTTAATCTCTTCTTCTCTAATTTACTTCCACTGGTGCATAAGGTTAGAATCCGCCAACCTAGCGGCCCCTACCAACCCGCTCCCAGACTATCGTAAGGGAGGTAAATCACGGTAGGCCTTTAGTCTTTGAGACTAGTAACTAGCACATGGAGGGACGACACCCTCACATTTGTGAGGGATTGACCCGTTGTCCTCTGGTGCAACGTCTGCATGCGCTAGCCTCTGGACTCTTCCCGCGGGGGCTCTAATTTACCATCATCATGTAAGAAGAAGAGTTGATTGTAAGAAGGCTTCTCCACCTTGGTGTGATCATCAAAAGGATATTTTTAGTGAAGGCTTGCTAGGGTTAATCCACCTTATGGATTGCCGTGTAGTAGGAGCGTCATCTCTGAACAACATTAAACTCCTTTGTTTGCATTATTTTTTTATTTCTTTTTAAATTGCATTATCATTTTGCTTCCACTAATATCTTATAGAAATCAAAAGAGGCTATTGACCCCCTCTAGCCATCCAAGGATCCCCTACAGTAAGTGGGCGAAGATAAGCTCTGTGTGAGGAGTGGTGGTAAGGATGCATCCTTGGTAAGGGGACAATCCTTGGCGTCGATCCGACTAAGGCTCCAAGAGGTATGACCGAAGTTGAGATCAGACAGTCACAGACTGTCACTATTAATAATAATTCTATACTATGCTAAACTTATGATGCAAGTCCAACTACATTTCGAGTGATTCCAAGTGCAGTCGAGTCGTTGCCTCCACTAGAGTTGCTACTTCCTTTCAGTTAAGCCAAATACAAAGATTAGTTGACTGACGAAGAATAGTAGTCGACTGATGTGTTCAAACCAGCCAAAATTCTAAGTCATAATTTGGATCGATCAAAGATGTCGCCTCGAGATAAGATCCACTTAAATACGATATGGATCCAACCCTTATCAAAGTTCTTGGTCTATAAAAGAAGACTTGAGCAAAAGCTTCAAATTAATTAATACATAGAATCTACTAAGTTCTTCCTTGCTCAAAATTCCCATCATACAAACGGCGAAGTGCTAGAAGGAGTGTGAGATGCTTAGGGCTTCCAGATCTATCATCGTACTCTTGCTACGACGCCAACCACATGCTTCAACCTTTTATCTTAAGTCAGTATTTTTTGATCGGTAAGGTTGTTACCAATTTTTATCTTTTGTAAAAGAAACGTGTCTCTTACCTCGAATGGGGAAGAGACTTCTTTGTGATTGGCCATTGATAGAGATCTAGGATCGTTGGGCCTTGGATTAGCAACCTTTCAGTTGTGAACCAAGTAAAACCAAGTGGTGTTCTTTGCCTTTGTTTTGGTGCATCTTCCACTGCGATTAACTCTAATTTACAAAAGAAAAGAAAGTTTTAAAATACGTTATCCCCGTCATTGTAAATCTCGATCCTACACAAATATCAAATAAAGATACTTATGAATAAGATTATTTATGCCTTGAACCAAGCTATAGAATATACTTAAAGAACCCCTTAGTCCATGACATACTTTATCATATATGACTAACATGTTGAGCAAAGTATGAAGACATAAGTAAGATTAAGTCCTAACTTTTCACCAATAATAAACTATGTGCATATAGGTCTTGGGATTAGAAAGATATCATAGGAAAACTCCCCCTAAACCAATGCATTAACTTAGTCCTACTCCCTCTAATTTAAAAATTGCTATCATTATACCGCTGCACTAATTATTTCATAGGGTTAGGACAATTAAGATTGGGATATAATTGAAGAAATCAAGCAAAATTTCCCAAAAACAATGCCAGTAGTTGACTGAGCCACCCGCCAGTCGACTAGTATAAGACCAGTCAATTGGTTTTTGCAACAGTCGACTACGATTTTCAAAAATGTATAGGTTAGATTTTCAAGTGAATTTTCAAAATTCATAAATAATTCTAGAAGTTTCAAAAATTCATGAAATTTTGTAGACACATTTGTCAAATCATGTTTAATCAAGAAAAAATAATTTTAAAAATATATCTTGGGGAGATTTTGAAATTGATACAAACTTGAAAACTAGCAAAATTTCTAAAGGTTTTCCAAAACAATGTACCACTTTTGCTTAACAAGTCAAAACTATATTTCAAAATATGATAGACACATGGTAAAAGATATTTTATTTTACATTTCCAACCATATTCTTAGAGCTATGTGCACATAAATTGTACACAAGTCTTCTCAATGATTGGTCCAATGAAGGATTAATGTCTCTAGATATCACTTTGGTTCATAGTAATGCATCATAACAAGCATGATGAACCAAATGCATCTTCCTAACATCTCAAATGATGTCTAGGCAACTCAATACAGAAATCATGGATTCTTAGGTATTTGTGAGATGCTTGAGGTATAGTCCGCTATAGGATCATGCAAGCCTATACCACTAAAGACAACACATTCCAAGTTCTCTTCTAAGTGATGTAAATTCCGCTTCAGGGAGAGCCTTGGTGAAAATGTCGGCAAGGTTTGACTTAGATTCAATATAATTAAATTCGATATCCCCTCTTTCCACATAATCTCTAATGAAGTGATTGTTAGGGAAATCTCTTGCCGAGATATGGTCTTGATGTGTGTAGTAAAGGGTTTAAGTTAGGTTGTTATTGTGATTTGATATGTGCGTTGGAGTCTTGCAGGACTTAATAATTCGCACATGGAGCCTTGACGAGTTTCATATCTCATGACTCGGTCCTTGAGTCGGTGAAGGATGGCTTTGCGGAAGCTGTGCGCTTGGAGCATCCGAGGGACCGTCGGACGAGGAGCTTGGAGTGAAGTCGGAGGAAGTAGACTTTAGGGCAAGATGCGAAGGATGGCGCTGCAGAGCCATGTGCTTGGCGTATCCGAGGGACGTGGCCGGACGAAGACAACTTCGAAGGCGAGGGACTCCGAGGGATGAGAGTGAGCGAATGTAACCCGGGAAGGGGTAGTGCTCTTAGGTGAAACTTGGCCATTTGGCTAAGTGTCGGATGAGATATCCCGACATTAGTCGACTGCCATGGATTGGCGATCGCCTAGTCGAACGGGGTTTGACCGTATCCGATCGAGGGTTAGCAATGATCGCCATATATTGGCGATCGCCAAGACCATCGATCGACTTACGGCGCATGATCGTCAAGAGGGTTTTGGGCACGTAACCTCTCATAGCGCATCGAATACGAGGCATCGATCAACCGATGGATACATCGATCATCGACCGCTAAGGGTTGGACTACAACGGTCGGGATCCGATGTGTTCGAGGCCGATGTAGTGGTGGTGCCGATCGCCATGGGCGCAATGATCGGTGGCGGCCAACGGGAAGAAATCAACCCTCTCTATAAAAAGAGAGGGTGTGGGCTTTTGGATGGCTAATGCTTAAGTTCCAAACAATTATCCAAGTGCCCCACAAGCTTTCAACTCCTTCTCTTAGTTTTCTTTCACATTTATTGTAAGAAGGAGTGTTTGGGTTGTAAGAAGGTTTACCTCCACCTTGCTTGGGCTAAAGGGAGAGACCAATAGTGAATTGGTTGCGGAGTGATTCACCGTGGATGAATCGGGTCGTGGATTAGCGGCAAGGCCGTGAACCACATTATATTCCTTTTGTTAGCATTGGTTTTATTCTTGTTGTTTCTATTTGCTTGTCTTGTTTTGTTTCCGTTGCGCTAATATTCTTTGTAGACGAACAAATTCCACCATCGAACGATAGAGGGCTATTCACCCCCTCTAGCCAGCCACACATCGATCCTACAAGTGGTATCAGAGCCAAGGCACTTGTTGAGGACTAACCGCCAACACAAGCACTACAATCAAGGATGGCCGGCTCCAACATTCACTCACCAAAATTTGAAGGCGAATTCTCTTGGTGGAAAAAGAGAATGGAGGTATTCTTCGAAACTGACTTCGAAATTTTATTAATTATGGAAAACGATTTCGAGATGCCTAGGAATGAAGAAGGGGAGTTATTGGAGAAATCAAGGTGGAATAAAAGATAAAGGGAGGAGTACTTGTTGAATTCAAAGGCCAAGCACCACCTCTACAATGTACTCCCCCAACAAGAAGTGAATAGGATAGGGGAGTGTGCAAGTGCCAAGGAGATGTGGGAGAAGCTAGTAGAGCTTCATGAAGGCACTTCGGAGGCCAAGCTTGCAAGAAGAGACCTCCTCCGCTCCCAACTAACAAATATCAAGCTTGAAAAGGGAGAAAAGGTAACCTCCTTACATTCTAGATTCAAAGAAATTTTAATTGGGCTAACAAGTGTAGGAGAAAGACTCTCGAACCGGGATATGCTTATGAAAGCAATTGATGCCTTTCCCTGGTCATCAAAATGGAGCTCAATGGTGGACTCCTTCTACATGTCCAAGAATTTAGAAGTGAGCACCTTGGAGGAGTTCTTCTCAACTATGGAGCTACACGAAACAAGGCTCGAAGGAATAGTAGAAGAGACAAGGTTTCAACCTTCAAGAGGAGTAGCCTTGATGGCTAACAAAGAGAAGAAGAAGATGGAGAACCCCTCCTCCTCCGATGAAGCATCCTCATCCTCCTCCATGGATAGCACGGAAGAAGCTTACATGGTAAGGAAGGTAAGGCGTACTTTAAGAAATTTTAAATTTAATAAATCTAATGATAGGAGGAGAAGACCAAGGGGGAGGGTGATTTGCTACAATTGCCAAAGAGAGGGACATATAAGGGATAATTGTCCCCTCCTAAACAAGATCAAAGAGGAGAAGAAAAAGAAAGAATAAAAGAAGAAGAAGAAGGGGAGCAAGAAGAAAGAAGAAGAGAAGAAGGCTAAAGAAAAAGGGAAGGCCAAAGCACTCAAGGCAAGGACATGGGATGATCCTTCCTCTTCATCATCCTCATCCGAAGGAGAAGAAGAACATGTCTACTCCAATCTAGCTTTGATGGCCTTTGACGATCTAGACTCCTCCTCCACCGAAAATGAAGAATCAAGCACAAGTGAGGAGAGCTCTAGTGAAGGGGGAGCTTCTTCACCATCATCCGAATCCGAAGAAGAAGACATGGAGACTATGGTAGCAAATCTCTCACCTAGTAAAATAGTTTCCATGATTTCTAGCCTCACTAAGAACTTGTTTAGGGCAAAGAAGAAAAATAAGAGCATGCTAGATCAAATTAAGGATTTAGAAAATAAACTAGGAAAAGCATGCTTAAATATTAATGATGATACTTCTTCTAGCCTTAATGATGCATGCTCACATGATAACTATGTACCATTTGATGTTAATGATGCATGCATAGAGGAAAATAGGGCTCTAAGGGAAAAGGTAGATCATTTGACCAAGGCCCTAGAAAAGTTTACAATTGGCTCAAATACATTGAACATGATAATTGGGAGCCAAAGGGCTAGCTTCAATAAGAAAGGCCTAGGATATAAGGAAAATAGAAATGAAAAGGCCTATAAATGTTTAATTGCAAGGGGTCAAAATAAAAAGAAGACAATTGCTAGAAAATGGATCCCTAAGGAGTATTTAGTGAACCCAATAGGAAAGAACTTGTTTTGGGTTCCAAAATCCATCCTTATGGGTTAGAAAAACCCTAGGATAGTCAACCATATGGAATTAACCTATATCATATTTTGGTTGACTTAGGATGGCGGGAAAAATTTTTGAAATAGTGTTGGGTGATGATAATGCACCCATAAATAGTTTAAGTCATGCTCAACACTTAGTGTTAAGTGATACTTATGATCTATACATTTTTAGCATAGTGTTGGGTGATGATAATGTGCCCAAAAATAGATAATAATGCTTAAATCATGATAATTGATGTAATTGTTATACATGTTTGCAATCATGATTTAGGATCTAGATATTTGGCACATAGTCATGGGCAATAAGGTTTTTAATCATGCCTTGGGTGATATTTGAATTTTTATCATAATTTACACCTTATGCATGGTTATAAATTGATGAATACATGTGTTTCATGATCATAATGTGATTTCAATTCATATATATCATTATGACCATGTGGGGTGTTAGGATGATACTTAACCTTGTATAGAATTGCATGAAAATGATGGTTAAGTATATACAAATACCTTTAGGATACATCTCACACTCACCATAGGCTACCTTGATTGAAAACATAGCATGAGTGAGATGTTAGGATGATACAAATGTCCACTAATGCCTGTGGCATTTAGATGGTCATTTAAGGTATCAAATAGCGATAATAGAACAATTATGGGGAAGGCTTATGTTTAATTCATAGACATATTGCCCAAAGATCATGGTTGGATATTTCACATGTTTTCAAAAAAATTTCTTACTTTAAAATCTGTGTGTTTATGTTTTGAAACAATTCAAACCAAAACTAGGTGTTAAAATGGATACAAACTTGATCAAAACACTAGTTGTTTTTGAAGCTTTTAAATTTTTGACAAATCTTTGAAAATATAATGATTTTTCATAGAAAACTATTTTTCACTGATAAAGTAACTTAAAAGAAATGTGTTCCCAAATTTCACAATTTTTAGAATTTTTTGGAATTTATAGTGCATTTCAGAATTTCATCCAGAAAATCAAAAAATCTGATTTCCTTGTGCCAGTCGACTGCCATACTAATAGTAGTTGACTGATGGACTGTGAACGAGCACAGTAACCTGATTTTATCAGGTTTTTGATTGGTTTTTAGTTTTTGTTTCTCACTAGGCTTGATGCCATGATATATAAACTTTGTTTAATCTTTTTGATGGTGTCAAAGGGGGAGAAAAATATATGTTTAAGTAAGGGGGAATATATTTAGGGAGAGTTTCATGTATTAAGGGGGAGAGTTGCTAATCATGTTATTTACATGCTTTCTTTCCTTAATGTTTTATCAAATGTTTTACCTAACTTAAACGGATTGCCACACATCAAAAAGGGAGAGATTGTTAGGGCAATCTCTTGCCGAGATATGGTTTTGATGTGTGTGGCAAAGGGTTTAAGTTAGGTTGTTATTGTCATTTGATATGTGCATTGGAGTCTTGCAGGACATAGTAATTCGCACATGGAGCCTTGGCGAGTTTCACATCTCATGACTCGGTCCTTGAGTCGGTGAAGGATGGCTTTGCGGAAGCCATGCGCTTGGAGCATCCGAGGGACCGTCGAACGAGGAGCTTGGAGTGAAGTCGGAGGAAGTAGACTTCAGGGCGAGACACGAAGGATGGCGCTACAGAGTCGTGCGCTTGTCGCATCCGAGGGATGTGGCCGGACGAAGACAACTTCGAAGGCGAGGGACTCCGAGGGATGAGAGTGAGCGAATATAACCCGGGAAGGGGTAGTGCTCTTAGGTGAAACTTGGCCATTTGGCTAAGTGTCGAATGAGATTTCCTGACATTAGTCGACTGTCATGGATTGGCAAATAATCTGAGTCGAACAGGTTCGACCGTATCCGGCCGAGGGTTTTGGCCCAACAATGATCGCCATATATTGGCGATCGCAAGACCATCACCGATCATTCGATGGCAAACACGATCGTCAAGAGGGTTTTGGGCACAGAACCTCTCGTAGCCGACTGAGCAGTCGACTACGAGGCATCAGTCGACTGATGGATACATCAGTCGACTGCCAAGGGTTCCGTTGGACTACAATGGTCGGGATCTGACGTGTTTAGAGGCCGTTGTAGTGGTGGCAGTCGACTGCCAAGGGCAACAGTCAACTGGTGGTGCCAAATGGGAAGAAATCAACCTTCTCTATAAAAAGAGAGGGTGTGGGCTTTTGGATGGCTAATGCTTAAGTTCCAAACGATCATCCAAGTGCCCCACAATCTTTCAACTCCTTCTCTTAGTTTTCTTTCACATTTATTGTAAGGAGTGTTTGGTTTGTAAGAAGGTTTACCTCCACCTTGCTTGGGCTAAAGGGAGTGACCAATAGTGAATTGGTTGCGAAGTGATTCACCGTGGACGAATCGAACCATGGATTAGTGGCGAGGCCGTGAACCACATTATATTCCTTTTGTTATCATTGGTTTTATTCTTGTTGTTTCTATTTGCTTGTCTCGTTTTGTTTCCATTGCACTAATATTCTTTGTAGATGAGCAAATTCCACCATCGAACGATAGAGGGCTATTCACCCCCCTCTAGCCGGCCACACATCGATCCTACAGTGATGCTCCACTTCAATGTGCTTGGTCCTAGAGTGATGTACCAGATTTTTGGTCAAATTGATGGTACTCACATTATCATAATAAACCTTGACTTTGGAGTAGTGTAGCTCATAATCCTCTAGAGTATGTCTCATCCAAAGTAATTGAGATACACGACCATCCATAGTCACATACTCTGCCTCGATTGTGGATAGAGCAACACAAGGTTGCTTCCTACTACTCCTACTCACTAGGAAGGATCCAAAAAATTGGCACCCACCACTAGTGCTCTTCCAATCTAATTTGCAACCTGCATAATCGAAATCAGTGCACCCAATCAAATCAAAAGTTCGAGTCCTAGGGTACCATAAACCTACATTAAGAGTTCCCATGATGTATCTTAATATTCTTTTGACCTCTATGAAGTGAGACTCTTTGGTATAAGATTGGTATCTTGCAAACATGCCTACTACAACTAAAATATCGGATCTACTAGCGGTTAGATATAATAGATTACCAATCATACTCCTATAACGTTTTAAGTCAATCAATTTTTCATCTTTATCATTGTCTATCTTAGTGTTGGTTGACATGGGATTTGAGACTTTCTAAACTAAATTTTTTGATGATTTCCTTTGCATATTTGGTTTGATAAACATGGGTTCCTTCACTATTTTATTTGACTTATGGGCCTAAAAAAAAGGTCAACTCTCCTACTAGACTCATTTCAAATTCATTTTTCATATTTTTAATGAAGTCTTGGAGAAGTTTAGCATTTGTTGACCCAAAAATAATGTCATAAACACTACTTGGATAACAAAACTGTCTTTTTCTTTTGACTTTAAAAATAGGGTGATGGGGTCGGGTTTTTTCTGGTCAGATTATGTGATTTGCCAAGCAGTTTATATATTTGCCGAGCCATGAATGTGTTTCCTAGGCAGTGTATGTGATTCTCAAGCTCAATAGGGTGGTGCAGAGAAGTGTGGTTCAGAGGTTAAGTATTGTGATAGTAGAGCATTTTATATATTTGCCAAGCCATGAATGTGTTTCCCAGGCAGTGTATGTATTTCCTGAGCATAGTAGGGTAGTACAGAGAAGTGTGGTTCAGAGTTGAGTATTGTGATTGTGGGGTAGTTTATGCATTGGCCGAGCCATATATGTGTTTCCCAAGCCATATATATAATTCCTGAGCCTAGTAAAGGGTGAGTAGTGCAGTGTTGCTCAGTGCTTAGTATTGTGTTGATAGGGCAGTTTATCCTTTTCATGAGCAGTCAGTGTATGTGTTTCCCTAGCAGATAGTATTTTTCCCGAGCCTAGTAGGGTGGCACAGGACAATGTTGTTTAGAGATAAGTGTTGTATTGATAGATCAATGTATGTGTTTCTCGAGCAGATAGTATATTTCTCGAGCCCAGTAGGGTGGCACGGAACAGTGTTTCTCAGAGTTAAGTGTTCTATTGATAGATTAGTGTATGTGTTTCCCGAGTAGGCAGTATGTTTCTCGAGCCTAGTAGGGTGGCACGAAACAATGTTGCTCAGAGATAAGTGTTGAATTGGCATATCAGTGTATGTGTTTCCTGAGCAGACAATATATTTCCCGAGCCCAGTAGGGTGGCACGGGACAGTGTTGCTCAGAGAAGTGTTGTATTGATAGATCAGTGTATGTATTTCTCGAGAAGTCAGTATGTTTCTTGAGCCCAGTAGGGTGACACGGGATAGGGTTGTTCAAAGACTGAATATGGTGAAATAAGTAGGAATGGGTATTCCAGAGTATGAAGAGTAGCAGGAAGGGTTTGGCAATGATAAATGTAATATATTTTGTCATTTGTTTATATATTTTATTTAATTAATACTTGGCAAGGGAATATAGATCATATAAGAGATTGAAATGAGATATTTTGAAAAGGAGCGGGAAAAGTGGTTACATCTGACAGCTGAGCAAGGGTATTATGGTAAATTCAAATTCAGGGAGAAGGCGGGATAAATCATCTAAAAATGGGGTGGAGGTGGAAGGAAGCGAGGGATGGTTGTTTCCTTCACTATTCGGTACCTCAAAGATCTTCTTCTAATTTCTTCTTCATTCTTTTTGCACTTCTACTTTATTCATTCTACTGTTTCTGACTTGAGTATCAGAGGGGCCGTGCTAGGAAGTTGACCCATCTCTAACACTCTCTTGTGAAGTGGCACATCTAGCTTTCCTCCATAGGATTCAAGGTGATCAGAGAAGAGGCTGTTCATTATTTCATTCTTAACACTCCTTTGGTTACAGATCTAGCTAGGAGCTTTTGGATCTGAGGTGATTGGAGGAGATCCGCAAGAAGGGGGAGGGAGATCTTGGCAGGCCGAAGAAGTGAACACCATGAAATTGGCACTGCCTATGGGAATCTGAATAAAATGTCATGATGGGGAACACTAGGAGGATGTTGAAGGAGCCGATGGAGGAGGAAAAATCTATCTCTAGTACTTCTAAAGGGGGCACCAACAGAAGGCATCACGAGCCCTTGTACAAGGAGGATCTTATGCAAGTAGTGGCCACTGTGATGGATCAGATGTCACAGAGGGCCACCCTGAAGAAGGTGAAGGAGGATGATGCATCCGATGAGAACTCTGAAGAAGAGATAGTCAGAGTCTCTCGCCCGAAGAATGATTCCTCTCACATTTGCAAGCCTGTAATAGGGAAGAAAAAGAAGTGTGTAGCTCCTCTTGAGAGTGCATAACCTAAGGAGGATGTTCCTTTTGTAAGTACCATTTTAAAAGTAGAGGAGTTAAATCCCTTTACAGTGGATATTCTGAATGAAGAGTTACATCGACACTTTCGAATTCCTCAGATGCCTGAGTATACTGGTTCCTCTGATTCTATGGATCATTTGAGTAGATTTGAAAATTCTGCTTTATTATACCTCTATACTGATGAGATTAAATATCGGGTGTTTCTTACTACATTAGTAGGACCAACACAATAATGCTTTAATGATTTGAAGTCACAAAGTATTGCTTCATTTAAGGACTTCTCGACATTATTTTTAAGGTATTTTTCTAGCTCTAAAAAATATTTGCCTCAACCGTTGAATCTTTTTTATCTTAAGCAGAGAGAGCAAGAAAGTCTGCGGCAATATGTGCAGAGAATTACACACTCAGCATGAGAAATTCTCACTATGGAGTCTGGTATAATGGTAGGAGCCTTAACTCAATGGCTTAGAGAAGGAGACTTCTTTAAATCTTTAGCTAAAAGGCCTCCTAGAAATTTTGATGATTTATTATCCTGAGCAAAGAAGTTTATTAATCTTGATGATTCTCAGAAGTCTCGGCAAACTTCTTGGGACTATAGAATGGTAGAAATTCCAGAGAGGAGGGTTGGATGGGTATGACCCGCCCGACCTTCAGAAGATAGATCTCTATATGCTCCTCAATTAAGGTTTTATAAGGAAAGGGCTATGAATATCTATGAGGAGCAGCAATTATTGAGAAGGCCTTTTGGAGCAGCTAGAGGGCCTAGAATATTGCCATCTGCTACTTTCTATTCTTATCATCAGGATTATGGGCATAGTACTCAGGATTGCCAACAATTAGATTTTGAGTTGCAAAGAATTATGGGAGCTAATCTTTGAGTTAGAAACATGGTGATGAATCCGACTCCTTATCAGAGGTCTTGGGTTAGAAATTATGGTAGAGGGAATCAGCTAAGGTCTACTATTAATTGACCTGTACATCCCATGTAGGTGAGAGAAGTGGTTCCTGATAGAATAATGCCTACAGGCTAGCCTCCTGTAATAGGCTCTATTAATATGATTTCTGGTGGTTCTACTAATGGTGATTCTAGTGGGTATCGAAAGAGACATAGTAGGGAAGAATGTATAACTGTGACAACTTTGCCTAGAGTAAGAGGGCCTATGTTGGGTTTTGATTCTAGTGACTTAGAGGGAATAATGACTCCTCATATTGATGTCTTAGTCATTCGGGCCCTTATTACTAATTTTGATATAAAAAGAAATTTTGTAGACCCAGGCAGCTCAATGGATATCATATATTGGTCAGCCTTGGAACAAATGGGGGTTCATATCAGTGACTTATAGTCAGTCGACATGTTGGTGCAGGGGCACTAGATAATCGAACCTGTGTTTTGATTATGGCAAAGACACAAAGTTAAGTTTACATCATTATCTCACGAGCTAAATCGAGTGTGCAGAAAAGTACTAAAGTTGGAGCTGAAGGCTAGCGACACCCGGAGGAAGCCGCGGTGGTCGGGTGACACTCGAGTGACTTCGGAGGGAGCCGAAGGAATCGAGTGGAAGGCCAGAAGCGAGAGCTACAAGGTAAGTATCGAGGAAAGCTCGTGTGAGTGAGAGATTGTAAGGTCGTGTCCACTTTACGAGGACGACCGTAGGCGGCGATCCGACTTAAACTTCCTGTGGAAGGTCTAGGTCGAGATCGAACGGTTAGAAACCATCATATTTATCATTTTATGAGCTAACCTCTTGCTGTAGGGAAGTGGCCAGGCTGGCAGTCGACTGCTGGACATTGAGCAGTCGACTGATGCTCATCAGTCGACTGATGGGAGGCATCAGTCGACTGATGGTGACGAATCAACCTTTGCGCTAGGTCAAAACGGATAACATTTGACGCGACCACTTCACGATAAAATTATTACAACTTCATGATCTGTTCCAAGAAAAAAGGAGACAAATTCAAAGGCCAAAATCTATAAAAGGATGGGTGGATTCCAACTCCAAACACATCAAGTTATTCTCAAGTGCTCCTACAATGCCAACGCTCCAACGCCGTCATAACGCCGACGCGACAACAAGTTCAAATCTCCTTCGTCGGCAGTAGTAGCAAGTAATTGTTTTTATTTTATTCTTTATTTTAATCGTAACGAGGTGAGGTAGGCTTGTTGCCTCATCCTCGTACTTTCGATTTTGTGATCGTTATCTCCTACCTTCAACGAGGAGGAGACGTTATAGTGCTTTGCCCTCAGTACGCGGTCTAGGACCGATAGGGCCTTGGAGTAGCAACCGCTGGGTTGTGAACCAAGTAAAATAAATGTGTCACTTTATTTTCCGTTGTGCTTACTCGTTTACTTGTGTCTCAACGAACGAATTCGAACGAAAGATTTACGATCGCTATTCACCCCCCCCCCTCTAGCGACGTTTCTCGATCCAACACGACACCTCCTTATTTGGGTTTTCTGGTAATGAGAGGCAGCCGATGGGTAAGATAAAGTTGCCTCTATCTTTAGGGGAAGAGCCAAGGAGAAGAACATTACTTATCAATTTCACAATAGTTGAAATGCCTTCTTCCTATATTCTATCTTAGGTAGGCCTGTTTTGAGTAATTTATAGGTAGTGGCTTCTCCTTATCATCAAAAAATTAAGTTTCTTGTTGGGAACAAAGTAGGGGAAGTCAGGGGTAATCAACAGCTCTCTCGGAGGTGTTATATGGATGCTATCCGAATGGGACAAAAGGGAAAATCTATGGGTGAATCTTTTCAGAAGTTTAGGTAGTCTGGAGATACAGTATGTGTTATTTAGAAGGGGGTGTTGAAGAAATAGGGGAATCTGATAAAGAGGCAATTGTGTTAGATGATAAGTGTGCTGAAAATATCAACTTTAAAGCTCGGGGCCTTCCTCTGCATCTTAAAGCTGATCTGATACGATGTCTTATTCAAAAATATTGATATTTTTGCATGGTTAACCTAGGACTTATAAGGAATTGATCCTACTATCATGGAGCATAAATTGTATATTTTGCCTACTGTAGCCCCTGTTAAGCAGAAGCGTCATCACTTTGGAGTTGGAAAAGATGCTATTATTAAAGAGGAGGTGCATAAGTTGTTAAAGGTAGTGCATATTGTTGGGTTTCCCCGGCACTACCGTGGGTGTGCGTTCGAACATGTTTCGTAAACATGCACAGTGGAAGCAAATAAAACGAGTAATAACTAACTTATTACAACACACACACCACACGCATGCAAGGATACATCAAGTGCAGACACAATCGCTATTTCAAATTTTGCAGTAAAGAAACTAATCTAGGTATACCTGACGAATTACGTGAAGCGGAAATGACATCAACCTTAGCGACCCTCGTAAGTTTCGCCTCTATCCGTATCCATGCCGAGTATCGTCGGGATAGCTTCACCAAGCTACGAGCCCCGTCTTCTCATGAGATACTAGTCTCGAATCGAAGACATTGTGATTGAGAGATTATCACAATCCGAATCAAATTCGGATTTGAAAACTGAGTTCCACAAATTTGCTTCTTGGAAGCAGTTTTCGTCAACCGATTGATGAAACTTCGGTCCTCCACCAAAGGGGATTGTCGGAGATCCAATACCCGACAAGTAGGCCATTGCCGAAGCACAAAACATCGACCAAATGACCTCTCCACGAAGAGGACAATAAGCTGTCCAAAACTAGATAGCTTGTTTTGGTGGAGGATATGGCCGGTCAAAGACTTGGTCGACTATCCTTGATGGCCGGCAACCAAGGGAGGATGGCCGGAGGAGTTGTCGGCGACTGGTGGATAGTCAGCGGCAAGGGAGAGGAGCAGCAACTCCAATGGGTGGCGGCACAAGGAGCTTGGGCGGCAACCACACCTCTCCTAGGGTTGGGCGGCAACAATAAGGGAAGAGAAGAGAAAAACGGCTAGGGTTCAAAAACCTTGAACCGATTAATTCCCAAAATAACCTAGCCGTGTTTTTATAGAGAACATATTCTCCTAACGGTTATTAGTTCATAACCAAAATCCGTTAACCCGCTCAAATAACTTAAGTTAAAATAAACCAAACTGCGTTGGTCTATTTTAAGTTAAAATGAACCGAACAAATTTCGGTTCATTCGTTTAAAACAAACCAAACCCCTTTGATTTATTTTCCACCATTAGATTAGAACCAAACCGATTGGTTCATCCATCATGTCTTCATAAGACTCGGTCCATCCACGCTTCCGTTGTGACTGAAATAATTTCATGCTCGCTCTTTGTTTGGTCCAACTAAACCATGTCTCTCTCGATCTGAGAATCCTATTCTCAAGCTTGTTTTAAATCCTTCGGATTACACTCATTGTGTGTGTGACCAAATTGGTTCCTGATTTATGTTGGCCATCTATAATTAACCATTAATTATAGAATGATCATGAGTGGTACATAGTAGTACATCATGATCCTCAATTAATCGAAAAATCAATGGTTGATCCCATAATGCTTTTGAAACCCTTCAGCAACTATAGTAAATCGTGCCCTGTTCGTTTCACTCATCTTATACCCACTTGGTTAAAGATATGGTCTATTGTGTCAGTCCGCACTAGGCTGACCATGTCATACTTAGCCCAAGTATTACTTCCTCGTCCTACGGATTCTAGTTACTGCACATATATCCAAGAGTACCATACTATAAACACATAATGCTTTGGCCAAAGACTTTAGTAACAATCTGACGAGAGGCCATAGGGTATACATCTCCTCGCAAGGAGTGGTGAATCCTCTGTAGACTATTCAAACACCTTCGTCCACTTCGACTTATACCTAATCATCTCGGGTCCACATCTCCTCAGAGATGTTTGCTTAAGATGTCAAAGCATAAGTCTACCTGACCAAGATGACTTGAATACCGCAAGTCGAAAGAACATCACACTTAAGCTGCAATAAGAACTTCATTGACATATCCATATATGCAGAGAACCATATGAAGTCTTATAGCTAGTCACTCCAATGAACTAGTTACCATAACTAGCATCCACGATTAACTCTGGACATCCCAATGTCTCCAGCCAGTGAGGAACAACTGCTTGGATAAACCAAGGAGTATAACTTGTGCTAGTCTCAATAGAATTGATGGTGCCCGAATACATCAATTCATCGACTAGGGATAATTCCAATACATTACAATTACACATGTAGAGATACTCACTAGTTGTAATCCAATCACAAATCTCTCATGCTGTGAATCGTATTGAGGACATTCAGTAAATCAGTTTAAGATCTAATCAAATACATGAAAACATGTATACTTAAATATTGAATCTTCATTTATCAAATAAATGATACAACCATAAGGTGATTGCCTTAAAACATCTCTCATATATCACTAACACATATTAAAAAAGTGCAGTACCCGTCCTGGATGTCCAATGTAGTGTCAGTGCCTAAACCTTCTAGAAAATGGAGGATGTGGGTGGATTTTCATGTTCTCAACAAGGTTTGTCCCAAAGATTATTATCCTTTGCTTCGTATTGATCAGCTAGTAGACTCCACTGCAAGACATCAATTTATTTCTATGATGGATGCTTATAAAGGATATCATCAAATACCATTAGCTTTGGAAGATCAGAATAAAGTTAGCTTTATTACTTATGAGGGGACTTTATGTTATATTGTTATGCCATTTGAATTAAAAATTGTTGGAGATACTTATCAGAGATTGATGGATAAAATTTTTGAGAAGCAGTTGGGGAGGAATGTAGAGGTGTATGTCGATGATATCTTGGTTAAAACTCTGTAGCCTGGGCAGTTAATATTTGATCTGAAGGAAACTTTTGGTACTTTGCACAAGTATAGAATGAAGTTGAATCCAAATAAGTGTGTATTGTTGGATCGAGTAAACGCTAGAGGGGGGTGAATAGTGCTCGAAAACCTTTTTTTTTGACAATTAAAAGAAAGTATGCAGTAGAAACACACAACAAAAGACAAGTATTTTTTACTTGATTCATAACCCATTAACGACTAATCCAAGACCCTACGATCCTTTATTACCTCCGAAAAAGCAAAGCACTAAATATCTCTTCCTCGTTGGAGGTAATAGACAAACAATTACAACAATGAAGAGGAAGAGGTAACGATTGACCAAACTCGAGTCGGACTCAAGTAGTGTTTTAATGTTTGACATTGATGTTTGATAAAGGAGTTGACTGTTGTTTGACAATGAGTTGACTAGATGGTTGCTTGGGGTTGACCATAATGGAGAAGTCCAACATGGCTTGGCAAAGTCCAAGCTTGAGTCTTGGCAATTGGAAAGTCTAACATGGGTTGGCATGGAAAGTCCATGCATGGGTCTAGGTAAGGGAAAGTCCAAGCTTGAGTCTTGGCAAATGAAAAGTCCAACATGGGTTAGCAAGGGAAGTCCAAGGGTTGATATTGGCGTCGTAAAGTATAAGGGTGGAGTCTTTGCAGCATAAATTCAATGATTTGGCGACGTAAAGTCCAAGCATGTGTCTTGGTAGCATAAGCCCAAATGTACCTTGGCGGTATAGAGCACGTTAGCATGACAATAGCCGATGGAAGCACCTGAAGGCTAACGTATGGATGAACAAGTCACGGATGACTTGGAGGGATCCGATAGGTGTGAGGTTGATGGAGGTAGCTAGAAGGCTTAGGTTTAGGCTAAGGGTGGTCTAGTAAGTATGAGGGCATCATACTTGGGGTTAAACCTCATGCTTGAGATTTATCAGTCGACTGAGATTATGAACAGTCGACTGATGGGAGTCTACTACGATCAACTACGGCCGAATTGTGGCCACAGACGTAAGGCACCTCAACTAGCGCATCGACTAGTGTCCCAGTCGAGGCGGTGCCTCGACTGTATCAGCCACAGATGCAAGGCGGCTCGACCGGCGCCTCGACTGCTAGATCAGTCGACTGCCATTGAGTGGTATCGACTGATGGTGAGGGAACGCCACAGATGTGAAACAGGCTCAACCAGTGGCTCAACTACCTATGTATCAGTAGATTGATGGGTGTGATTAGTTGACTGATGGTCTATCCGTTGAAACTTATCCAGCATGGATCGAGTCATTGTCTCACAACGGCTATAGGAGTAGTCGACTGATGGTCGCGATCAGTCGATTGCATGACGGAATCCAACTCTAGTTGCAACTTTAAAAGGAGCTCGAGGATAGAGATTATGGTATGGTTCTTTGAGGAAATTTGGGGCGATTTGTTGGTGCAATTTAGGGTCTCCAAGTAAAGCTCAATCAACCAAACAAGCAAGCATCCAAAAGCGCATTTGTAAATGTTTCTTTACATATTTTTGTGTATTTCACTTGTAATTGCTTGTATTACTTTTGTAATCCTTGTACAATGTTTCTTCACCTCCGACTTGTTGTCGAGAAGGAGTATTATTGATTAGTGGTGGTGTTTGCATCGCTAGACCTCATTTGAGATCAATCCGTGGAGTAGGAACCCTAAGGTTACAAACCACGTTATTTCTTGTGTATTGTGTGCTTGTATTGTGTATTTATTTTTATTTATCATTATATATTCCGCTGCGAACACTAACACTTGTAGTAAGCAAGCGATTGATTTCCATCATTGAAGTAATGAACATGCTATTCACCCCCCCCCCCTCTAGCGACGTCCAATTCCTAACAAGTGGTATCAGAGCAAAGATTCTCTTCAAGATTTAACAACTAAGGGAGCACACTAAGGGAAAGAAGATGGAGTTTCAAGAGAAATTGGGTGATGACATCCACATTCCACTTCCCTTCGACCGCAAAGATTTTGCATATTAGAAAGGTAGAATGATGTATTTTCTTATGTGTGATTATGAAAATTTATTAGTGTTTTAGTAGGGTTCAATGCTCCTAAGGATGAGAATGGGAAAATATATAAGAAGAAGATGTGGAGAGAGGAGCAACTTCGATACTTCAATATAAACAATAAGGTAATGGGTATATTAATTAGTGTAATTCATAATGATATTTTGATCAAGATAGGAGATTGTAAAGATGCCAAGGACCTTTAGAGCAAGTTGGTGAAATATCATGAAAACCCATCACCGACTCAAGAAATAGAGGAGCCCAAAGAACAAGAACCATCATCGGTTCAATTAGAGGAAGAGGCCGAAGAAGCAAGCCTATCTTCACAAGAAAGTGAGGATTCAGAGGTTGATAAGGAATCAACATCCGGATCGGAAGAGGTGGATGAGGTAAAGGAAGCCTCCACCTCTAGGATTGAGGGGGAGGAGACTAGGCCATCTTCAATATCGGAGCCAACTCAAGAAGAACCATTTACCGTCGGTCGAGAAGATGAAGAAGTCCAAAATTCCACCACCATTGACCTAGGTAACTCAAGCAATTTAGTTAGAAATAAAAATCATATCATATGCTTTGAGTGTAGAGAAGTAGGACATTAAAAGAGTAAATATCATAAAAGAGTCAAGAAAAGTCAACCGACACCAAAACCTCAAGAAATGTCAAAAGATGTCGATGCCCCAATTAGGAAAAGCAAGAAGCATGTGGTGTACTTTGAGTGCCAACAACCGGAGCATTATAGGAGTCAATGCCCTTGGGGAAGGAAGAAAGGGCAAGAAGGAGCATCACATGTAGGGGGAGCCTCTAAGACAAACACTAAGGTATATTTTAATAATGTACCTTCTAGTTTTAATGTCAAAAAGCATGCAAGAAATAATTTAAACACTTTTGCAATTATTCATGAAAAGCATGCTAGGAATAACAAATATTTTTGCTTAGGTGCTAAGAGTTGCAATTTTGAAAATAAGGAGAAATTTGGGACTAATAACCCAAGGAAAATCCTACCTAGGGAAACTATTAGGAAGGCAGAGGAGCATCTAGGCAATAATCCCAAGAGCCATAGACATATGACTAGGAAAAGGAAAAATACTCAAAGAAATAATGGACCCACAAAATTTGAGAAATTAGAGCTAGAAAATCAAGCCTTGAGATCAAGGCTTGAAAAATTGGAGAAGACCCTTGCAAGAATGACAAATATAAATAAGGTGTCAAATGGTTAAAGCCTAGGGTCTAGGAAGCAAGGGTCATCTATGGGCAAGAAAGGCTTGAGCCACAAGCCTAGTGTTGGAGTATTGGGAATACAATCAAAGTCCCACATTGGTAAGGCATGGAAAAGATCATGTGCTTATAAGATGAAAAGATATCTCCATTGGTGTGAGGCCTTTTGGGTAAAGCCCAAAAATAAAACCATGAGGGCTTAGACCCAAAGTGGACAATATCATGCCATTGTGGAGATATGTGGAGCTTATAAGCACTAACAATTGGTATCAGAGTCATGGTCCATGTCAAGCCATGAACCTCGAACGAAGGAACTTGAACTCCCACGTCCGGATCAAGAGAACTAGAAATCAGGCAGGAAGTCTAGTTGGGTCGGGAGGACCGAACAACTGACAGGAAGTCCTGGTGGGTTGAAGATCGGACATCAAGCAGAGAAAATCCTCCGAGGAGGGATAGGCTTGAGGGGGGGCCCAATGTGGTCCTTCGTTTGAGGGGGGGATTGTTGGAGTATTGGGAATACAATCAAAGTCCCACATTGGTAAGACATGGAAAAGATCATGTGCTTATAAGATGAAAAGATATCTCCATTGGTGTGAGGCCTTTTGGGTAAAGCCCAAAAACAAAACCATGAGGGCTTGGGCCCAAAGTGGACAATATCATACCATTGTGGAGATATGTGGATCTTATATGCACTAACACCTAGGTCCAAGGTTAATAAGCCTACCTATCACAATGTTCCATTCAATTATGGAACTAGTACTAGGTCTAGGAAAACCAAGGTTACTAGGGAAGTCATCCCTAAGGGTAACCAAGGTAGAAGCCTAGTGACCAAGGTTTCCATTAAACCTAGGAAGACCACTAAGAAGGTTACTAGGGAGGCAATCCCTAAGGTTAACCATGACAAGACCACAATGACCAAGGCATCTAAGCTTAGAAGGGTCATTAAAAGGGTATCTAGGGAATCTATCCCTATAGAATACCTAGTAAACCCAAGGAGCTCCAATAGGTATTGGGTTCCTAGGAGCGTAATCGATTCATGCTAAATGGGATAGGATGTGTCAACCTTGATTGGATGGGTAGTTAATGCAACCATAGCAGAGTTGGTACTTTAGATCATTTCCAAGGTATTGTGACACTTTCGAAATGAGGTTAGAATTTAATCCTAAATAATTTTAGGATGTGCCAATATATTTTGAGAATTATGAAAAATCGATCAAATTGGCACAACTAGGTCTTAGAAGTCATGGTGTGTCATTTTGGTTTTTTGGCACACTTAGGGGATAAATGTTATTATGGAAAAATGGAATTAATCATAACAAATGGCAACTAAAATTCAAATTTTGGTATTCTTGTGCCTTATATTTTATTTTCCATGCTTTGATTGTCATATACCATGTCATGACATCATATTTCATCTTTATCATATAAAATGTCATGATCATGATTAGAATTTATCTTTTATGTCATGTGTATTTAGATTTAATCATATGCCATGACATCATGATTATTGAAACATATTTCTATTTATTCTATCATTTATGCCATCATCATCATTCATGTATTTAGGATTTATGAAAATTGATTTAAGGACAATTGGCATGACTTGTAGTCCCAAGTATAAGGGAATCAAGTAGTGTTGCCTTAGATAAATGCATGATACCTTAGATTAGGATAAACAAAACCCACATCCCATATCATATTGACATGTGTGTGTATTGATACACCCTAGACATAAGAGAGATGCTAGGAAATGAGTTAAGTTCAAGATGCATAGTTTTTGCATCTAGATGAACTCAAATTCATCTTATACCTTGGAGGAATCATGAGGAAAGCTTATGTACAAGTCATGTGCATTAAGCCAATAGACCATGATTCATTATAAGTTTTTAAAACCATTTTAAAATCATTTTGAAAACCTTGGTGAAGTGATATTGCATGGTATTTTGTGTCATGGTACCGTTTAAAATTAATTACCAAACCCTCTAACTACACTAATATAGCATAGTGGATGACCCGGATCGTTTCCCAATGAGTGTAATAGATAGAATAGTAAACTTAGGATTTCTAATTATTGCTAATCCTATTGAATGGGGGTTTGGAATTTAAAAGACTAATCCTACTGAATGAAAGACAATGCAAGTAATTAAAGCATTAATCTAACTAACTATGATGACAATGAAATTAAAGAAGATCTAAACTAAGCATGTAAAAGAAAGCATTCAAAATGAGAGCATTAAAAATATAAAGAAAGTGCAGGAATTTAAAATGTTGAGTAAACTACAGTTAAACTCCTAATTAACTACAAAATGACAACTGAATCATGCACTGAAATTAAATATTAAAGTAAATAAGATGAACATCCAAATCAATGGACAAATCCAAACATAACCACCGATCTCCACAACGGTGTCGACAATCCAATCGAGCTCCTCCGATGGATGAGATGGCTGGATCCTTGCCGGAAATCCTCCGGCAAGTGCTGAATTGATGGATGAAGTGAGCCCTTTTCTCTGGTGGGTGGTGCGGAACTGTCAAATCCTAGTGCGTTTGCCGGGGGTCGAACCTGGGTCTCTCGATTGTAAACCAAGTATACTCACCACTATACTACAACCGCACCGAAACTTGACAGCCTATGGATGACTCTGTGAAGGTGGAGCAGCACGTGATTCTGTTGCCGGGATCCAAACCCAGGTCTCTCGGTTGTGAACAGAGTATACTCACCACTATACTACAACAGAATTTCTGGCACTGTGGGAAGGGATGGAACCGGATTACAAGCTGAAACTCTTCGCCGAAGATGGAATGCAGGAGTTGACGCTGGATTTATGCAAATCAAGGGCTGCTAGAACTTGAATAGGTGCTACCGCGACCACGATAGTAGAAGATAACCCAGCCTTCTGAAATCATGTCCAACTGGATCGCTCAGCTCTAGTCGCCAAGCGTGAAAGGAATGCCGGTGAAGATGGTCGAACCTTCTTCTCTCGCTGCTGACCAAGCTGCCGAAACACCGCAGCTTAGTTCTGCCGTTGCAGAGGAGGGATGGGGTGACGCTGTTGGATGGCTACCAGATATGTCACTGAAAATGCTGTGGAGGAAGTGTCGCTCGCCGTGCGTGAGGAGGAAGAAGCATCCGCCGCCGCTCGCGTGAGGAAGGGGATGTCTCTATAGTTTTTGCATCTAGATGAACTCAAATTCATCTTATACCTTGGATGAATCATGAGGAAAGCTTATGTACAAGTCATGTGCATTAAGCCAATAGACCATGATTCATTATAAAATTTTAAAACCATTTTAAAATCATTTTGAAAACCTTGGTGAAGTGATATTGCATGGTATTTTGTGTCGTGGTACCGTTTCAAATTAATTATCGAACCCCCTAACTACACTAATATAGCATAGTGGATGGCTTAGATCGTTTCCCAACGAGTGTAATAGATAGAATAGTAAACTTAGGATTTCTAATTATTGCTAATCCTACTGAATGGGGGTTTGGAATTTAAAAGACTAATCCTACTGAATGAAAGACAATGCAAGTAATTAAAGAATTAATCCAACTTACTATGATGACAATGAAATTAAAGAAGATCTAAACTAAGCATGTAAAGGAAAGCATTCAAAACAAGAGCATTAAAAACATAAAGAAAGTGCAGGAATTTAAAATGTAGAGTAAACTACAGTTAAACTCCTAATTAACTACAGAATGACAACTGAATCATGCACTGAAATTAAATATCAAAGTAAATAAGATTAACATCCAAATCAATGGACAAATCCAAACATAACCACCGATCTCCACAACGGTGACGACAATCCAATCGAGCTCCTCCGGTGGATGAGATGGCTGGATCCTTGTCAAAAATCCTCCAGCAAGTGCTAAATTGATGGATGAAGTGAGCCCTTTTCTCTGGTGGGTGGTGCAGAACTGTCAAATCCTAGTGCGTTTGCCGGGGGTCGAACCTGGGTCTCTCGATTGTAAACCAAGTATACTCACCACTATACTACAACCGCACCGAAACCTGACAGCCTATGGATGACTTTGTGAAGGTGGAGCAGCACGTGATTCTGTTGCTGGGATCCGAACCATGGTCTCTCGGTTGTGAACCGAGTATACTCACCACTATACTACAACAGAATCTCTGGCACTGTGGGAAGTGATGGAACCGGATTACAAGATGAAACTCTTCGCCGACGATGGAATGCAAGAGTTGATGCTGGATTTATGCAAATCAAGGGCTGCTAGAACATGAATAGGTGCTACCGCAACCACGATAGTAGAAGATAACCCAACCTTCTGAAATCATGTCCAATTGGATCGCTCAGCTCTGGTCGCCAAGCGTGAAAGGAATGCCGGTGAATATGGTCGAACCTCCTTCTCTTGCTGCTGACCAAGCTGCCGAAACACCGCAGCTTAGTTCTGCCACTGCAGAGGAGGGATGGGGTGACGTTGTTGGATGGCTACCAGATATGTCACCGAAAATGCTATGGAGGAAGAACCGCTCGCCGCGCGTGAGGAGGAAGAAGCATCCCCGCCGCTCGCGCGAGGAAGGGGATGTCACCATCGGCTGTAGCACGTGAATCGATGGCTCCGCTGCACGACACTGTCGCCTGCTCCTCGCAGGCGAGCGATGGCGGCGACGTGCAGCGGAGCCGTGGATTCACACGCGATAGTTGGCGACGACGTCCCCTTCCTCGCGCGAGCGACGTCGGATGCTTCTTCCTCCTCACGCGCGGTGAGCGGCGCTTCCTCCACAACATTTTTGCCGACATTTTCGACAGCCATCCAACAACATCACCCCATCCCTCCTCTGTAGTGGCGGAACTAAGCTGCGGTGTTTCAGCAGCTTGGTCAGCAGCGAGAGAAGGAGGTCCGACCATCTTCACAGGCATTCCTTTTATGCCTGGCGACCGGAGCCGAGCAATCCAGTTGGACGTGATTCTGTTGTAGTATAGTGGTGAGTATACTTCGTTCACAACCGAGAGACCCGGGTTTGAATCCCGACAATAGAATCACATGCTGCTCCACCTTCATAGAGTCATCCATATGCTGTCAGCTTTCGGTGCTGTTGTAGTATAGTGGTGAGTATACTCGGTTTACAATCGAGAGACCCAGGTTTGGCCCCCGACAAACGCACTAGGATTTGACAGTTCCGCACCACCCACCGGAGAAAAGGGCTCGCTTCATCCATCAATTCAGCACTTGTCGGAGGATTTCCGGCAAGGATCCAGCCATCTCATCCACCAGAGGAGCTCGATTGGATTATCATCACCGTTGTGGAGATCGGTGGTTATGTTTGGATTTGTCCATTGATTTGGATGTTCATCTTATTTACTTTGATGTTTAATTTCAGTGCATGATTCAGTGTTTATTTTGTAGTTAATTAGGAGCTTAATTGTAGTTTACTCTACATTTTAAATTCCTACACTTTCTTTATGTTTTTAATGCATTCCTTTACATTCTTAGTTTAGATCTTCTTTAATTTCATTGTCATCATAGTTAGTTAGATTAATGCTTTAATTACTTGCATTGTCTTTCATTCAGTAGGATTAGTTTTTTAAATTTCAAACCCCCATTCAGTAGATTAGCAATAATTAGAAATCCTAAGTTTACTATTCTATCTATTACACTCGTTGGGAAACGATTCAGGCCATAGACTATGCTATATTAGTGTAGTTAGGGGGTTTGGTAATTAATTTGAAATGGTACCACGATACAAAATATCATGCAATATCAAATTTTAGCGCCGTTGTCAGGGACCGAACCTGAGTCTCTTGGTTGTAGCTGAGTATACTCACCACTATACTACAACGGAACTGCCTGAGCTGCATGGAGGATCGATGGCTGCCGGCTCACGTGCGACGAAGCAGCATCGCCGTCGCTCGTGCGTGAGGAAGAAATCGTGATGTTTTCTTTGCTGCGCGATGGAGATGTAGCTTTTAAGGGGTAATTTCCGTGACCGTCTGATTGAAGAACCCTTTAATCTCAACCGTCCAATAAAGCTAGGGCTTGATTGATCAATTAAGTTGGCTTAATTTGGCTACTCAATCCAACGGTGGTGATTGATCCAACTCTGGATGGATGGATCTGATCCATCTGACGGGATAACCATGATCGGTCAAATCTGGATGAAGGGCTCAGATGTCCAGATGTAAATGTATGGATTGGATCTCTCTAGATCTCGATAGATGGCTCACAATAAGCTTCTTTCATCGAACGATCCATAATGCTCAGATTTGATCCCTTGATTGACTTGCCTCTGATCTTGATGAAGGGCTCAGATTAAATCATCTTGAAATGCCCATTATGATCCTAGATGAAGCCATATTTGATCCAACTTGAGTCTAGTCCATTGACTCATCTCGATCTTCTACAAATAAAGATAAATTTTGCATATAAGTCCAAAATTAAGGAGAATTTATAATAAGGTCCAAAAGATGATCCAACTCATAAAACATGCAAATAATCAATAATAAATCACTAGAGATGATAAAAACCGTGATATTAATAACCAAAATAATGCAATAAAATGGTAGTGATCAATTTCCCCACACTTATTCTTGCGCGTCCCGAGCAAGCAAAAAAAACTAAAAGTAAACTGAAAATATATTTCCCTTGCAATTCCCAAGCATACATAGAAAATCGTGAAAGAAAATTACCTAGGATTATCAACTCTCAAAGACTCAAGCAATCATGGACTCAAATCCTACACAGGTTAACAAACATGGTGACTTAATCCATTCTGAATAGACTATGAATGATTAAGCCTCACAAGATAAGTGGTGGTTTCTCTCGCTCTCATAAACATATCATAGTAGAGTTCACTCAAGCTACTCATGATTTATGCACTACCATATGCTTGCTTTTCTTCTACCTTCACCACTATATACACATAAGAATGCATAATTATTGAAGTCTTATTAGGAATGCAAGGGAAACATGAATAAAAAGCAAATAATGGTATGTGTGTAAGGAAAGAAAGATAAGAAATGAAATAGCTAAAGCAATGCAAGGAGACATGGAAATACTAGAATGCTATATAGATGAGTACAAGAAAGCAGTGCTCCAAAAGTTTACATCCAAGCTAGCATTTTACCATCCACTAAACATGTAAACAACCCCTATCACATTCACATTACAAGTCCAAATATGATATACAATAACTCTCTCAATAGTTGCAATAAGGGATGTCTATCACAAAAATACTATCACACAGATAAAAAACTGCACATGTCAAAGATTTTTTTTATTGCCTTTATTGTTTTGGCCAAATGTTCTTTTTTTCCCCAATTTTTTTTCTTTTTTTTCTTACTTTTTTTTTCTTTCTTCAATTTTTTTTCATTTTTTTTTTGACATGCATTACACTTTCCTATGCTCTAAAACATCAAGCTCAACTATAAAAATAAAAACACGGCTTGTCCATAGTGATCAAGCACGATATGCCTATGCTTACATTAAATTCTCCTGAGCTACTCTCTCCCCCACACTTAAACTTTTGTCTGTCCTGGGCAAAAACTCATAATGGAACATCCAATATTCCACATCCAAGAATAGAAATGGAGAAAAAAAATGACATGATGAAAATGCAGGAATAGAAAGACAATAGAATGAATAATGAACATGGCATGACGTAGGGTAAGAAAATTATTTAAATAGCATGTGGAAACAAAAGTAGTGAAGGGGAAACTGATGAGAATGCCTTTATAGTAATCATGCAAACCTATGGTTGTGTGGTCTCGAAAGAATCAAAGCAAGTTCTAGAGTTACAATAACCACAAGTGCACCACACACAAGCAATAAGAACAGGCACAATCCTCACTAGGAATGAAAAAAAATCATCTTAATATATCAACACAGAATCCATCACCAAGGAGTAACCATATGCAATCAAATAATCTATTCATGATAATAAATCTCCAAAACTCGACAATCAAATTTAACTAGCTTTCACGACTTCTAAGATGATATAAAGGAATGCATAGGAAATTTATTTGAAAGCACCGACAAAATAAAAACTCAATAAATGAAACATAACAACTAAAACAAAAACAAATAAAGTAAAATGAAGTAAAAAAGGGTATATACAATGAAAAGAAAAGTAGATGGGATAGAACAAACTCCCCTGAGGTCCTAGCAGTTGGAGGCGGTTCAGTAAGAAATCCAAGCTGGGAGTGGGATGGATCGGATGGAGGTGAGTGCTCTCTTGATGTGATCAGGGTAGTTCCATGCTACTCACTCCGAAATTATCATCGCCTCATCATATGTACTCTCTGGTGGTTGGAGGCATTTCAGCAAAAGTATCCAACCTTGCAGCTGGATTACTGCGTTTGTTGTTAGGGTTTTCATTAACAACTTCTTGGAGACTCTATCTTAGGTGGGAGTGTCCAGTCTGGGGGTGTCCAACTATCCACCACTCCTGTGTCAACATCCTCAACATCTGAAACAACAACAACTTCATCAATAAAATCACATCCATCAGCGTTCAAAATCACATCACAACACAATGGTTCATAGGAGTCTTGTGTAGTAGTATGCATATCACCCACTCCACACTCCATCTCCTTAAGTGCATCAATATCCACAGAAGTGTCTCTGACGGAGGCTAAATGAACTCTTGTGCTGCATCTGGCTGAAGGATGTTGCAATTTGATATAGCTGTTTGATCAATGATGCTAACTATCACCGTAGTCTTCATACTGCTAATCATAGAGATCCATGTTTCTCAGAAAAGAGAATTCCTAGTCTTTCATAAAACACCAATAAACAAATCAAAAGACACAGGAAGTAGACATAATAAAATACATGGATATACAGAAAATGAAAGAATGAAGCCCTATATATATATATATATATATATATATATATATATACACACACACACACACACACTAAGCATCATTACACTCCCCTACAATGACGCCAAAATTTTGTACGACGGCGACGTGCAGCGGAGCTGTGGATTCACGCGCGATAGCTGACGGCGATGTCCCCTTCCTCGCGTGAGCGACGGCGAACACTTCTTTCTCCTCACGCGCGGCGAGAGGCGCTTTCTCCATAGCATTTTCAGTGACATTTTCGGCAGCCATCCAGCAGCGTCACCCCATCCCTCCTCTGCAGCGGTGGAACTAAGCTGCGGTGTTTTGGCAACTTGGTCAGCAGCGAGAGAAGGAGGTCCGTCAATCTTCATTGCCATTCCTTTCACGCCTAGTGACCAGAGCTGAGCGATCTAGTTGGACGTGATTTTAGAAGCCTGGGTTATCTTCTACTGTCGTGGTCACGACAACACCTATTCCAGTTCCAACAACCCTTGATTTGCATAAATCCGGTGTCAATTCTTGCATTCCATCATCGACGAAGAGTTTCAACTTGTAATCTGGTTCCATCCCTTCCCATAGTGTTGGAGATTTCATTGTAGTATAGTGGTGAGTATACTTGGTTCATAACCGAGAGACCCAGGTTCGGATCCCGGCAACAGAATCACGTGCTGCTCCACCTTCACAGAGTCATCCATAGGCTGTCAGGTTTCGATGCGGTTGTAGTATAGTGGTGAGTATATTCGGTTTACAACCGAGAGACCCGGGTTCGACCCCTGACAAACGCACTAGGATTTGACAGTTTTGGACCACCCACTAGAAAAAAGGGCTCGCTTCATCCATCAATTCAACACTTGCCGGAGGATTTTCGACAAGGATCCAGCCATCTCATCCACCAGAGGAGCTCGATTGGATTGTCGTCACCGTTGTGGAGATTGGTTGTTATGTTTGGATTTGTCCATTGATTTGGATGTTTATCTTATTTACTTTGATGTTTAATTTTAGTGCATGATTCAGTTGTTATTCTGTAGTTAATTAGGAGCTTAAGTGTAGTTTACTCTACATTTTAAATTCCTGCACTTTCTTTATGTTTTTAATTATCTTGTTTTGAATGCTTTCCTTTACATGCTTAGTTTAGATCTTCTTTAATTTTATTGTCATCATAGTTAGTTAGATTAATGCTTTAATTACTTGCATTATCTTTCATTCAGTAGGATTAGTCTTTTAAATTCCAAACCCCCATTCAGTAGGATTAGCAATAATTAAAAATTCTAAGTTTACTATTCTATCTATTACACTTGTTGGGAAACGATCTGGGCCATCCACTATGCTATATTAGTATAGTAAAGGGTTCGGTAATTAATTTGAAATGGTACCACGACACAAAATACCGTGCAATATCAAATTTTAGCGCCGTTGTCGGGGACCAAACCTGAGTTTCTCGGTTATAGCCGAGTATACTCACCACTATACTACAACAGAATTGCCTGAGCGGCATGGAGGATTGATGGCTGTCGGCTCGTGTGTGAGGAAGCAGCGTCGCCATTGCACGCGCACGAGGAAGAAATCGCGATGTTTTCTTCACTGCGCGATGGAGATGTAGCTTTTAAGGGGTAATTTCTGTGACCGTCCGATTGAAGCACCCTTCAATCTCAGCCCTCCAATAATGCTAGGGCTTGATCGATCAATTAAGTTGGCTTAATTTGGCTGCTTAATCCAACAGTGGTGATTGATCCTACTTTGGATGGACAGATCTGATCCATCTGATGGGATAACCATGATCGATCAAATCTGGATGAAGGGCTCAAATATCCAGATCTAAATGTATGGACTGGATCTCTCTAGACCTAGATAGATGGCTTAGAATCAACTACTTTCATCGGATGATCCAAAATGCTCAGATCTGATCCCTTGATTGACTTGCCTCTGATCTTGATGAAGGGCTCAGATTAAATCATCTTGAAATGGCCATTATGATCCTAGATGAAGCCATATTTGATCCAACTTGAGTCTAGTCCATTGGCTCATCTCGATCTCCTACAAATAAAAACAAATTTTCCATATAAGTCCAAAATTAAGGAAAATTTACAATAAGGTCTAAAAGATGATCCAACTCATAAAATATGCAAATAATCAATAATAAATTACTAGAGAGGATAAAAACCGTGATATTAAGGACGAAAATAATACAATAAAATGGTAGTGATGATGAAGTCTATCTTTTGATAACAATCACCATTGATAGAGTTGATACAAAGTAGGGTCAAAACTTTAAACTTTTCAATGGTTTTGAACTTTGTGTCAATCTCATTATTTTATGGGTATTTTATTTTTTCAATATTTTTCAGCCATAATGATTGGCTTAAGTATTATACATATGAATTTTTGTAATATTTTGTTTTATGTATAATTACTTATGATTTCTCGAAAATCGATTTCTAAACATGATTTTTGCAAACTGGCAATCGACTGACATCAAGAGCGATTGAGGCGACACCTCATTGCATTGCTATTACTCTTGGCCTTAGGGCGATGTAACTAAAAGAGATAAGCTGTCGCCCGATTTACGTAAGCAAAGATTGTTTAGCCTGATTTCAGCTATGTTAGGTTACCAAAACTGCTCCAAACCCTAAGATATGCTTTGGAAAGCATTAGAAAGAGTTAAAATCCATTGTATATGAATTAGGAGAGTTTTTTGGGTGTGTATCAAGTTTAAGGTGTGTGAAAGATCAAGGTTGAACTTTTAACCTTAATTTTGATAGCTTAGTGTTCTTATAGGCTTAAGGACTCTCCAAGGAAATTTTTGGTGCAATGGTCAAAGGGTAGCAAGCCTTTACGGGGAGTTTATCTATCATGGGATGATGGATACATTCTTCCTCATGAAGGGGAGAATTTTGAGTTTTTAGAGAAGTGAGGATTGCCTCTCTTTAGTGATATGAGACTTATCACTAGGAAGAGTGAAGGTATTCTAGATGCTTTTGGACCAAGGGGGAGATTGTAAGATCTCATTGGGATATGAGACATTGACACCCTTGGGGAGAGCCTTTTTGATGTATGTCAAAAAGGGGGATAATTTTGGAATTCCCAATTTAGAAAATTGGGAGGATTGGAATGAGTTAGTGTTCTAACTCAAAGGTATTGGTTTTTGTTAAACATCTAAAAGGGAGAGATTGTTGGTACAATCGACCCAGGTCACGATTGACCAGACTCGAGTTGGACTTGTACAGTGTTTTGATGTTTGACATTGATGTTTGACAATGGGATGACTAGATGATTGACTTGGGGTTGACCATAATGGAGAAGTCCAACATGGGTTGGCAAGGGAAAGTCCAAGCTTGAGTCTTGGCAATTAGAAAGTCCAAGCATTGGTTTTGGCAAGGGAAAGTCAAAGCTAGAGTCTTGGAAAATGGAAAGTCCAACATGGGTTGGCAAGGGAAGTCCAAGGGTTGATATTGGCGGCGTAAAGTCCAAGGGTGGAGTTTTTGTAGCATAAGTCCAATGGTTTGGTGGCGTAAAGTCCAAGCATGTGTCTTGGTAGCGTAAGCTCAAATGTGCTTTGGGGGTATAGACGACTTTAGCATGGCAATAGCTGATGGAATCACCTAAAGGCTATCAAATGGATGAACAAGTCATGGATCACTTGGAGGGATCCGATAGGTGTGAGGTTGATGGAGGTGGCTATAAGGCTTAGGTCTAGGCTAAGGATGGTCTAGAAAGTTTGAGGGCATCATACTTGGGATTAAACCTCATGTTTGAGGTTTATTAGTCGACTGATGGGAGTCTACTGTAGTCAATTGCGGTCGAATTGCGGCCACACATGCAAGGCTTTTCGACTAGCACCTTGACTGGCCTTGACTGTGGCAGCCACAGATACAAGGCACCTTGATAGGCTCCTCAACTGATGCCTTGACTACTTGATTAGTCGACTGCCATTGAGTGGCAGTCGACTGATGGTGAGGGAATGCCACAGACGCGAGGCAGGCTCGACCAGCGGCTCAACTACTTGTGCATCAGTCTACTGATGGGTATGATCAGTCGACTGATGGTCTATTCGTTGGAACTTATCCTGCGTGGATCGAGTCTTTGTCTCACAATGGCTACATGAGCAGTTGACTGATGGTCGCAATCAATCGACTTCTAGGTGAAATCCAACCTGAGTTGCAACTTTAAAAGGAGCTCAAGGAGAGGTATTTTGGTATGGTTCTTTGAGGCGATTTGGGGTGATTTGTTGGTGCAATTCAAGGTCTCCAAGTGTAGCTCAATCAACCAAATAATCAAGCATCCAAAAGTGCATTTGTAAAGTTTTATTTACGTGTTTTTGTGTATTTCACTTGTAATTACTTGTATTTCTTTTCTATTACTTTTGTAATCCTTCTACGAGGTTTCTCTGCCTCTAATTTGTTGTCGAGAAGGAGTACTATTGATTAGTGGTGGTGTTTGCATCGCTAGAGCCCATTTGAGATCAATTTGTGGAGTAGGAATCCTAAGGTTCCAAACCATGTTATATCTTGTGTATTGTGTGCTTGTGCTTGTGTATTTGTTTTTGTTTATCATTATATATTCCGCTGTGTACACTAACACTTGTAGCAAGCAAGTGATCGATTTCCATCATTGAAGTAATGAACATGCTATTCACCCCCCTCTAGCGACGTCCAATTCCTAACAAGTGGTATCAGAGTGAGGTCGCTCTTCAAGGTTTAACAACTAAGGGAGCACACTAGGGGGAAGAATATGGAGTTTCAAGAGAAATTAGGTGATGACATCAACATTTCGCCTCCCTTCGACCGCAAAGAATTTGAATATTGGAAAGGTAGAATGATGTATTTTCTTATGTGTGATTATGACAATTAGATTAGTATTTTAATAGGGTAGGATGCTTCTAAGGATGAGAATGAGAAAATACTCAAGAAGAAGAAGTGGAGCAAGGAGCAACTCCGATACTTCAATATAAATAATAAGGTAATGAGTATATTACTTAATGTAATTCCTAATGATATTTTGATGAAAATAGGAGATTGTAAAGACGCCAAGGACCTTAGGAGCAAGTTGGCAAAATATCATGAAAACCCATCACCGACTCAAGAAATAGAGGATCCCAAAGAACAAGAACCATTATCGGCTCAATTGGAGGAAGAGGCCGAAGAAGCAAGCTCATCCTCACAAGAAAGTGAGAATTCGAAGGTTGATAGGGAATCAACATCTGGATCGGAAGAGGTGGATGAGGTAAAGGAAGCCTCCACCTCTAGGATTGAGGGGGAGGAGACTAGGTCATCTTCAATATCGAAGCCAACTCAAGAGAAACCATCTACCTCAGGTTGAGAAGATGAAGAAGTCCAAAATTTCACCACCATTGACCTAGGTAACTCAAGCAATTTAGTTACAAATAAAAATCATATCATATGCTTTGAGTGTTGGGAAGTAGGATATTACAAGAGTAAATGTCCTAAAAGAGTCAAGAAAAGTCAACCGACACCAAAACCTTAAGAAAAGTCAAAGGATGTCGTTGCCCCAATTAGGAAGAGCAAGAAGCACGTAGTGTGCTTCAAAGTGCCAACTATCGGGGCATTATAGGAGTCGATGTCCTAGGGGGAGGAAGGAAAGGCAAGAAGGAGCATCACATTTAGGGGGAGCCTCTAAGGTAAACCCTAAGGTATATTTTAGTAATGCACCTTCTAGTTTTAATGTCAAAAAGCATGCTATAAATAATTTAAACACTCTTGTTATTGTTCATGAAATGCATGCTAGGAATAATAAATATTTTTTCTTAGGTGCTAAGAGTTGCAATTTTGAAAATAAGGAGAATTTGGGACTAATACCCCTAGGAAAATCCCACCTAGCGAAACTATTAGGAAGGTAGCGGAGCATCTAGGCATTAATCCCAAGAACCATAGACATATGCCTAAGAAAGAGAAAAATACTCAAAGAAATAATGGGCCAACAAAATTTGAAAAATTAGAGCTAGAAAATCAAGCCTTGAGATCAAGACTTGAAAAATTGGAGAAGACCCTTGCAAGATTGACAAATTCAATTAAGGGGTCAAATGGTCAAAACCAAGGGTCTAGGAGGCAAGGCTCATCTATGGGCAAGAAAGGCTTGAGCCACAAGCCTAGGTCCAAGGTAGATAAACTTACCTATTACAATGTTCCATTCGATTATGGAACTAGTACTAGGTCTCGGAAAACCAAGGTTACTAGGGAAGTCATCCCTAAGGATAACCAAGGTAGGTGCCTAGTGGCCAAGGTTTCGATGAAACCTAGAAAGACCACTAAGAAGGTTACTAGGGAAGAAATTTCTAAGGTTAACCATGACAAAACCACAATGAACAAGGCTTCTAAGCTTAAAAGGGTCATTAGGAGGGTATCTAAGGAAGCTATCCCTATGGAATACCTAGTAAACCCATGGAGCTCCAATAGGTATTGGGTTCCTTGGAGCGTGATCGATTCATGATCAATGGGTTAAGATGTGTCAACCTTGATTGGATGGGTAGTTAATTCAACCATAGCAGATTTTGTACTTTAGATCATTTCCAAGGTATTGTGACACTTTGGAAATGTCGTTAGAATTTAATCCTAAAGGATTTTAGGATGTTCCAATATATTTTGAGAATTATGAAAATTTGATCAAATTGGCACAACTAGGTCTTAGAAGTCATGGTGTTTCATTTTGAGTTTTTGGCACACTTGGGGGATAAGTGTTTTTATGGAAAAATGGAATTAATTGTAACAAATGGCTACTAATATTAAAATTTAGGTATTTGATGTGAGCAAAACATATAGAGTTTAAGGAGTAGTTTTCGCTCACATCTCATTACATTTTATACTTGTTTCATGCATATTTTACTTTGTTTTCCATACATTTCCTATTTTCTAGTTCGGATATATGCTCTTTGTACTTTTGTGTGAAGGATAACATTTCATAGGAAAAACGATGCACTTTCAGAGCAAAAGAAGGCATTTGGCAGTTGGATGCAGTAGGGGATATGGTCAGGGCTTGTGGCTACACACGGTTGTGTCCGAAGCTCGAGATTGGCCACCACAGGGCCACACATGGCCTGGCCATGTGGAAACATATGGCAGTGTGGAGACCAACTGTTTTGACGCGATTAGGTATTTTTTCGAATTTCATGAAGATCCAGCATCATGGTTATATAATGAAAGCTACGCCCAAACCCTAGAGGGGAGGCCCGACGGCCGGGACGGCACACCGGTGCCCTAAAAAGCACCGAAAACTCATAATGGGGAGGAAGGAAGCTGCTCGAGATCCAAGTTCTGCACCTCAATGCCAAAGAGAAGAGCCTCAACGGATTGTAATCTATATTCTTTCCATGATTATCTTGTATATACGAATTCGACAATGCCTTGTGTTTCTTTTCTCGTATTCATGGAGTAGATTCTCTGATTCTAGGAATAGGGAGTAGTTTGTGTCGAGTTAGAACATGTTGGTTCAAATATCTTTTCGTTCTTGAAATTATATTTGCAATTGGTGTTTGGTTTAGATCTATAGCTATTGTTTTGGTTTTCTAGTCCCTGTGCTTAGCCGATACGAGGGATGACAACCCTCGTATCAAAGATTTAGGAGAATTAAGGGGGAACCTAGGGGTTGGCCTCATCGTCGGTAAGTGTGGGTAGAAGGATGCAATAGAGTAGGAAACACACCTCGTTTTTGACTCGTTGCAGGGATCGATTCAGCATCCTCGTACCGACTATCCCGTCGTAAAGCCAGGGGTCAACCTGGTATGGCAGAGGTAGCTTCCGATAGATGTGAAGGCTCATCGGGGGAGTGTATGTTGTCCTTTCCACAAAACTGTAGTTAGAAACCTAGACAAAACTTGATTGACAACATGTTCTACGACACACAAACAAACCTGAAATCCTAGAATCCCATCTAAAGACTCGTAGCAACCCTTCTCTTCCTCCATGTGACACCGTATTAGAGTTAGGACCGCCGACAAACCTCTTAAGCACAACCATTTGAACTGAACTCCGAACAATAACATCCACTGAATAGATCGGTACTTGAATATCAGTCTTTGTGGGATTGATAATCTATTTATTACTTGACGACATCCATGCACTTGCGGGAGTTGAGCATGAGCATGTGCTTCGAGTCCTCGAAGGTCTCCGTCACAAGATTTGAGGTTGCATTCACGTGCATCAAGTTTTTGGCGTTGTTGCCGGGGACTGATTGATTCGATATCAAATCAAGAAGTGGATAGTTGGATCGGACCTAGGCTAGATTTACTTTTCTTGGTTTATTTTATTTTATTTTATTTCAATTTTGTTCATTCCGTTGCTCTTTCCTTATTTATAATTTTTTGCATATAACAATGCATGATTTTACTCATGATTATGGTCAATTAATGTTGTGAGTTTTGGTAACATTTATTGTGACCATTGTGGTGAAACATGGCATACCATAAACGATTGTCCAAATATATTTGAACCTTCACAATTTGAACGAGAAGATGTCAACTACAATTACAACCAGTGGCCACGAGACGATTCCTATTCATATACTTATGACTCCGGCTACTTGAACCTTCAATATTGTTTCCCAAGTGAGAACGAGCGCTATGAATCACCATGCGAATTTTATCCAGAACCAAGTCCCCACTTAGAAGCCTTGCTAGGTAATTTTACTAGGGAATGTGAGGAGCATAGCTGACAATTCGCAGAGCTTATGCAATGAGATCTAGCAAGAGAAGAAACCAAACGACTAGAAGGTGGCTTTGATGGCTGGATTACACCTAATATGTCGGAGACTCATTTTGAGCGAATGGATGAGGAAGATGTGGATGACACAGGAAGTAAAGAAGGACAATCCATTCAATCACCACTTGAAGAAGAACTTGAGGACTATTTAATTGATACTTTAATCGAGGAGTGCATTGCTTCAATCAAAACACCTCCTAACCTCAAGGATCTAAAAGAGCTTGCCTTAACGCTCACCAAAACTTTAGTTACCAATAACGAAGCCCATCTAGTGATTTGTGATGATAAAATTTCATTCGACTTAATAGATCTACTAATCAATCTTTTGGTGAGAATGTTTGTGGTGAGTTACATTATTCACAGCATATGGATGAAACAAAATATTATGATCAAACTTTTGATGATTCTTTAAAGATAAGCATGTTCACTCTCGAACCAAGGAAGGCAGCTAATAAATATCTTTCCCCTCCACGAGCAAGATTTAAGAGATATGGTGATAAGGGACCACAAGGGAGGAGGCGTAAGGTGAGCAAATATCTTGCTCCCCCACGAGCAAGATTCAAACACATCAAATGAAACGTAGGAATAAGGTCGAGCTAAAAGACCTTAAACAAAGTGCTTCTTGCGAGGCAACCCAAGTTTAGTTTTTATGTTCTCTTTTTATTTTATTGCATTCGTTTGTGTAATTTGAACTTTAATTTACAACATTTAGCATTTTGTAAATAAATTAGGACTATAAAGGACTTGCTAGGTAGAAACAAAAATCATTTTGAACCTACATGATTGAGCGTGTAAGGAGAATTCAGACCATTGTGAACCATGAGAGAGAAAAGGGGGGGGGGCACACGACTTGGCCGTGTGTTTTCACATGGCCATGCACCACATTCCAGCAGTGCACACGGCCTGGCCGTGTGTTTTCACACGGTCATGTTGCGCAAGGGATAAAGGGTATCACACTGTGTGTTTCACCCATATTTATCACTCTCCCTCCAGTCCACACATGTATAGGAGCCCACCTAGTCCACGTCGACATGAGCCTACCCCTGCACTACCACCTTTTTCTACTTTTAAGAAAGATGCAGGTACATCCGCATATAATTTCTCCGAGTTCCAATCGCACCTCGAGGAGATATATGTCGACCAGCTGGCACAGTGGGCTAGGGAGGAGGAGCATAGAGCAGTCGCTGCATCTACCAGCTCTCAGATCGACCACATGTACATGTGGCATTAGCGTCTCAATACCAGATTCTCCCAGGATCCCGAGATACCGAGGCTACCAAACTTTCCACCTCGTCTACCATATTAGAGGTATGCTTAACTTAAGTCTGGGGGGCCCCTAAGTTTTGATTTATTTTGTTTCTAGCAGTAGTTTCTTTTCTGATATTTACATTTTAGTTAGTATTCATTTGTTCATGTATAGGTTGTTTAGTTTCTTTCAGCACTTAGTTTTTGCTATCTATAAGCTGCCTCAGTAGTATTTTTAAGGTTTTCTTCATGAGTTGTTTCCATGGGTAGCTTAGCTTCATTTACCTCGTGATATTTTATTTTATTTTCTCTAATGAATATTCTAGACTTACACTGTCTAGCTTTTATTTTTACACCTACACATGACGAACATTCTGAAAGAGAAAATCTAGTACGGACCTAGTTATGGTTCATCTCAATAGTCTAGTACTTTGGAATCCATAGGTGACTCTATATTTAGCATTTTAGTTACTGGAGATTCTCAGATTGTGGAAGCCCATTCGGTAAAAAATTTAAATCCCAAGAGAGAGAGAAAAGAAAGAAAAAAAAGAGAGTAAGAAAAAAAATTGAAAATAAAAAAGATTATGAGGGATAAAAAATAGTTGTCGTGGGTGGAAATGGTTAGGTGCCCCTTTGAGACCGAGTTAGGTTACTGGGAAAACACCTACCAATTTCTCTCAATACCGAGCATGCCTTTGAGACTTTGTGCTAAATCGAGGGAACGACCCTCGCTTTGGGCAGGTAAGTGCCTAAGAGCCGGAGACCTTAGGAAAGCTATAGGATGATGACTTAACTTACCATGGAACTGTTGGGATGTATATTGAAAGCCTAGCTCTTTTGTATGAACATCTTTATTTTGAAATAAGAATCACATGATCATTGTTTGCATATTTTTATAGTTATGCAAAATTGTCTAACATTTTACATTGTAGATAACATGGTGCTTGGTGTGGCACAGAAGATCATGTTATCAGTCCCTTGTAGAATATAAGTAGAGGCTCACAACCAAGATGGTTTTGGACAAACCATTGGCATGGTTGTAGTGTAGCTTGGTATTATTTTATCTTGAAAATAGAGTTACACTAGTACACCTCGGTGTATTGAGCAGGACCGATATAGAGGTGATTCAATTTATTGCTGACTACATAATTGAATCGGACCTCGGATATTATGTTGTACATGCTCTTAATCCTGAAATAATAATGGGCAAATGTACTTAGTATTTATTTCTTTGATTTACCAAAGGGTGAGATTTAGATGGATTAAATCAATATGCCCGGTAAGTTGGGAAATGATATTATTTACATGGTGTACCGTTGATTATAGGAGGAAACCGTGTCCTTTATATTAGGTTGATGATGTCCCCATGAGGAACTCATAAGGTTCATCATGTAAACCCTACAGGTTGACTTAGTCAACATGATGATAAGGTTGAGTGGTACTACTCGAGGAGTTAGATGTTAATTGATTGATGGTCAGTAAATCAATTAATTTACGGACATTCGATATCTTAAACACGGGGAGATGGATGTACAAATAATATATGGAGCCCATATTAATTTATGGGGGTTGGTGAGGTAATTCAATGATGATCCTCTAATGGAATGGAACATCATTGATGGATCAAGTTTGTGTGGTTCCGATCCATCGGGTGGCCAAGATCCAACTCCTCCTCATGGTCCCTATTGTAGCCTATTTACACCTCATGAAGTCTAGATCAAATGATGGAAAACAAATCTCTAGATCCGACGGTTGGGATTAAATCCCTAGAACCGACGATGGAGATTAAATATCTAGATCCGACGGTTGGGATTAAAACCCTAGAACCGATGGTGGAGATTAAATCTCTAGATCCGATGGTTGGGATTAAAACCCTAGAACTGACGGTTGAGATTAAATCTCTAGATCCGACGGTTGAGATTAAATCTCTAGATCCGACGGTTGAGATTAAATCTCTAGAACTAATGTAGGAGATTAAACCAAGGCCTAAACCTAACTCTATATATATGGGCTTAGGCTTGGGCAGCAAAAACAATGGAAAAACCTAATTGAGACAAGGTGGCTTGGGCGGCAAGAAATAGGAGGAGGTTAGGGTTAGGGTTTGGTTCATTGTGTTGGGCGGCAACAAGAAGAACAAGCTTCTTCTTCTTCTTCCCAATGATGGTCGGCAACCCTTTTCTCCTCTTTCCTCCTTGGTTTGGCCGGCGCCCAAGCTTCTCCCTTCCTTCTATGGCTTAGGTTGGATGGCATTAGGATAGCTTCCCTTGGGTGGAAATCAAGTCCTAGTAGGGATTGGATTGGGGTTGGGCGGCTAGGTTTAGGGTTTTGGGATTAGTGTGGGCGGCAACAAGAAGATGAAGATCCTTTTCTTCTTCCTTCTAAGTGTTGGCCGGCCACTATCCTTGTTCCCTCTACCTTGGCCGGTGCTCAACCTATTCTCCTTCCCTTCATCCTTGGCCGAAAATTAGGAGAGCTTTGTCTAGGGTTTGGGCGGCAACAAGGAGGAGGATTGTTTTCCTTTCCTTTCTCCAAGTGTTGGCCGGCGCCCATACCCTTGGTGTTTCTCTTTTGGTTGGTTTCCATACTCCATTATATCTTCCTTGGCCGGCGGCAACATCGAGTTTATTGACTTGGTGGCCGGTTCTAGAAAGGAAGATGAGTTTTGTTTTAGGATCTTCCTTTGTTCCTAGTGAACAAGGAAAGGATGATTGGTGTTCTAGGAGGCTTCAACTTTTGGTAGATCGTCGCCCACACGACGTCCAAAAGGAGGGAGGACATACAATAGAAGATCAAGAGGTATAACAAGAGGTATAATCTTGTTTATTTTGATTAATATTCTTTTGTATTATGTTTATAATTTCTTTACAATTATATTCATGTTTTGTGTGGATGCTTACTTTATGTATGTGTTGATTATACTAGTTTACATTTGTATGTATTTGTATAATCATGGACCCCGAAGATAAACACAAAAACCGGCGATCCGTCCATCGTCTCTTCCGTGGCTAACCGACTAGAAGAGTTGTGTTGCTTGAACAACTAGTTTGTTCAAGCGATCGCTCAAGTCGTTAGCACGACGACGAATTGGTTGTGCTTAGGAAACTCATCCCATCCGGATTAGTTTTCATTTGTTAAAAATTTTAATCCGGGGATATGGGAGTCGATGAGCATTCCGAGGAATAGCACGATGCCAACAAGTGGTATCAGAGCCACGGTTTCCGGTTTTGTGTGTTTTGGATTCGATTACTTTCATGCACATATCATATATTGAGTATGCCGGATAATAGTAGGATGTGCGTAGCCTAACTTTTTGGTTGCAGGCATAAGATCCGACTATTATGGCTATTGTTGGTGCAGGGGCACCTAAGTCGAACCTATATTTTGATTATGGCAAAAGACGCAAAGTCAAGGATATATCGTTATCTCACGAGCTAAATCGAGTGTGCAGAAAAGTTTTAAAGCTGGAGCTGAAGGTCAGCGACACCCGGAGGAAGCCGCGGTGGTCGGGCGACACTTGAGTGACTTCGGAGGGAGCCGAAGGAATCGAGTGGAAGGCCGGAAGCAAAAGCGACATGGTAAGTATCGAGGTAAGCTCGTGTGTGCGAGCGTAAGTGAGGTCGTATCCTCCTTACGGGGATGGTCTTAAGCGTAGATCCGACCAAAGACATCCCATCGATGGTCTAGGTCGAGATCGGACGGTCGAAGGCCGTTGAAATAATGTTTTCTTTAAGCTATCGATCGTCATTGCCGAGTCGGCCAATCGCCCATCGATGATCGACTAATAATGGCCATCAGTTGACTGATGGTCAATGATCAGATTCGAGGAGTCAAGGCTTATCACCCCATTTCAAGGAGATTGGTGCTCAATTGTGATTGGCTAGGGTTCCTCTCGAAAAGGGGCTCAAAGGCTATAAAAGGAGGGCCAATCCTAGGGTTTCTTCATCAATTCTAAGCTTCCAAAAGCCTCCGCAAAGCTACAACTTCTCCGACAACGAAGTGCTTCTTCTCCGACGTCTAGGTTTATTTTTTTTCATCTTATTACGTCGGTTAGAGTTTTAATTCAGTTTAGTAATTTCATCTTCGGAGCTTTTATCGTAACGAGGAGAGGGGGAGTGTCCCTCTACCTCAAGCTTTGTGCTTTACTTGTATCGATTAAACTTCTACCTCTAACGGGGAGGAGTTTTTTTAGTGTTTTTGCCCTCCGTACGTGGTCGAGGACCGCTAGGGCCTTGGAGTAGTAGCCGAAGGCTACGAACCAAGTAAAAAGATTTGTCTCTTTTATTTATTGTTTTTATTTTCACTTCAAATTATCTATTCGACTTTCAAAGAACGATTTCGTAAAAGTTTTGTTTCGCTATTCACCCCCCTCTAGCGAACCGCATCGATCCAACAATTGGTATCAGAGCCGGGGGCGCTCAGATTCGGTGCAACCACCGGTCGAGCATTTTTTATTTTCGTATTTATCGTTTTAAGATTTCTCCCACACTACTAATCCAAGACCAAGTCTTGGTACATAGTTTTTGGTTGTGTTTTTGCAAGTATTGATCGCCTTCGGAGTACCTCACGATCAAACGAGCATAACTTTTGCTACAAGTGGACTCACGAAACGATCTACCCACCAAATCGAAGCTTTCGCAGAGATCTACACTTCTTATGGGGGGTTTACCCCCGTATCAAGCTGTTTTCATCCTAAAAAATTGACGTTTAGTAGCCTTTCGGGGACATCGAAGGTTGTGAGTACTTACTTTTCATTTAGTTTCTTATTTCTTTGCTTAACTTTCTATTTTTCGTTTGTTTCTTTTTATTTCCTGCACTACTAATCCAAGACCATGTCTTGGCAAGTTTTGTTGTTTTTTTTTTGTGTGTGCAAGTTTTTCTTTATGGCCCACATTGAGGGGTACAACACCATCCGGCCTCCGTTCTTTAACGGAGATGATTTCCGTTATTGGAAAGGTCGGATGGAGTGTTTTCTAAAAACACAAGTCGAGACTTGAATAATCATCCAAACCGGCTTTGCTCTACCCACTAATGATCAAGGCGAGCCTTTGGACTTCGACAAGTGGAATAATGCACCAAGAGGCAAATCGAAGCCGATGCAAGGGCAACACAAATATTGCAATGCGGATTGTCTAAGGAAGAGCTCAACCGCATCGGACCCTTCATCAGCGCAAAAGATCTATGGACAAAACTCATAGAACTACACGAAGGGACTAACGACGCGAAGGTAAGTAAGCGTGACTTACTACTTAATAAATTGTATAACCTAAAAATGCAGGAATGTGAGACGACAACGCAACTACACGCTCGCGTCCAGGACATTGTCAACGGATTGCATACCATCGGACACAAGGTCGAAAACCGTGACCTCCTAAGGTACGTTCTTAATTCATTTCCTAGGGCTACCTTGTGGGCATCCATGGTTGATGCCTACAAGTTTTCTAAGGACCTTTCAAAGCTTAGGTTAGACGAGTTATTTTTTGAGTTTGAACTTCACGAGCAAACTAACATGGTCCGGGCCGAGAAAGGTATTGCTCTACTTGTAGGACAAAGAAGCAAGGCACCCACCAAGCAAGAAGATGGACTCGAACCCGAAGACGAATCAGAGTCCGAATCCGAAAAGGTGGAAGCAATAGTTAACATAGTGCGGAAGATCGTTCGGAGGGAAAGGAGGCTACAAAAAAACAAAAAGAGGGCACAATTCAAATCAAATCAAAAGAAGGCGTTTCATGCAACATGGGACAACGAAGAAGGCGTCGGCATAGCATGCATGGCAAGACCCGAAGAGTCCGAGTCCGAATCTGAATCAAACTACAACACCGACTCCGAACTCGAGGACTACTTCGAGAAGCAACTCAAAGCCGGATCAAAAGATAAAATTAAGGTTAGCCGCTCACTAATTCATACGCTTTACAATATGATTAAATTGCTAACTAGAAAATTAGCTAAATCCGAGTCTAAGGTCGAGTCCTTGGTTGAAGAGGTTGAAACCCTCAAACAAGAGACACCCCTAAACTCTTCGACTAGTCGAGTTCAAGAGGAGGACTCAACTCGAGTTGAAAAACTCAAAGAAGAGAACTCTCTCTTGAAAGGGCAATACCAAGAGCTCGAAGCTCGGTTGAACAAGTTCTCGACGGGGTCCAAGAATCTTAACCGACTTCTTGGAACTCAGAGAGCCGTGTACAACAGAGCCGGACTCGGATATAGCTCAAAGACTACGAATATATCTTACATGTCTATCGTAAACCGTAGTCATCATCGAGTCCAAGCGTGGGTCCCGAGAACTTTATTAAACTCACATATAAGGACAAATAGGTTTTGGATTCCCAAGGATCAAGTTCATTACTTGACCAGACCATATCGGTTCAATGATCCAGGGGGAGCTAATACCAAAATAGTATATCCGGTAACCTAAAACTCTTATTTATTTTAGAATGGTTAGATAGGACTATAACTCGTCAATGCTTGATAACATAGTACCAGGATGTGGCGAGATGATAGTATGCTAGGAAAGCGGAGTCTTGTGTATTCGGGCTAGATAAGGCGTATCTAGTTCGGTGCACTTGACCGAGTGGAACTAGCTGAAGCTACCTCGCCGTATCCTAGACTAGTTAGACTAGGAAGTGGTCTTAGGTGAGTCAAGTTACTATTTTCTCGAAATTGGCTTTGTCTAAAGAAGTGGTCATTTTTCCGATCAAAGAAGGCCCCTGTGCCTCGCCACGACCTGGAAGCCAAGATCTTGAAAAGGTGACTTGATGAGCTTAGGATCAAATCCGAATCTAACGCAAGATTGACTAGTTTCAAATCATTAAAACTTAATCAAGATAAAATTGGAATCATCTCACACAACATATAAGGTGACCAATTCTAAGACACTTAGAATGGGTGAGATTACTAAGGAACAATTTCAATTTGCATAATCTTTTCAAAAATGCTATCTATTTTTTCAAACTATTGAGCTTAAATGTGTACTTATACTCGGACAAAATTCTAAATATACAACCTTCTAGGTCAATGTTTAGCGCCCCCTAACTCTTCTATACCTTATATATTTGATTAAGGGGGAGAGCAAACTAACCCTAAGGGTTATATATATTTTCAAAACTTAATAACGTATAAGTATTGTGGAACTCAAAGATAATTTTATAAGTATTTTGAAAATCAAACTTAGTTTCCAAAAATCTACATTGTTGGTGCAGAGGGCTATACCTCGAACCAAATTAAATCAAGACACATGCTTGGACTCATGTTAGATAATCTTTATGCATGCTACCTTTTCTATTAAAAAACCCCTACTTTTTATATAAAACCCCATACCTTTTTTGATTCATGGCAAAAGGGGGAGAAGAGCATAAGTTAAGGGGGAGAACAAAATTTAAGAGCATAAGTTAAGGGGGAGAACAAAATTTAAATTTTTGAAAATTAAACTTTTGTTTTAAAACTCACCGAAGGAGTTCACTACAAATGAGCGTAACATTTATCTTACTCATTTTCTGCTTTATATTTTCCCTTAACTTTGCGTAAATTTGCCATAGGATCAAAAAGGGGGGGATTGTTGGTGCAGGGGCACCTAAGTTGAACCTATATTTTGATTATGGCAAAAGACGCAAAGTCAAGGATATATCGTTATCTCACGAGCTGAATCGAGTGTGCAGAAAAATGCTAAAGCTGGAGCTGAAGGCTAGCGACACCCGGAGGAAGCCGCGGTGGTCGGGCGACACTCGAGTGACTTCCGAGGGAGCCGAAGGAATCGAGTGGAAGGCCGAAAGCAAAAGTGACATGGTAAGTATCGAGGTAAGCTCGTGTGTGCGAGCGTAAGTGAGGTCGTATCCTCGTTACGGGGATGGTCTTAAGCGTAGATTCGACCAAAGACATCCCATCGATGGTCTAGGTCGAGATCGGACGGTCGAAGGCCGTTGAAATAATGTTTTCTTTAAGCTAACTTTGCCTTGCAGCAAGTATCGGTCATTGCCCGACTTGGAGGAGGACTCATTGCGCCAATCAATCGATCATTGCCAGGTCGACCAATCGTGATCTTGCCATCGATCGACTAATAATGGCCATCACCGATCGGTGATGGTCAATGATCAGATTCGAGGAGTCAAGGCTTATCACCCCATTTCAAGGAGATTGGTGCTCAATTGTGATTGGCTAGGGTTCCTCTCGAAAAGGGGCTCAAAGGCTATAAAAGGACGGCTAATCCTAGGGTTTCTTCATCAATTCTAAGCTTCCAAAAGCCTCCGCAAAGCTACAACTTCTCCGACAACGAAGTGCTTCTTCTCCGACGTCTAGGTTTATTTTTTTTCATCTTATTACGTCGGTTAGAGTTTTAATTCAGTTTAGTAATTTCATCTTCGGAGCTTTTATCGTAACGAGGAGAGGGGGAGTGTCCCTCTACCTCAAGCTTTGTGCTTTACTTGTATCGATTAAACTCCTGCCTCTAACGGGGAGGAGTTCTTTAGTGTTTTTGCCCTCCGTACGTGGTAGAGGACCGCTAGGGCCTTGGAGTAGTAGCCGAAGGCTACGAACCAAGTAAAAAGAATTGTCTCTTTTATTTATTGTTTTTATTTCCGCTGCAAATTATCTATTCGACTTTCAAAGAACGATTTCGTAAAAGTTTTGTTTCGCTATTCATCCCCCCCTCTAGCGAACCACATCGATCCAACAGCTATATGTGTGTATGTGGTTGTTTGTGTGTGATTGTATGTATATTATTTGAATCCTCGGGGTTGACGAGGCTAGATTAGTATTTAATTTTTGTAATTAAATACGACATTGTTTAGCCACTCTTTATTTTGTTTTACTTTCGATCTAGATTTCATCTACACTCCCTCATGGAGTATAGGATCGATGGATGTAAAATAAAATAGGTTTTATTCTCGGCTCGGATCTCCGGATGGCTCGTACATGGCGTAGGAGGAGCGGACGAGGTGGCGACACGACGGGACGCATATTGGAGAACAATGCCATAATAGTTGGAAAAATTCTGATTTTTCCATATTTATTGCTGATTTGTTTTATATGCATGTTGTGTGTGCTTGAAAATTCCTCATTTTCAATTTACTAAGTGGGAGAGGGACATTTTAATTAATTCCCGCGGCCTCCATTACAATTTGACGTATGATGCAACAAACTTACGTGTCAACTCTGAGTGCCTTCCTCCCTGCGGATGAGTTTGTTTGCGGATCTCTAGGTCAAATAATGGTTATAGGAAATTATCTAGGAGTGTGTGTACTTCCACAGCGGTAAGGCACATAATCCAAAATAATTCCCTTAGTATCGTGTAATGGTGCACACTTAGATGCAAATATAAAGTATCCTCCCCATCGGAGTCACTGCTTTTATTTGTAGGGCCAAAGAGGAACCAACTATTAATTTTATTTGTCAAAAAGTAAGGTTGACAAGATAATAAAATTAATGGGTAAAACCTCCTCTTACAAATGTAGAATTCGTATACGTCCACACTGCGTGGCATGCGATATTCTCGGTGTTTTGAGGTGTTGGTTGATTTCGGAATTTTATTGTTTTGAGGAATCAATAATATTTGAAATCTAAAATAATGATCTATGTGATTCTTAGGATTTTCAAAATGACTTTCAGTCCACTTATTGTGATACTAAAGGAAATAAACTTACTGTACCCAAATAATGATGATTGGAAAAGAATCCAAATATTGTCTTATCTGCAAGGAAGTAGATGTATGCACTCTTCGAAGAGTATCCTCAATCCATGGTTGCTCAAAAAGGTTTCTACTTCTAAGCCGAAAGGCAAGAAGAAGGAGAAACAAGGTGGAGCAAATGTGGTGGGAGGATCTCAGGGAGGAGTGAAGAAGCCGAAAGGCAAGTACTTCACTTACAACCAAGATGGACATTGGAAGGAGGACTATCCCAATCCAAAATAGAACAAAAGTATATCCTTTGGTCTAGTCGTTGAAACATGGTTAGCGGTGTTATCTACCACACCTGGTGTGTAGATAGGAGGGCCGCTAATCATGTTTGCAATACTTTGCAGGGGTTCCAGGAAACCCTACGACTAGCTAAAGGGGATATTACCATTTACTTGGGCAATGCCATGAAGATGGCGGTTATTGCAGTGGGAGATGTTTTATTTATCTTTTGAGAAAAATAAAGGTTTTTGTTCTTAAGAATTTCCTTTATGTACCCTTATTTAGAAAGAACTGATTTCGGTTTCTAAATTGTTTTTGGATGGATAATCTATTTCTTTTCATGACAGATTTGTTATAAAAGGAATAGGGACATTATCTATTCAGGTACATAGATAGGAAACTTATAACTTGAACCACAACCTCCCACGGAGCAAATAGAAGTTATTAACTCATCTTCTAATTCCGATAAGAGAAAAGAACCTTCGAAAATGAACCAAACATATCTTTTGGCATCTTAGGCTTGGTCATATTAACCTAAGCAGAATTCAATAGGTTGATAGCTGATGGACCTTTGGGTTCATTAGTGGTGGAGGATCTCCCAACCTGTGAATCTTGCTTGGAGGGTAAGATGACCAAGAGGCCTCTCAAGGCCAAGGGGTATACATACAAAGATGTGTTGGAATTGGTTCATTCTGATTCGTATGGTCCTATGTATATCCAGACAAGAGGTAGTTTTGAACATTTCATCTTTTTCATAGATGATTGTTCAAGATACGGATGACACTACGATCTGATCGTGGTGTTGAGTACCTCTTGGGAGAGTTTAGGAACTACTTATCAGAGGCTGGGATTCAATCCCAATTGACTGCACCTGGCACACCCCAGCAGAACGGTGTAGCAGAGCGAAGGAATAGGACTCTTATGGAGATGGTTAGATCGATGACGAGTTATTCTGACTTGCCAGATTCGTTCTGGGGATATGCTCTAGATATGGCAGTGTACATTCCGAACCTGGTTCCATCTAAATCAGTGCCTTCTACTCCCACAGAATTGTGGACTGGACGAAAGCCTAGTCTAAGACATATTCAGATATGGGAGTCCAGCACATGTGCTGAAGGCAGATACTGGTAAGTTGGAACCTCGTACAGAAGTACGCATGTTCATTGGCTATCCCAGGGGAACGAAGGGTGGATTGTTTTATAGTCCTAGAGATCAGAGGGTGATCGTTAACACGAACGCCAGATTTCTAGAGGAAGACTATGTGATGAGCCACAAGCCCAAGGGTAAAAATTGTTCTGGAGGAGTTAAAAGGGAAGTCACTTCTTTAGTACCACCGGTACAAGAGGATATACCACATGTCACTGCACCGCGTGTCACAGAGGATACGCAGATGATACCTCATCGTAGTTGGAGGGTTGTTAGATAGCCTGATAAATTCATGTTCTTGGGAGAATCTTCTGATTTGGTCCCTGGCGAACATGATTCTGATCTCTGGATATATGACGAGGCAATCCAAGATATAGATGCATCATCTTGGCAAAGTGCAATGAATACTGAGATTGAATCTATGGATTCAAGTCAGGTCTGAGAGCTCTTATGCATAGCAACTCATATGGATTATGAGGTGTGGCATATGGATGTCAAGATAGCTTTCCTTAATGGAAGTCTTAAGGAAACCATCTATATGGAGCAACCAGAGGGATTCATTGCTAAGGGCAAAGAGCATCTTGAATGTAAGCTTGATCGGTCCATTTATTGATTGAAGCAAGCTTCGAGGTCTTGGAACATCCGCTTTGAGGAGATAAAATCAGTCTTATGGATTTATTTAAAGTCCGGATGAGTCTTGTGTATACAAGAGATGTGACGGAAACATAGTGGTATTTCTTGTACTATACGTAGATGACATTTTGGTGGTTGGCGACAACATCGAAGTGTTATCGGACGTAAGGGTATGGTTGTCAATGAGTTTGATATGAAGGACTTGGGAGAGGTGAGACACATCCTTGGGATCAAGGGATCACTGGAAAATGATGTTGTGCTTATCCCAAGCTTCATACATAGACACGATTATGAAGCATTTTATCATGCAAAACTCCAAGAAGGGTTTTCTACCTTTTAGGCATGGAGTTCCTTTATCTAAGGAGATGTGTTCTAGATCATCTGAGGTGATAGAGGAGATGAAGGTGGTTCCTTATGCTTGGGCATTAGGAAGCCTCACGAGACTGTATATCCGCTGGCGTGGGCATGCCAGATATCCGAGTAATCCAAGACAGGGATATTGGACTGCGGTAAAGTATATATTGTAGTGCCTGAGAAGGACTAGGGATTATATGCTAGTTTATCGGGCATACCAATTACTCTCTGTGGGTTACACAGATTCTGATTTCCAATCATATAGGGATAACAGTAAGTCTACCTCAGGTTTTGTGTTTACTTAGGGAGGTGGAGCCATTGTATGGAGGAGTGTCCAGCAGAAATGCGTGGCGGACTCCACCATGGAAGTTGAGTATGTGGCAGCCTAAAAGGCGGCCAAAGAAGCTGTGTGGCTCAGGAACTTTCTGATGGACTTGGATGTGATTCCTGGTTTGCCCAGAACTATCATAATTTATTGTGATAATAATGGTGCAGTTGCAAACTCGAAGGAACCACGAGCCCATAAGGCTAGTAAACACATAGAGTGCAAGTACCACCTGATACGAGAAATCGTAAAGGAGGTAGAAGTTGTTGTCACCTAGATTGCATCAGAGGATGACCTGGTAGACCCTTTCACAAGGCCCTTCTGGCGAGAGCTTTGATAGGCATGTGGAGGGAAGCGGAATCAGATGTATGGCAGTATGATGATAGCATAGTCTTTTAGTATAAGTGGGAGATTGTTGGGATGTATACTGAAAGCCAAGCTCTTTTGTATGAACATCTTTATTTTGAAATAAGAATCACATTATCATTGTTTGCATATTTTTATAGTTATGCAAAATTGTCTAATATTTTACATTGTAGATAACATGGTGCTTGGTGTGGCACAGAAGATCATGTTATCAGTCCCTTGTAGAATATAAGTAGAGGCTCACAACCAAGATGGTTTTGGACAAACCATTGGCATGGTTGTAGTGTAGCTTGGTATTGTTTTATCTTGAACATAGAGTTACACTAGTACACCTCGGTGTATTGAGCAGGACCGATATAGAGGTGATTCAATTTATTGCTGACTACATAATTGAATCGGACCTCGGATATTATGTTGTACATGCTCTTAATCCTGATATAATAACGGGCACATGTACTTAGTATTTATTTCTTTGATTTACCAAAGGGTGAGATTTAGATGGATTAAATCAATATGCCCGGTAAGTTGGGAAATGATATTATTTACATGGTGTGCCGTTGATTATAGGAGGAAACCGTGTCATATATATTAGGTTGATGATGTCCCCTTGAGGAACTCATAAGATTCATCATGTAAACCCTGCAGGTTAACTTAGTCAACATGATGATAAGGTTGAGTGGTACTACTCGAGGAGTTAGATGTTAATTGATTGATGGTCAGTAAATCAATCAATTGACGGACATTCGATATCTTAAACACGGGGAGATGGATGTACAAATAATATATGGAGCCCATATTAATTTATGGGGGTTGGTGAGGTAATTCAATGATGATCCTCTAGTGGAATGGAACATCATTGATGGATCAAGTTTGTGTGGTTCCGATCCATCGGGTGGCCAAGATCCAACTCCTCCTCATGGTCCCTATTGTAGCCTATTTACACCTCATGAAGTCTAGATCAAATGATGGAAAACAAATCTCTAGATCCGACAGTTGGGATTAAATCCCTAGAACCGACGGTGGAGATTAAATCTCTAGATCTGACGGTTGGGATTAAAACCCTAGAACCGATGGTGGAGATTAAATCTCTAGATCCGATGGTTGGGATTAAAACCCTAGAACCGACGGTTGAGATTAAATCTCTAGATCCGACGGTTGAGATTAAATCTCTAGATCCGACGGTTGAGATTAAATCTCTAGAACCAATGGAGGAGATTAAACCAAGGCCTAAACCTAACTCTATATATATGGGCTTAGGCTTGGGCGGTAAAAACAATGGAAAAACCTAATTGAGACAAGGTGGCTTGGGCGGCAAGAAATAGGAGGAGGTTAGGGTTAGGGTTTGGTTCATTGTGTTGGGCGGCAACAAGAAGAACAAGCTTCTTCTTCTTCTTCCCAATGATGGTCGACAACCCTTTTCTCTTCTTTCCTCCTTGGTTTGGCCAGTGCCCAAGCTTCTCCCTTCCTTCTATAGCTTAGGTTGGATGGCATTAGGATAGCTTCCCTTGGGCGGCAATCAAGTCCTAGTTGGGATAGGATTGGGGTTGGGCGGCTAGGGTTAGGGTTTTGGGATTAGGGTGGGCGGCAACAAGAAGATGAAGATCCTTTTTTTCTTCCTTCTAAGTGTTGGCCGGCCACTATCCTTGTTCCCTCTACCTTGGCCAGAGCTCAACCTATTCTCCTTCCCTTCATCCTTGGCCGGAAATTAGGAGAGCTTTGTCTAGGGTTTGGGCGGCAACAAGGAGGAGGATTGTTTTCCTTTCCTTTCTCCAAGTGTTGGCCGGCGCCCATACCCTTGGTGTTTCTCTTTTGGTTGGTTTCCATACTCCATTATATCTTCCTTGGCCGGCGGCAACATCGAGTTTATTGACTTGGTGGCCGGTTCTAGAAAGGAAGATGAGTTTTGTTTTAGGATCTTCCTTTGTTCCTAGTGAACAAGGAAAGGAAGATTGGTGATCTAGGAGGCTTCAACTTTTGGTAGATCGTCGCCCACACGACGTCCAAAAGGAGGGAGGACATACAATAGAAGATCAAGAGGTATAACAAGAGGTATAATCTTGTTTATTTTGATTAATGTTCTTTTGTATTATGTTTATAATTGCTTTACAATTATATGCATGTTTTGTGTGGATGCCTACTTTATGTATGTGTTGATTATACTAGTTTACATTTGTATGTATTTGTATAATCATGGACCCCGAAGATAAACACAAAAACCGGCGATCCGTCCGTCGTCTCTTCCGCGGCTAACCGACTAGAAGAGTTGTGTTGCTTGAACAACTAGTTTGTTCAAGCGATCGCTCAAGTCGTTAGCACGATGACGAATTGGTTGTGCTTAGGAAACTCATCCCATCCAGATTAGTTTTCACTTATTAAAAATTTTAATCTGGGGATATGGGAGCCGATGAGCATTCCGAGGAATAGCACGATGCCAACAGGAACAAGTATCCCCTAAGAAGATTCGCTTGGCACGTGCACGAGGAGTTAACATAGTGAATTTTTAGAACACATCTATTTTGCTTTGATTGAAAATACTACTTGATAAATCTAGTTAATATGCTAAGTATGGAACAATACTTTTTAAAATTTATTGCCACTGAGGTTTGCTTGAGGACAAGCAAAGATTTAAGTCTAGGAAAATTAATGTGAGCAAAACTTATAGAATTTTAGGAGTAATTTTCACTCACATCTCATTACATTTTATGTTTGTTTCATGCATATTTTACTTTATTTTGCATGCATTTCCTATTTTCTAGTTCAGAGATATGCTCTTTATACTTTTGTGTGCAGGATAGCATTTCATAGGGAAAACGACGCACTTTTGGAGGAAAAGAGGGCATTTACCAACTGGATGCAGTAGGGGACATGACCAGAGCATGTGGCTACACACAACCATGTTCGAAGCTCAAGATTGGCCACCATAGGGCTACACATGGCCTGGCCATGTGGAAACACACGACCATGTGGCGGCCGACCCTTTTGATGCGATTAGGTCATTTTTCAGATTTCGTGAAGAGCCAACCTCATGGTTATATAAAGAAAGCTACATCCAAACCCTAGAGTGAGGCACAACGGTTGGGACGGCACACTGGTTCCCTAAAAAGCACTGAAAACTCACAACGGGGAGGAAGGAAACTACTCAAGATCCAAGTTCTGCACCTCAACGCCAAAGAGAAGAGCCTCAATGCATTGTAATCTATATTCTTTCCATGATTTATCTTGTATATACGAATTTGACAATGCCTTGTGTTTCTTTTCTCGTATTCATGGAGTAGATTCTCTGATTCTTGGACTAGGGAGTAGTTTGTGTCGAGTTAGAACATGTTGGTTCAAATATCTTTTCATTCTTGAAATTATATTTGCATTTGGTGTTTAGTTTAGATCTATAGCTATTGTTTTGGTTTTCTAGTCACTCTATTTAGCCGATACGAGGGGTGACAACCCTCGTATCAAAGATTTAAGAGAATTAAGGGGGAACCTAGGGGTTGGCCTTATCACCGGTAATTGTGGGTAGAAGGATGTGATAGAGTAGGAAACACGCCTCATTTTTGACTCGTCACAGGGATCGATTCGGCATCCTCATACCAACTATCCCGTCTTAAAGCCAAGGGTCGACCTGGTATGGCAGAGGTAGCTTCCGATAGATGCGAAGGCTCATCGGGGGAGTGTATGATGTCCTTTCCACAAAACTATAGTTAGAAACCTAGACAAAACATAATTGACAACGTGTTCTACGACACACAAACGAAACCAAAATCTGAGAATCCCATCTAAAGACTCGTAGAAACCCTTCTCTTCCTCCGTGTGACACCGAATTAAAGTTAGGACCGCTGACAAGCCTCCTAAGCACAACCATTTGATCTGAACTCCGAACAATAACCTCCACTAAATAGATCAGTACTCGAATCTCAGTCACTGTGGGATCGATAATCTATTTATTATTTGATGACATCTGTACACTTGCGGGTGTTGAGTGCGAGCGCGTGCTTCGAGTCCTCGACGATCTCCGTCGCGAGATTTAAAGTCATGTGCATCAGTATTCTTGTGCCTTATATTTTATTTTCTATGCTTTTATTTCCATATACCATGTCATGACATCATATTTCATCTTTATCATATAAAATGTCATGATCATGATTAGGGTTTATCTTTTATGTCATATGTATTTAGATTTAATCATATGTCATGATATCATAATTATTGGCACGTATTTCTATTTATGCTATCATTTATGCCATGATCATCATTCATACATTTAGGATTTATGAAAATTGATTTAAGGACAGTTGGCATGACTTGAAGTCCCATGTATAAGAGAATCAAGTAGTGTTGCCTTAGGAAAATGCATGATACCTTAGCTTAGGATAAACAAAACCCACATCTTACATCACATTGACATGTGTGTGTATTGATACACCCTAGACACATGTGAGATGCTAGGAAATGAGTTAAGTTCAAGGTGCATAATTTTTGCATCTAGATGAACTCAAATTCATATTATACCATGGAGGAATCATGAGGAAAGCTTATGTACAAGTCATGTGCATTAAGCCCATAGACCATGTTTCAATATAAGGTTTTAAAACCATTTTAAAATTATTTTGAAAACCTTGGTGAAGCCTATCTTTTCATAGCAATCATCATTGATACAAAGTAGGGTCAAAACATTGAACTTTTCAATGGTTTTGAACTTTTTGTCAATCTCATTATTTTATGGGTATTTTATTTTTCCAATATTTTTCACCCATAATGATTGACTTAAGTATTATACATATGAATTTTCATGATTTTTGTATTATGTAAAATAACTTATGATTTTACAAAAATCAATTTCTGAACATGATTTCTGGAAATTGGCAGTCGACTAGCATCAAGAGAAGACGAGGTGGCACCTCGACTGCAATTGCTATCACTCGACTGGCCTTAGGAGCAGTCGATTGGTAGCTGAAAGAGTTGACTGCCAAGCCTGATTTTGGATAAGCAAAGGTTGTTTTACCTGATTTCAGCTATGTTAGGTTACCCTAACTGCTCCTAATCCTAGGATATGCTTTGGAAAGCATTAGAAAGGGTGAAAATCCATTGGATATGGATTAGGAGAGTTTTTTGGGTGTGTATCAAGTTTAAGATGTGTGAAAGATCAAGGTTGAACTTTTAACCTTAATTTTGATGGTTTAGTGTTCCTAAAGGCTTAAGGACTCTCCAAGGATATTGTTGGTGCAATGACAAAGGGGGATCACGCCTTTAGGGGGAGGTTATCCATCTTAGGATGATGGATGTGTTCTTCCTTATGAGGGTGAGAATTTTGAGTTTTTAGAGAAGTGAGGATTGCTTTTCTTTCGTGATATGAGACTTATCACTAGAAAGAGTGAAGGCATCCTAGATGTTTTTGGACCAAGGGGAAGATTGTAAGATCTCATTGGGATATGAGACATTGATACCCTTGGGGAGAGTCTTTTTGATGTATGTAAAAAGGGGGAGAATTTGGGAATTCCTAATTTAGAAAATTGGGAGGATTGAATTGGGTTAGTGTTCTAACTCAAAGGTATTGGTTTTTGTCAAACATCAAAAAGAGGGAGATTATTGGTGCAATCGGCCCATGTCACGATTGACCTGACTCGAGTTGGACTTGAGTAGTGTTTTGATGTTTGACATTGATGTTTGACAAAAGAGTTTATCGTTGTTTGACAATGAGTTGACTAGATGGTTGACTTTGGGCTGACCATATTGGAGAAGTCCAATATGGTTTGGCAAGGGAAAGTCCAAGCTTGAGTCTTGGCAATTGGAAAGTCCAACATGGGTTGGCATGGAAAGTCCAACCATGGGTCTTGGCAAGGGAAAGTCCAAGCTTGAGTCTTGGAAAATGGAATGTTCAACATGGGTTTGCAAGGGAAGTCCAAGGGTGGAGTCTTGGCAGCATATGTCTAATGGTTTGGCAGCGTAAAGTCCAAGCGTGAGTCTTGACAGCATAAGCCCAAATGTGCCTTGGCTGTATAGGCCACATTAGCATGACAATAGCCGATGGAAGCACCTGAAGGCTAACATATGGATGAACAAGTCATGAATTACATGGAGTGATCCGATAGGCGTGAAGCTGATGGAGATGGCTAGAAGGCTTAGGTCTAGGCTAAGGGTGGTTTAGCAAGTATGAGGGCATTATACTTGGGGTTAAACCTCAAGTTTATGGTTTATCAGACGATTAGGATTATGACCAGTCGACTGATGGGAGTCAACTGCGGTCAAATTGTGGTCACAAATGAAAGGTGCCTCGACTGGCGCCTCGACTGGTGTTATAGTCTAGGCGATGCCTCGACTGGCCTCGATTACGACAACCATAGACGCAAGGTGCCTCGACTAACACCTCGATCGACGCCTCGACTTTTTGATCAATCGACTGCCATAGAGTTGCAGTCGACTGATGGTGAGGGAACGCCACAGATGTGAGGCAGGCTTGACTAGCAGCTCGACTACCTATGCATCAGTCGATTGATGGGTGTGATCAGTCGACTGATGGTTGTTAGAGGATCAAGGTATGGCTAGAAGGGGGTTGAATAGCCCCGATGTCATAGATGGAAATCGTTTGCATCTTAATTGTCTACAAGAGTAATTAGCACAGCGAAAATGATAAAACAAAGACAATTAAAAAAATACAAAAGGAAAAGAGAAAGAAAATGCTAAGACGAAGATGTAATGTGGTTCACGACCCTTGTCACTAATCCACGGATGATTCATAAGGAAAATCACTCCTCAACCAAATCCACTAATCTCTCCTTTAGCTCAACAAGGTGGAGGTAACCTATTTACAACAAATCACTCCCTCTTATAATAAAATAGAAGTAAACATAGGGAACATGAGTGGAAGACATTTATGGCACTTGGGAGTATTATTGGAAGTTAAGCATTAACCTCCCAAAGCCACCCAAGCCCTCTTTTTATATAGAAGAGGGCTTTCTTCCCGTTGGGCATGCAACAGTCAACAGCTTCATGTCACCAGTCGACTGTTGTCGTTCCAACGACCTCTGACCACGTCAGATCATTACCATTGTAGTCCAACTATAGCCTTGGTAGTCGACTGTTGATATCGGCAGTCGACTGTTGCCCGCGCAGCCGACTGATCAGTCGGCTACTGGAGGTTCTGTGCACGTGACCATCTTCAGCAGTCGACTTCCATTCCTTGTCAGTCTACTGATGGTGTAGCAGTCGACTGTAATCCCTTGGAAGTTAATTGTTGGACCAGAAACCCACCAGTCGAACACAAGTCGAGTGTCATTGACTCAAAGCAGTCGACTGCTATCTATTGAAGTCGACTAGTGTCGGGTAAAACCTCAAACAAAACACTTGTTTGAGCATCCAACGGTTGGGTAAACCTCAAACCTAAGTTTGAGCATTCGACACTTGACTTAGCCATTCGGCCAAGTTCACCTATGAGCTACCGTTACAATCGCTCAATCTCTCATCTCTCTTGGAGTCCCTCACCGAAGCTCTCTTCGTCCGACCACATCCCTCGGATGCACCAAGCGCACGACTTCCGCAATACCATCCTTCGTGTCTCGCCCTAAAGTCTGCTTCCTTTGGCTTCACTCCAATTCTCTATTGGGATGTATACTGAAAGTCTATCCTTTGTATGAACATGTTTATTTTTGAAATAAGAATCACATGATCATTATTTACATTTTATGGTTATGCATATTGTCTGATACATTACATTATAGATAACATGATGTGGGATGTCACCAGTTGCTTGTAGAGTATAGGTAGAGGCTCACAACCGAGATGGTTTTGGACAAACCATTTGTATGGTTATAATGTAATTTGATATTGGTTTGTCTTGACCATAAAATTATACTAGTACACTTTGTGCCTATTGAGCAGGACTGACTTAGAAGTGATTCAATTTATTTCTGACTATATAATTGAATCAGACCTCGGATATTATGGTGTACATGCTCTTAATTCCGATATAATAACAGGCACATGTAATTAATATTTATTTCTTTGATTTACTAATGAGCGAGATTTATGGGTTAAATCGATAAGCTCGCTAAGTTGGGAAATAATATTATTTACATTGTGTGTCGTTGATTATAGGAAGAAATCGTGTCCTATATATTAGGATGATGATGTCCTCTTGAGGAGCTCATAAGGATCATCATGTAAATCTTGCAGGTGGACTTGGTCCGGCATGATGATAAGGTTGAGTGGTACTACTCATGGAGTTAGATGTTGATTAATTAATTGTCAGTAAATTAATTAATTAACAGACATTCGATATCTTAAATACGGGGAGACATTTGTACAATTAATATATGGAGCCCATATTTAATTATGGGGTTGGTGAGGTAGATCAATGATAATCCTCTAGTAGAATGAATTATCATTAATGGATCGGATTTTATGTGAGCCGGATCCATTGGGTGGCTAAGATCCAACTCCTCCTCATGGTCCCTATTGTAGCCTAATATTAAAACCCTCATGAAGCCTAGATCCAATGAACACGATTAAAAGGAGGCTTGGACAAAATCTATAAATAAGGTCCAAGGCTTGGGCGGCAAAAGAGAGAGTTGTGGTTTAGGGTTTTGGAGTTGGCTTGGCTTGGGCGAAAACTAATCATATTGGAGATTAGGGTTTGCTTCCAAAGGCTTGGACGGCTAGGGTTTGGAGAAGGCTTGGGTGACAACAAGTGGAAGGGTTAGGGTTTTGTTTTCCTCTCTTCCTAAGGTATAGACTGTGCCCCTCCTCTTCTTCATCACCAAGGCCAGCACCCCTTTCTTCTTCCTCTTCAAGGGCCGACGACAAAGCAAGGAGGAGAGTGACCTTTCTTCCATTGCCTTGGTCGGTTCTTCTTCTCCCTCTCCTTAGGGACGGCAGACACCAAGGGTTTCATTTGGTGGTTGGTGCAAGTAAGGAGAAGAAGGGAGAAGTATTCTTCCCTTTGTTCGGAGCAAGCAAGGAAGGGAAGGACGAGATCTAGGAGGCTTCAACTCTTGGGGAATAATTTCCCACACAACATCCAAGAGGATAGGACATACAATAGAAGACCAAGAGATAAACAAGAGGTTTAATTCTTATTTTCATTTCCTTTTGTTCCTTTGCAATTTGTTTATAATTATATGTGGTTAATTTACTTGGACCCCGGAGATAAATACAAAAATCGGTGATCTGTACATCATCTATTCCATAGCTAATCGAGGAAAAGAGTTAGGTTTCTTGAACAACAAGTTTGTTCAAGAGACCACTCGAATCAAATAGCATGATGATGGATCGGTTGCATGGGTAATCTGTCTTTGTCAAGGATTAATTTTTTTAATCCGGGGATGTAGATAGGATCGCCATGCACAAGCGACCAAGTCGAAGTAGGAAGCAAAGCTTCGATCCTTCAAGTGGTATCAGAGCCACGATTTCTGGTTTTGGTGTTTAGGATTCAATTACTTTTATGCATTTACCATATATTATGTGTGTCGGGTAATAGTAGGATGTGCGTAGGCTAACTTTTTTGTTGTAGGCATAAGATCCAACTATTATGGCCATATGTGTGTGTATGTGATTGTATGTGTATAATTGTAATATTATTTAAATCCTCGGGGTTGACGAGGCTAGTATTTAATTTTTGTAATTAAGTACAACATTGTTTAGCCACTCTTTTATTTTAGTTTACTTTTGATCTAGATTTCATATACACTCCTTTGTGAAGTATAGGATCGATGGATGTAAATTAAAATAATTATTCTCGGCTCGGATCTCTGGATGGCTTGTACATGGTGTATGGAGGAGCGGATGAGATGGCGACACGACGAGAGGCATAATGGAAAACAAAAGCCATAATAGTTGGAAAATATTTTTTTTCATATTTATTACTTCTTGTTTGATATGCATGTTGTGTTCTTGGAAAATTCCTCAATTTTAAATTACTAAGTGAGAGAGAGATATTTTTTTAAATTCCCATGGCCTCCATTACAATTTGACATGTGATGCAAACAAACTTATGCGTTGGCTTTGAGTGCCTTCCTCCCCATCGGATGAGTTTGTTTTGCAGATCACTAGGTCAAATATGGTTATAAAAAATTATTTAGAAGCGTGTGTACTTCCCCATTGGAAGGCACATAATCCGAGATAATTGACTTGGTATCAAGGAATGGTGAACACTTAGATGCAAATAGGAGTTTGCTATCCATCGAAGTCACTGCTTTTATTTGTAGGGACGAAGAGGAACCAACTATTAATTTTATTTTTCAAAAAGTAAGGTTGACAGGATAATAAAATTAATGGGTAAAACCTCCTCTTACAAATGTAGAATACGTATACGTCCACACTATCGTGGCATACGATATTCTCGGTGTTTTGAGGTGTTGGTTGATTTTAAAATTTTATTGTTTGAGGAATCAATAAATTTTTGAAATCTAATGTTTTGATCTATGTGATTCTTAGGTTTTTCAAAAATGACTTTCAACTCACTTGCTATGATACTAAAGGAAAATAAACTTACTGGTCATAACTATGTGGTTTGGAAAAGGAATCTGGATATAGTCTTGACTGCTGAGGAGTACAAGTATGTACTTCTTGAAGAGTGTCCTCTTAAGCCTACGGATGATTCTGGGGAAAAGGAGAAAGAGAGTTATAAGAAGTGGATAAAGGCTGATAAGATGGTGCGGTGTTACATTTTGGCTTATATGTCAAATGTATTGCAACATCAGCATCAAGCCCATGCCTACTGCTTATGATATGATGCTCAATCTCAAGGAACTTTTCAGACACCACAATCGGGGCTGCTAGGCAGGAAGCCATGAGGAACTTGATGATGATGACCATGGTTGAGGTAACACCTGTGAGGGATCATGTTCTCAAGATGATGGCTCATTTGAATGAGCTGGAAGTCCTTGGAGTTGAGATCAATGGGGAAACCCAAATCGATATCATTCTACAATCTCTACCTAGGAGTTTTGAGCAGTTTCGCCTAAACTACAACATGAACAAGAGATTGTATTCGTTAGCATAGCTTCTGACAGAACTCTAGGCGGTAGAGGGGCTTTTTCGTCAGAGTGCTTAGGCTCAGGCCATGGTTGCTCAGAATGTTTCTATTTCTAAGCCGAAAGGCAAGAAGAAGAAGAAACAAGGTGGAGCAAATGTGGAGGGAGGATCTCAGGGAGGAGTGAAGAAGCCGAAAGGCAAGTGCTTCACTTGCAAGCAGATTGGACATTGGAAGAAAGACTGCCCCAACCGGAAGCAGAACAAAGATATATCTTTTGGTCTAGTCATTGAAACATGTTTAATGATGTTATCTACTAGCACATGGTATATAGATACGGGAGCCACTGATTATGTATGCAATACTTTGTAGGATTTTTAGAAAACTAGATGACTAGCTGAGGGGGAGATTACCATTTACTTGGGCGATGCTACGAAGGTGGTGGCTATTGCACTGGGAGATGTTTATTTATCTTTTGATAGGAATAAAACTTTGGTTCTGAAAAATTGCCTTTATGTGCCTTTATTTAGAAAGAAATTGATTTCGGTTTTTAAATTATTTTTTGATGGATATTCTATTTTTTTTAATGATAGAGTTGTTATAAAAAGGAATAGGGAGATTATCTTTTCTGGTGCATTGATAGGAAATTTATATATCCTTGAACCAAAAGTTCCCACGATGCAAATAGAAGTAAATAACTCATTTTCTAAATCTAATAAGAGAAAAGAACCTTCGAACATGAACCAAACATATCTTTGGCATCTAAGGTTAGGTCATATTAACCTGAGTAGAATTCAAAGGTTGATAGCTGATGGACCTCTGGGTTCATTAGTGGTGGAAGATTTCCCAATCTACAAATCTTGCTTGGAAGGTAAAATGACCAAAAGGTTGTTTAAGGCCAAGGGGTATAGAGCCAAAGATGTGTTGGAATTTGTTCATTCTGATTTATGTGGTCCTATGTCTATCCAAGCTAGAGGTGGTTTTAAATATTTAGTATATTTTATAGACGATTATTCAAGATATGGATACATTTACTTGATGTGCCGCAAGTCTGAATGCTTTGACAGGTTCAAAGAATTCAAGGATGATGTGGAGAAACATCAAGGTAAAAATATCAAGACACTACGATATGATCATGGTGGTGAGTACCTCTTGGGAGAGTTTAGGAATTACTTATCAGAGGCTGGGATTCAATCCCAATTATTTGCACCTGGCACACCCTAGCAAAATGGTGTAGCGGAGCGAAGGAATAGGACTCTTATGGAGATGGTTAGATTGATGATGAGTTATTCTGAGTTACTAGATTCATTCTGGGAGTATGCTCTAGATACGACAGTGTATATTTTGAACTTGGTACCATCTAAATCACTGCCTTCTACTCCCATATAATTGTGGACTGGGCGAAAGCCTAGTCTGAGACATATTTGGATTTAGGGGAGTCTAGCACATATGCTGAAGGCAGATACTGGTAAGTTGGAACCTTGTACAGAAGTGCGCTTGTTCTTAGGCTATCTCAGAGGAACGAAAGGTGGTTTGTTCTATAGTCCTAGAGATTAGAGGGTGATCATTAGCACGAATGCCAGAATTTTAGAGGAAGACTATGTGATGAACCACAAGCTCATGAGCAAGATTGTTCTGGAGGAATTGAGAGGGGAAGTCACTACTTCAGTACCACCAGTACAAGAGGATATATCACAAGTGACTGCATCGCGTGTCACAGTGGATACACAGGTGATACCTCATCATAGTGGGAGGGTTGTTAGACAACCTGATAGATTTATGTTCTTGGGAGAATATTCTGATTTGGTCGCTGACAAACAAGAACCTGATCCCTGGACATATGATGAGGCAATCAAAGATAAAGATGCAGAATGTTGGCAAAGTGCAATGAATTCTGAGATAGAATCTATGGATTAAAATCTAGTCTAGGAGCTAGTAGAACCACCCAATAGTGTAAAAACCATTAGATGCAAGTGGATCTACAAAAGAAAGAGAGGAATAGACGGGAAGGTTGAGACCTTCAAAGAAAGGCATGTTGCAAAAGGGTATACTCAGAAAGAGGGTATCGATTATGAGGAGACCTTTTCGCCGGTAGCCATGCTTAAGTCTATTCGAATTCTCTTATCTATTGCTGCTCATATGGATTATGAGGTGTGGCAGATGGATGTCAAGACAGCTTTCCTTAATGGAAGTCTTGAGGAAAACATCTATATGGAGCAACCAGAGGAATTCATTGCAAAGGGAAAAGAGCATCTTGTGTGCAAGCTTAATCGGTCCATTTATGGATTGAAGCAAGCTTCGAGATCTTGGAACATCCACTTTGATGAGGTAATCTAGTCTTATGAATTTATTCAAAGTCTGGATGAGTCTTGTGTATAAAAGAGATGTGATGGAAACATAGTGGTATTTCTTGTACTGTACGTAGATGACATTTTGTTAATTGAAAATAATGTCAAAGTATTATCAGACGTAAGGGTATGGTTGTTCAATCAGTTTGATATGAAGGAATTGGGAGAAGTGGGACACATCCTTGGGATCAAGGTTATCAGGGATCGCAGGAAAAGGATGTTGTGCTTATCTCAAGCTTCATACATAGACACTATTTTGGCTCATTTTAGCATGCAGAACTTCAAGAAAGGTTTTCTACCTTTTAGGCATGGAGTACTTTTATCTAAAGAGATGTGTTCTAAAACATCTAAGGAGATAAAGGAGATGAAGGTGGTGTTGGTGCAATCGGCCCAGGTCACGATTGACTAGGACTCGAGTTTGGCTCGAGTGATGTTTTGATGTTTCGACAAAAACATATGACAATATAATTGTCAAGGAAAGTCCAAGCATGGGTCTTGGCAAATGGAAAGTCCAACATGTGTTGGCAAGGAAAGTCCAAGCATGGGTCTTGGCAAATGGAAAGTCCAACATGAGTTGGCAAGGAAAGTCCAAGCATGGTCTTGGCATGGAAAGTCCAACATGGGTTGGCATTTGAAGTCCAAGGGGATTAATATTGGCGGCGTAAAGTCCAAGCGGTAGTCTTGGCAGCATAAGTCCAATGGTTGGCAGCGTAAAGTCCAAGCGGAGTCTTGGCGGCGTAAGTCCAATGTGCCTTGGCGGTGTAGACACCGTTAGCATGACATAGCCGACGGAAGCACCTGAAGGCTAGCGCGATGGATGAACAAGTCATGGATGACTTGGAGGGATCCGAGAGGCGTGAGGCTGATGGAGGTGGCTAGAAGGCTTAGGTCTAGACTAAGGGTGGTCTAGCAAGTATGGGGGAACCATACTTGAGTTAAAACCTCATGTTTCAACTAGGGGGTTATGGCTGCATGTGCCATAGGGTTGCGATCGATGGATCTAGCGATCGGTGATCGTGTGATCGATCGACCGGTGCTCGAGATTCGGCCACAGAATGGAGTCAAGACTCGACTGGTCGAGTGAGGACTCCATCAGTCGACTGATGGTCACAATCAGTCGACTGATGGTAGTTCCGTTGGACTTATCCAACGTGGAACTAGCCGTTGTCTCACGACAACAGTGGCATCAGTCGACTGATGTTGACCATCAGTCGGATGATCGACTTTTTCCAGCACAGGTTGAAGCTATATATGGAGCTCGTGATGGAGGAAAAAGAAATCGGTTCTTGAGGGCTATTGGGGCGATTTGTTGGTGCAAATCAGGTCTCCAAGTGCAAGCAAGCAACCAAGCATTCAAGCAATCAAAACAAGTGTTGTAAAGTCTTTTCTTTACTTGTATTTCATATTCATTATTGTAATTGATTGTATTTGTATCTTATTGTTGTAAGATTACTTGTAAGGGGTTTCTCCACCCTTGACTTGTGTCAAGAAGAAGTTTTATTGGTTAGTGGTGTTTGTGGCATCGCTGGGGTTCGTACGAACCCAATCCGTGGAGTAGGAACCGGTTCGGTTCCGAACCACGTTATATGCTCCTGTTGTGATTTGTGTTGTGTCCATTTCATTATTACTTTTATCATTATATATATTCCGCTGCGCTAACGAAATTGTAGACATGAACGAGATCGAATTCCATCCATGATCGGGCGAAACGCTATTCACCCCCCCCCCCCTCTAGCCGTTCCAATATTCCTAACAAGTGGTATCAGAGCTCGGGGCTCTTCTACGGATTAACAACCGGGAGCTAAGGCAAAAGGCTAGAGGGTGAAGATGGAATTCCAAGACAAGCTTGGATGGGAAATCAACACTCCACCTCCATATGATCCAGAAGATTTTCCGGCATGGAGAGCAAGAATGGAAACATTCTTGATGATGAACATAGAGGATTGGTTCATCCTCATTGAAGGCCTTGAACCCCCTAGGGATAAGAAGGGGAATGTCCTAAAATTGAAAAAGTGGACCCAAGAGCAACGCCAAAAGCTTAAGACCGAAGTTAAGGTAACGAAACTTTTAGAAGATTTAATCCCTAATGATGTTTTGTGCAAGCTAGGGGATTACATGTATGCCAAGGAGCTATGGAGAAAATTGGCAAGATTCCATGAGGAGAGTTCATCCTCAAGTGAAAGTGAGGAATCAAAAGTTGAGATGGAGTCAACTTCCGAATCGGAGAAAGAAGAAGTAGAAGAGGTGGAAGAAGCATCTACTTCTAGGATTGAGGAGGAGAGACCATCCTCTACACCGGAGCAACCTCAAGAAGAGCTTTCAACATCCGATCAAGATGAGGAAGCTCAAAATTCAACTCCAGCACCTACCACCACCTTAGGTAACTCAAACACTTTACTTTCAAATAAAAATCATATTATCTGCTTTGAGTGTAGGGAGTATGGGCATTACAAGAGCAAATGCCCAAAGAGGATCAAGAAAGCTCCTCCGGCGCCTAAAAGTCAACAAAAGTCAATGGACGCCGGTTCTCCAAGACAAAAGAGCAAGGAGCATGTCATTTGCTTCAAATGCCGACTACCGGGTCATTACCGGAGTCAATGCCCAAAGAAGAAGAAGAAGGGGCAAAGGGGAGCATCACAAGTAGGGGGAGCCACTAAGGCAAACCCTAAGGTATAATTAAATAATGCTCCGTCTAATTTAAATATTAAAAAGCATGCTTGAACTAATTTTAGCAATTTTGTTATGTATCATAAAGAGCATGCTAGAAATAACAAACATATTTGTTTAGGAGCTAAGAATGTTCACCTTAAGAATAAGGAGAAATTTGAGACTAATGTCCCTAGAAAAACAATACCTAGGGAATCTATTAAGAAAATACAAGAACATCTAGGTTTTAATCCAAAATGGACTAGGCATTTGCCAAGAAAGTCCAATGCCCAAGATTTAAATAAAAATTCTAAAATTGGGCAATTAGAATTAGAGAACCAAGCCTTGAGGTCAAGGCTTGAGAAATTGGAAAAGACCCTAAACAAAATACAAAATCAATTTCAAGGGTCAAATTGTCAAACTCTTAGGTCAAGAAGTCAAAATCAACATCTAGGACCTAAGAGTCAAAAGTCAACCAAGGGCAAGAATGGTTTGGGTCACAAACCTAAGTCCAAGGTGACTTACCATAGTGTTCCGTTTGACTATGGGACACTAACTAGGTCTAGGAAGACCAAGGTCAATGGGGAAGTCATTCCTAGAGTTGACCAAGGTTTGTGCCTATTGGCCAAGGTTTCGAAGAAACCTAGGATGGCAACTAAGAAGGTTGTTAGGGAGGCAATCCCTAAGGTTAACCTAGGCAAGACCAAAATGACCAAGGCTAATAAGCCTAGGAGGGTCATTAGGAAGGTATCTAGGGAGGTTATCCCTAAGGAATACCTGTTGGTGCAGTGGGCACCAAAGTCGAACCGGTATTTTGATTATGGCAAAAGGCTCAATAGTTAAGGGTATATTTGTTATCTTACGAGCTCAATTAAGTGTGCAGAAATGCTAAAGTTGAGCGGAAGGTCTGCGACACCCGGTGGGAACCGAGGTGGTCGGGCAACGCCAGAGGGACTTCGGAGGAAGCCGAGGTACTCGGGTGAAGACCGGAAGCGAGGCTACAAGGTAAGCTCGTGTGAAAGCGAAGCAAGGTCGTTAAGCGTAGATCCGACCCAATACCTCCAATGGAAGGTCTAGGTCGAGATCAGATGGTTAGAACCATCGTACTTTATATTTTAAGCTAACTTGTATGCGGTCAAAACCCTTTGACTACGGTCAACTGCTAGTCAAGTTCCACCTCGAGAAGAGCTCGAATTTCAAGGGGTGAATTTGGACTTGACTCGTGTTTTGGTACAAAGGGTGATGTGGCATCAAGGTGGACATCCAAACCATCACCAAGCTTCCTTGTGGTGGACGCCCAAAATAAGGTGAGTTGGCACAAGATGGTTGGCTCCCATGATGTGGCACAAGTTGAATGGCTCCAACAAGTTGGCGCCCAAGGAGGTTGGAGGTGGCACAAGGTAAGGATGAAACACCTCAAAGTCAAGCGCCAAGGAGGTTGGAGGTGGCACAAGGTGGTTGGATGAAACACCTCATCCTTGAGTTGGCGCACAAGGAGGTTGGAGGTGGCACAAGGTGGTTGGATGAAACACCTCATCCTTGAGTTGGCGCAAAGGATGTGGATGAACAAGTCTTGGGGGATAAGAACCTCACCTTGGACACTACCTATGTCTAAATTCATAGATCAATATCCATAAATAGACATGTTCAAGCCAAGCAAATAACCAGAATTCAAGAGCTCTCAACACGCCGTCGTAACGCCGCTACTACTACTCACATTTGCTACGACGAAGTGCCGCCGACAACGAAAGCTACATCTTCTACTTATAAGAGTTGTCGGTATATTTATTTAAGTTCTACTTCTTTAAATTGTCTTTGTGCTTTAATCGTAACAAGGAAAGGGGGAGTGTCCCTTTGCCTTGATTTCTTTTTGTAATCGTTGCTCCTACCTCCAACGAGGAGGAGTGGTTTTAGTGAATTGCCCTCCGTACGTGATCAAGGATCACTAGGGCCGTGGATTAGCAATCGAAAGATTGTGAACCACGTAAAAATATCTTGTCTACTTTATATTTCCGCTGTGCACTCTCTACTTGCTTTTTACTTATTGCAAAAGTTTTTTAACGACATCGTATCGCTATTCACCCCCCCCCCTCTAGTGACACTTTCGATCCAACAATTGGTATCAGAGCCGGGGGCGCTAAGATTCGGTGAAACCACCAATCTAGCTTTGTTTCACTTGCTTTTTATTTATTTATTTCTGTTTTCGTATAATTATTTCACTTGCTTATCTTCTCCTACATATAGAATTGCATTAGAGGCTTTAGGATCCGGATAAGGTTGTCCTTATGGTTAGATCCCGAGTAAGGTTGTCCTCCGGAACTTCAACGACATTCGTGATTTGATTGTTTATTTCTTTTGCAAGTTACATTTTATATATCTTTTTACTTCTCAAGACTACTAATCCAAGACGAAAGTCTTGGAATATTCTTTCGTGTGTTTTGCAAGATTCTTTCGTTGCTCTTCTTCTTGTTTTTAAATGGCCCATCTCGAAGGGTTTAGCATTTCGACCCCGCTTTTACAACGGTAATGACTTTCGTTATTGGAAGGGTCGGATGGAATCTTTCTTAAAACCCAAATCGATGTGGATCGTAATCCAAACCGGTTTCACACTTCCTATTAATGAAGATGGTGAATCTTTGGGTTACGATCAATGGTCAAATTCCATGAAAAAACAAGTAGAAGTCGATGCCAAGGCAACTCAAATCTTGCAATGTGGGTTGTCCAAGGAAGAGCTCAACCGCTACGGCCCTTCATTAGTGCAAAGGACTTATGGACCAAGCTAGTGGAACTACACGAAGGCACCGACGACGAAGGTATGTAAAAGAGATTTACTTTTAAATAAATTGTATAACTTGAAAATGCAGGAAAACGAGACCGCAACTCAACTACATGCTCAGATCCAAGACATCACAACCAACTCCATGCCATCGGACAAAAGGTCGAGAATCGCGACCTTATCGTATTCTCTTAACTCGCTTTCCTAGGACCACCTTGTGGGCATCCATGGTCGATGCCTACAAGGTCTCCAAGGACCTTTCTAAAATTAGGTTAGACAATTGTTTTCGAACTTGAATTACATGAGCAAACTAACGTTGTCAAGGCCGAGAAGAGTATTGCGTTAGTTGCAGGTTCCAAGAAGAAGAAGCCCGCAAGCAAGCCACCCCCGAAGGAAGAAGACGAGTCCGAATCGGAAGTAGACTCCGAAATAGAATCCGAACTAGTCAATCTAGTTCGGAAGATGATCAAGAGACGAAAACGACCAACAACTCAAGGTAAGCCTAAACCTAATTCAAATACTTCTAATTTTAGATGCTATGAGTGCAACAGGTTCGGTCACATCAAGTCCGAGTGCCCAAAGCTAAAGAATAACGCATCAAAGACCAAGAAAGCGCTAAACGCTACTTGGGAGGAGTTGTCGGAGGAAGAAGACGATATCCAAGGAGCACGACTACGAAACCGAAGAAGAGTCCGAGTCCGAATCCGATGATGAGCTTCCATTCAAGACAAGCAACGGATCCGTATCCGGTTCAAAAGAATCATTAAGGGTAAGTCGGTCGTTACTTAATACTTTGTATGGTGCAATTAAATTTTTAAAGAAGAAACTAGCTAAGTCCGAGTCCAAGGTCGAGACCCTAATTGAGGAGGTTAACCTTCTCAAACATGAGGTCTCCCTAACCTCTTCGACTACTCGTATTCAAGAGGAGGACTCAACCTGCTGAAAAGCTTGAAGTTGAGAACTCGCTTTGAAAACACAAGTCAAGACCTTAGGAACACGTTGGAAAGGTTCACTTTGGGATCCAAGGACTTGACCTCTTACTTGATCACAAAGGGCCGTGTACAACAAGGCGGACTCGGGTTTAACTCAAATACAACCAATAAGTCATATATGTCTATAGTAAACCAACATAAGAAAAATGTCCAAGCATGGGTCCCTAAGACCACTTTGATTTCAACTTTAGGATCTAACATGTATTGGGTTCCCAAGGACCAAATTCACTATGTGAATAGACCCACTCGATTCCATGGTCCAAGGGGAGCCAATACAAAATGTATTTTTGTTAAGTCTTAGAAATTGCATGCTTAGTTTTTCCTTTATTTTTAGAATGGTTAGATAGGACTCATAACCAACTAAAATCCTGCGAAAAGATTGAGCCTCGGGGAGCCTCTTTTCAAAAATAAACCAACTAAAATCCTACGAAAAGATTGAGCCTCGGGGAGCCTCTTTTCAAAAATAACTAGTTAGACCAAGACGTAGTCTCAAGTAAGTCGAGTTATCAATTTCTTGAAATTAGCTTTGTCTAAGGAAGTGGTCGTTGTTCCGATCAAAGAAGGCCTCTGTGCCTCGCCACGACCTGGAAGCTAATCTCTTGAAAAGATTACTTGATGAGCTTAGACTAAATCTGAATCTAACCTAATGTTGGTTAATTTAAATTCATTAAAATTAATCAAGTAAAATTGATAGTCATCTCACAATAACACATAGGAATAACATGTTTTGATCATGTAGATATTGGTGAGATGATTTAGGTTTAAAACTTACAAACAACCCTTTAGTAATTCCAATATCCGATCCAACTACCTTATGTGTAGGATCAATGGATGTTGGATGGTTGCTCCCCGACACATGACCGGGGATCAACTCAAATTTTCGGTTACGATTCAAACGACAAGGATCGGTAGCCTTCGAAATAACGGCAAGCTCAAAATCATCGGATCGTGATATTGAGCTCAACTCTAACTTTACAATTCAAAATGTCTTATTAGTAGAAAACTTTCAATATAATTTACTTAGTGTAAGCCAATTGTGTGATAACAATTATAAGGTCATATTTCTAGAAAATGAATGCGTAATCAAAATAAATGCAACATCTAAAATAATACTTAAAGGAACTAGGAGTAGTAACATCTACACAATAAATTTACCCAACTCCTCAACCAAGTGTCTTATGACACAGCAAGAGGAATCTTGGTTATGGCAATCAAGACTCTGACACTGCACTCCAAGACTCGGCCCACAAGATGAGTCGAGTGGCTTGGTTATAGGTTTGCCTAAACTAAACAACTTGGATAATAAAATATGTAATGCTTGTCAACAAGGTAAACAATCTAGGACACAACATCAATTAACTAATCAAGAACGAACCAAAAGTGTTCTTGAGCTCCTACACATGGATCTATTTGATTCACATGGAGCTAAGTCACTCAATGGTAGTCAATTTTGCTTAGTCATAATTGACGACTATTCTAGATTTACTTGGGTTAGGTTTATCAAACATAAAAATGATACCCTAGACCAACTAATCAATCTTTGTAGGTTAATCGAAAATCAAAAGAACCTTAAGATTAAAAGACTTAGAAGCGATCATGGTGGTGAATTAAAACCACAGGTTTACTGATTGTAACCCAAAGCGGATACCACCATGAGTTTTCATGTCCTAGAACCCCACAACAAAATGGGTTAGTCGGAAAAATAGAACCCTACAAGAAGCCGCTAGGACAATGTTAAACGAGTATAACCTACCCGATAGATTTTAGCGTGAGGCCGTTAGTACGGCTTGCTATGTCCAAAATAGGATCCTTATGGTAAAGAGGCACCAAAAGACCTCGTACGAGATTTATCACGATAAAATACCGAACATCAAGTACTTTAGGGTATTTGGATGCAAGGTACATATCTTAAACACTAAGGATTACCTAGGGAAATTCAAATCCAAAACCTCTACTGGAACCTTTCTAGGATACTCAACCACCAGTAGAGCTTATAGGGTATACAATCACGACACTCTTAGAGTCGAAGAAACCATTAATATAGTTTTCGACGAAGGACACGAACCCGTTCAATCCTTAACAAAACCAACTAGCAAATCAACTTATAGCGAACCCGACTCTGATCTTGAACTTGAATCTCGTCCTAACCCAAGTCATCCTATAGACCAAGTGATAGATGACTCTAACCCAAGTCAAACTAGAACTCACCCAAGTCATCCTATCGACCAAGTGATAGATGACCCTAACCCGAGTCACACTAAGACTCAAACAAATCATCCTATCAATCAAGTTATAGGTGATCCAAATTTAGGGGTTCGAACTAGAGCTTCATAACGAAACCTTAGTCAAATCTCGTTAATTTCCAAAATCGAACCCAAAACTATTGAACAAGCACTTCTTGATCCCGACTGGATTATTGCTATGCAAGAAGAGCTAGCTCAATTCACTAGAAATGAAGTCTGGGAATTAGTACCACCACCTAAAGAAAAATCAATTATTGGTGGGTATTTCGAAATAAACTTGATGATAAAGGTGAAGTAGTTAGAAATAAAGCTAGGTTAGTCGCAAAAGGGTTTAGTCAAGTCGAAGGTTTAGATTACGATGAGACCTACGCCCCCGTAGCCAGACTAGAGTCCATCCGAATGTTGTTAGCATATGCTGCACATCGAGGTTTTAAATTGTTTCAAATGGATGTCAAGTCAGCATTTTTGAATGGATACATTAAGGAAGAAGTTTACGTCAGTCAACCTCCCGGATTCGAAAATCTAGATAAACCTGACCATGTCCTTAGACTTAAGAAAGCCCTATATGGACTCAAACAAGCCCCAAGAGCTTGGTACGAAAGGCTTTCGATCTATCTTAAGTCCAAAGGATTCAACCAAGGTTTAGTCGACCCAACCTTATTCGTTAAAACCGTAGGAAAAGAAATCTTTATAGCCCAAATCTATGTAGATGATATAATTTTTGGAACTACCAACTCGATCCTGCTAAACGAATTCATCTCACTTATGGAAAGTGAATTTGAAATGAATTTAGTGGGAGAGTTAAGTTTCTTCTTAGGTTTACAAATTAAACAAACTAAAGATGGAATATATTTACATCAACAAAAATATACTAAGGACTTAATAAATCGATTTGGAATGCAAGATGCTAAAATAATCAATACACCTATGGCAACTAATGTTAATATAAACGAAGATGTAGAAGGAAAACCCGTTGACCTAAAATACTATAGGAGCGCAATAGGAAGTCTCCTATACTTAACCGCAAGCCGACCCGACATTTTATTCGCGGTAAGTATGTGCGCAAGGTTACAAACCTGTGCCAAGGAGTCTCACCTAACCCTAGTCAAGCGTATCCTTAGATATCTAAAGGGCACGCTAAACGTAGGTATTTGGTACCCTAGATCTACCGAGTTTAATCTAATCGGCTACTCCGACTCGACTATGCGGTAGTAAACTCGATAGAAAGAGCACGAGTGGTTGTTGTCAAATCCTCGGCTCGAGTCTAGTAAGTTGGTGCGAGGAAGCGCGTTGCTGCCTTATCTACCACCGGGAATATGTTGCGATGGGTGAGTGTGTCTCTCAGCTCCTGTGGATGAAGCACACTCTCCAAGACTTTAGCTTAATCTTTAACAACATTAAAACCTACATAGATAACATTAGTTCAATTAACTTAACTAAAAATCCAATATGTCATTCTAGGACAAAACATATAGAAGTTAAACACCACTTCATTAGGGAACATGTAACTAATGGAACTATACAACTAGAGTATGTTGAGTCCAAATCAAACCTAGCGGACATCTTCACCAAACCACTACCCGGGTAATTTAGTTTATTAAGACGAAAGTTAGGTATGTGCGTAATAGAGTAGGATTTAAATTTTTCTATATATGTACTCTACTTTTGCTTCTTTTATGAAATTAGCCTAAGTCTTACCTTAGAAATCATATACCTATAGATTTAAGGAGCCACATCTCACAACACATAGGACTAATGTGTTTGTGTACTTAGCCACGAGCGTGAGATGTTAGGACCTTACTCCTGGTTCCAGACGTAGATTCAGTGCATCGACATGAACCATGGAGTATAATTATTTAAAATTAATCAACTCCTTCAAGACTTATTGATCATTCTATATCAATCAAGTCCAACCGGAGTTGTACATTTTAGATGAACATATTTTCAAGCTTATTATTATTTTAAAAAAATATATATTTATATTGGGAACTTGCTTGGACTTACAAACCCTAAAATATATTTACAAACTTTTTGAGTTAAGGCAAAAGGGGGAGAAAGTCACAAAAGTAAGGAAGAAAGTAAACAAAATTATTACCTTTTATATTAAGTAATTCCGTTTACTTAAGCAACTATTAAGGGGGAGTAAAAATTATTTTTCAAGAACTCACCTTCGGTCAAGGGGGAGGTTACCTCAAAGGGGAGAACTTGAAACAATAATATTTCTCACTCATGCTTAATCTTTATGCTAGCTCACTCATGCTTAATCTTTATGCTAGCTCATTCATACTTAATCATTATGCTAGCTCATTCATATTTAATCATTATGCTAGCTCATTCATACTTAATCATTATGCTAGCTCATTCATATTTAATCATTATGCTAGCTCATTCATATTTAATCATTATGCTAGCTCATTCATATTTAATCTTTATGCTAGCTCATTCATGCTTAATCATTATGCTTAATTTTTCCTTAACTTTTGTGTCGGTTTGCCATGAATCGGGGGAGATTGTTGGTGCAAGTGGGCACCAAAGTCGAACCGTATTTTGATTATGGCAAAAGGCTCAATAGTTAAGGGTATATTTGTTATCTTACGAGCTCAATTAAGTGTGCGAAATGCTAAAGTTGAGCGGAAGGTTCATACACCGGGGAACCGAGGTGGTCGGGCAACGCCAGAGGGACTTCGAGGAAGCCGAGGTACTGGGTGAAGACCTAAGCGAGGCTACAAGGTAAGCTCGTGTGAAAGCGGCAAGGTCGTTAGCGAGAGATCCCACCCAATACCTCCAATGGAAGGTCTAGGTCGAGATCGATGGTTAGAACCATCGTACTTTATATTTTAAGCTAACTTGTATCATCCCAAAACCCTTTGACTACCAACCGCTAGTCAAGTTCCAAATCGAGAAGAGCTCAATTTCAAGGGGGTGAATTTGGACTTGACTCGTGTTTTGGTACAAAGGGTGATGTGGCATCAAGGTGGACATCCAAACCATCACCAAGCTTCCTTGTGGTGGACGCCCAAAATAAGGTGAGTTGGCACAAGATGGTTGGCTCCCATGATGTGGCACAGTTGAATGGCTCCAACAAGTTGGCGCCCAAGGAGGTTGGAGGTGGCACAAGGTGGTTGGATGAAACACCTCATCCTCAAGTTGGCGCCCCAAGGAGGTTGGAGGTGGCACAAGGTGGTTGGATGAAACACCTCATCCTCAAGTTGGCGCCAAGGAGGTTGGAGGTGGCACAGGGTGGTTGGATGAAACACCTCATCCTTGAGTTGGCGCAAAGGAGGTTGGAGGTGGCACAAGGTGGTTGGATGAAACACCTCATCCTTGAGTTGGCGCAAAGGATGTGGATGAACAAGTCTTGGGGGATAAGAACCTCACCTTGGACACTACCTATGTCTAAATTCATAGATCAATATCCATAAATAGACATGTTCAAGCCAAGCAAATCACAAGAATTCAAGAGCTCTCAACACGCCGTCGTAACGCCGCTACTACTACTCACATTTGCTACGACGAAGTGCCGCCGACAACGAAAGCTACATCTTCTACTTATAAGAGTTGTCGGTATATTTATTTAAGTTCTACTTCTTTAAATTGTCTTTGTGCTTTAATCGTAACAAGGAAAGGGGGAGTGTCCCTTTGCCTTGATTTCTTTTTGTAATCGTTGCTCCTACCTCCAACGAGGAGGAGTGGTTTTAGTGAATTGCCCTCCGTACGTGATCAAGGATCACTAGGGCCGTGGATTAGCAATCGAAAGATTGTGAACCACGTAAAAATATCTTGTCTACTTTATATTTCCGCTGTGCACTCTCTACTTGCTTTTTACTTATTGCAAAAGTTTTTTTAACGACATCGTATCGCTATTCACCCCCCCCCTCTAGCGACACTTTCGATCCAACAATACCTAATTAACCCTAGGAGCTCAAATCGGTTTTGGGTTCCTAAGAGCGTGATTGATTCACGCTAAATGGGTTTAGGGTGTGCCAACCTTGATTGGATGGGTAGTTAACTCAACCATGATAAAGGTGGCACCTTAGGTTACTTCCAAGGTTATGGTTACCTTGGAAATATCTTTGAGCCTTAACTTCAAAGAATTTTAGGATGTGTCAATATATATCTTGAAAACATGAAAATCAATAAAATTGACCCAATCTAGATTTAGAGGTCATAGTGTGTAACTTTGATTATTGGCACACTTTGGAAGGTCATGTATCAAGAGATGTGTGGTTAAGATGTAAAGGTAACATCTAGAGTGATACTCAAGTGCCACACAACTTGATGTCTTGTACTCACCATGCTTCATATGTTTTACCATATGTTTGCATGGAAGAAATGTCTAGGATAGATTACATCTCACAAAACAAGTCTTTTACCTTGATTGTGTATTTTAACACTTAGAAAGGGTGAGATGTTAGGTTTTGGAAATCATTGAATGTTAATATTTGCAAAAATGAAATAAAACATTAAAATACATTAACAAATACATGAATAAAAGTATAACTTCAATACATTCGATATACAAGACCTAACGTGACAAAATTGAATAATTAAGATGATGACATCGAGATCCTCTGATTTTCAGAACTGGAAATCAGATATCAGTCGACTGATACAGTTATCAGTCGACTGATAACACTGTAGCGCAATACGATACGGCCATCAGTCGAGTGCTAGCTTCATGACTTGACTGATTGAACATCAGTCGACTGATGAGGACATCAGTCGACTGATGGTACTGTTCACCGAGGCCGAAGACCATCAGTCGAGTGCTCGATGCGAGCGAGTGATAGTACATCACGATCGACGATGACAACATCGATCGATACTCATCAGAGCACATTACGTAAGGTTCGATCGATTGCCGAGCCGCGGATCGATCCGGCCGATCACGCTCGGTAAACCCGGTAATAAACCGCTATCAGTCGACTGATGCTCCACATCAGTCGACTGCATCACGTTTTTATAACGCCGAACCGCTAGGGTTCGGCGTCTTCACGCGATGAACCCTTCTTCGTCTTTCCTTCTCCGATCGTCGTCTCCCTCTCCGACCGATCTTCCGGCTGTGCCAACCTCCCAAAGTCTTAGGTTTGATAGACAAGCCTCTCTTCTTCCATTTTTCACCTATTTCGAGCCCTAGTTCACGCGATTTAGGGCTTATTTTTTTCCTTGTTCCGATTAGGGTTCCGACGTCTGAAGCTCTCCGACGACTTTTCCGGCGATCCCCAGCAACATTTGAGTCTTCCCTCCGGCCACACATTCAAATGGCGCCTAAGTAACGATTTTTTTTCCGAGCCCTAATTTTCATCTCCATTACAATTTAGGTTTATCTAATCGTGTATTATTGCCATTGCATGCCATATCATTACATTGCATTCATAATAGGAGAACCCGTAGGAATGATCCACCCGAGGGTGAATCTCGATTGTACCAACCTATGTTGGTTAGGTACATCGATAGAGATTTTTTCAATCGACATTGTAGTGATGTCATGGAATTAATTGCATACTACAATCTAATGAAAATCGTCTTATGCACGCATCCAATTAATGATGACCTTGTTAAGGAATTCTATCAAAATCTTAAAAAGGTGGATGACGGCCCTACTTACACTACTCGCGTTGCAAAATGCGAGTTAGAGTTCACTCCTGCAATACTGCAGGAGTTTCTCGAGTGTAGGCCTTCAGATGACACCTTTATCTTTTACCCTGCCATGGATTTTCCTTTACCTGAGCCTTTTGACCATATCTCTATGGAGTCCATGCATGAGCATATCTTTGGCCCTCTATTTCCTATCATCGAAGTTATCAGACTGACAATGTCCTTTACAAGGTCATTGTTGGGTGTTTTCTTCCCATCGTCACTCGGGGTCTGGCCAAGATTTGGCCTCCCCATCTCTTTCTTCTATATGCCATGCGTCATAGGTTAGACATTAACTTTGCACTAAACATGTTTTATTGCATTATGCATTTCACCTCCCCTGTACAAGGGAAAGTGCATATGCCATTTGGTCATATCATCACAGCATGGCTCGACTCCGTAGGCGTCAACATCCATAGGGGCTCTCTGCGAGGTCTGGTATATCGATTCAGAATTTCCGTTAGCAAAGCTACGGATGGGCGCTGGATAGATGGAGTTGGCGCCATGACCACCACCCAGGGCACGCAGACAGCATCCTTCGGTACCCAGAGAGGCGATAGAGGACCACGAGGATGCGGATACCACTGATGAGGATGACCAGATGCCGGCAGACACATCAGCGGCGGGTCCATCAGATCGCCGTGGCCGGCTGGAGTCCAGATTTCAGGACTATCAGCAGTCGGTGGACTCTAGGCTGTCAGAGCTATTGGCAGGCCAGGCTTCCTTCGGTGCACATCTCGATAGGATGGAGGAGACCCAGGGCCGCATAGAGCAAAGATCACCGATATGCTAGAGATGATGCGCTGGACCACTCGAAGTCGCAGCCTCCTCCACCGCCACCTCCGCGACGATTAGAGGATATTAGATTTTGGTGTGGTTGTCAGTTTTGTAGTGAGATTGAGCATAGCCAATCTCCATTTTGGATGTAAAAGACAAGTTTTAAGTTAAATGAAATCTTTGTTTCTAAAAATCTTGTGTGTATGGATGAATATTTGTAGAATTGTATTGCATCCTATCATATACCATGTCATGACATTGTTTAGGATTATTTTAGATGTCATGCATTCTTAAATTTCATCATATGTCATGACATCATGATCATTGGCCATGTTTTAATAATGCTATTATTTATGCCATGATCATACATTCATGCATTAACTTGATTAAAATTGATTTAAGGACTATGGCATGACTTGGAGTCCCAGTTATAAGGGAATCAAGTAGAGTTGCTTTAGAAAATGCATGAAACCCTAGTTTAGGGAGAACAAAACCCACATCTCACATCTAATTGACATGTATGTGTATGTATACACCCTAGATACATGTGAGATGCTAGGATATGAGTTAAGTTCAAGGTGCATAGTTTTTGCATCTAGATGAACTAAAACTCATCTAATTTTAGTTGTGGATCATTGGGAGAGCTTGTGTACAAGTCACGTATATAGAGCCCAAGGAATATGATCCAAGATAAGGTTTTGAAAACATTTTAAAATCATTTTGAAAAACCTTGGTGAAGTCTATCTTTTGATAGCAATCACCATTGATGAAGTTGATACAAAGTAGGGCCAAAACATTGAAAATTTCAATGGTTTTGAACTTTGTACCAATTTCACTATTTAATGGGTAAAATAATTTTCAAACATTTTTCACCCATTGTATTAGTCATAAGTATTATACGTATCAAATTTCGTGATTTTTCGATATACGTATAATTAGTTATAATTTTTCAAAACTCATTTCTGATAACTGAAAATCGATTTATCGATCTGGCGATCGATCGATGGAGGTTCTAGTCCGATTTCTGAATCACTCGATCGTAGTTCTGATTTCGCAAACAAGGTTGTTTAACCCGATTTCGATTTACTGATTATGGTCCCTAATCACTCCTAACCCTAGGATATGCTTTGGGAAGCATTATAAAGGGTGTAAATCCATTGGATATGGATTAGGAGAAGTATTTGGAGTTTGTATCAATTTTAAGGTGTTGGAAAGTTCAATGTTGAATTTCTAACCTTAATTTTGATGGTTTAGAGTTCCTATTGGCTTAGGGACTTCCCAAGGATATTGTTGGTTCAATGGTCAAGGGGGAGCAAGCCTTTAGGGGGAGGTATCCATCTTGGAATGATGGATGTGTTTTTTTTTTCTCCTTGAAAAGGAGAAGTTATTGGGAGAATATGACATCAAATGGGAAATTGATGGGGACTTTTGAGAGACCCAATTTGGAAATTGGGAGAGTAAATAGGATTGTCTCTCTTGAGTGATATTGGACTTATCACTAGGAAGATGGTAGGCATCCTAAGTATTTTTGGACAAAGGGGGAGATTGTAAGATCTCATTGGGACATGAGACATTGACCCTCTTGGGGAGACAACTTTTTGCTGTTAGTCAAAAAGGGGGAGAATGTTTGGGGGAAAACATTTGGAGAGTATTTACCAATTTGGGATAATTGGTAAAAGATTGGAGTTAGTATTCTAACTCAATTATTTGTTTGGTTTTTGTCAAACATCAAAAAGGGGGAGATTGTTGGTGCAATCGGCCCAGGTCACGATTGACCAGGACTCGAGTTTGGCTCGAGTGATGTTTTGATGTGTTTTGATGTTTCGACAAAAACATATGACAATATAATTGTCAAGGAAAGTCCAAGCATGGGTCTTGGCAAATGGAAAGTCCAACATGTGTTGGCAAGGAAAGTCCAAGCATGGGTCTTGGCAAATGGAAAGTCCAACATGAGTTGGCAAGGAAAGTCCAAGCATGGTCTTGGCATGGAAAGTCCAACATGGGTTGGCATTTGAAGTCCAAGGGGATTAATATTGGCGGCGTAAAGTCCAAGCGGTAGTCTTGGCAGCATAAGTCCAATGGTTGGCAGCGTAAAGTCCAAGCGGAGTCTTGGCGGTGTAAGTCCAATGTGCCTTGGCGGTGTAGACACCGTTAGCATGACATAGCCGACGGAAGCACCTGAAGGCTAGCGCGATGGATGAACAAGTCATGGATGACTTGGAGGGATCCGAGAGGCGTGAGGCTGATGGAGGTGGCTAGAAGGCTTAGGTCTAGGCTAAGGGTGGTCTAGCAAGTATGGGGGAACCATACTTGAGTTAAAACCTCATGTTTGAGGTGTGCCAGTCGACTGGTGCCATGTGGCAGTCGACTGGACCGAGTCAACTAGGGTTTGACTGCGGGTTATAGCGATGATCGCCATAAATTGGATCGTGATGGATCTAGCAATGATCGATCGCGGTGATCACCGGATCGTGCTCGAGATCGCCACGATCGGAGTCGAGACTCGACTGGTCGAGTGAGGACTCCATCAGTCGACTGATGGTCACAATCAGTCGACTGATGGTAGTTCCGTTGGACTTATCCAACGTGGAACTAGTCGTTGTCTCACGACAACAGTGGCATCAGTCGACTGATGTTGACCATCAGTCGACTGATCGACTTTTTCCAGCACAGGTTGAAGCTATATATGGAGCTCGTGATGGAGGAAAAAGAAATCGGTTCTTGAGGGCTATTGGGGCGATTTGTTGGTGCAAATCAGGTCTCCAAGTGCAAGCAAGCAACCAAGCATTCAAGCAATCAAAACAAGTGTTGTAAAGTCTTTTCTTTACTTGTATTTCATATTCATTATTGTAATTGCTTGTATTTGTATCTTATTGTTGTAAGATTACTTGTAAGGGGTTTCTCCACCCTTGACTTGTGTCAAGAAGAAGTTTTATTGGTTAGTGGTGTTTGTGGCATCGCTAGGGTTCATACGAACCCAATCCGTGGAGTAGGAACCGGTTCGGTTCCGAACCACGTTATATGCTCCTGTTGTGATTTGTGTTGTGTCCATTTCGTTATTACTTTTATCATTATATATATTCCGCTGCGCTAACGAAATTGTAGACATGAACGAGATCGAATTCCATCCACGATCGGGCGAAACGCTATTCACCCCCCTCTAGCCGTTCCAATATTCCTAACAGGTGGTTCCTTATGCTTCGGCAATAGGAAGCCTCATGTATGCTATGTTATGTACGAGGTCGGATATTTGCTTTGTCGTGGGCAAGGTTAGTAGATATCAGAGTAATCCAAGACAGGGACATTGGATTTCATTATAGCATATATTGAAGTACCTGAGAAGGACTAGGGATTATATGCTGGTATACTAGATAAATCAATTACTCGTTGTGGGTTACATAGATTCTAACTTCCAATCAGATAGGGATAACAATAAGTCTACCTCGGGTTTTGTGTTTAATTTGGGAGGTGGAGCTATTGTATGGAGGAGTGTCAAGCAGAAATGCATGGCAGACGCTACCATGGAAGCAGAGTATATGGCAGCCTCTGAGGCAGCCAAAGAAGTTGTATGGCTCAGAAACTTCTTGATGGACTTGGATGTGATTCCTGGTTTGCCCAGAACTATCACAATTTATTGTGATAACAGTGGTGCAGTTGCAAACTTGAAGGAACCACGAGCCCATAAGGCAAGTAAACATATATAGCGCAAGTACCACCTGATATGAGAGATCGTAAAATAGGTAGAAGTTATTGTCGCCAAGATTGCATCAGAGGATAACCTGGTAGATCCTTTCACTAAGGTCTTTCTAGCGAGAGCTTTTGATCGGCATGTGGAGGGAAAGGGAATCAGATGTATGGCAGTTTGATGGCAGCATAGTCTTTTAGTATAAGTGCGAGATTGTTGGGATGTATACTGAAAGTCTATCCTTTGTATGAACATCTTTATTTTTGAAATAAGAATCACATGATCATTATTTGTATTTTATGGTTATGCATATTGTCTGAAACATTACATTGTAGATAACATAGTGTGTGGTGTCACACAAAAGATCATGTTATTAGTTCCTTGTAGAGTATAAGTAGACGCTCACAACTAAGATAGTTTTGGACAAACCATTGGCATGGTTGTAGTGTAATTTGGTATTGGTTTGTCTTGAACATAGAATTACACTAGCAGACTTTGTGTGTATTGAGTAGGACCTACTTAGAGGTGATTCAATTTATTGCTGACTAGATAATTGAATCGGACCTCGGATATTATAGTGTACATGCTCTTAATCCCGATATAATAACGGGCACATGTACTTAATATTTATTTCTTTGATTTAATAATGGGTGAGATTTATGGGTTAAATCGATAGACTCGATAAGTTAGGAAATAATATTATTTACATGGTGTGCCATTGATTATAGGAGGAAATCGTGTCCTATATATTATAATGATGATGTCCCCTTGAGGAGCTCATAAGGATCATCATGTAAATTCTGCAGGTGGACTTGGTCCGACATGATGATAAAGTTGAGTGGTACTACTCATGGAGTTAGATGTTAATTAATTAATTGTTAGTAAATTAATTAATTAATGGACATTCGATATCTTAAACACGGGGAGACATTTGTACAATTAATATATGGAGCCCATATTTAATTATGGGGTTGGTGAGGTAGATCAATGATAATTCCCTAGTGGAATGGATTATCATTAATGGATCAGATTTTATATGGACCGGGTCCATTGGGTGGCCAAGATCCAACTCCTCCTCATGGTCCCTATTGTAGCCTAATATTAAAACCCTCATGAAGCCTAGATCCAACGAACACGATTAAAAGGAGGCTTGGACAAAATATACAAATAAGGTCCAAGGCTTGGGCGGCAAAAGAGAGAGTTGTGGTTTAGGGTTTTGAAGTTGGCTTGGCTTGGGCGAAAACTATTCATATTGGAGATTAGGGTTTGCTTCCAAAGGCTTGGGCGGCTAGGGTTTGGAGAAGGCTTGGGCAGCAACAAGTGGAAGGGTTAGGGTTTTGTTTTCCTCTCTTCCTAAGGTATAGACTGCGCCCCTCCTCTTCTTCATCACCAAGGTCGGCACCCCTTTCTTTTTGTTCTTCAAGGGACGACGACAAAGCAAGGAGGAGAGGGTCCTTTCTTCCATTTCCTTGGCTGGTTCTTCTTCTCCCTTTCCTTAGGGCCAACGGACACCAAGGGTTTGGCATTTGGTGGTTGGCACAAGTAAGGAGAAGAAGGGAGAAGTATTCTTCCCTTTATTCGGAGCGAGCAAGGAAGGGAAGGATGAGATCTAGGAGGCTTCAACTCTTGGAGGATCGTTGCCCACACAACGTCCAAGAGGAGGATAGGACATACAATAGAAGACCAAGAGGTAAACAAGAGGTATAATTCTTGTTTTGGTTTCCTTTTGTTCCTTTGCAATTTGTTTATAATTGTATGTGGTTAATTTACTTGGACCCTGGAGATAAATACAAAAACTAGTGATCCGTACATCATCTCTTCTGCGGCTAATCGAGGAAAAAGAGTTAGGTTTCTTGAACAATAAGTTTGTTCAAGAGACCACTCGAATCGAATAGCACGATGATGGATCAGTTGCTTGGGTAATCCATTTTCGTCAAGGATTAATTTTTTTAATCCAGGGACGTAGATAGGATCGCCATGCACGAGTGACCAAGTCGAAGCGTGAAGCAATTCTCCCTTCATTCTCCTCGTCCAACGGTCCCTCGGATGCACCAAGCGCACGATTTCCGCAATGCCATCCTTCACCGACTCAAGGATCCGAGCCATGAGATGGTGAACCCACCAATGCTATCATCAAGCTAACTCATGTGTGATTTACTAAGTCATGCACAACTTAAACACACATATCAAATCAACATAAACATCCTAACTTAAACCTTTGCCACACGCATCAAAACCAAACTATACTTGCCCTAACAATCTCTTCCTTTTTGATGTATGGCAACCATGTTTAAGTTAAGTAAAACATTAACCAAATACATAAAGAAGGAAAGCATGTAAAACAAATATGAGTATCAAACACTCCCCCTTAATACATGCAACTCCCCATTAACACATGCTATTTTCTCACCTAGCATGATTAACTTAAACTCAACATTTCTCCCCCTTTGACACCATCAAAAACATTAAACATATGTTATATAACGAGGTATCAAAGTCTAAAGGAAGAAAATTTACCAAAACATACTGAAAACCACATAAATTAGGTTACTGTTCACGTTTACAGTCTATCAGTCAACTGATTCAGACTACCAGTCGACTGCCACTTGATTTCAACCTTTTTTAATTTCTGAACACAAGTTCAGAAATGTACTAAAAATTCCAGAAAATTTGAAAATTCATGAACTTTGGGGAACACATTTTTTATGAGGCCCTTTATCAATGAAAAATTATTTTTCAAGAAAATTCATTCTATTTTCGAAAATTAGGCAAAACTCAAAAGTTATAAAAACCTTCAATCATTTTATCAATTTTGAAACCTAGTCTTGCCTTAAGTTATTTTAAAACATCAATTCACTATTTGTAAAACATAAAATGGTTTTAAATTATTTAAAATATCTAACTATGATCTATGGGCAATATGTCCATTGATTAGACATTTTCTTTCCTCATAGTTGGTCTATGATTGCTATGTTATGATACTTACAATGATTCATCAAAATGCCATAAGCATTAGTGAGTTATTTGTATCAACCTAACATCTCACCCATTGCTATGTTATCAATCAAGTTGGCCTTATGGTGAATTGTGAGATGTACCTAAGGTATTATACTTAACCATAAATTTCATGCAATTCTATCAAGGTTAAGTATCATCCAAAACAACCAACATGATCATAACACAAGTATATCATATAACTACACATCATGATCATGCATCAAGTATAAAATCAAGTATCACTAATCATGATTTAAACATAATTACGCAAATCACCCACCATGCTCATAATAAGTCAACCACATAATATGATATGAAATAAATCCACTTATGGTTGACTATCCTAGGTTTCTCTAACCCTTGAGTATTGACTTGGGAACCCAATATAAATTCTTTCCAATGGGGTTCACCAAGTATTCCTTAGGGATCCATTTACTAGCTACCATGGTTGTTTTAGCTTTTCCTCTAGCAATTAAACAATGGTAGGCTTTTTCATTTTTGGATCCCTTATAACCTAGGCCCTTCTTATTGAAACTAGCCCTTTGGCTCCCAATAATCATGTTTAGGGTGTTGGAGCCAATTGTGAATTTCTCAAGAGCCTTAGTTAAATAATCTACCTTTTCCCTTAAGGCCTTATTCTCTTCTACACATGCATCATTAGTATTAGAAGAAACATTATCCACATGTGAACATGCATTTTTAAGTTTTTCTTCTAAGGCCTTAATTTCATTTTTCATGCATTTGTTTTTCTTCTTAGTTCTAAATAACTCCTTAGTTAAACTAGAAATCATAGAAACAACCTTTTTAGAAGGAAGATTTGTTACCTCACTTACCCAATCTCATTCTTGCGATTCAGATGAGGATGCTCCCCCTACACTTGAGCTCTCCTCCTCACTTGTGCTTCCTTCTTCTTGCTCGGAGGAGGTGGAGTCCAAGTCATCTATTCCCATTAGTGCGAGGGTTGTGAATACTTCTTCTTCCTCCGATGAGGATGGATCATCCCACAGAGCCTTTAGGTTTTGGGGCTTTAATTTTTCCTTTTCCTTGGACTTCTTCTCTTCTTTCTTTTTGCCTTTCTTCTTGCTATCCTTTTTCTTTTCTTCCTTGCTCTTGTTTAATTGGGGACACTCATCCCTCATGTGTCTCTCTCCTTGGCAATTATAGCAAATGACTCTCCTGCTTCTCCTATCATGAGATTTGTTAAATTTAAAATTCTTTAATGCACGCCTTACCTTCCTTACCATATATGCTTCTTCATTGCTATTCATGGAGGAGGAAGATTCTTCATCGGATGAGGAGGGTGGAGTCTCCTTCTTCTTCTTCCCTTTGTCGGCTACTAGCGCTATTCCCCTTGATTGCTTGATTTGATCTTTAACTATTCCTTCAAGCCTAGTTTCATGCAATTCCATGGTGGAGAAAAATTCTTCTAGAGTACTTACCTCTAGATTCTTTGAAATATAGAAGGAGTCCAATATGGAGCTCCATTTGGATGACCGGGGGAATGCGTCTATTGTTAGTAATATATGAGAGATGTCCTAAGGCAATCGCCTTATGTATGAACCATTTATATGATAAATGAAGATTCACTATTTGAGTATACATATTTTATGTATTTGATTGGATCTTAAACTCATTTACTGAATGTCCACGATACGATTCACAGCATGAGAGAATTTGTGATTGGATCACAACTAGTGAGTATCTCTACATGTGTAATTGTGATGTATCGGAATTATCCCTAGTCGATGAATTGATAGATTTGGACACCATCAATTCCATTGAGACTAGCACGAGGTATACTCCTTGGTGTATCCAAGCAGTTGATTCTCACTGGCTGGAGACATAGTGATGTCCGGAGTTAATCGTGGATGCTAGTTATGGTAACTAGTTCATTGGAGTGACCAGCCGTAAGACTTCATATGGTTCTCTGCATATATAGATATGTTAATGAAGTTCTTACTGTAGCTTAAGTGCGATGTTCCTTTGACTTGCGGTATTCAAGTCATCTTGATCATGGAGACTTATGCTTTGACATCTTAAGCAAACATCTCCAAGGAGATGTGGACCCGGGATGATTGGGTATAAGTTGAAGTGATCGAAGGTGTTTGAATAGCCTATAAAGGATTCACCACTCCTTGCGAGGAGGTGTATACCCAAGGCCTCTCGTCGGATTGTTACTAAAGTCTTTGGCCAAAGCATTACATGTTAAGAGTAAGGTACTCTTCGATACATGTGCAGTAACTAGAATCCGTAGGACGAGGAAATGATACTTGGGCTAGGTGTGACGTAGTCAGCCTAGTGGGGACTGACACAATAGACCATGTCCTGAACCAAGTGGGTATAAGATGAGTGAAGGGAATGGGGCACGAATCATTCGAGCTACTGAAGGGTTTCAGAAATAGTTCTGGATCAACCGTTGATCTTTTCGGTTAATTGGGGATCATGATGTACTACTAGGTGCCACTCATGATCGTTCTATAATTAATGGTTAATTATAGACTGCCAACATAAACCGAGAACCTATTTGGTCACACGCACAACGAGCGTAATCCAAAGGATTTAAAATGAGCTTGAGAATGGGATTCTCAGACCGAGAGAAACTAGGTTTGGTTGGACCAAACATAAAGCGAGCATGAAATCGTTTCAGTCGCAATGGAAGCATGGATGGGCCGAGTCTTATGAAGACGTAATGGATGAACCAAAATGGTTTGGTTCTAATCCAATGGAGGAGAATAAACCAAAGGGTTTAGTTTATTTTAAACGAATGAACCAAAAGTTGGTTCGGTTCGTTTTAACTTAAAATAAACCATCATGGTTTGGTTTATTTTAACTTATCTTAATGGAGCGGGTTAACGGGCCTAATGGTTATGATCCAATAACCATTAAGAGAATTAGTTCTCTATAAAAGAGGGCTTAATGGATAATTAAGCCCTAATCCAAAACCCTTGCCCTAAGGTTGCCGCCCACCTCATCCTTGGAGATTTCGGCGCCAACCCTAGGTGAGCCGCCCAGCTTGTTGTGCCGCCGTCCATCTCCTTGCCGGCATCCAAGCTTCAGCCGGTGAACCCTCCGGCGACCCTCCGGTGATCTTCCTAGGCCTCGGTGAAAAGGTGAGCACTTGGCTTCCTTGTTTTGGCCGGCGCCTAGTCCTCCACCAAGCTGTCAAGTTTTCTGGACAGCTTCTTCTCCTCTTGTCGGAGTGTCGTTTGGACGACGGTTAGAGCTTCGACAGCGGCTAACTTATCGGGGATTCGATCTCCGGTAATCCTCTGAGGTGGAGGACAAAGGATTCGTCAATCGGTTGACGAATACCTCTCCGGAGAAGCGAGTTTTGAGAACTCGTATTAGGATCCGAATTTGGATTCGGATCGTGATCATCTCTCGATCACGTCGTCTTCAACACGAGGCTAGTAACCCGTACGAAGACGAAGCTCGTGGCTTAGCGAATTCATCCCGAGGAACTCGACATGGATACGGATAGAGACGATTCTAGCGAGGATCGTTCCGGTTGATGCCGTTCCCGCTACACGTCATACGAATGGTATAACGTAGATAAATTTCCTTTTATTGCAAATTTAAATTTACGGTTATGTCTACACTTGTTGTAATATGCATGCGTGTGTTGTGTGTGTTGTAATAAATGTAGATTTATTATTTTTATTGCTTCACTGTGTTCATGTTTACTAAACGTGATCGAACACACACACGCCATGGCAGAAAACCCAACAAAGGGTATCAGAGCCCAGGTTGTGTTTCGACATAATCGTAAAAATGGTTTTGCGATAGTCATAATGTATTTCTGGAAATTTTCTAATTTTGGAAATTTAGAAGTATTTATGGAAATTTTTAAATTTTGGAAAGTCTAGAAGTATTTATGGAAATCTTCCACTTTTGGAAAGTTGGAAGTATTTATGGAAATTGATATTTTCCATAAATAAAATTTTTGATTAGATTCTGGAAATTTGTTTCCTAATTTAATCATGATTTGATTTGGGAAATCAAATCTTAAAATATTTTATTTCCATAAGTAGTTTTAATGATTTAGGAAATTAGTTTCCTAAATAGATTTTCCTTAATCAAATAATTCCATGAATAAAATATGTGATTAGATTTGGAAATTTGTTTCCTAATTTAATTATGATTTGATTTGGAGAATCAAATCTTAAACATATTTTATTTCCATAAATAGTTATGACATATAAGGAAACATATACATGACATAATTGTATGCCATGTAATTGCATTAGATGCATAACATAATGTCATGCGTGTCGTGACATGTAGATGTATGCCATGTATGCCATGCCATGTAGATAATAGTTATTTGCATGCAAAGAGGATGAGACATAAAACCCTTAAACAATATTAAAGCCTACACCTTCCATTAATATGGTTAGAACCAGAGTTCCGTTTCTTGTTTGGGTTGTTGGACTCTCTCCAAGCCCGGCTCGAACCCGAACATGTTCAAACCATGGAATAGTTTAATACTAATATGGTAAGAGTCAGAGGTCAATCGTTAGCTTTGATTGTTGGACTCTCTCCAAGGTGGGCTAATTGGTTGAATGCGCTCTAACCATATTAAAACTATTTCCCGATTAATGGGTTGGCTTTAACCTGGAGCATCGGCTTGTTGGACTCTCTCCAAGGTCGATGTAAAGGGAGGTGAAGTTGGGTGCTATGCATATGATGCATACTTGTTAATGTGTTAACAACCCGATGTATGTGTGAACATTCAATTAGTTGATAGCACATTGTGATAGTTGCATATACGTGATATGCAATCGGTATAGTTGATACCTACCGTCGTAGTTATGAATGGCTTGTTGGACTCTCTCCAAGGTTGTTCATAACTATGATGGATATCAGCCCATTCGGAGATGGACCTACGTTCTCTCGAAGTGATTTTGGGGTTTTTGAAATTCGAAAAATGAATGGGATTTATAAATGTATATTGATACATTTTAAAATCATTTTCTCATATATGCTCGTTTTGTATTTCTAAAATTGATCATGATGTCTTTGAATTTGCGTTCCATTTTGGATTCGAATAAATTGACTGGGTCGAGCTTCATGGACTGGCTTAGAAGCTTGAGAATTGTTCTCAAGGTTGAAAAGCTTGCAAATGTCCTCGAAGTGCCTCTTCCCGCCCGTCCTAGTGATGATGCAACTCTGGACCAATTGTTGGCCTATCAGAAACATGTGAGTGATTCTGAACAAATGAGTTGCATCATGCTAGCCGCGATGGAACCCAAGCTACGAAAGCAGCATGAGCATATGGATGCTCATATCGTAGTCCTTCATCTTTGTGAGTTGGTTGATGAGCAAGTGAGATTCGAAAGGTTCGAAGTCTCAAAGCTCCTCTTCACCTCTGAGATGCTAGAAGGTTCATCTGTGGTACTGCTCAATATGCTGAAGACTGTGGAGTCTTCTGAGAAGCATGAGCAGGGGACGGTGCTATTAGTTGATTCCTCGAAGAAAGGTTCTAAGAGGAAGTCAAAGGAATAGTAGAAGGGAAAGAAGAGAAAGGATAAGAAGGTAGAACTAGCACAAAAGGAAACTTGCCATCATTATGGCAAGGAGAGCCATTTGCGAAGAAAGTGCAAGATTTATCTTGAGTTCGTGAAGAAGAATAAGGCATCGGATGCCCCATCTTCTTCAGATATCTTCGTTATTGGTTGTCATTCTATTTCCTCAAACACTTGGATATTAGATACTGGGTGTGGCTCACATATATGTAATGACATACATGGGCTAAGGAATAGAAGAAGACTCGTCAAGGGAGAGTCAAATTTGCGTGTTGGGAATGGAGCAAAGGTTGCTGCAGTCGCCATTGGAACGCATTTGTTGAAACTCCCTACAGGACTTGTCTTAGAACTGGACAATTGCTTTTATGTTCCTTCGTTGATAAAGAACATCATTTCTATTTCTTGTTTAAATAGAAATGGGTACCATTTGACTTTTAGTAACAATTGTTGTTACATAACTTTGAATGGAGTTCTTTATGGGACTGGAACTTTAAGCAATGGTGTTTATACGTTGGACGTATCCAGTGACATCTTCAATATCGAAGCGAGCAACACGCGTGCTCGAAAGGGTAATCAATTAGACTTCTATATGTGGCATTGTCGTCTTGGTCATGTAAGCAAGAAACGCATGTCCGAATTACACAGATGTGGAATTCTGGAATCGTTTGAATTGGATTCATACGATACATGCGAATCATGCTTAAAAGGCAAGATGACTAAGTTACCTTTTACTGGAAAAGGTGAACGAGTGGGAGATTTACTAGGTATAATACATACTGATGTATATGGACCTATGTCAACTCAAGCATTAGGAGGCTATAGCTACTTCATTACCTTCACCGATGATCACTCACGGTTTGGGTATGTGTTCTTGATGAAACACAAGTCTGAAGCCTTTGAAAGGTTCAAAGAATTCAGAAATGAAGTAGAGAAACAACATGATAAGAGTATTAAAATACTTCGATCGGATCGAGGTGGTGAATACTTAAGTCAAGAGTTTCTTGATTATCTAAGAGACAATGGTATATTGTCTCAATGGACTCCGCCATATACACCACAGCATAATGGTGTATCCGAGAGGCGTAACCGGACCCTGTTGGACATGGTCAGGTCAATGATGAATCATGCAACTCTTCCCAAGTCCTTTTGGGGCTATGCACTTCAGACAGCTGTTTACTTGTTAAACAGAATGCCTACCAAGGTAGTCTCAACTACTCCATATGAGATATGGAATGGTAAGAAACCTCATGTATCTTACTTGAAGATATGGGGTTGTCCTGCTTATGTGAAGCGGATTGTATCAGACAAATTGGATGCTAAGTCTGATAAATGTCTATTTATTGGATACCCTAAGGAAACAAGGGGTTACCTATTCTATCATCCTGTGGAACAAAAGGTGTTTGTTTCAAGGCATGCTGTGTTTCTAGAGAAAGAGTTTCTCTTGCAAGAAAACAGTGGGAGTGTCGTCGAGCTTGAGGAGGCTCGAGAGACTCAAATAGACATTAATGAGATACAGTGAAGCACTGTGGCAACTCATAGTGATGAGCAATCATTTGGACCTATTGTAACACCACATCTTCGTAGATCTGGTAGAACACGCAATATTCACGAGAGATATGGATTTCTCGTAAGTGAATCGAGCGACGTGTTACTCATTGATGATGAGGAGCCTACAGGTTATGAAGAAGTCTTGACAAGTTGAGAAAGGGATAAGTGGCTTGGTGCCATGAAGTCGGAAATGGATTCCATGTATGAAAACCAAGTTTGGAACTTGGTTGACCCACTGAAGGATAAAGCCTATAGGGTGCAAGTGGGTTTTCAAGAAGAAAGCGACATGGATGGTAATGTGATTACTTATAAGGCTAGATTGGTGGCGAAAGGATATCGTCAAAAACAAGGTGTTGATTATGACAAAACCTATTACTTTGTAGCTATGCTTAAATCCATTCGGATGCTCCTGCCATAGCGGCTCATTATGATTATGAGATATGGCAGATGGATGTGAAACACTTTCCTTAATGGAAACCTCGAGGACGTGTATATGATACAGCCTGAGGGTTTCACATCGGTTGATAAAACCAAGGTATGCAAATTGCGACGGTCCATTTATGGATTGAAGCAAGCATCCAGGAGCTGGAATATCCGTTTTGATGAGATCATCAAAAAGTTTGATTTCTCACAAAATCCAGACGAACCTTGTGTGTACAAGAAGGTTAGTGGGAGTGCAGTCGTGTTCCTAGTATTGTATGTCGATGACATACTACTTATAGGAAACGATGTTTCAATCTTACAGTCAGTGAAGGTTTGGTTATCCAAGACATTCTCCATGAAAGACCTGGGAGAAGCAACCTACATCCTCGGGATTAAGATCTATAGAGATAGATCGAAACGGTTGCTTGGTCTTTAGCAGTCTACATATATAGACCGAGTGCTAAAGAGGTTTAGCATGTCGGAATCCAAGAAAGATTTCTTACCCATCAGGCATGGGGTACACCTTTCGAAGTCTATGTGTCCACGCACAAAAGACGAGAGGATTTGCATGAGTAAGATTCCCTATGCATCCGCAATAGGATTTATCATGTATGCTATGTTATGTACAAGGCCCGACGTATCGTACGCTCTGAGTGTCACGAGCAGATACTAGTCCGATCCGGGAATGGATCATTGGGTGGCTGTTAAGACGATCCTTAAGTACTTGAGAAGAACTAAGGATGTGTTCCTAATATATGGAGAAGGGGACATGGTGATACGCGGGTATATGGATGCCAGCTTCCAGATAGGCAAGGATGATTCCAGGTCTCAGTCTGGATACGTGTTCACCTTGAATGGGGGCACAGTGAGTTGGAAAAGTTCCAAACAAGAGACTGTAGCGGATTCTACCACTGAGGCAGAATACATTGCAGCTTTGAAAGCAGCAAAGGAAGCGGTTTGGATCAAGAAGTTCATCTCTGAACTTGATGTGGTCTCATCAATGATCCAAACATGTGCTTCGCCGCTATCATCTTATCAGAGAGATCATCAGTAGGAACGAAATACAAATCGAGAAAATTCCCACTGAAAGGAACTTAGCGGATCCCTTGACTAAAGCATTACCTCAAAATAAGTTTGAGGGTCATGTTCGAGCTTATGGTATTGGATACCATAGCGATTGGCATTAGGCCAAGTGGGAGTCTGTTAGTAATATATGAGAGATGTCCTAAGGCAATCGCCTTATGTATGAACCATTTATATGATAAATGAAGATTCACTATTTGAGTATACATGTTTTATGTATTTGATTGGATCTTAAACTCATTTACTGAATGTCCACGATACGATTCACAGCATGAGAGAATTTGTGATTGGATCACAACTAGTGAGTATCTCTACATGTATAATTGTGATGTATCGGAATTATCCCTAGTCGATGAATTGATGGATTTGGACACCATCAATTCCGTCGAGACTAGCACGAGGTATACTCCTTGGTGTATCCAAGCAGCTGATTCTCACTGGCTGGAGATATAGTGATGTCCGGAGTTAATCGTGGATGCTAGTTATGGTAACTAGTTCATTGGAGTGACCAGCCGTAAGACTTCATATGGTTCTCTGCATATATAGATATGTCAATGAAGTTCTTACTGTAGCTTAAGTGCGATGTTCCTTTGACTTGCGGTATTCAAGTCATCTTGATCATGGAGACTTATGCTTTGACATCTTAAGCAAACATCTCCAAGGAGATGTCGACCCGGGATGATTGGGTATAAGTCGAAGTGATCGAAGGTGTTTGAATAGCCTATAAAGGATTCACCACTCCTTGTGAGGAGATGTATACCCAAGGCCTCTCGTCGGATTGTTACTAAAGTCTTTGGCCAAAGCATTACATGTTAAGAGTAAGGTACTCTTCGATACATGTGCAGTAACTAGAATCCGTAGGACGAGGAAATGATACTTGGGCTAGGTGTGACGTAGTCAGCCTAGTGGGGACTGACACAATAGACCATGTCCTGAACCAAGTGGGTATAAGATGAGTGAAGGGAATGGGGCACGAATCATTCGAGCTCGAAGGGTTTCGTAAATAGTTCCGATCAACCGTTGATCTTTTCGGTTAATTGGGGATCATGATGTACTACTAGGTGCCACTCATGATCGTTCTATAATTAATGGTTAATTATAGACGCCAACATAAACCGAGAACCTATTTGGTCACACGCTGAGCGTAATCCAAAGGATTTAAAAGCGAGCTTGAGAATGGGATTCTCGGGCCAAGAGAAACTAGGTTTGGTTGGACCAAACCTAAGCGAGCATGAAATCATTTGATGCAATGGAAGCATGGATGGGCCGAGTCTTATGAAGACGTAATGGATGAACCAAAATGGTTTGGTTCTAATCCAATGGAGGAGAATAAACCAAAGGGTTTGGTTTATTTTAAACGAATGAACCAAAAGTTGGTTCGGTTCGTTTTAACTTAAAATAAACCATCATGGTTTGGTTTATTTTAACTTATCTTAATGGAGCGGGTTAACGGGCCTAATGGTTATGATCCAATAACCATTAAGAGAATTAGTTCTCTATAAAAGAGGGCTTAATGGATAATTAAGCCCTAATCCAAAACCCTTGCCCTAAGGTTGCCGCCCACCTCATCCTTGGAGATTTCGGCGCCAACCCTAGGTGTGCCGCCCAGCTTGTTGTGCCGCCGTCCATCTCCTTGCCGGCATCCAAGCTTCAGCCGGTGAACCCTCCGATGACCCTCCGGTGACCCTCCGGTGATCTTCCTAGGCCTCGGTGAAAAGGTGAGCACTTGGCTTCCTTGTTTTGGCCGGCGCCTAGTCCTCCACCAAGCTGTCCAGTTTTCTGGACAGCTTCTTCTCCTCTTGTCGGAGCGTCGTTTGGACGACGGTTAGAGCTCCGACATAGGCTAACTTACCGGGGATTCGATCTCCGGTAATCCTCTGAGGTGGAGGACGAAGGATTCGTCAATCGGTTGACGAATACCTCTCCGGAGAAGCAAGTTTTGAGAACTCATATTAGGATCCGAATTTGGATTCGGATCATGATCATCTCTCGATCACGTCGTCTTCAACACGAGGCTAGTAACCCGTACGAAGACGAAGCTCGTGGCATAGCGAAGTCATCCCGAGGAACTCGGCGTGGATACGGATAGAGACAATTCTAGCGAGGATCGTTCCGGTTGATGCCGTTCCCGCTACACGTCATACGAAAGGTATAACGTAGATAAATTTCCTTTTATTGCAAATTTAAATTTACGGTTATGTCTACACTTATTGCCTTTTATTTTAAATTATAAATTTCGTTTAATACTTCTGCATTATTTTAATGAAATCATTATTGTTCATGAGTCATTGTATATTGCCTAGATTTATTATTTCTTTTTACTATTTGTCCATAGTTCTGCTTTGATCGAAACACATAAGTGCATGCGGTAATGGACAACATTATGGAACTTATCAAATCTGAATTGATTCTATGCATTATTGAATGACCAGTATCGCACAAAGTGGGGTATCAAAGGTTTTCCTTTAAAGACAAAGCAGTTATGAGGAAAAGTCTGAAACCCGGAGGTGTCTTCATGAAGCTCAATCTACCTCTCCCACATCTCCTTAGAGCTAGAGTACTCTCCAATCCGGTTGATCTCTTGTTGAGGTAGCACATTGTAGAGATGGTGCTTGGCCTTTGAATTTGCAAGGTGATCCTCCCTTTGCTTCTTAGTCCATCTCATTTTCTCTATTGGCTTCCCTTCTTCATCTCTAGGCACTTCAAAACCACTTTCCATGATTAGCATAATGTCGAAGTCAGTTTTGAAAAATACCTCCATTCACTTTTTCCACCAAGCGAAGTCCCCTTCAAATTTAGGAGGATGGATCTTCATGTCGGCCATCTTTGTTGTGCTTGTTGCGGCGGTGAGTCCGGTGACAAGAAACCTTGGCTCTGATACCACTTATTAGAGGATTGAGGCCCGGCTAGAAGCGGGGTTGAATAGCCCCAATGTCGTAGATGGAAATCGCTTGCGTCTTAATCATCTACAAGAGTAATTAGCGCAGCGAAAATGCTAAAAAAAGACAATTAAAACAATACAAAAGACAAAGAGAAAGCAAACTCTAAGACGAAGATGTAACGTAGTTCACGACCCTTGCCGCTAATCCACGGATGATTCGTAAGGCGAATCACTCCTCAACTAAATCCACTAATCTCTCCTTTAGCTCAACAAGGTGGAGGTAACCTCTTTACAACAAATCACTCCCTCTTACAATAAAATAGAAGTAAACATAGGGAAGAGGAGTGGAAGACGTTTAGGGCACTTGGGAGTATGATTGGAAGTTAAGCATTAACCCCCCCAAAGCTACCCAAGCCCTCTTTTTATAGAGAAGAGGGCTTTCTTCCTGTTGGGATTGCAGCAGTCGACTGTTGCATGTCACCAGTCGACTGCCGTCATTCCAACGACCTCTGACCATGTTAGATCATGACCGTTGTAGTCCAACAGTTGCCTTGGTAGTTGACTGCTGATATCGACAGTCGACTGTTGCCTGCGTAGCCGACTGATCAGTCGACAATGAGAGGTTTTATGCCCGTAACCATCTTCAACACTCAACTACCATTCCGTGTCAGTTGATTGATGGTGCTGTAGTCGACTGCCTTCCCTTGGTAGTCAACTGTTAGGCTAGAAACCCACCAGTCGAGTGCCATCAACTCAGAGCAGTCGACTCCTATCTATAGCAGTCGACTAGTGTCAGATAAAACCTAAAAAAAATACTTGTTTGAGCATCCGATGGTCGGGTAAACCTCAAACCTAAGTTTGAGTATCCGACACTTGACTTATCCATTCGGCCAAGTTCACCTATGAGCTACTGTTACAATCGTTCAATCTCTCATCTCCCTTAGAGTCCCTCACCGAAGCTCTCTTCATCCGACCACATCCCTCAGATGCACCAAGCGCACGACTTCCGCAATGTCATCCTTCGGGTCTCGCCCTAAAGTCTACTTCCTTTGGCTTCACTCCAATGCTCTGTAGGGAATTCTTTATGCCAAATGGCATATGTGCAATGGAAAAATTAGGATCCCTTCCAAGTGATCCATGCGAAAGCAAACTCGTATAAAATAAATTTCTCTAAACCAAGCCTATCTTATAGGAGAGGATTACCTTTGTTGCGTGCCCTTGTTAATCCCGCTTCTTCCTTTTGTTTGTTGGATCTTTAGCACGTTCAAGTGTCCGTGCCTCAATATGTATCCACACGAGCAAGCTCTTGTCTCACAAAAGAAAACTAGAGGAGCTCTCCTTTACTTCTTGCTAGAGAAGTCCCTAAAGGAGAGGAAGCTAGGGAAAAAGAGAAGGGAAGAAGAAGACTACTCTTCTTGCTACACTCACAAAAGCCACACAACAATAAGCTCTCAAGCTATCTCCAAGCCTCAAGCTCCCAACAACCACACTCCACCAAAATTCTACTTTGGCCGGCCACTCCATGGAGCCTTTTATAGGGTTGGAAAAACCCTTCCACCTCCTTCACATTCAATGCAATCCATTGCATTGAGACACACTCAAAAAGGATTTGGCTTCCTTGTTTGGCGCCACTTATGAGACCAAACCATTTTGTTTCCTTCCACCTTAACTAGCTTAGGTGGATGCTTAGGTGGCATGCTTATGTGGCATGCTTATGTGGCATTCTTATGTGGCATTCATGCATGTTGAATTAATCTTATTAATTCAATTAAGCTTATGTTATCATATTGAATTAATCTTATTAATTCAATTGCTTATGTTATCATATTGAATTAATCTTATTAAATCAATAAGGTAACATATTGAATTAATCTCATTAAATCAATTAGCTAAAATTTATTAAGCTTAAAGTCCAAAAACCATTTTGTACTTAAGCTTATTCCCAAATTATTCTAGTCAAACTAGAATACTCTAATTCCTCTAATTATCATGCTCTTTGTGTGTGACTTATAGGCTCTCATAACGCTGGCAAAGTGGACCTAAACTCTTTAGATACACAAGCAATGAGCGGCATCTAGCAATACATCATTGCTACCCAAGTTACGAGATAAGTCAAGATCCGACTAACCTTTCCGTGACTACTATAATATATGACCGTGTCCTTCTATCCTTGATATCAGATTGATCAATGAGGCATAGACCGTGTCATCCTCGATCAATCTATGTGTTTCTTGATCCCCGAGTAAACTAACTCAAACAAATGAGCTCAATATCTCATATTGACTCATTCGAGCATGGCCATGCGCTTTAGTAGTTCTACTCAATCAAGGGGCCCACCGATATCACTCGCCATATGGAAGGGATAGATCCCATCTACATCACTCACATCCCTCCGCATAATTTGTTATATACCCAAGAATCGCTTTTATGGTCCACCCTCATTACGTGACGCTTGACGATACCAAAGTACATAACTCCTATGTAGGGAACCGTAGTGACTTCGTGTCCGAGGACTATTCATACCAATAGTCACATGAGAAAGTTTATGACACTCATATAACGATCCATGAAACTTTCTCATGGCGGGTCGGGTCAAGATATATTCTCTAATATATACCCATGTGTCAACTTGATATCATATATCCATGACTTGTGAGATCAAGTCATCAATTGACCTACATGTTAGTCTTTATGTATTAATATTGCCCTTGCATATTAATACTTGACTAGAACATTTAGAAAGTGTTCTCTAAATTTCCTCTCATAATCAATTTCGCCAATTGATGTGTCTAGAGATAAGAACCTACTTTTCTAGGGCATTACTATATTTAATTTAGTGGGCACAAGCAAGACTTAAATATAATAACCAACTTTGCCTTTATAGAATATGATACAAAATGTTCCCTATTCAACCATCACATGATTGGTTCTTAGGGCTATAACTAACAATCTCCCACTAGCACTAGTACCAATCACTATGATATCTAATACCTAGTGACCTAGTGTGACCATCATGCTTCCTCTGCGCAAAGCCTCGTCAATGGATCTGCGATGTTAGCTTCGCTTGCATCAGATATCCTCACATCTCCTCTATCGATGATCTCTCGAATGAGATGGAAGCGCCGCAGATGTGTTTGGTCCACGATGTGATCGAGGTTCCTTATCTCGCGTAATAGCCCCATTGTTGTCACAATAGAGGTCTATTGGATCCGCAATGCTAGGAACTACCCCAAGTTCATCGATGAACTTAGAGCCAAATACCTCCTTCACGCATCGATGCAAAGAATATACTGCTTCGTTGTAGAATCAAGAATCGTGTCTCGCTTTGAACTCTTCCACCACACCCACCATTCGTGCAAAACACGCACTCCGATTGCGATCTATAGTCATCCTTGTCTGCTTGGAAGCTTGCATCATCAGTAACCCTTTATGCTAGCTCTCATCGGGCTTCCAAATATCGTGAAATATTCTTTCGCTCTTCGTAAGTATTTAAGAATATTTTTGATCGCTATCCAGCTGACTTTCACCGATCCGATCGGTATCTACTCGCCATGCTCAAAGCATACGAGACGTCGACGAGTACAAAGCATGGCGCATATGATAGACCCTATGGCGATGCATAAGGGATCTTATCCATGCGATCTCTCTCCTTAGAAGAGGGACATTGAGTCTTCGAAAGACTCACACCATGTGATAAAGGCGTAAATCCTTTCTTGGAATTTTGCATAGCAAAACGATCTAGCACTTTATCAATGTATGTACTGACTTAGGCCAAGTAATCTTTAGATCTATCTCTATAGATCTTGATGCCTAGAATATAGGCAGCTTCACCTAAGTCTTTCATCGAGAAACAATTCCTAACCACATCTTCACTGCATCGGAGTGAGGGAACATCATTTCCGATGAGAAGTATGTCATCTACATACAAGACAAGAAATACAACTGTTCTACTATTTCTCTTGTAGACACAAGGTTCATCTTCATTCTCGATGAAACCAAACTCTTGATTGCATCATCGAATCAAGATTCCAGCGAGAGGCTTGCTTTAGTCCATAAATGGACCTTTGCGCTTGCATACCTTTCCAGATGCTTTGATCTTCAAAACCTCAGCCGTGGTCATGTACACATCCTCCAGTAGCTTTCCATTCGTAAAAGCGGTTTTGACATCCATCCGCCAGATCTCATAATCGTGGTAGGTCGCAATAGCAAGTATGATCCGAATGGATTTAAGCATCGCAATCGTGAAAAGGTTTCATCATAGTCAATACCATGAATTTGTTTGAACTTTAGCCACCAATCTACCTTTATAGGTATGCTTATTACCATCCATGTCGGGCTTTACTTTAAAGACCCACTTACACCCAATGGGTTTTACTCTTCGTGGATCAACCAAAGTCCATACTTGGTTAGTGTACATGGATTCCATTTCGATCTCATGGCCTCTAGCCATTTCTAACTGGGCTCATCATAGCTTCTTGATAGGATGTAGGCTCGCCAAGATCGACAAGCAATACCTCACCATTGTCACCAAGAGAAAAGAATATCTCTGTTGACGACGGATCCTATTAGATCTACGAAGAGGTTGGTCTACTTGAATGTGTTTGTTCCACAACTCTTGGGCAACAATTTCTCATCCACAACACTTTGTGGTGCCTGCTCATTTTCCATCGCCTTTTAGTGTTATCTATCTTGAACTTCTTCAAGATGAATTTTATTCCCACTAGTTTTTCTAGAAATAAATTCTCTTCTAGAAAGACAAAGATTTCGCAACAAACACCTTGCCAAGTGTGGATTGTAAAAGTAATATCCCTTAGTTTCCTTGGGATATCCGACAAAATAACACTTATCCGATTTGGGTCCTAGTTTATCCGAGACTTGACGCCTTACATAAGCTTCACAACCCCAAATCTTTATAAAAGACATTTTGGGACTCTTCCCACCCATATCGTATATGGTGTCTTTTCTACGGCTTTTGATGGGACGCGATTAAGTGTGAAAGCTACCGCTCTCTAGAGCTAGTCCCCAAAAGGAAGTAGGTAGATCACCGCTCATCATCGATCGTATTCATATCTAATAGAGTACGATTTCTCCTCTCGTATACACCATTCCATTGTGGTGTTCCAGGAGTGAGTTGGGATATTATCCCACACTCACCAGTGATCACAAAACTCTGACTAAGGTATTCACCACCTCGATCCGATCAAGTAGCTTACACGCTACCAAGTTGGTTTTGTACTTCATTCTTGAATGCTTTGAACTTTTCAAAGGATTCGACTTATGTCTCATCAAATATAAGTAGCCAAATCTACTCATATCATCGCTGAAAGTAATAAAGTACTTATAGCCTCCTCTGCTTCGACATTCAAAGGCCCACATACATCAAGATGTATGAGTCCTAACAAGTCCGCTCTCTCTCCATGTCCACTAAATGGAGTTTTAGTCATCTTTCCTAAAGGCAAGATTCGCATACCTCATATGATTCAAAATCAAATGAGTCCAATAATCCATCTTTATGGAGTTGGGATATGCGTTTTCATTTATGTGACCTAGGCGATAGTTGAGATATGTTTGGTTCAATCATTCGATTTGAACCGCTTGGTATTTACGTTATAAATTGGGTTTTCTAAATCTAGAACATAGAGACCATTCATAAGTGGTGCATTACAATAGAACATTTCATTTAAATAAATGGAACAACATTTGTCCTTTATTATAAAGAAAAATTTTTCTTGTCTAAACAAGATACGTAAATTATGTTCTTTGTCAATGCAGTACATATAAGCACTCCTCTAGTTCTAAGATAAGCCCAAGTGGGCAAAGACAAAGAATATGTTCCTACAGCTACATGAAGAACTTTGCCATTGCCTACTGTAGGTCTACTTCGCCTTTTGCCATTTGTCTACTATTTCTCACCCTCACATTATTACAAATGTGAGATGCACATCCGTATCTAATACCCATGTAGAAGAAATAGATAGATTAACTTCTATAACGTGTATACCGAGGCGTAAGTCCCACTTCTTTTATTCTTTACTTCCTCAAGGTAGACTTTGCATTCCGCCCAATGTCCGGGCCTCACCGCAATGGAAGCATCCCTTCCTTAGGTACTTTACCTTTACCCTTTGAAGTGGATGAATTGGCCTTGCCTTTGGCTTGGTCTTACCCTTGCCTTTGCGCTTACCTTTGCCCTTCTTGACCATTAGTACGCTGTTAACTTTCTTTTGAGATCTTGTGATTAGCTTAACATGCTGAGAATCTCAGGCAAAGGTTTATCAATTTCATTAATGTTATAATTCATGACAAATTGATTATATGCTTCCGGCAACGATTGTAGGATAACATCGGTTGCCAATTCTTGGCTCAGTGGAAAACCTAGTCTTTCAAGGTTCTCAACGTACCCAATCATTTTGAGTACGTGAGTTCCTACAGGTGTTCCTTCTTGCATCTTGCATGCAAAAAGAGCCTTAGACACTTCAAAACGCTCGTGCCTAGCTTGTCCTTGATATAGTTGTTTCAAATGCTCAACCATATCATAGGCATCCATGTTCTCATGTTGCTTCTGAAGCTCAGAGTTCATGGTGGCAAGCATAAGACATGACACATCTAATGCGTCATCTTGATGCTTCTTATAAGCATCCTTTTCAGCACGAGTGGCCGCATGGGCGGGTGTTTCAGGGGTAGACTGCTCTAGGACATACAGTTTGCGTTCTTGCTTGAGGATAATCCTCAAGTTCCTATACCAGTCAAGAAAGTTCGCTCCATTAAGCTTGTCCTTCTCAAGGACAGATCGCAAGTTGAGGGGGTGTGTCGTGTTAGATGTCATGGTGATCTACAACATTAAAATGCAAAGTTAAGTATCACACCTAAATCATTTAATTAGGCCTTTAATTAAATGAGGCTCCCACTAAATTCTCATAGCTACTATTTAGCTATAAATTTATATGGGATAAAGATCCACATTATAATTCGTCTTGAGTTAGCTTTGGCTAATCGCCCAAGACGTAGTATAATTAGGTAGGCAATCTTTTGCCAATTACATCTGATGTAACTCTTTAATAGCTTTGGTTAAGTTTTAGATTAGTTTAGTGTTTGTACAGTAGGCACAGGGGCCTTCTTGGATATCGGAGCAACGACCACTTCTAAGACAAAGCTGATGTTCGGAAATCACATAAAACTAATTTTAAAACTTATGTTCAAAGCTAATATATGCCTCTACTTTCTTAACTAATTAAGAAAACTTAATTAAGTCTTAACCAAGTTTGATAGCGGGACATCACGATTGTCCACTCGCACTCTTCCAAGATAACATGCATTGCTTTGCTTTGGCAAACCCAATAACAAATGATCGAGGAAGTAGTGAGTACCAAGCTTTGGTAGGCATATCGTTTTTGACTTATTAAGAAATAAACATGTATCATATACATATTAGCATACATCACATATAAGCTAAACTAATCATGCATCACATACAAGCTAAACTAACATGCATCACATACATATTAAACTAAGCGTGTCATGGTTATGACCCTTATTCTACAATCTTCTCAAGCCAATGAAAAGATTGATTGGTCAACCTAGGGACAACATCTTCTCCTAAGTGCTTCCTTTTGGTTGTCTTGTGTGTTGACTTCCTCCTTGTAACCTCATCTTCCAATGGACCCTCCATCTTTGTTTTGTACATTACAAAAGGAGAAATACTCGAGTTACATTCGAGTCTAAAACTAATTTTACAACAAGAATTTTAGGAGGAAGGCACGACACGCAGGTCGTATTTAAGAATTACAACACACACACATTCACAAACCTTTTGGGACTAGGCCATAACCATGCACCATGTCATTTTAACTTTTAAAAGACATTGGATATTTTATTATGTTTGACAATTGCTAATGCAATTATCAACTCATAATAAAATTTATCCTACTTCTATATCACATATAAAATAGAGAAAACCTATTTTATACGATCTTTAAAGTGGCTGATACCACTTTGTAGGGAATTCTTTATGCCAAATGGCATATGCTTGAAAAATTAGGATCCCTTCCAAGTGATCCATGCGAAAGCAAACTCGTATAAAATAAATTTCTCTAAACCAAGCCTATCTTATAGGAGAGGATTACCTTTGTTGCGTGCCCTTGTTAATCCCGCTTCTTCCTTTTGTTTCTTGGATCTTTAGCACGTTCAAGTGTCCGTGCCTCTATATGTATCCACACGAGCAAGCTCTTGTCTCACAAAAGAAAACTAGAGGAGCTCTCCTTTACTTCTTGCTAGAGAAGTCCCTAAAGGAGAGGAAGCTAGGGAAAAGAGAAGGGAAGAAGAAGACTACTCTTCTTGCTACACTCACAAAAGCCACACAACAATAAGCTCTCAAGCTCTCTCCAAGCCTCAAGCTCCCAACAACCACACTCCACCAAAATTCTACTTTGGCCGGCCACTCCATGGAGCCTTTTATAGGGTTGGAAAAACCCTTCCACCTCCTTCACATTCAATGCAATCCATTGCATTGAGACACACTCAAAAAGGATTTGGCTTCCTTGTTTGGCCGGCCACTTAAGGAGACAAAACCATTTTGTTTCCTTCCACCTTATCTAGCTTAGGTGGATGCTTAGGTGGCATGCTTATGTGGCATTCTTATGTGGCATTCATGCATGTTGAATTAATCTTATTAATTCAATTAAGCTTATGTTATCATATTGAATTAATCTTATTAATTCAATTAAGCTTATGTTATCATATTGAATTAATCTTATTAAATCAATGAGGTAACATATTGAATTAATCTCATCAAATCAATTAGCTAAAATTCTCATTAAGCTTAAAGTCCAAAAACCATTTTGTACTTAAGCTTATTCCCAAATTATTCTAGTCAAACTAGAATACTCTAATTCCTCTAATTATCATGCTCTTTGTGTGTGACCCTATAGGCTCTCATAACGTTGGCAGTGGACCTAAACTCTTTTAGATACACAAGCAATGAGCGGCATCTAGCAATACATCATTGCTACCCAAGTTACGAGATAAGTCTGTTGGTGCAGTGGGCACCAAAGTCGAACCGGTATTTTGATTATGGCAAAAGGCTCAATAGTTAAGGGTATATTTGTTATCTTACGAGCTCAATTAAGTGTGCAGAAATGCTAAAGTTGAGCGGAAGGTCTGCGACACCCGGTGGGAACCGAGGTGGTCGGGCAACGCCAGAGGGACTTCGGAGGAAGCCGAGGTACTCGGGTGAAGACCGGAAGCGAGGCTACAAGGTAAGCTCGTGTGAAAGCGAAGCAAGGTCGTTAAGCGTAGATCCGACCCAATACCTCCAATGGAAGGTCTAGGTCGAGATCAGATGGTTAGAACCATCGTACTTTATATTTTAAGCTAACTTGCTGCGGTCAAAACCCTTTGACTACTCCAAGCTGCTAGTCAAGTTCGACCTCGAGAAGAGCTCGAATTTCAAGGGGGTGAATTTGGACTTGACTCGTGTTTTGGTACAAAGGGTGATGTGGCATCAAGGTGGACATCCAAACCATCACCAAGCTTCCTTGTGGTGGACGCCCAAAATAAGGTGAGTTGGCACAAGATGGTTGGCTCCCATGATGTGGCACAAGTTGAATGGCTCCAACAAGTTGGCGCCCAAGGAGGTTGGAGGTGGCACAAGGTGGTTGGATGAAACACCTCATCCTCAAGTTGGCGCCCAAGGAGGTTGGAGGTGGCACAAGGTGGTTGGATGAAACACCTCATCCTTGAGTTGGCGCACAAGGAGGTTGGAGGTGGCACAAGGTGGTTGGATGAAACACCTCATCCTTGAGTTGGCGCAAAGGATGTGGATGAACAAGTCTTGGGGGATAAGAACCTCACCTTGGACACTACCTATGTCTAAATTCATAGATCAATATCCATAAATAGACATGTTCAAGCCAAGAAAATATACAAGAATTCAAGAGCTCTCAACACGCCGTCGTAACGCCGCTACTACTACTCACATTTGCTACGACGAAGTGCCGCCGACAACGAAAGCTACATCTTCTACTTATAAGAGTTGTCGGTATATTTATTTAAGTTCTACTTCTTTAAATTGTCTTTGTGCTTTAATCGTAACAAGGAAAGGGGGAGTGTCCCTTTGCCTTGATTTCTTTTTGTAATCGTTGCTCCTACTTCCAATGAAGAGGAGTGGTTTTAGTGAATTGCCCTCCGTACGTGATCAAGGATCACTAGGGCCGTGGATTAGCAATCGAAAGATTGTGAACCACGTAAAAATATCTTGTCTACTTTATATTTCCGCTGTGCATTCTCTACTTGCTTTTTACTTATTGCAAAAGTTTTTAACGACATCGTATCGCTATTCACCCCCCCCTCTAGCGACACTTTCGATCCAACAATTGGTATCAGAGCCATGGTCCATGTCAAGCCATGATCCTCGAACGAAGGAAGTTGAGCTCCCACGTCCGGATCAAGAGAACCAAACATCAGGAAGGAAGTCTAGTTGGGTCGGGGGGACCGAACAACTGGCAGGAAGTCCTGGTGGGTTGAAGATCGGACATCAAGCAGAGAAAATCCTTCGAGGAGGGATAGGCTTGAGGGGGGGCCCAATGTGGTCCTTCGTTTGAGGGGGGGATTGTTGGGAGTATGGGGAATACAATCAAAGTCCCACATTGGTAAGACATGGAAAAGATCATGTGCTTATAAGAAAAAAGATATCTCCATTGGTATGAGGCCTTTTGGGTAAAGCCCAAAAAACAAAACCATGAGGGCTTAGACCCAAAGTGGACAATATCATGCCATTGTGGAGATATCTTTTTTCTTATAAGCACATGATCTTTTCCATGTCTTACCAATGTGGGACTTTGATTGTATTCCCCATACTCCCAACAATCCCCCCCTCAAACGAAGGACCACATTGGGCCCCCCCTCAAGCCTATCCCTCCTCGAAGGATTTTCTGCGATGTCCGATCTTCAACCCACGAGACTTCTCGCCAGTTGTTGTCCGACCCAACTAGACTTCCTTCCTGATGTCTGGTTCTCTTGATCCGGACGTGGGAGCTCAACTTCCTTCGTTCGAGGTTCATGGCTTGACATGGACCATGGCTCTGATACCAATTGTTAGTGCCTATAAGCTCCACATATTTCCACAATGGCGTGATATTGTCCACTTTGGGTCTAAGCCCTCATGGTTTTATTTTTGGGCTTTACCCAAAAGGCCTCATACCAATGGAGATATCTTTTTTCTTATAAGCACATGATCTTTTCCATGTCTTACCAATGTGGGACTTTGATTGTATTCCCCATACTCCCAACAATCCCCCCCTCAAACGAAGGACCACATTGGTAAGACATGGAAAAGATCATGTGCTTATAAGAAAAAAGATATCTCCACAATGGCATGATATTGTCCACTTTGGGTCTAAGCCCTCATGGTTTTATTTTTGGGCTTTACCCAAAAGGCCTCATACCAATGGAGATATCTTTTTTCTTATAAGCACATGATCTTTTCCATGTCTTACCAATGTGGGACTTTGATTGTATTCCTCATACTCCCAACAAAGTCAAGATCCGACTAACCTTTCCGTGACTACTATAATATATGACCGTGTCCTTCTATCCTTGATATCAGATTGATCAATGAGGCATAGACCGTGTCATCCTCGATCAATCTATGTGTTTCTTGATCCCTGAGTAAACTAACTCAAACAAATGAGCTCAATATCTCATATTGACTCATTCGAGCATGGTCATGCGTTTTAGTAGTTCTACTCAATCAAGGGGCCCACCGATATCACTCTCGTCATATGAGAGGGATATATCCCATCTACATCACTCACATCCCTCCGCATAATTTGTTATATACCCAGTAATCGCCTTTATGGTCCACCCTGTTACGGGTGACGTTTGACGATACCAAAGTACATAACTCCTTATGTAGGGAACCGTAGTGACTTCAGGTCTGAGGACTATTCATACCAATAGTCACATGAGAAAGTTTATGACACTCATATAACGATCCATGAAACTTTCTCATGGCGGGTCAGTTCAGTATATATTCTCTAATATATACCCATGTGTCAACTTGATATCATATATCCATGACTTGTGAGATCAGGTCATCAATTGACCTACATGCTAGTCTTTATGTATTAATATTGCCCTTGCATATTAATACTTGACTAGGAACATTTAGAAAGTGTTCTCTACAGCCTCTCATAATCAATTCTGCCAATTGATGTGCTGTAGATAAGAACCTACTTTTCTAGGGCATTACTATATTTAATTTAGCTGGCACAAGCAAGACTTAAATATAATAACCAATCCTTTGGCTTTATAGAATATGATACAAAATGTTCCCTATTCAACCATCACATGATTGGTTCTTAGGGCTATAACTAACATGCTCTTCGTCAAACGATCCTCAGATGCACCAAGCACATGACTTCCGCAATGCCATTCTTCATCGACTCAAGGACCCGAGCCATGAGATGGTGAACCCACCAATGCTATCATCAAGATAACTCATGTGTGATTTACTAAGTTTTGCACAACTAAAATACAAAAATCAAATCAACATAAATATCCTAACTTAAACCTTTTCCACACACATCAAAACCAAACCATACTTTCCCTAACAATCGTCTATCTGTTGGAACTTATCTAGCATGGATCGAGTCGTTGTCTCACAATTGCTACAGGAGCAGTCGACTGATGGTCACGATCAGTCGACTGCTAGGTGGAATCCAGTCCGAGTTACAGCTTTAAAAGGAGCTCAAGGAGAAAGATTTTGGTATAGTTCTTTGAGGTGATTTTCCGATGCAATTTAGGGTATCCATGTGCAGCTCAATCAACCAAACAAGCAAGCATCCAAAAGCACATTTGTAAAGTTTTCTTTGCGTGTTTTTGTGTATTTCACTTGTAATTTCTTGTATCTCTTTTGTATTACTTTTGTAATCCTTGTACGAGATTTCTCCACCTTCGACTTGTTGTCGAGAAGGAGTATTATTGATTAGTGGTGGTGTTTGCATCACTAGAGCTCATTTGAGCTAAATCCGTGGAGTAAGAAACCTAAGGTTCCGAACCATGTTATATCTTGTGTATTGTGTGCTTGTGTTGTGTATTTGTTTTTCTTTATCATTATATATTCCACTGTGTATACTAACACTTGTAGTAAGCAAGCGATCGATTTCCATTATCGAAGTAACGAACACGCTATTCACCCCCCTCTAGCGATGTCTAGTTCCTAACACAAAAGACACAAGTATTTTTTACTTGATTCAAAGCCCATTGACTGCTAATCCAAGGCCCTACGATCCTTGATTGCCTCCGAAAGGGAAAAGCACTAAATATCCCTTCCTCGTTGGAGGTAAGAGACAAACGATTACAACAATGTAGAGGAAGAGGTAACAAACCTACCTCTCCTCTTAGCAAATAATAAATAAGAAATAATACTGAAAACTGAATTGTAGAGGATGCTCGGTCGGAGTTGTGTTGTAGCACATAGAGATATGGTCGGAGAGCAAGCACACTTTAGGAGTTCATTGATTGATGTAGGGTTTGAGTCCTCTCCTCCTTTTATACATTGGCGCCTTGGAATATGTCCAGATCTAGATCCAAAACTCGTGGATCTTATCTTGAGGTGGGAGCTTATCTTAACATGATGTGGAAACATCGATCGATAACTCTTTGACCTTGTGCTTTGGGATGATTTGTCAACATCAGTCGACTGATCCTATCAGTGGTCGACTGCCTCCAGTCGATTGCTAAGACCTCCAGTCCACTACTACTCGTGAGAATTTGACCTGATACCTGCAACACAAGGTTCGCACAAGAGATGCATCATGCCATGCAGTGTGACATTCCTTTGACTATCCGATCTCGACTTCGGCATTCCTCCGAAAGACTTGGTCGGATCGAGGCCAAGGATTGTCCTCTTACCGAGGATATGTCCTTACCACCGCTCCACACCCGCAGCTTACCTTTGGTCCTTCTGACCTGTTGCTTGGCTTTCGGTCACTTGATCACCGAGGTTTATTCTTTCGAGATTTTCTTGGCATCACCCGACCATCGAGGTTTTTTTTTTCGAGATTCCCTTGGTGTCACCCGACCACCAAGGTTTCTCATCCCGAGATTCTCCAAGTGTCATTGACCATTGAGGTTTCTCATCCGAAGATTCTCCTGGATGTTGGTGCAGTGAGGCACCGAAATCGAACCTGTGTTTTGATTATAGCAAAGACACAAGGTTAAGTCTATTTTGTTATCTCATGAGTCTACTTGAGTGTGTAGAAACAGGTTAAGCTTGAGTTGGAGATCTGCGACACAGTAAGTGCAAGGTAAGACTCGTGTCCGACGAGCATAAGTGAGGTCGGATCCTCCGTTTAGGAGTTGATCTTAGGCGACAATCCGACCCAAAACTTTCCATGAAAGTCTAAGTCGAGATCGGATGGTTAGAAACCATCTAAATCCATCACATTTAATATTTCTACATATTGCTTTGAGCTAACCCTTGTTTGAATTCGAAGTTACTCTAATTCGAATTAAAATTAGAATTCGAATTTATTCAAATTCGAATTAAAATTAGAACTCGAATTGAAATAAAATTAAATAACTAAAGTAACCTGAAAATGGGCAAAAGGAACTAAAAGCAAGGTGGCAACTTATCCCCCAAATCTTGGTGAGGTGGTCGGTCAAAAGCAAGGTGGAAACTTATCCCTCAATTGGTGGTGAGGTGGCCGGATCTCAAGTGGGCGGACAAGGCTTCAAATAGAGGGGGGTGCTTCACATCTTAGAGACAACAATCATTACAAAGCTCTCAAACGGCTCCACAACGCCGCTCTTCTACGATGACGCCACTACAACGAAGTGCTGCCAACACGAAGCTTCACCGTTAAAGTGTTGGTAATCGTTTTAGTCGATTAATTTAAGTTGTGTTTTTCGAGCTTTTATATCAAAAAGGAGAGAGGGGCTTGTCTCTCATCCTTGTATTTTTTTCGAAAGTTTTGTAATCGTAACTTCTACCTCCAACGAGGAGGAGTGTTTTAGTGATTGCCCTCCGTACGTGGTCTAGGACCATTAGGGCCTTGGATTAGCAGCCGGTTGGCTGAGAACCAAGTAAAACTCCTTGTGTCCATCTCTTTTTCGCTGCGTTTATCTCTCACTTATCGTTTTTACAACAAAAGAAAAGAAAAACCGTTTTGCGCTATTTCCCCCCCCCCCCCCTCTAGCGCTCATTTCGATCCTACAATTGGTATCAGAGCTAGGGGCACTCAAATTTGGTGAAACCACCAATTTGAGTAATTTTTATTTCTTTTGTTTCCTTTGTTTCTGTCTACGTTAATTTTTGTGTGTTTTTTTAATTTTTCTAAAAAAAATTTTCAGACTTTTCTTTAATTTAATTTTTATCGCTTTTAATCTTTCTATTGATCATCCTAACAAAAAAACTCTTAATTACGATTTTTTAATTTTATTACTGATTAAAATTAGTTTTTCCCAGAATTAAAAATTCTTTCATATTTTTTTTAAACACTTGAATTTTTCAAACCCTAAAATCTTTATATTTCATTTTATAAAGTTTTCTTGTTAATCTTAGCATTGAATTAAATCTTATTTCCACTAAAATAGATTTTCAATCAATTTTCAAATTTAATCAATTAAAAACTTATTTTAATTTTTAAATCTTGTCTAGAATATAAGTTTGGTTTTTCAATATTTTTTACTTAATTTCAACATTAGATTTTTTTCTACAAAATAGTTTTTAATTAATTTTCAAAATTAATTAATTATTTATTTATTTTACAGAATTAAAATTAATTTTCTAATTAGTTAATCTATTGATTGATTTATTTATCTTTTCTTCTTCCCGCACTACTAATCCAAGATGCAAGTCTTGGGACCTTTGTTGTCTGTGTGTTCTTTCTTCTTCTTTTTTTCTTCTTACCGTTTCGTGTTAATGGCCCATCTCGAGGGTTTTAGCACCGTCCGACCACCGTTTTACAACGGTGACGATTTCCGTTACTGGAAAGGTCGGATGGAGTGCTTCCTAAAAACCCAAATAGAGATGTGGATTGTGATCCAAACCGGGTTCACCCTTCCGACTAATGAAGAAGGTGAATCCTTGGATTACAATCAGTGGTCCATTACCACTAAACGACAAGTCGAGGCAGATGCAAAGGCGACTCAAATCCTGCAGTGTGGGCTATCCAAGGAGGAGCTGAACCGAGTCGGACCCTTCATCATAAGAGATCTGCGGGCCGGTGATCGAATTACACGAAGGATCGGATCAAGCTAAGGTTTGCAAACGCGATTTGTTGTTCAATAAATTGTACACACTAAAAATGCAGGAACACGAGACGACAACACAATTGCACACCCGCGTCCAGGACATAGTCAACCAGCTGCATTCAATAGGATAGAAAGTCGAAAACCGAGATCTAATCAGGTATGTTCTAAATTCTTTCCCTAGGACCACCTTGTGGGCATCCATGGCCGATGCCTACAAGGTATCTAAGGACCTAGCTAAAGTTAGAATAGACGAATTATTCTCAGATTTCGAATTACATGAGCAGTCCAACTCAGAACCCGAGAGGGGTATAGCCTTGTTTGCAGGTTCAAAGAAGAAGAAAATCGCAAGCAAGCCACCACCAACCGAGGAGGAGGACGAGTCCGAAGAAGAAGTTGACCCGGAGTTGACTGCCGAACTAATGAACCTAGCTCGAAGGATAGCCAAGGGATGAAAGCGAACCACGACTCGACCCAACCAAGGTAAGCCTAAAAGTTCTAATATTAGGTGTTATGAGTGTAACAGGTTTGGACATATCAAGTCCGAGTGAACCAAGCTCAACCACCAAGCACCTAAGCACAAGAAGGCCCTCAATACGACATGGGAAGAAGCGTCATCCGAAGAAGACGAAGACCACGTCTTCATGGAGAAATCGATTGAGTCAGACACGGAAACCGAACCTGAACTTGAGTCAGAACCTGAGGATGACTCGGACTACGAAGCTACCTTCAAGTCAAGCCACGGATACGCATCCGGTTCAAAAGATACCCTTAAAGTGAGTCGAACTTTATTTAATACTTTACATAATACGGTTAGGTTTTTGTCTAGGAAATTAGTTAAGTTCGAGTCCAAGGTCGAGACCCTGGTTGAGGAGGTCAAACTCCTCAAACACAAGGTCTCCCTAACCTCTTCGACTAGTCAAGTTCGAGAAGAGTACCCAACTCGAGCTGAAAAGCTCAAAGTTGAGAACTCTCTCTTGAAAAGTCAAGTTGAAGATCTTAGGAACACGTTGGAAAGGTTCACTTCGGGATCCAAAGGACTTGACCTCCTACTTGGATCTCAATGGGCCGTGTACAACAAGGCTGGACTAGGGTTTAACTCAAACACGACTAATAGGTTGTATATGTCGATTGTAAGTCGACATAGGAAACATGTCCAAGCATGGGTCCCTAAGAACTTTTTGATTTCAACTCTAGGATCCAACCCGTACTGGGTTCCCAAGGGCCAAATCCACTATGTGGATAGACCGAACCGATTCAACGGTCTAGGGGGAGCCAGTACAAAACATGTTTGTGCTTTAACTTAGAAATTGCATGCTTAGAATTTTTTTTTTTTTAAACTTGTGAACTCACTTAGAACACGTACATAACACACTAAAATCCTTCGAAAAGATTGAGCCTCGGGGAGCCTCTTTTCAAAAATAACCAGTTAGAGTAGGAAATAGTCTTAGGTGAGTCAAGTAATCATTTTCCTGAAAATGGCTTTGTCTAAGGAAGTGGTCGATGATCCGATAAAAGAAGGCCCCTGTGCCTCGCCACGACCTGGAAGCCATGATCTTGAAAAGGTAAACTTGACAAGCCTAGGGTCAAATCCAAATCTAACATAAAATTACTTGAACCTAAATGCACTTAATCAACTTAATTGGAAGTCATCTCACAAAAAACACATAAGTATAACATGCTTGATCATATAGACACAGGTGAGATGACCTAGGTTTAACAACTTACAACCAATTTTTTTTTTAAAAAAAATCTAACATCCAATCCAACCACCTTGTGTAGGATCAATGGATGTTGGACAGCGGTTGCTCCCAACACATGACCGAGGATCAACTCAAATTCATGAAGCTTCAATTCAAACGACAAGGATCGATAGCCTTTGGGAATAACGGCAAGCTCAAAATCATCGGATCAGGTGATATCGAGCTTAACTCGAATTTTGTTATTAAAAATGTATTACTTGTAGAGAATTTTGAATATAACCTGCTTAGCGTAAGCCAATTATGTGACAATAACTATAAGGTCATATTTTTAGAAAATGAATGTGTAATTAAAAAAAATAAAACAGCTAAAACAATACTCAAAGGAACTAGGACAAATAACATTTATACAATTAACTTAATCAAATCCTCAGCCAAATGTCTTATGACACAAGAAGAGGAATCATGGTTGTGGCACCGACGACTCGGTCACTCGCACCCAAGACTCGTCCACAAGATGAGTCAGAGTGGCTTAGTCAGAGGCTTACCCAACCTCAACAATTTGGTTAATAAAATCTGTAATGCTTGTCAACAAGGAAAACAACCTAGGACACAACACAAGTTAACTAACCAAGAACGAACCTCAAATGTACTTGAGCTCCTGCATATGGATCTATTCGATTCACATGGAGCCAAGTCACTCAATAGAAGTCAATATTGCTTAGTCATAATTGACGACTACTCCAGGTTTACCTGGGTTAGGTTCATCAAACATAAAAATGATACCTTAGATCAATTAATCAATCTATTCAAATTAATTGAGAATCAAAAAAACCTTAAGGTTAAAAGACTTAGAAGCGATCATGGTGATGAATTCGAAAATCAAAGGTTCACCGACTTCTGTAACCTAAACGGATACCACCATGAATTCTCTTGCCCTAGGACCCCTCAACAAAATGATCTAGTGGAGCGGAAAAACCGAACTTTACAAGAAGCCGCTGGGACCATGTTGAACGAATACGACCTACCTGATAGGTTTTGGGCAGAAGCCGTTAGCACGGCTTCCTATGTCCAAAATAGGATCCTTATGGTAAAGAGGCACCTTAAGACCTCGTACGAGATTTATCACAATAAAGTACCCAACATCAAGTACTTTAGGGTATTTGAATGTAAAGTACATATCTTAAACACTAAGAACCACCTAGGGAAATTTAAATCCAAAACCTCCACCGGAATCTTCTTAGGATACTCAACCACGAGTAGGGCCTATAGGGTATATAACCACGATACCCTTAAAGTCGAAGAGACTATTAATGTAGTGTTCGATGAAGTACCCGAACCTACAAAACCCTTAATGACCCCAAGTGTTGAGCCCACTGATACCAAACTCGTCTCCGACCCTGAGATCGAGTCTAATCCACATCAACCAACCTCTCTTGTCGACCAAGTGACAAGTGACCCCATTGATCAAGCATTAGGTGACACAAACCCAACCCAATCTAGGATTCAGACTAACTACCCTATCGATCAAGTGATAGGAGATCCTAATCTAGGAGTTCGAACTAGAGCATCCTATAGGAACCTTAGTCAAATTTCCTTAATTTCAAAGATAGAACCCAAATCAATTGAACAAGCTCTTCTTGATCCCGATTGGATTATTGCAATGCAAGAAGAGCTAGCTCAATTTACTAGGAATGAAGTGTGGGAATTAGTACCACCACCTAAAGACAAAACGATAATTGGAACAAGGTGGGTGTTTCGAAATAAGCTTGATGATAAAGGTGAAGTAGTTAGAAACAAGGCTAGGTTAGTCGCCAAAGGGTTTAGTCAAGTCGAAGGCTTAGATTACGACGAAACCTATGCCCCAGTAGCTAGACTCGAATCCATTCGAATGTTGCTAGCTTATGCCGCACATCTAGGATTTAAGCTGTTTCAAATGGATGTTAAGTCGGCATTCCTAAATGGATACATTAAAGAAGAAGTTTATGTTAGCCAACCCCCCGGATTCGAAAATCTAGATAAACCCGACCATGTTCTAAAACTTAAGAAAGCTCTCTATGGACTTAAACAAGCTCCTCGAGCTTAAATGCGAGAGACTTTCAATCCATCTTAAGTCAAAAGGGTTTAACCAAGGCTCGATTGACCCAACTCTCTTCGTAAAACCTTAGGTAAAGAAATATTCATAGCTCAAATTTACGTAGGCGATATAATTTTTGGAACCTCTAACTCAAATTTTTACTAAAGCGAGTTCGTTTCACTCATGGAAAGTGAGTTCGAAATGAACTTGGTAGGCGAAGTTAAGTTTCTTACGTATTGCTATTAAACAAACTAAGGATGGTATATACCTATATCAACTTAAAAATACACTAAGGAGTTAATTAAAAGATTTGGAATGCAAGGCGCTAAGATAATAAACACTGATGGCGATTAATGTTAACATAGGAGAAGACCTAGAAAGTAAGTCCATTGACTTAAAGTACTATAGGGCGCGATAGGAAGTCTCCTATACTTAGCTAGTCGACCGACATCCTATTCATGATAAGTATGTGCGCCAGGTTTCAAACCTGTGCTAAGGAGTCTCACCTAACCCTAGTTAAGTGTATCCTTAGATATCTTAAGGGTACACTTAACGTAGGTATTTGGTACCCTAGATCTACGGAGTTCGAACTAATCGGCTACTCCGATTCGGATTATGCCGGTAGTAAACTCGATAGAAAGCACGAGTGGTTGTTGTCAACTACTCGGCTCGAGTCTAGTGAGTTGGTGCAGTAGGAAGCAACATTGTGTTGCCTTATCTACCACCGAAGCCGAATACGTTGCGATGGGTGAGTGTGTAACTCAGCTTCTTTGGACGAAGCACACTCTCAGAGACTTTAGGTTGGACTTCACCAAAACTAAAATTTTTGTAGACAACATAAGTTCGATAAATCTAACTAAGAACCCTATATGCCATTCAAGGACAAAGCATATAGAGGTAAAACACCATTTCATTCAAGAACATGTAGCCAACGGCTCCATAAAACTTGAATATGTTGACTCGAAGTCTAACCTAACAGACCTATTTACTAAACCACTACCCGAAGCCGAATTTAGTCTCTTGAGACGAAAATTGGGCTTGTGCATAATAGAATAGGTTAGCAAAAGTTTTCAAATGCTATTTTCAAAAATTTAATTTTCGAATTTTATTTTTCTCATTTTTTTTCTTTATGCAAATGGAACTAGTTTAGGACTTCCCCTAGATATCATGATCCTATAGATTTAAGGAGCCAACACATCTCACAACACATAGGGTTAATGTGTTTGTGTATTAAGCCACCTAGAACGGTGTGAGATGTTAGGACCCTACTCCAGGTTCCAAGATGTAGATCAAGTGCGTCAATATGAACCTCGGAGTATAAATATGCAACTAATATTAACCAACTCTAATCAGGACTTGTTGATAATATCATTTCAATCAAGTCAAACTAGAGTTGAACATTTAGATGAATTATTTTCACATACTATTTTCAAAATCATCATGCTTGGAGTTAGGGTTTTCTTAAACCCCCCCCCCCCCCACTTTTTTTCTTGATTTATGTCAAAAGGGGGAGAAAAGGCAAAAGTTAAGGTTCAATAAATTCAAATTTTTGAATTTGATAACTTAACTTAAAACTTTGATTCTGGCCTAAGTTAAGGGGGAGTAAGGTGTAGGTTTCAACTCTTCGGAACTGAAAACTTTAAAGGCCCAAGTTAAGAAATCAAAAGTTAAACCTTTTGACTTAACTTTTGATTACTTAACTTGCACTTATTTTTGACTCTAAGGAGCCTAAGTTAAGTAATGCCATTTACTTAACTCGTTATCTTTTGTGTTTGGAGAACTAAAAGTCTTTTTCAAGTACTCACCCTCGGTCAAGGGAGGGTTCCTCTAAGGAGAACTTGAGAAATATTTTTACTCCTACTTTTGCTTCATGTCTTTCTTGTTTCATGCACTTAATTTCCTTAACTTTGTGTGTTTTTGCCATAGATCAAAAGGGGAGATTGTTGGTGCAGTGAGGCATCGAACCTGTGTTTTGATTATAGCAAAGACACAAGGTTAAGTCTATTTTGTTATCTCATGAGTCTACTTGAGTGTGCAGAAACAGGTTAAGCTTGAGTTGGAGATCTGCGACACAGTAAGTGCAAGGTAAGACTCATGTCCGACGAGCGTAAGTGAGGTCGGATCCTCCGTTTAGGAGTTGATCTTAGGGGACAATCCGACCCAAAACTTTCCATGAAAGTCTAAGTCGAGATCGGATGGTTAGAAACCATCTAAATCCATCACATTTAATATTTCTACATATTGCTTTGAGCTAACCCTTGTTTGAATTCGAAGTTACTCTAATTCGAATTAAAATTAGAATTCAAATTTATTCGAATTCGAATTAAAATTAGAACTTGAATTAAAATAAAATTAAATAACTAAAGTATCCTGAAAATGGGCAAAAGGAACTAAAAGCAAGGTGGCAACTTATCCCCCAAATCTTGGTGAGGTGGCCGGTCAAAAGCAAGGTGGAAACTTATCCCTCAATTGGTGGTGAGGTGGCCGGATCTCAAGTGGGCGGAAAAGGCTTCAAATAGAGGGGGGTGCTTCACATCTTAGAGACAACAATTATTACAAAGCTCTCAAACGCCTTCACAATGCCGCTCTTCTACAACGACGCCACTACAACAAAGTGCTGCCAACACGAAGCTTCATCGTTAAAGTGTTGGTAATCGTTTTAGTCGATTAATTTAAGTTGTGTTTTTTGAGCTTTTATATCAAAAAGGAGAGAGGGGCTTGTCTCTCATCCTTGTGTTTTTGTCGAAAGTTTTGTAATCATAACTCTTACCTCCAACGAGGAGGAGTGTTTTAGTGATTGCCCTCCGTACGTGGTCTAGGACCATTAGGGCCTTGGATTAGCAGCCGGTTGGCTGTGAACCAAGTAAAACTCCTTGTGTCCATCTCTTTTTCGCTGCGTTTATCTCTCACTTATCGTTTTTACAACAAAAGAAAAGAAAAACCGTTTTGCGCTATTCTCCCCCCCTCTCTAGCGCTCATTTCGATCCTACACTGGCGTCGTTGACCATCGAGGTTTCTCATCCGGAGATTCTCCTAGTGTCGTTGACCTTAGTAAAGCTTAATACATTACCTGCACACTGATGTGAGCAAAACATATAGGGTTTTAGGAGTAGTTTTTGCTCACATCTCATTTCATTTTGTGTTAGTTTCATGCATATGTTACTCTATTTTGCAAGCATTTCCTATTTTCTGGTTCGAAGGTCTGCTCGTTGTACTTTTGTGTGCAGGTTAGTATTTCGGGTGAAAAAGACGTGTTTTCGGAGCAAAAGAAGGACATTTCATAGCTAGACACAGAGTGGGACATGGACAGGGCGTGTTGATTCAAATGGTCGTGCCCAATGGGCGAGATCAGCACCCCAGGGCCGCACATAGCCTGGCCGTGTGGAAACACACGACCGTGTGGCGGCCCGATAGATTTGCGCAACTAGGGCTTTTTTCGGATTTTGCAATGGTCCGAAGTGATGTCTATATAAGGATGGCTCCCCCCAAACCCTAGGGGGAGACACGACATCTAGGATGGCACGCCGAAGCCCTTAAAAGCTTCGGTAACTCGCAACGGGGAGGAGGAATACAGTCGGAGGTCCACGCCTTGCATTTCAACGCCGGAGAGAAGACCAAGAATGCATTGTAATTCTTTGTTCCTGCATTTTATTCCTTATGTATTTGAACATAGACATGCTTTGTGATTCTTCCTTCATATACATGAAGTAGTACTTTGGATTCTAGGATTAGGGAGTATCTTGTGTACACATACAATGTTGGTTCGTGTTAAATTCTGCCTTTGAGTTTGTTTTGATAATTGGTAGTTGTTTTTTTCTATATCTATGCATGTTTGGTTTTCTATCTGCTGTACTTAGGCAATACGAAGGGTGACAGCTCTCGTATCTAAGATTTAGGAGATTTTATATAAGGAACCTAGGGGTAAACCTAATCTCCTATAACTGTGGTAGAAGGGTGCGGTGAAATCAAAAACGATTCACCATAGGGATTGATTTGGCATCCTCGTACCATCTATCCCGTCCTTTTAGGCGGAGGTAGCTCCCGGTAGATGCGGCGGCTTTACAGGAGAGTGTATGATGTCCCTTCCATAAAATCATAGCTAAACGTCTAGACAACACCAATTGACAACATTATTTTGTGATACACAAGTGAAACCAAAGTCCTAGAATCTCCTTTGAAGACCTCGGCACACTCTTTTCCTCCTCCGTGTGACACCGTATAGAGTAAAGTCCACCGACATCCCTCACCAATCGAAATCTTTTAGAGTTACGTCCGAACAATTACAACCACTAAAATTATTTGGTATTCGAATCCCAGTCCTTGTGGGATCGATAATCTTTATTACTTGACGACATCTGTGCACTTGCGGGCATTGAGCACGAGTGTGCACTTTGAGTCTTCGACGGTTTCCATCGTGAGATTTGAGGTCGCGTTCGTGCGCATCAAGTTTTTGGCATTGTTGCCAGGGACTGAACGATTCGATATCGAATCGAACGGTGGTAAATTGGATCGGACTTAGGATTAAATTTATTTTCTTACTTTATTTTCTTTCTAGTTTACTTTATTTTCTTTAGTCTTATATCTTTCATATTTAGCTTTAGTTTTTAATTTTCTATTATTTTTATTTTATTTAATTTTAGCAGTAGTTTCCTATTTACTTATTGCATCTTAGATTTTAATTTGCTAGGTTGTTTTATTTTTTGCTCTTAGAATTAGATTAGCACTCCTAACTTTGTGGCTTGGTTTGTCGTATGCTTAGACGTTTAGGATCGGAAAGTCTAATTCTGATCGACTTAGAAATTGAGCGAACCTTTCATCGTCGTAGAGCGGAGTAGCGAAAGATGGAGGATCAAGCTGCATCTGAGGTGAACATAGGTAGCCGACCTCTACGGGACTACCCAGCTCCTAGCGCTAGAGGATTCAAGACGAGTATAGCTGGACCATCTATTTCGGCAAATAACTTTGAGCTGAAGCCGACACTTATACATATGGTCCAACAGAGCCAATTCAGGGGAGCTACAACTGAAGACCCAAACCGGCACCTTGAGGCATTTCTTGAAATCTGCTCGACAATGAAAATGAACGGAGTCCCTACTGACGCGATCTACCTGAGCTTGTTCCTATTTTCGCTGCGGGATAAGGCTAAGGCAAGGCTTCAATCCTTACCTTCTGGTAGCATCACTACATGGGAGAAATGTGAGCAGCAGTTTCTGAATAAATACTTCCCACCAAGTAAGACTGCTCACATGCGCAATACCATCACGAGCTTTCTCCAGAAGGAGGGGGAGTCCTTGTTCAAAGCTTGGGATCGCTATAAGGGACAACTCTATCAATGCACCCACCACGGACTAGAAAGGTGGCTGGTGATCCATATTTTCTACAATGGGATCGCGTACGCCATGAAGATGTCCCTAGATTCTGCTGTCGGAGGAGCATTGATGAACAAGACCATAGAGGAGGCAGAGGAGCTTATCGAAGAGGTGGCCCAGAACCACCATCAATGGGCTTCCGAACATGGTCAACCTACATCTGCAACGGGATGATACACTGTCAACTCCATGGACCACCTTGCAGCAAGGATGGACGCGCTTAGCAGACGGTTTGAATCCTTCATCTACCTGTGCGGCCATTGATTTTGGAGAGGGAGATGCAACGTATCAAGAGGACCACTATGGAGGGCAGGGAACCCTAGACGAGCAGATTGAGCACTGCGATGCGATTGGGGACTACAACCCAAGGCCCAATAACCAATACTCTAGCACTTCTCATCCAAGATGGAGGAATCACCAAAATTTTCCTTATAAGAATAACTTGGGGAGGTTCCAACCACCAGGAAAGAATGGGCAGCCACGACCCTCTAACACCCGTCTGGAGAATATGTTGGAGAACTTCATTCGAACACAACGGGAGGCGAACACTAAATTTCAACGATGACATTCGCAGACAGATACGATGATCGAAGGGTTAGGGTCATATGTAAGGGATCTTGCCACCAGGAAGAAGTTGCTAGAGATTCAAGTAGCTCAGATTGCAAACCAGATCTCCAGGATACCAGGGAAGCTACTAGGAAGAGCATAGGTCAATCCGGTAGAACAGAGCAAGGCAGTGACACTGCGAAGTGGGAGGGTTCTAAAAGAGATGTCAGGACGATCGGCTGCTGAAAGGGACCTGGGACCTAAAACGCTAGAACCTCTGGGGGAGGCCGAGAATGAAAAAGCCAGAGAAACGAACTATGAGCCTGCCACAAGGGCTCAACCACCTCTTACTGTTCCATTCCCACAGCGGTTGACAAATGCAAAGAAAGACGCCGAGTTTGGTAAATTTCTGGACATGCTAAAGTCGATCTCAGTAGAGGTACCGATACTCGAAGCATTGCACCAAATGCCCCAGTTCGCTAGGTTCATGAAAGATATTCTGGCGCATTGAAGGAAGGTCACAAAGTCAGAAATAGTGGCCCTCATAGAGGAATCAAGCGCTTATCTCTGAAACGAAGCTACTCAGAAACTAAAAGATCCGGGGATCTTCTATATCCCATGTTATATAGGGATGACATTGATTAACAAAGCCTTCTGTGATTTGGGAGAAAGTGTGAGTCTTATTCCCTACACCTTATACAAAAAGCTAGGGTAAAGAAATTTAAAATTCACTACTATGACACTACAACTAGCTGACCACACATACCGCTACCCATTAGGGATTTTAGAAGATGTTCCTGTTAAGGTGGGAAATTTTACACTACCAATTGACTTTGTGGTGATGGAGATGGAAGAGGATCCCAAGATACCCGTCATCCTGGGGCGACCATTTCTAGCAACTGCAGGAATGGTCATTGATGTGAAGAATCACAAGTTGATCCTAAAAGTGGGAGAAGATAAGATGGAATTTGAGCCTACTGGGACAGGAAGTTAGGAACCCAAGTCAGAGAAGTATGTGATTCCAGCGAGAGCTAGGAAGGAAGCCATGTATGAAGCTCCTGAGACAGATGAATGGAGGTTCACTGAATCTTCAGAGCCAAGTTGATAGTAGAGTGCGGTCGAGCTAAACGACCTTAAACAAAGCGCTTTTTGGAAGGCAACCCAAGTTTAGTTTTAGATTTCCCTTTTTGATTGCATTGCATGCATTTGTTTGGTTTTAGTTTTGGTATCCATCTCATTTAGAGTTAGGACTAGAAAAAGAACTTTGCTAGGCAAAAATGAAATCCATATTAGCCTACACGGCGAAGTGTATGAGAAAATTCGGACCGTGGTGAATAAATGGGAAAAAAAGTGGGACACACGACCTGGCCGTGTGTTTTCCCATGGTCGTGTCCGACCGACCCGAGGCGCACACGACCTAGCCGTGTGTTTTCACATGGCTGTGGCGCGCGAGGTTAAAAGGGGCGAGCCGTGTGTTTTCACCCCATTTGCGTTGTGTGCTTCGAAAGTCCTTGCCCTAGCCGTGTGATTTCATCTTCCCCACCATCTAGAAGCATTTTTAACTTCTAAGGAAGCCAAAAGAAGCAAGGATGAGGAGGACTAAGAATGTAGCTCCCCGATCCGATGCCTCGGAGTGACGAACAAGGAGAGCCGACGCCCCTCAAGCTCCGGAGAAGGATAACACCCTACCGACTCTTCTTTTTCGCAATAATGAACAAAGAGATAGATATAATATGCTCTCTACTCATAAACTTACTGCTACTAGGTACTTAGATGAAGATTTGCTAGAGTCTTTAGGGTTGTTGGGTGATATTCAAGCCCTATTTGCAAAAATGGGGTGGGAAGAGATGATGGGAATAAGGCACCCAACCTACCCTAGGATAGTTCTAGAATTTTTAAGTTCCTTGGAGGCAGAAATTTTAACGGGTAGAGAAAGCGAGGAGGGTAGGATAACTTTTAGGCTTTTTAACATTGAGCATGAGTGGACCCTTAACCAATGGAACTCATGCTTTGGCATGCCGAGTGGGGAGAGAGAAGAACCCCTATTTGGGTTCAACTCTCGGGAATGTTGGACCGAATTGACGGGGGAGCATGCTTATGACCCATCTAGGGCCAAAGCATCGCGCCTCCAAAACCCCATTTTTCGATACCTCTACTGCATCATGGCCAGTACTATATTTGGTTATGGGGAGAGTGACGGTGTAGTTAGAGCTAGCGAGCTGCTTTGCCTATGGGATATGCTACAAGAAAGGAGCAGCATCGATGTAGGGTCCCACTTCATCAGACACTTAGCGAAGATGGGCAAAGCAGCACGAGGAGAGATCAATGTAGGAGGCCTACTTACCCACATTTTCCATAGGATGGGGTACGATTACACTACATTAGAGAGTATAGAGGGGAGCCCTAGGATCGACCTAGGAGTGTGCATGGGCATGAAGATGATTGTAAGAGAAGAAGACTCCTTATGCTTTGTATGGAAAAATCTGACGACCCTTAGGCTCCCCGACCCGGATCGTACCACCATATCTATATGCGCCAATTGGCCCTTGGACCTGATAGTGGAGTCCCCTTCACATGAGGGACCATCCACATCGGTGCCCATCTCTCCACCTTTATATCACTCTCCCTCCAGTCCACATGTGCATTGGAGCCCACCTAGTCCACGCCGACATGACCCTACACTTGCACCACCACCTTTTTCTACTTTTGAGCAGGATGCAGGCACGTTGGCCTATGATTTCTCAGAGTTTTGATTGCGCCTCGATAACATTTACACTGAGTAGCAGATGCAGAGGCAACAATGGGAGGAGAAGAGCGCCTACCAGCAGGCGGAGTTCTAGGGATTCCGGGAGCATTTCCAGTGGGCTGAGGAGTTATACGACGAGACACACATATACTTCTAGGAGGAGGATGTTCGTCGCCAGGATGAAGCTGCCTACCATAGGGAGATGCGGTAGCACATGCATGCCCAGCAGGCGTAGTGGGTTAGGGAGGAGGAGCACTGAGCAGCCGCTGTATCCACCAGCTCCCAGATCCACCATATGTACATGTGACATCAGCGGCTCAGCAGTAGGTTCTCCTAGGATCCAGAGATGCCCAGGCTCCCAGATTTTCCACCTCGTCCACCATACTAGAGGTATATTTTCATTTAAGTCAGGGGTGGGGGGGGGCAGACCCCAAAGTTTATTTTTGTTTTGTTTCCTAGCAGTAGTTTCTTTTCTAGTATTTTCATTCATTTATTCATGTATGGGTTGTTGAGTTTCTTTCAGTACTTAATTTTTGTTACCTGTAAAGCTACCTCAGTAGTATTTTTGAAAGTTGCTTGCATGAGTTGTTCCCATAGGTAGCTTAACTTCATTTATCTCGTGGTATTTTATTTTATTCGCTCTATTGAATGTTCTAGACTTACACTGGTTAGCTTTATTTTTGCACTTACACATGTCGAACATTCTGAAAGGGAGAATCTAGTACACACCTAGTTATGATTCACTTCAATAGTCTAGTACTTTGGAATCCATATATGACTCTAGGTTTAGCATTTTAGTTATTGGAGATGCTCAGATTGTGTAAGCCCATTTGGAAAAATCAAAATCCCAATGAGCTGAAAAAAATAAAAGAGAGAAAAGAAAATAAGAAATAAAAGAAAAAGAGAAAAAAAAAATATGAAAAAAAAAGAGAGAAGAGAAAAAAGATTATGAGAGATAAAAAAACAGTTGTCGTAGGTGGAAATGGCTAGGTGCCCCTTTGAGACCAAGTTAGGTTACTGGGGAAACACCTACCAATTTCTCTCAATACCAAGCACGCCTTTGAGACTTTATGCTAGATCTAGGGAACGACCCTCACTTTGGACAGGTAAGTTCCTAAGAGTCGAAAACCTTAGGAAAGCTATGGGGTGACGACTTAACTCACCATGGAACGAGCATCCCCTAAGAATGGTTCGCTTAGCACGAGCACGAGGAGCTAACTTAGTGAATTTCTAGAACATATTTATTTTGCTTTGATTGCAAATACCACTTGATAAATTTAGTTAACATGCTAATTATGGAACAATATCTTTTTAAAAAAAAAATCATGGCACTGAGGTTTGCTTGAGGACAAGCAAAGATTTAAGTCGGGGGGAAGTGATGTGAGCAAAACATATAGGGTTTTAGGAGTAGTTTTCACTCACATCTTATTTCATTTTGTGTTAGTTTCATGCATATGTTACTCTATTTTGCAAGCATTTCCTATTTTCTGGTTCGGAGGTCTGTTCGTTGTACTTTTGTGTGCAGGTTAGTATTTCGGGTGAAAAGACATGTTTACGGAGAAAAAAAAGGACATTTCACAGCTAGACGCAGAGTGGGACATGGTTAGGGCATGTAGATTCACACGGTCGTGTCCAATGGGCGAGATTAGCACCCCCAGGGCCGCACACGCCCTGGCCGTGTGGAAACACACAGCTATGTGGCGGCCCGACAGATTTGTGCGACTAGGGCTTATTACAGATTTTGCAACGGTCCGAGGTGATGTCTATATAAGGATGGCTCCACCTAAACCCTAGGGGGAGGCATGATGGCTAGGATGGCACGCCGAAGCCCTAAAAAACTTCGGTAACTCGCAGCAGGCAGGAGGAACGCTGTCGGAGGTCCACGCCTTGCACTTCAACACCGGAGAGAAGACCACGAAAGCATTGTAATCCTTTGTTCCTGTGTTTTATTCCTTATGTATTCGAACATAGACATGCTTTGTAATTCTTCCTTCATATACATGGAGTAGTACTTTCGATTCTAGGATTAGGGATTAGCTTGTGTACACCTACAATGTTGGTTCATGTTAAATTATGCCTTTGAGTTTGATTTGACAATTGGTAGTTGTTTTTTACTATATCTATGCATGTTTGGTTTTCTATTTGCTGTGCTTAAGCGATACGAGGGGTGACAGCCCTCGTATCTAAGATTTAGGGGATTTTATATAAGGAACCTAGGGGTAAACCTGATCTCCTATAACTGTGGGTAGAAGGGTGCAGTGAAATTGGAAACGGTTCACCGTAGGGATTGATTTGGCATCCTCGTACCGTTTATCACGTCCTTTTAGGCGGAGGTAGCTCCCGGTAGATGAGGTGGCTCTGAGGGAGAGTGTATGATGTCCCTTCCACAAAACCATAGCTAAACGTCTAGACAACGCCAATTGACAACATTATTTTGTGATACACAATCGAAACCGAAGTCCTAGAATCTCCTTTGAAGACCTCAGAACACTTTTTTCCTCCTCCGTGTGACACCGTATAGAGTAAAGTCCACCGACATCCCTCACCAATCGAATACTCTTAGAGTTACAACCAGTGAAAATATTTGGTATTCAAATCCCAGTCCCTGTGGAATCGATAATCTTTATTACTTGACGACATCCGTGCACTTGCGGGCATTGAGCGCGAGCACACGCTTTGAGTCTTCGACGGTCTCCGTCGCAAGATTTGAGGTCACGTTCGTGTGCATCACACACTCAACACAATATATGAGATAATAAGAATGACTTAACTTTGAATCTTTGCCATCATCAAAACCTAGGTTCGATTATCTGGTGCATTGCACCAACAATCTCCCCCTTTTTGATCTATGGCAAACCAATTCAAAGTTAAGGAAATACTAAGCATTAAATAAACATTCCCACATTAAACAAACATTTTTCAAAACTTCCCCTTAAGGTTACCTCCCCCTTAACCCTAAGTGAGTTTTGAAAAACAAGTTAAACAAGTTACAAGTTAACCTTAACTTTCTCTCTTTCTCCCCCTTTGCCATATATCAAAAACAGTTTTAGGAGTGCTTTTTTAAGGTTAATGTTTGATACTATGAGCTTAGGTTTCTAGATCCTGCACCAACAATATATATATCCTCAGTTAGGATGTGACCCTCCAACCTTTACCATTGTTATAAGAATTTTGAGAAGGATACATTTACATGATATTAAAGGCTCATGTTTATTTGGTTTATGCCAAACCAGAGATACTAGAGATAAGTTTGTCTAATTTAAGTCTCCTCTACCCCTTGGCATATTATCAAAAAGAAGTTTTTTTAATTTTGAAAATATTAACATTTTTGTCTTTTTCAAAATAATATTTTAACAACTTCTATTAATGATGATTATCCAGTTATACCTCCCCCTTAACCTAACATCCTTGTTAACCACAAGGAAGCCTTATATAGAGGGTCTCTGCCTTTGTGTGACAAACTCTTAGGACATCCTTGTTGGCCACAAGGAAGACTTATCTAAGTGTCTGGAGGATCTAGGTGTCTAAAGTTTACCTAAGGATCTAGAAGTTCAGTACTGGTCAACTAACCATCATTTTAAAAAGCATAGTTATTTTAAACACTACATATAACTACACACAACAATCATGACAACCAATAAAAATAGTTTTAAGAATATATTTATGTATATATAAATTTTGAAATCATTTTCAAAACTATTTTCAATTGGTTGTCATTACTATCTCAACCATTCAACATGATCAACCAAGTTATCCTTATAGGTGTTGTGAGATGAATTCAATTTTATTTAGTTAATTTTAATGATTTGAAAATTAATTAACCTTGGGTTAGTTTCAGATTTAACCTTTAGTTAGTTAAGTGAACATTTCAAAAGAGGGCTTCACGGTTGTGGCAAGGCACAGAGACCTTCTTTGATTGGAACAACAACCACTTCTTTAGACAAAGCTAAACTTAAGAAATTGTATATTTAATTCACTTTGGGTCAAATCCTTGACTAACTAATTTAGGATGTGGTGAGATAGCTTCAGCTAGTTCCATTTAGCCAAGTGCACCAAGCTAGATACTCATCTAACTTGAATACATGAGACTTCATTTTCCTAACGTACTATCATCTCACCGCGTCGTGATACTATATTGTCAAGGTTAATTAACTATTTCCTATCTAATCGTTCTATGGGAGTTAATTTAAGACTAATATTTATGACATGACAAAAATAAGCATGATAATTAATTAAAATGATATGTATACATGAGCATGTTATATTCAATCAATTCAAAGAAGTGGTTCGTTTCTTAGTTAAACTTTTATTTGTTGAATTTCTAAAAGTTGAAGTTTTAATTACTAAATTATTAATTTGTGTATAATCAAATGGTACTTTATTATAACTAATTTTATTGGGTTGATTATCTAATTTTTAATTTTAATTAGGTTATATTTTGAATTATTTAAAATATAATTAATAGGATTATTAGACTTTTTCAAAATAATATTATTAGACTTTTTCATGATAAGATTATTAGACTTTTCAAAAGTAAAATTATTAGAATTATTAGAATTGTTTAAGATAAGATTATTAGACTTTTCAAAAGAAGAATTATTAATAGAATTTTTTAAGATAAGATTATTAGAATTTTTAAAAGTAGAATTATTAGAATTTTTCAAGATAAAATTATTATAATTTTTTAAAGTAGAATTATTATAATTTTTCAAGATAAGATTATTAGAATTTTTCAATGTAAAATTAATAGAATTTTTAAAAGTATAATTATTAGAAATTTTCAAGATAAGATTATTAGAATTTTTCAAAGTAGAATTATTAGAATTTTTTAAATTAGATTTGTATTTTTTAAAATTTAATTTTGAATTTTTCAAAACATATTTTTTTAATTTGGAATTATCTTGATCAATCAAATCTAGGGTTTGATAATTCTATCCTAAGTTTTGATTATTCTGATCTAGGCTTTGATTTTTCTGATTAAGTACGAGATTGGTTTTATTCTTGATTTGATCTAGATCTATGTTGATTAAACTAAAGATTTAATTAAGCTCTTGATTAATTTTTTCAAAGGTCACATTAATTTCATAATATTCCTCAATAATATTATTTTTAATTAAATCTGAATTAATTAATTTTTTATTAGTTGAATTGATTAGATTTAAATTATAATTAATTGACTTAGACTTAGGTCCATTTAATTGAATGTCATTAATACAATCAACATCTAAATTATTATGATTATGCATTTAAAAAATAGAAATTTTAGAAAATTTAACTTTACTAATCTTCACCGCATCCACTAATTCTGTAAATTTTTCTTTTTCTTCGGGGACTGGTTTTCGTAATGACCGAACCTTCTACATCTGAAGCACATGATGTGCTCCTTGTTCCTCTGGACTCCTAGCAATGGTGCCTCCTTTTTCGCCGATTGTGTCGTCCGAGTCTTACGAGTAGGATACTTATTTTTATAGTATCCTCTCTCCCTGCATTTGAAACAAATAATATGAAATTTAAAGTTTAAATTTACAATATTACCTTTTGTCCTTGTGGGATGCTTTTTATTGGTGCAATCGACCTATGTCACGATTGACTAGACTCGAGTTGGACTCGAGTAGGGTTTTGATGTTTGACATTGATGTTTGACAATATTTTGGGGAGATTATTGGTTCAATCGACCCGGGTCATGATTGACCAGACTCGAGTTTGACTAGGGTAGTATTTTGAAGTTTGACGATGGTTTAACCATTGCTTGACAATATGGTTGACATGGGGTTGACCATATGATGGAGAAGTCCAAGTGGAACACTTGACATGGAAAGTTCAAGTCTTGTGTACTTGGAAAGGGAAAGTCCAAGTTTTGTGTACTTGGCAAGGGAAAGTCCAAGTCAAGGGTACTTGGCATGGAAAGTCTAAGTATGGGTCTTGGCAAGAGAAAGTCCAAGCTTGAGTCTAGGCAATTGGAAAGTCCAACATGGGTTGGCAAGGAAAGTCCAAACCGGAGTCTTGGCAGTATAAGTCCAATGGTTGGTGGCATAAAGTTCAAGCGGGTGTCTTGGCAGTGTAAGTTCAAATGTGCCTTGGCGGTATAGACTAGCTTACCATGACAATAGCCGATGGAAGCACCTGAAGGCTAGTGTATGGATGAACAAGTTATGGATGACTTAGAGGAATCCGATAGGCGTGAGACTGAGGAGGTGGCTAGAAGGCTTAGGTTTAGGCTAAGGGTAGTCTAGTAAGTATGAGGGCATCATACTTGGGGTTAAACCTAATGTTTGAGGTTAACTGTCGACTGGGGCTTTGGACCAGTCGACTCATCAAGTGTTTTGACACTTGGCAGCCGAGATGACTTGTAGTAGTCGACTGCCGTGAGTCGACTGGCGATCGACTACGGTTGAGCTGCGGCCACAGACTCAAGGCACCTCGACTAGTGCCTCGACTGGAGTCCCAGTTGCGGTGGCACCTCACCTGGCCTCGACTGTGGAGGCAACGGACGCAAGGCGCCTCGACCGGGTCTTCGACTGGACGAGCAGTCGACTACCAATTTGGGGTAGTCGATTGATGTTGAGGAAAAGGCGCCTGATGCTCATTGGCCGTGATCGATCGACTCTGAGGCAAATCGACTAATGGTAATTGGCGATGCGGTATCCGTTGGCTTTAATGTTGATGTAGATTATGTCTGTTGTGAGACGACGGTACTATTGGCAATCGACTGGGGACTTATGGCAGTCGACTGTCAGGAGGAAATCTAGGTTGTGAGGAGGCTTAAAAGGAGCTTGAAGGGAGGGATTTCCACAGTGATTTCTTGGGCAATTTTGAGGCGATTTGCTAGTGCAAATCAGGGTCTTAAAGCTCAGTTCAAGCGATCAACGAGCAAGAATCCAAAAGAGCATTTGTAAAGTTTTCTTTACGTGTTTTTATGTATTTCATTTGTAATTTCTTGTATTTATTTTGTATTACTTTTGTAATCCTTGTACGAGATTTCTTCGCCTCTGACTTATTGTCGAGAAGGAGTTTATTGGTTTAGTGGTGGTATTTGCATTGCTAGGGCTCCTTCGAGCCCAACCCATGGAGTAGGAACCTTGAGGTTCCGAACCACGTTATATCTTTGTGTATTTTGTGTTTTGTCTTCTGTATTTGTGTGTATTGTTTCTATATTCTGTTGCGTACTAACAATCATAGTCAAGCATGAACGATTTTCATCTTCGACGAAATACACGCTATTCACCCCCCCCCCCTCTAGTGATGTCCAATTCCCAACACTCTTCCATGGTCAGCCCGGTCAAAGATCTTTGGATACTTGCATGTAAGAACACAAAACAAAATGTTCCAAGACTTGGTCTTGGATTAGTAGTGCGTGAGATAACTAAAATTAAATAAATAAACAAAAAAGAAAAGAAAATGCTCCACCGATGGTTGCACCGAATCTGAGCACCCCCGGTTTGATACCAATTGTTGGATTGAGTAAATGCTAGAGGGGGTGAATAGCATTTGAAAACCTTTTCTTTTCAACAATTAAAATAAAGTACGCAACAAAAATACACAACAAAAGATACAAGTATTTTTTACTTGGTTCACGCCCACCAGTTGCTAATCCAAGGTCCTGCGATCCTTGTGAAGGGAGTTGCTTCAGAGTCTCATTGGCTCCCATGTCCCCGGATTAAAATTTTCACTAATAAAAGAACTAATCCGGATGGGATGAGTTTCCTTAGCACAACCAATTCATCGTCGTGCTAACAACTTGAGTGATCGCTTGAACAAACTAGTTGTTCAAGCAACACAACTCTTCTAGTTGGTTAGCCACGGAAGAGACGACGGACGGATCGCCGGTTTTTGTGTTTGTATTCGGGGTCCATGATTATACAAAATATATACTAATGCACACTTGTATAATCAACACATAAAAGAACATGCTAAGATCATAAAATAAAGTTGTAAGACTTTTATACCTCACGATCTTCTACCGTATGTCCTATCCTCCTCGTGGACGACGTGTGGACGAAGATCCTCCACGAGTAGAAGGCTTCTAGATCGCGTTCTTCCCTTCCTTGTTCGCTGCAAACAAAGAGAAGAACCAACAAAACTTTTCCTTTCTAGAACCGGCCACCAAGCAAGGGAGTTTGATGTAACTGCCAGCCAAGTAATGAATGGATGAAGCGTCGGCCACCAATGTATGGAGAACCGCCGGCCACCTTGGAGAGAATGGAGGAATGAACGTCGGCCAACCTTGAAGAGAGGTTGCCGCCGGCCAAGGAATGAGAGAGGGAACAAAGAGGATGGGCACCGGCCACAACTTGATGGAAGAGGATGGGCGCCGGCTTCTTGTCCAAGAGTTGCCGCCCAAGCCTAAGCCCTCTATTTATAGAATAGGGCTTAAGCCTCCTTTAATCTCCACCGTCGGATCTAGGGATTTAATCTCCACCGTCGGATCTAGGGTTTTATCCCAACCATCGGATCTAGGGTTTCATCCCAACTGTCAAATCTAGGATTTCATCCCAACCTTCAGATCTAGGGTTTCATCCCAACCGTCGGATCTAGGGTTTTATCCCAACCATCGGATCTAGGAATTTAATCCCAACCGTCGATTCTAGGGTTTCATCCTAACCATCGGATCTAGGGATTTAATCCCAACCGTTGGTTCTAGAGTTTTGTTTTACATCCTTGGATCTAGACTTCACGAGGATTGTATTAGGCTACGATAGGGACCATAAGGAGGAGTTGGATATTGGCCACCCGATGGATCAGAACCACACAAACTTGATCCATCAATGATGTTCCATTCCACTAGAGGATCATCATTGAACTACCTCACCAACCCCCATAAATTAATATGGGCTCCATATATTATTTGTACATCCATCTCTCCGTGTTTAAGATATCGAATGTCCGTCAATTAATTGATTTACTGACCATCAATTAATTAACATCTAACTCCTCGAGTAGTACCACTCAACCTTATCATCATGTTGACTAAGTCAACCAGCTGGGTTTACATAATGAACCTTATGAGCTCCTCAAGGGGACATCATCAACCTAATATATAGGACACGGTTTCCTCCTATAATCAACGACACACCATGTAAATAATATCATTTCCCAACTTACCGGGCATATTGATTTAATCCATCTAAATCTCACCCTCTGGTAAATCAAAGAAATAAATACTAAGTACATGTGCCCGTTATTATATCGGGATTAAGAGCATGTACAACATAATATCCGAGGTCCGATTCAATTATGTAGTCTGCAATAAATTGAATCACCTCTATGTCGGTCCTGCTCAATACACCTAAGTGTACTAGTGTAACTCTATGTTCAAGATAAAACAATACCAAGCTACACTACAACCATGCCAATGGTTTGTCCAAAACCATCTTGATCGTGAGCCTCTACTTATATTTTACAAGGGACTGATAACATGATCTTCTGTGCCACACCAAGCACCATGTTATCTACAATGTAAAATATTAGACAATATGCACACATATAATAAATATATAAAGTGCAAACAATGATCATGTGATTCTTATTCCAAAATAAAATGTTCATACAAAAAGAGCTAGGCTTTCAGTATACATTCCAACACCTTGATCGCTTCAAAAGGACAAAGCACTAAATATCTCTTCCTCTTTGAAGGTAAGAGACAAATAATTACAACAATGTAGAGAAAGAGGTAATAAACCTACCTCTCCTCTTACCAAATAATAAATAAGAAATAATACCAACAATTGAATTGTAGAGGATGCTCGGTCAGAGTTGCATTGTAGCACGTAGAGATATGGTCGAAGGACAAGCGCACTTTAGGAGTTCATTGATTGATGTAGGGTTTGATTCCTCCCCTCTTTTTATAGATTGACGGCTTGGAATATGCCTAGATCTAGATCCAAAACTCGTGGACCTTATCTTGAGGTAGCATCTTATCTTATCATGAAGTGGTGACATTGATTGATAACTCTTTGACCTTGTGCTTTGGGATGATTCATCAACATCAGTTGACTAATCCTATCAGCAGTCGATTGCCTTAAGTGGACTGCTACTCTTGAGAATTTAACCTGATACCTACAATACAAAGTTAGCACAATAGATTCATCATGCCATGCAGTGTGACAACCCTTTGACTGTCCAATCTTGACTTTGGCATTCCTCCTGAAGCCTTGGTCGGATCGACGCCTAGGATTGTCCTCTTACCAAGGATGCATCCTTACCACCGCTCCACACCCGGAGCTTACCTTTGGTCTTTTTGACTTGTCTCTTAGCTTTTGATCACTTGATCACCAAGTTTTCTCCTTTTGAGATTCTCCTTGCATCACCTAACCACCGAGGTTTCTCCTTCTAAGAAATTCCCGGTGTCACCCGACCACCGAGGTTTCATCCCGAGATTCTCCTGTTGTTGTTGACCACCGAGGTTTCTCGTCCAGAGATTCTCATGGTGTCATTGACTTTAGCAAAGCCTAATACATTACCTGCACACTCAACCCAACATATGATATAACAATAATGACTTAACTTTGAATCTTTACCATCATCAAAACCTAGGTTTGATTATCTAGTGGCTCTACACCAACATGTATTTGGAGTTACTCAGGGGCATTTCTTGGGTTATATTATTACTAAGCAGGGTATAAAGCCTAATCCTTGTAAGATTGATGTTATTCAATAGATGCAACCTCCAAAAAATTTGAGAGAAATGCAATGATTATTGGGAAGAATTACTACTTTATCTCGGTTTATATCCTAGTCGACAGATAGGAGTCTTCCTTTCTTTAAGGTATTAAAAAGAGCTGCTCGATTCCATTGGGATGAGCATTGTCATAAGGCTTTTCAATCTCTAAAGGAGTACTTGTCCGAGCCACCTTTCCTAGCTAAGCCTCAGCCTGGGGAAATGTTATTGATATATTTGGCTCTTTCTAAAGTTACTGTAAGTTCGGTGTTAGTCTGGTAGGATAAGGGTCAGCAACATCCAATTTATTATATCAGCTATCTGTTAAAGGGACCTGAGGTTCAATATACTAACTTGGAGAAGTTAACTTGGGGATTGGTTTTAACTGCTCGGAGGTTACGACCCTAGTTTTTATCACATCCCTTGGTGGTGCTCACTAATACTCCCTTAGGCAGAATACTTACTCACCCAAAGGATATGGAAAAACTTATTAAGTGGGTACGGAGCTTAGTGAATATGACATTACCTATTAGCCACGTACCTTTATTAAAACTCAGGCATTAGCTGATTTTTTGGTGGAAATTATACATAAAAAGGAGTCTGATCCATGGATGATATATGCAGATGGGTATTCTAAAAAGGAAGGTTGTGGAGTTTGAGTGATTCTGATTTCCGTACAAGGGAAAGAAGTCAAGTTAGCCGTCAGATTGCATTTCAGGGCATCTAATAATGAAACTGAATATGAAGCTTTACTTATAGCTTTACAAGCTGCCAACGATATTTGAACTGAGTGGGTGATAGTGCATATAGATTCTCAATTAGTGGTATAGTAGACTGGGGGAGGATTTGAGGTTAAGGATGACAAGTGTAGAAATTATTGTGAGTTAGTAGAGAAAGCAAAAGGGGATTTATCAGAGGTGCTGATAAAGAAGATCACTCAAGTGAAAAATCAGAAAGCTGATGAATTGGCTCAATTGGCTAGCTCTTTGGGGAATTGGAATACTCGAGAAGTGATTCCACAAATTGAATTAATACCTCAAGGGGAAAGATCGGAAGAATTGATAGAGGATGATTGGAAGAAAGAGTTGGTCTTATTTTTTCAAGATAAGAAATTACCAAGTGACCCTATAAGAGCTCAACAATTTAAGCATCAGGTTGTGCATTTCTGTATAGTGAAAGGAACTCTATATAAAATAACTTATGCAAGACCTTTATTGCGTTGTGTGGGAAAGACAGAAGCAAATTATATTCTAAAGGAAGTACATGAAGGAGCTTGTGGGAGTCATATAGGGGGTCGGTCATTGGCTCGGAAGGTGTTATTAGCTAGGTATTTTTGGCCTAATTTAATGAAGGATTCTATATAGTTGATACAACAATGTGAAAGTTGTTAGAAGCATCATAATTAGCAACATCAGCTGGCTAAGTATATCAAGTTAGTTGCATTAGCCTGTCCTTTTGACCAATGGGGTATGTATATAATAGGACCATTTTGTTGGTGCAGTAGGCACCTGAATCAAACCTGAGTTTTGATTATAGCAAATACACAATATTAAGTTCACTTTGTTATCTCACGAGCTGAATCAAGTGTGAAGAATTGTTAAGCTAAGTTGAAGGTCAACGACACCCGGAGGGAACCGTGGTGGTCAGGCGATACTGGGAGGACTTCGGAGAGAGCCGAGGAACTCGGGTGAAGACCGGAAGCGAGGCTTCAAAGGTAAAGGTTGAGGTAAACTCATGTGAGTGAGTGTAAGTAAGGTCGTGTCCTCCATATGGGGACGTCCTTAGGTGTCGATACGACCAAGACTTCCCATGGAAAGTCTAAGTCAAGATCGGATGGTAAATGACCATCAAGCTTACTTATACTAATTGCATTTTCGAGCTAACTCTTCATTGCAGCTGGAAACCCTGCCATCAGTCAACTGATGGCTTGTACAAGTTGACCGATACCTCCAGCAGTTGACTGATAGGGTTGATCAGTCGACTGCTAGTCAAGGATCAGCCTCGAGGATAGTCAAAGCTTATCACCATTTCTCAAGGTCTAGGTGGCATCACCTCATGAAACCTCATCTCAACGATTAGGGTTTCACAAGGCTATAAAAGTAGGGGTTCTCCACCCCTTTTCCATCATTCTAAGAGCCTCCAAGTGCTTCCAATACGCTACGACTCTTCGACATTCTTACAACGACGAAGTACTACCAAAATGATGACTAGAGCTCAACCTTCTCATCTACAAGTCATGGGTAAAAGTTCTTTTAAAGTTCAATTAGCACTTGTAATTCTTTTTTTATTATCATGCTTTCATCGTAACAAGGAGAGGGGGAGTGTCCCTCTACCTCAATCCTTTTTCGTGATTTTGTAATCGCTTACTCCTACCTCTAATGAGGAGGAGTGTTTTTAGTGGATTGCCCTCCGTACACGGTCTAGGACTGTTAGGGCCTTGGATTAGTAGTCGAAGGCTGTGAACCAAGTAAAAATAAAAAGTATATTATTTATTTTCCACTGTGTACTTTTTCACTAAATGAATTCTCTCGAAATGTTTTCTCGCACGCTATTCACCCCCCTCTAGCGCTCAAATCGATCCAACAATTGGTATCAGAGCTGGGGGTGTTACGATTTGGTGAAACCACCAATCTAGCAATTTTTACAAATTTTTTTTCTATTTATTTTTGTTTTACAAGTTTTTCCTTTCGTTTAAATCCATTCTCCTGCACTACTAATCCAAGACGAAAGTCTTGGTACATTTCGATTATTTTTGTTTTGAGAGGTACTTATTTTCTTTCTTTTGTCTAAATGACCCATCTCGAAGGGTTTAGCACCATCTGATCTCCGTTTTACAATGGAGACGACTTCCGTTATTGGAAGGGTCGAATGGAGTGCTTCCTAAAAACCCAAATCGAGATGTGGATCATAATCCAATCTGGATTCACGCTTCCTACTATTGAAGTGGGTGAATCATTGGATTTTGATCAATGGACTAATTCCATGAAAAGACAAGTGGAAGCTGACGCCAAGGCGATCCAAATCCTTTAATGCGGCTTGTCCAAAGAGGAGTTAAACTGTGTCGGCCCCTTCATTAGCGTGGAAGATCTATAGACTAAATACATAGAGCTACATGAAGGAACCGACGACGCGAGGGTATGTAAACGTGACTTGCTTTTCAATAAGTTGTATAACCTTAAGATGCAGGAACATGAGACAACGACACAACTGCATGCTCGTATTCAAGACATCGTCAATAGCTTTCACGCCATTGGACAAAAGGTCGAGAATCGAGACCTCATAAGGTATGCCTTAAACTCTTTTCCTAGGACCACCTTGTGGGCATCCATGGTCGATGCCTACAAGGTTTCTAAGGATCTTTCTATACTTAGATTAGATGAGTTATTTTTTTGAGTTTGAACTTCATGAACAAACTAACATAGTCCGGGCCGAGAAAGGTATTGCCTTAATTGCAGGTTCGAAGAAGAAGGCAGTGAACAAACAACCCCCCAAGGAAGAGGACGAGTACGAGTACGAGTCGGAGGTAGATCCCGAAATGGAAACCGAACTAGTAAATCTAGTACGGGAGATGATCAAGAGCCAGAAACTACCCGTCAATAAAGGTAAAACTAAATCTAAGTCTAATTTGAATTTGAGATGTTTTGAATGTAACAGGTTCGGGCACATCAAGTCTGAGTGTCCGAAACTAAAGAACAAAGCACCCAAGAAATTGCTTAACGCTACTTGGGAAGAATCGTCGGAGGAGGAAGACAATGATCTCGTCTTCATGGCCAAGCCGACCGAGCTCAAGCAAGACTCCGAACCCAAGGAAGAGTCCAAGTCTGAATCTGATGATGAGTCACTATTTAAGACAAGCCACGGATATACATCCGGTTCAAAAGAGTCACTTAAGGTAAGTCTATCTTTGCTTAGTACTTTATACAATGCAATTAAATTCTTAACTAGAAAGTTAGCTAAGTCCGAGTACAAGGTCGAGACCTTAGTTGAGGAGGTTAAGCTCCTTAAACACAAGGTCTCCCTAACCTCTTTGACTAGTCACGTTCAAGAGGAGGACTCAACTCGAGTTGAAAAGCTCAAAGTTGAGAACTCACTTTTGAAAAGTCAAGTCAAAGACCTTAGGCATATGTTGGAAAGGTTCACTTTGGGATTCAAGTGACTTGACCTTTTACTTGGATCGCAAAGGGCCGTGTACAACAAGGTCAGGCTTGGGTTTAGCTCAAATACGACTAACAAGTCGTATATGTCAATTGTAAGTAGAAATAAAAAACATGTCCAAGAATGGGTCCCTAAGACTATTTTGATTTCACAATTAGGATCTAACAAGTACTGGGTTCCAAAGGACCAAATCCACTATGTGGAAAGACCGAACCGATTTAATGGTCCAAGGGGAGCTAGTACAAAATTTGTTTGTGCTATTACAGGTTCACAGATTCACAAATTTCTATAACCTAAACGAAAACCAAAAGAACCTTAAAATTAAAAGACTAAGAAGAAATAATGGTGGTGAATTTGAAAACCACAGGTTCACAGATTTCTATAACCTAAACAGATACCACCATAAATTCTCATGTCCTAGAACCCCACAACAAAATGGCCTAGTCAAGCGGAAAAATAGAACCCTACAAGAAGCCGCTAGGACCATGTTGAACGAATTGATCACTACCATTTTATTGCATTATTTTAGTCCTTAATATCATGGATTTAATCCTCTTTAGTGATTTATTATTGATTATTTGCATGTTTTATGAGTTGAATTATATTTTTGACATAATTGTAAATTCTCCTATATTATGGACTTATATGCAAAATTTATCTTTATTTGTAGGAGATCGAGATGAGCCACTGGACTAAACTCAAGTTGGATCAAATATGGTTTCATCTAGGATGAGAAAGATGATTTCAAACTGGCTTAATTGGAGTCTTTCATCAAGATTTGACCAGATCTGACCATCCAAGAAAAGAGGTAGATTCTGAGCAATCTATCCAGATTTAGAGAGATCCAGTCTATACATTTTGATCTAGACATCTGAGCCATTCATCCAGATTCGACCGATCGTGATTATCCCATCAGATGGATCAGATCCGTCCATTTGAAATATGACTGATTTTAGCCGTTGGATGAACAGGCTTAATTGATTAATCACAGCATTAACCTAGCTTCAAATAGATGGCTGGGATTTGATTTTGCTCAGATCAGACGACCAAGGAAAATCACCGTATAAATCCAACATTTTCACCCGAGAAACAGAATCGCGCAGAGGAATTCGATCAGCGGCATTCTCCTCCTCGCGAGCGCGGTGGCGGCGCGACTTCTTCCCCACGAGCGGCGGCAATAGTCCGGTAGTCCCTTATGATGACCTCCCCTCCGACAACTGGTGGTAATCCCTATCCCGACCTTGCCAGTCGACCGGGATGCCATTTTAGGTCAGCTCATTGGCAGCGAGGAAAGGTCGTGATTCCGGTGAGTCCAGCTCCATCACCGGCGATTCCATTCCTTTCCAGCGATCGAGATTAGGCTGCTTCATCTCTGCCATCATCAGCTGCCGGGATTAGGTAGTTTCAGCTTGTCATCCACCGGTGAAGAGGTTTTCCACCACTGTTCCGGCAGTCCACCCCATTCCGGTGACCGGGATTAGGCCGCACCGCTTCGACATTCCATCTACTAGCTACCAGGACTAGGAGCTCTGCTATTCACAGCTGCCGAAGCAGTGTTCGTATACCTCCGCATTCAGCCCCTTTCCGCAGTGCTGAGATTAGGACCGCATTCGTAATCCACCGTCGGAGAGGATTGTTCGAGTTGTTGTCGCCATTGTGGGGTTACTGATTGTTCTATTTTTGGAATTAGTCCATTTAATTGGATAGTTTGTTTTGTTATGTTATGTTTGGTTATGTTAGTTGATCTTTGACCAGTGTACTGTTGGAATGTATACTGAAAGCCTAGCTCTTTTTGTATGAACATTTTATTTTGAAATAAGAATCACATGATCATTTTTTGCACTTTATATATTTATTATATGTGTGCATATTGTCTAATATTTTACATTGTAGATAACATGGTGCTTAGTGTGGCACAGAAGATCATGTTATCAGTATCTTGTAGAATATAAGTAGAGGCTCACAACCAAGATGATTTTGGACAAACCATTGGCATGGTTGTAGTGTAGCTTGGTATTGTTTTGTCTTGAACATAGAGTTACACTAGTACACTTAGGTGTATTGAGCAGGACCGACATAGAGGTGATTCAATTTATTGCTGACTACATAATTGAATCGGACCTCGGATATTATGTTGTACATGCTCTTAATCCCGATATAATAATGGGCACATGTACTTAGTATTTATTTCTTTGATTTACCAAAGGGTGAGATTTAAATTGATTAAATCAATATGCCCGGTAAGTTGGGAAATGATATTATTTACATGGTGTGCTATTGATTATAGGAGGAAACTGTGTCCTATATATTAGGTTGATGATGTCCCCTTGAGGAGCTCATAAGGTTCATCATGTAAACCCAGCTGGTTGACTTAGTCAACATGATGATAAGGTTGAGTGGTACTACTCGAGGAGTTAGATGTTAATTAATTGATGGTCAGTAAATCAATTAATTGACGGACATTCGATATCTTAAACACGGGGAGATGGATGTACAAATAATATATGGAGCCCATATTGATTTATGGGGGTTGGTGAGGTAGTTCAATGATGATCCTCTAGTGGAATGGAACATCATTTATGGATCAAGTTTGTGTGGTTCCGATCCATCGGGTGGCCAAGATCCAACTCCTCCTTATGGTCCCTATCGTAGCCTAATATAATCCTCAAGAAGCCTAGATCCAAGGATGTAAAACAAAACTCTAAAACCAACGGTTGGGATGAAACCCTAGATCTGACGGTTGGGATGAAACCCTAGATCCGACGGTTGGGATGAAACCCTAGATCCGATGGTTGGGATGAAACCCTAGATCTAACGGTTGGGATGAAACCCTAGATCCGATGGTTGGGATGAAACCCTAGATCTGATGGTTGTGTTGAAACCCTATATCCGACGGTTGGGATGAAACCCTAGATCTGACGGTTGGGATAAAACCCTAGATCCGACGGTGGAGATTAAATCCCTAGATCCAACGGTGGAGATTAAAGGAGGCTTAAGCCCAATTCTATAAATAGAGGGCTAAGGCTTGGGCGGCAAGGATGGTTCTCTTGGATTAGGGTTTTGCCTCTCAAGTGTTTTAGGCGGCTAGGGTTTTGGAAGTGGTTTGGGTGGCAACAAGAAAGGAGATTAGGGATTCCTTCTTTTCTCCTTGGTGGCCGGCGCTCACTCCCTCTTCTTCCTTGATTTGGCCAGCCCTCTTCCTCCTCCTTTGCTCCTTGGTGGCCGGCGGTTCTCCAACTTCTTGGTGGCCGGCGCTTCTCCAACTTCTAGGTGGCCGGCGACAACATTGTCACAATGTTGGCCGACGCTCAACCATTCACTCCTTGGCCAGCGGTTACATCGAGCTCCTTGTCTTGGTGGCCGGTTCTAGAAAGGAGAAGGAGTTTTGCTTGGTTCTTCTCTTTGTTCGCAGCGAACAAGGAAGGGAAGAACGCGATCTAGGAGGCTTCTACTCGTGGAGGATCTTCGCCCACACGACGTCCACGAGGAGGATAGGACATACGGTAGAAGATCGTGAGGTATAAAAGTTTTACAACTTTATTTTCTTATCTTAGCATGTTCTTTTATGTGTTGATTATACAAGTGTGCATTTGTATATATTTTGTATAATCATGGACCCCGAAGACAAACATAAAAACCGGCGATCCGTCTGTCGTCTCTTCCACGGCTAACAAACTAGAAGAGTTGTGTTGCTTGAACAACTAGTTTGTTCAAGCAATCACTCAAGTTGTTAGCACGATGACGAATTGGTTGTGCTAAGGAAACTCATCCCATCCGGATTAGTTCTTTCATTAGTGAAAATTTTAATATGGGGACATGGGAGCCAATGAGCCTCCGAAGCAACTCCCTTCAAGTGGTATTAGAGCCACGGTTTCCGGTTTTATGTGTTTTGGATTCGGTTACTTTCATGCACATATCATATATTGAGTATGCCGGAAAATAGTAGGATGTGCATAGGCTAACTTTTTGGTTGCAGGCATAAGATCCGACTATTATGGCTATTTGGTTGTATGTGATTGTTTTGTGTGTGATTGTATGTATATTATTTGAATCCTCGGGGTTGACGAGGCTAGATTAGTATTTAATTTTTGTAATTAAATACGGCATTGTTTAGCCGCTCATTTTAGTTTACTTTCGATCTAGATTATTTGTACACTCCTTCGTGGAGTATAGGATCATTGGATGTAAATTAAAATGATATATCTCGACTCGGATCTCTTTGGTTACTTGGGCACGGGAAAAGATGGAGCGAACGAGGTGGCGACACGACGGGATGCGTATTGGAGAACAATGCCATAATAGTTGGAAAAATTCTGTTTTTTCCATATTTATTGCTTATTTGTTTTATATGCATGTTGTGTATGCTTTAAAATTCTTGATTTTCAATTTACTAAGTGGGAGAGGGATATTTTAATTAATTCTCGCAGCCTCCATTACAATTTAACGTGTGATGCAACAAACTTGTGTGTCGGCTCTGAGTGCCTTCCTCCCTGCGGACGGGTTTGTTTGCGTATCACTAGGTCAAATAATGGTTATAGAAAATTATCTAGGAGCATGTGTACTTCCACAGCGGTAAGGCACATAATCTGAAATAATTCCCTTAGTATCGTGTAATGGTGCACACTTAGATGCAAATAAAAGTATCCTCCCCATCGGAGTCACTGCTTTTATTTGTAGGGCCAAAGAGGAACCAACGATTAATTTTATTTGTCAAAAAGTAAGGTTGACAAGATAATAAAATTAATGGGTAAAACCTCCTCTTACAAATGTAGAATTCGTATACGTCCACACAGCGTGGCATGCGACATTCTCGGTGATTTGAGGTGTTTATTGATTTCGGAATTTTATTGTTTTGAGGAATCAATAATATTTGAAATCTAATGTTTTGATCATTGTGATTCTTAGGTTTTTCAAATGGCTTTCAACCCACTTGCTGTCATATTAAAAGAAAATAAACCTACTGGAACAAACTACATTGATTGGAAAAGAAATCTGGATATTGTCTTAACTGCGGAGGAGTACAAATTTGTACTCTTCGAGGTCTATCCTCCTAAGCCCACCGATGACTCTGATGAAAAGGAGAAAGAAAGTTATAAGAAATGGATCAAGGCAGATGAGATGGCGCGGTGTTACATTTTGGCATCTATGTCAAATGTGCTACAACATTAGAATCAGGCCATGGCCACAGCTTATGACATGATGTTCAATCTCAAGGAACTTTTCGGACATCAGAGTAGGGCGGCTAGACAGGAGGCGATGAGAAACTTGATGACGACCACCATGATCGAGGGAACACCCGTTAGGGATCATGTTCTCAAGATGATGGCTCATCTTAATGAGATGGAAGTCCTCGGAGCTAAGATCGATGGGGAAACCTAGGTCGATATCATTCTCCAGTCTCTGCCTAGGAGTTTTGAGCAGTTCCGCCTCAACTACAACATGAACAAGAGGTTGTATTCGTTGGCAGAGCTTCTGACAGAACTCCAGGCGGCGGAGGGGCTTTTTCATCAAAGTGCTCAAGCCATGGTCGCTCAGAAGGTTTCTTCCTCTAAACCGAAAGGTAAGAAGAAGAAGAAGCAAGGTGGAGAGAAGAAAGTGGCAGTGGGACCTCAGGCAGGAGTGAAGAAGCCGAAAGGCAAGTGCTTCAATTGCAAGCAGACTGGACATTGGAAGGCGGACTGTCCTCGCCGAAAGAACAAAGGTATATCTTCTTGTTTAGTTGTTGAAACATGTTTAGCGGTGTTATCTACCAGTGCCTGGTGTGTAGATACAGGAGCCACTGATCATGTCTGCAATACTTTGCAGGGGTTCCAGGAAACCCGACGACTAGCTGAGGGAGAGATTACTGTCTTCATGGGCAATGCTTCAAAGGTGGCGGCTATTGCAGTGGGAGACGTTTATTTATCTTTTGAAAGGAATAAAGTTTTGGTTTTGAGAAATTGTCTTTATGTACCTACTTTTAGAAAGAATTTAATTTCAGTTTCTAAATTGTTTATGGATGGATATTCTGTTTCTTTTAATGACAAAGTGGTTATAAAAAGGAATAGGGAGATTATCTGTTCTGGTACATTGGTTGGCAATTTATATACTCTTGAACCGAAAACTCCCACGATGCATATAGAAGTCAATAACTCATCTTCTAAGTCTAATAAGAGAAAAGAACATTCGCAAATGAACCAGACATATCTTTGGCATCTAAAGCTTGGTCATATTAACCTAAGCAGAATTCAAAGGTTGATAGCTGATGGACCTTTGGGTTCATTAGTGGTGGAGGATCTCCCAACCTGTGAATCTTGCTTGGAAGGTAAAATGACCAAGAGGTCTTTCAAGGCCAAGGGGTATAGAGCCAAAGATGTGTTAGAATTGGTTCATTCTGATTTGTGCGGTCCTATGTCTATCCAGGCAAGAGGTGGTTTTGAATATTTCGTCTCTTTTATAGACGATTATTCAAGATATGGATACATTTACTTGATGTGCCGCAAGTATGAATGCTTTGACAGGTTCAAAGAATTCAAGGCTGATATGGAGAACCGTCAAGGTAAGAGTATCAAGACCCTACGATCTGATCGTGGTGGTGAGTACCTCTTGGGAGAGTTTAGGAATTACTTATCAGAGGCTGGGATTCAATCTCAATTGTCTGCACCTGGCACACCCCAGCAGAATGGTGTAGCGGAGCGAAGGAATAGGACTCTTATGGAGATGGTCAGATCGATGATGAGTTATTCTGAGTTACCTGTTTCGTTCTGGAGGTATGCGCTGGATACGGCAATGTATACTCTGAACTTGGTTCCATCTAAATCAGTACCTTCTACCCCTGTAGGATTGTGGACTGGGCGAAAGCCTAGTCTGAGACATATTCGAATATAGGGGAGTCCACCACATGTGCTGAAGGTTGATACTGGTAAGTTGGAACCTCGTACAGAAGTGTGCATGTTTGTTGGCTACCCTAAGGGAACGAAAGGTGGTTTGTTTTATAATCCTAGAGATCAGAGGGTGATCGTTAGCACGAACGCCAGATTTCTAGAGGAGGATTATGTAATGAACCACAAGACCAAGAGTAGGATTGTTCTTGAGGAGTTGATAGGGGAAGTCTCGACTTCAGTACCACCGGTACAAGAGGAGATACCACAAGTCACTGCACCGTGTGTCATAGAGCATACACAGGAGGCACCTCATCGTAGTGGGAGGGTTGTTAGACAACCCGAGAGATTCATGTTTTTGGGAGAGTCTTCGGACTTAGTCCCTGGTGAACATGAATGTAACGCCCGTAAAATTTCTAGTAATTTTACGAGAGTTTTTGGCTTTACAATAATGGGCTTGATGTGGGTTTTTTTCGAAAAATAAAAGAAAATAGCCAAAAAGAGATGCAAGGCCTAGGAATTGAACCCCAAACCTCTAGAGATAGCCAAGCCCTATAGATGCACCGACTAACCAGAAGCCCAATAGGATTATATCATTAGAAGAAGAGGGGAAATTGTAGATAAGTGTGATGAGGGTAAATGAAGGGGCATGGAAAAGAGAAGAGAAACTTCTCTTCCTCCCTTTATAAAGAAGAAGGAAGTTTCCACTTGGCCACTTCTTCTTCCCTTCTTCTTCCTCACCGAAAACCATCTCTCCCCCTCTCCATTTTCACCTTTGGCCGAACCCCATCCAAGCAAGGAGAAGCTAGTTCTTGGCTCCCATAAGGTCAACTACCCACTAAAAGCAAGCGAAGAATGTAAGATTCCCTTACCTGCAGTATATTAGTTTTGAAGGATAGGTTACATGAAAGAAATATGAAGTTTGTAGCCCTATATGTTTCCGCCAACAAAGTTTATGGGCTAGGATTCATGAAAATGCTACTAGGGAAATTTTTATAGGTTGTATGCTTCAAGTAGGAATCTTTAGGTGTCAAAAGTCCAATGATTATAGCCCTACATGTTTCGGCCAACCCAAGCTTTTGGGGTTAGGGTTGCATGAACTTGATTCTAAGGTTATGTTCATAGATGGTATGCTTCAAGTAGGATTTTTAGGTGTCAACAATCCAAGCTTTGTCCCCCTATATGTTTCGGCCACCAATGATTTTAGGGTTAGGGTTTCATGAAAATACCCCTTATGAAGTTATGTTATGATATATACCTACATGAATGAATTTAGGTGACAAAAATCCAAGCTTTGTGCCCCTATATGTTTCGGCCCCCAATGGTTTTAGGGTTAGGGTTTCATGAAAATACCCCTTATGAAGTTATGTTATGATATATGCCTACATGAATGAATTTAGGTGACAAAAATCCAAGCTTTGTGCCCCCTATATGTTTCGGCCCCCAATGGTTTTAGGGTTAGGGTTTCATGAAAATACCCCTTATGAAGTTATGTTATGATATATGCCTACATGAATAAATTTAGGTGACAAAATCCAAGCTTTGTGCTCCTATATGTTTCGGCCAACCTTGGGTTTAGGGTTAGGGTTTCATGAAAACACCCCCTTATGAAGTTATGTTAGGTGGATGACTTTCATATGCCTATGTGATGAACATGTTTTATGATTTAATATGCCAAGAAATATGTTTATGAAATATGCCTATGTGATGAACATGTTTATGATGTAATATGCCATGAAATATGCCTATGTGATGAACATGTTTTATGATTTAATATGCCAAGAAATATGTTTATGAAATATGCCTATGTGATGAACATGTTTTATGATTTAATATGCCAAGAAATATGTTTATGAAATATGCCTATGTGATGAACATGTTTATGATGTAATATGCCATGAAATATGCCTATGTGATGAACATGTTTTATGATTTAATATGCCAAGAAATATGTTTATGAAATATGCCTATATGATGAACATGTTTATGATGTAATATGCCATGAAATATGCCTATGTGATGAACATGTTTTATGATTTAATATGCCAAGAAATATGTTTATGAAATATGCCAATGTGATGAACATGTTTATGATGTAATATGCCATGAAATATGCCTAGGTGATGAACATGTTTTATGATTTAATATGCCAAGAAATATGTTTATGAAATATGCCTATGTGATGAACATGTTTATGATGTAATATGTCATGAAATATGCCTATATGATGAACATGTTTTATGATTTAATATGCCATGAATATGTCTATGAATTATGCTTATGTGATAAACATGTTTATGCTTTAGGACCCCTTTAGGGTACTCTTATGTTATGAATGCATGTATGCTATGAAATGTCTAAGATGGAGATGCTTCCCTTTCAAGTAGGGATTAAGAGCTCTCCTTATGACAAGATAAGATGGAGATGCTTCCCTTTCAAGTAGGGATTAAGAGCTCTCCTTATGATAAGATAAGATGGAGATGCTTCCCTTTCAAGTAGGGATTAAGAGCTCTCCTTATGATAAGACAAGAAAGAAAGGAATTAAGTATTTTACTTTGTAAGAGGTTAAGTACCCGACCCGTCAGGTGGTCGTTAATCAAATCCATAGGGACATAAGAAGACGTAAGAGGTCTTGCTCTAGTAGGTCTGGTGGCTCGCTACCCCAGCCTATTAGGGAACGCGCATTATGTGGTACTTAACCTGGGGCCCCCCATGCAAGTTATGATTATGTTGAAGTATCTATATGTATATGTTTTGAAAAGAAAAAATCTTTAAGAAATTATGAATGCTTATATTTAAGTTTAAGAATGCTTATGATTATGTCTTTGATGCATGTTTAGGATTTATGTAATTATGAATGCTTATGTTCAAGTTTAAGAATGCTTATGATTATGTCTTTGATGCATGTTTAGGATTTATGCAATTATGAATGTTTATGTTTAATTTATGCCTTGCTTAGAGTTAATTATGTTTAGCATGCTTATGTAAATTGTATGCCATGCTTATGTTTTCATTACGTTGGTATGTTGATGAATAGTGTTGCTATGAAATACTTATGCTATTTTTGCTAGTATGCTCCTGTTTTCTAAATGTTTGATGAAGTTTGTGGCTTTTGTGAGTAGGCAAGAATCTTACTAAGCTATATGCTTATAGTTTATGTTGTCCATATATTGCAGAAAAAGGAAACATGAACTAAGAGGAAGTAGCAGGAGGGGCCAAGTGTGTGTGATAGTGGCATGGTGGAAAGAGACCCTATTACTATACCTTATATTTATATGCTCATGAACACTAAGACATGTGCTTCCGCTTATAAGACCTATGATTTATTAGTACCATGATTGAATGTTGCTTAGTTATGTTACTGTTCAATTACTTATGAAAGTTTGGTATGTTAGAACTCATGGATGAATCTTGATGTTATGCATGTTATAAAATGAGATAAGATGAGATAACATGATAACTATGAATATGATATGTGATGCATGTATAAAAGAAGGTTTAAGCCATAATAACATGTTTAAGTAAGTAGAAGGAGAAATGATCCATATATGTTATGTTATAAGGAAAAAAAAAAAGTAGCGCCTATACGAGGCGGATAAGGCGGGCGTTCTGAGTTAATATCAGAGCGGGTTCACCTTTCCACTATCACACATCAAGCCTCCTTCCTGCTGTTTCCAAGTAAGTAACTTTATGCATACCTAAGTTTCTTTTATAATGAAGAGTGTCTTCTATCTAGTTAGAATTAATACCTCATCATGTTTTAGTAGAATAGAATTACACTCGTGATTTAGATAGAAATAATACCTCGTCATGTTTTAGTGGAATGGGACCGTACTTGTGACCTAGATAGTAAGGATACCTTACCATGCCTTATAGGATGGAAATAGGTCTCTCACCTAGAATTTCAGCTAAGAAGGATACCTTACCAAGCTTTATATGATGGAAACATGTCTCTAACCCAGAAATACCCCTAGAAAAAAAAACTCTTAAAATTATGAAGATTTGATTTTCGTAATTATTTGTGTAAGGTCTATGCTCATATGAATTGAATTAAGCCAGTTTCGTACGGGTTAGTTGGTTTTGTACTAACTTCATTTTCAATTTCAGATGGCACGGACGATGACCACCATGACCCGTCGTGATGTGTTACGAAACTGACTAAGGGAAGCTATTGAAGAGATAGTTTATAAACCTGATGGTGGGGTCAGCGGACACATGAGAAGGCTCGATGGTCTTTTTAGGAGACTCGAGCGTAGGAGTTTCAGTTCTTTGGACAATTATAGGATATGGGCCTTGACGCTCTGCCAAATGATCTCATGGTAGTTGCACATCACGTATGGGGCGCTATGAAGGCGGATAACATATCGAGTTGTGTTGGGAACTCGAGCACCAGGTTCAAGAGAAGCCCATGGTAGAGAATCTGGTGGTAGCTGGCCTCGAGAAGAATGAAGAGAGTTCTATAAAAAGTCAACTTATTGGCCAGCCTGAGACTACCCTAGTGAGGCCAAGGAAGATAGGACTAAAAATAATTACAACTGCACTAGGATTTGTCCTAGTGGGAGTCGTAATGAACTATCTTCTCAAGTAGTTTTTGTTTAGATTAGAAATAAGAAATGTTATATGTTAACATTTTTCCTTCTGGTATGAAGGTATGAAAGTATGAATAAGAGATGATAAGTTCGGTTCTTTCGAAATTACTTATGAGTTCGTAGTTATGCCCTTCAGGGTAACCAATGCTCCTGCGATGTTCATGGACCTGATGAATCGAGTATTCTCGGCCTTCCTCGACAAATTTGTAATCGTTTTCATCGACGATATTCTTATCTACTCGAGAGACCGAGAAGAGCATGATTCTTCAGAAAGAGCAACTATATGCGAAATTCTCCAAATATGAGATCTGGCTCAATCAAGTGTCGTTCTTGGGTCATGTCATCTCTAAAGAAGGAATCATGGTAGACCCAATAAAGATTGAAGATGTGAGGAACTGGAATAGGCCAAGGAATGCGAGTGAAATCAGAAGTTTTCTCGGGCTAGCAGGCTATTACAGAAAATTGTAGAGGACTTCTCTAGAATTGCAGCCCCTATGACAGCCCTCACCCGAAAGGACCAGCAATACAAATGGATTGAGGACTAAAGAGGAGACTAACCAGCGCTCCCATTCTGACTCTCCCTGAAGATAATGAAAGCTTCGATATGTATAGTGACGCTTCTGGGGCTGGTATGCAAAATGGCAAGGTTATCGCTTACGCCTTTAGACAGCTCAAGGAGCACGAAAGAAATTATCCTACCCATGACTTAGAACTAGCAGCCATGGTGTTCGCTCTGAAAATATGGAGGCACTACTTATACGGAGCTCGGTGCAGGATTTATCTGGACCACAGTCTCGAGATATTTCTTCACTCAGAAAGACCTAAATATGAGGCAACGTCGATGGCTCGAGCTAGTCAAAGATTATGATTGTGAGATATTCTATCATTCCGGAAAGGCCAACAAAGTGGCAGATGCACTGAGCAGAAGGTCCAGTACCGCTTTGATGCCCTTATCAATGCTATCGCAACCCCTGAAAAGGGAAATAATGAATTACGGAATAGAGATTATTTCTGGACAACTTTCCTCCATGGCTATAGCGCCGACGTTGTTCGACGATATATTGGGAAAGCAAGATGGTGATTCAGACATCCAGAAAATCAAACAGGAAGTTCGGGAAGGAAGGGATAATGGATTCCGCATCGCCGACGGTGGATTATTATACTTCTGGGACCGCCTATGTATTCCGAACGATCCGGAATTACGGAAGAAGATACTCGAGGAATCCCATGGAACACCTTATACCATGCATCCTGGATCTACAAAAATGTATCAGGACTTACGAGATAAATTTTGGTGGTCCGGCATGAAAAGGGATGTGGCTCGATCAAGACTGTTTGACTGCCGGAGGGTTAAGGCGAACACCGAAACACAGGGGACTCTGCTGATAACTGATTCAGTGGAAATGGGAAGAAATTTCTATGAATTTCATCACGGGATTACCCAGAACAACAAATGGTTATGATACTATATGGGTAATCATAGACCGGTTGAAAAAGCCTACCCATTTCCTGGCAATTAAGATGACATATCCGGTTGAGCAGCTAGCTCAATTATATGTCAAGGAAATTATTAGATTACATGGAGTGCCTAAGGCTATTATTTCTGATCGTGATGGCCGTTTTACCTCCCATTTCTGGGAATGTGTTCAGAAGGCTCTTGGCACTAAGTTGAGATTCAGCACTGCATTTCATCCTCAGACCGACGGTCAGACAGAAAGAGTGAACCAGGTGCTGGAAGATATGTTGCGGGCCTGTGCTCTAGACTTTAAGGGGAGCTGGTGTCGATATTTGTGCTTGGCAGAATTTGCTTACAACAACAGTTACCAGGCTACTATTGGAATGGCACCCTATGAAGCTCTATACGGGAGAAGATGCAGGTCTCCTATCTGTTGGTACGAGGGTTGTGAAAGGAGGGAAATGGGGCTTCAGGCCGATATTATTGACGATACCACCCGAGCTATACAGAATATCCGTCAGAGAATCGAAACTGCTCAGAGCCGACAAAAGAGCTATGCGGATATGCGGCGTAGACCGTTAGAATTCGAAGTCGGGGACCTGGTATTCCTCAAAGTGGGCCCTATGAAGGGAGTGATGAGATTCGGAAGGAAGGGTAAACTGAGTCCACGCTACGTAGGACCGTATCCGATATTGCAGAGGGTTGGCAAGGTAGCTTACAAGATGGAGCTGCCTCAAGAGATGTCAGCTATACACAACGTGTTCCATGTCTCTGTGCTCAAGAAAGGCATATCCAGTGCGGACCAAGTGATTGAGCCACAGACTGTACAAGTTCAAGAGGACCTGAGTATGGAAAGTCGGCCTATCCAGACATCGACCGAGGCTAAGGAACAAAGAGGTGCCCTTAGTAAAGGTCCTGTGGCAGACTCAACGATACGAGGAAGCTACCTGGGAACGAGAGGAGGACATGATGAAGAAATACCCAGAATTGTTTTAAGTTTTGAGGACGAAACTTTTACAAGGTATGAGGGATTGTAACGCCCGTAAAATTTCTAGCAATTTTATGAGAGTTTTTGGCTTTACAATAATGGGCTTGATGTGGGCTTTTTTCAAAAAATAAAAGAAAATAGCCAAAAAGAGATGCAAGGCCTAGGAATTGAACCCCAAACCTCTAGAGATAGCCAAGCCCTATAGATGCACCCACTAACCAGAAGCCCAATAGGATTATATCATTAGAAGAAGAGGCGAAATTGTAGATAAGTGTGATGAGGGTAAATGAAGGGGCATGGAAAAGAGAAGAGAAACTTCTCTTCCTCCCTTTATAAAGAAGAAGGAAGTTTCCACTTGGCCACTTCTTCTTCCCTTCTTCTTCCTAACCGAAAACCATCTCTCCCCCTCTCCATTTTCACCTTTGGCCGAACCCCATCCAAGCAAGGAGAAGCTAGTTCTTGGCACCCATAAGGTCAACTACCCACTAAAAGCAAGCGAAGGATGTAAGATTCCCTCACCTGCAGTATATTAGTTTTGTAGGATAGGTTACATGAAAGAAATATGAAGTTTGTAGCCCTATATGTTTCGGCCAACTAAGTTTATGGGCTAGGATTCATGAAAATGCTACTAGGGAAATTTTTATAGGTTGTATGCTTCAAGTAGGAATCTTTAGGTGTCAAAAGTCCAATGATTATAGCCCTACATGTTTCGGCCAACCCAAGCTTTTGTTGGGTTTCCGGCACCGCGGCGTGTGTGTGTTCGATCATGTTTCGCAAACATGAGCACAGCGGAAGCAATTAAAAATAATAAATCTATATTTATTACAACACACACAACACACGCATGCTATTACAACAAGTATAGACATAACCGTAAATTAAAATTTGCAATAAAAGAAAATTATCTACGTTATACCTTCCGTATGACGTGTAGCGGGAACGGCATCAACCGGAACAATCCTCGTAAGAATCGTCTCTATCCGTATCCATGCCGAGCTCCTCGGGATGACTTCGCTAAGTCACGAGCTTCGTCTTCGTACGGGTTACTAGCCTTGTGTTGAAGACGACGTGATCGAGAGATGATCACGATCCGAATCCAAATTCGGATCCTAAAACGAGTTCTCAAAACTCGCTTCTCCGGAGAGGTATTCGTCAACCAATTGACGAATCCTTCGTCCTCCACCTCAGAGGATTACCAGAGATCAAATCCCCGGTATGTTAGCCGCTGTTGGAGCACTAACCGTCGTCCAAACGATGCTCCGACGAGAGGAGAAGAAGCTGTCCAGAAAACTGGACAGCTTGGTGGAGGAGTAGGCGCCGGCCAAAACAAGGAGAGAAAAAGCTCACCTTGATGCCGAACCTATAAAAGATCACCGGAGGGTCGCCGGAGGTTCACCGGCTGGAGCTTCGACGCCGGCAAGGGTCTTGGACGGCGGCACAAAGCTGGGCGGCGGCAGCTTTAGGGTTGGCGCCGATTAACTCCTCCAAGGAGTGGGCGGCAACTCAAAGGGGGGCTAGGGTTTGGATTAGTTAGGGTTTAACAATCCCTTAAGCCCACTTTTATAGAGAACTAATTCTCTTAATGGTTAATGGATCATATCCATAAAGCCCGTTAACCCGCTCCATTAAGATAAGTTAAAATAAACCAAACCATGATGGTTTATTTTAAGTTAAAACGAACCGAACCAACTTTTTGTTCATTCGTTTAAAATAAACCAAACCCTTTGGTTAATTCTTATCCATTGGATTAGAACCCACCATTTTGGTCCATCCATTACGTCTTCATAAGACGCAGCCCATCCACGCTTCCATTGCGACTGAAACGATTTCATGCTCGCTTTATGTTTGGTCCAACCAAACCTAGTTTCTCTCGGTCTGAGAATCCAATTCTCAAGCTCGTTTTAAATCCTTTGGATTACACTCGTTGTGCGTGTGACCAAATAGGTTCTCGGTTTATGTTGGCCGTCTATAATTAACCATTAATTATAGAACGATCATGAGTGGCACCTAGTAGTACATCATGATCCCCCAATTAACCGAAAAGATCAACGGTTGATCCAGAACTATTTCTGAAACCCTTCAGTAGCTCGAATGAATCGTGCCCCATTCCCTTCACTCATCTTATACCCACTTGGTTCAGGACATGGTCTATTGTGTCAGTCCCCACTAGGCTGACTACGTCAAACCTAGCCCAAGTATCATTTCCTCGTCCTACGGATTCTAGTTACTCCACATGTATCGAAGAGTACTTTACTCTAAACATATAATGCTTTGGCCAAAGACTTTAGTAACAATCCGACGAGAGGCCATGGGTATACATCTCCTCGCAAGGAGTGGTGAATCCTTTATAGGCTATTCAAACACCTTCGATCACTTCGACTTATACCCAATCATCCCGGGTCCACATCTCCTCGGAGATGTTTGCTTAAGATGTCAAAGCATAAGTCTCCATGATCAAGATGACTTGAATACTGCAAGTCAAAGGAACATCGCACTTAAGCCACAGTAAGAACTTCATTGACATATCTATATATGCAGAGAACCATATGAAGTCTTACGGCTGGTCACTCCAATGAACTAGTTACCATAACTAGCATCCACGATTAACTCGGACATCACAATGTCTCGGCCCGGTGAGAATCGGTGCTTGGATACACCAAGGAGTATACCTCGTGCTAGTCTCGGCGAATTGATGGTGTCCAAATCCATCGATTCATCGACTAAGGATAATTAGATACATCACAATTACACATGTAGAGATACTCACTAGTTGTGATCCAATCACAAATTCTCTCATCTTGTGAATCGTATCGTGGACATTGATAAATGAGTTTAAGATCCAATCAAATACATTAAACATGTATACTCAAATAGTGAATCTTCATTTATCATATAAATGGTTCATACATAAGCGATTGCCTTAGGACATCTCTCATATATTACTAACAGACTCCCACTTGGCCTAATGCCAATCGCTACGATATCAATACCATAAGCTCTAACATGACCCTCAAACTTACTTTGAGGTAATGCTTTAGTCAAAGGATCCGCTAAGTTCCTTTCATGGGAATTTTCTCGATTTGTATTTCGTTCCTACTTATGATCTCTCCGATAAGATGATAGCGGCGGCACATGTTTGGATCGTTGATGAGACCTTGGCTCTTTCGCTGTGCAATTGCTCCATTGTTGTCATGATGGGACCGGTATTGCTTCAACAATGGCGGAATCACACCAAGTTCATGAACGAACTTCTTGATCCAAACCGCTTCCTTTCGCCGGCCGCAATATATTCTCGCTCGATGGTAGAATCCGCTCTGATCTCTTGTTTGGAACTTTTCCAACTCACTGCGCCCCATTCAAGGTGAACACGTATCATGAGACACAGAATCATCCTTATGCTCGGAAGTCGCATCTGTATACCCGCGTATCACCATGTCCCCTTCTCCATATATTAGGAACACTTTAGTAATATATGAGAGAGATGTCCTAAGGCAATCGCTTTATGTATGAACCATTTATATGATAAATGAAGATTCACTATTTGAGTATACATGTTTTATGTATTTGATTGGATCTTAAACTCATTTATCAATGTCCACGATACGATTCACGGCATGAGAGAATTTGTGATTGGATCACAACTAGTGAGTATCTCTACATGTGTAATTGTGATGTATCGGAATTATCCTAGTCGATGAATTGATGGATTTGGGACGGATCAATTCTGTCGAGACTAGCACGAGGTATACTCCTTGGTGTATCCAAGCAGCTGATTCTCACTGGCTGGAGACATTGTGATGTCCGGAGTTAATCGTGGATGCTAGTTATGGTAACTAGTTCATTGGAGTGACCAGACGTAAGACTTCATATGGTTCTCTGCATATATAGATATGTCAATGAAGTTCTTACTGTGGCTTAAGTGCGATGTTCCTTTGACTTGCGGTATTCAAGTCATCTTGATCATGGAGACTTATGCTTTGACATCTTAAGCAAACATCTCTCAGGAGATGTGGACCCGGGATGATTGGGTATAAGTCGAAGTGATCGAAGGTGTTTGAATAGCCTATAAAGGATTCACCACTCCTTGCGAGGAGATGTATACCCATGGCCTCTCGTCGGATTGTTACTAAAGTCTTTGGCCAAAGCATTACATGTTTAGAGTAAGGTACTCTTCGATACATGTGGAGTAACTAGAATCCGTAGGACGAGGAACTGATACTTGGGCTAGGTGTGACGTAGTCAGCCTAGTGGGGACTGACACAATAGACCATGTCCTGAACCAAGTGGGTATAAGATGAGTGAAGGGAACGGGGCACGATTCATTCGAGCTACTGAAGGGTTTCAGAAATAGTTCTGGATCAACCGTTGATCTTTTCGATTAATTGGGGATCATGATGTACTACTAGGTGCCACTCATGATCGTTCTATAATTAATGGTTAATTATAGACGGCCAACATAAACCGAGAACCTATTTGGTCACACGCACAACGAGTGTAATCCAAAGGATTTAAAACGAGCTTGAGAATTGGATTCTCAGACCGAGAGAAACTAGGTTTGGTTGGACCAAACATAAAGCGAGCATAAAATCGTTTCAGTCGCAATGGAAGCGTGGATGGGCTGCGTCTTATGAAGACGTAATGGATGGACCAAAATGGTTTGGTTCTAATCCAATGGATAAGAATAAACCAAAGGGTTTGGTTTATTTTAAACGAATGAACCAAAAGTTGGTTCGGTTCGTTTTAACTTAAAATAAACCATCATGGTTTGGTTTATTTTAACTTATCTTAATGGAGCGGGTTAACGGGCTTTATGGATATGATCCATTAACCATTAATAGAATTAGTTCTCTATAAAAGTGGGCTTAAGGGATTGTTAAACCCTAACTAATCATCCAAACCCTAGCCGCCCAACATGTTGTTGCCGCCCAACACATTGTTGCCGCCCAGCTTATGGTGGCGCCGTCTCCTCTTGCGGCCCAAGCTCGTAGGTGAACCTCCGGCGACCCTCCGGTGATCTCCTATAGGTTCGGCATCAAGGTGAGCCTTTTCTCTCCTTGTTTTGGCGGCGCCTACTCCTCCACCAAGCTGTCCAGTTTTCTGGACAGCCTCCTTCGTCGGGCGTCGTTTGGGCGGCGGTTAGTGCTCCGGCCAGCAGCTAACATACCGGATTTGATCTCGGTAATCCTCTGAGGTGGAGGACGAAGGATCTCAAGCGGTTGACGAATACCTCTCCGGAGAAGCGAGTTTTGAGAACTCGTTTTGGATCCGAATTTGGATTCGGATCGTGATCATCTCTCGATCACGTCGTCTTCAACACGAGGCTAGTAACCCGTACGAAGACGAAGCTCGTGACTTAGCGAAGTCATCCCGAGGAGTTCGGCGTGGATACGGATAGAGACGATTCTTACGAGGATCGTTCCGGTTGATGCCGTTCCCGCTACACGTCATACGGAAGGTATAACGTAGTTTAATTTCCTTTTATTGCAAATTTTAATTTACGGTTATGTCTACACTTGTTGTAATAGCATGCGTGTGTTGTGTGTGTTGTAATAAATATAGATTTATTAATTTTAATTGCTTCCGCTGTGCTCATGTTTACGAAACATGATCGAACACACACACGCCGCGGTGCCGGAAACCCAACAGTGGTATCAGAGCCCAGGTTGTGTTTCGACATAATCGTAAAATGGTTTTGCGATAGTTATAATGTATTTCTGGAAATTTTCTAAATTTTGGAAATTTAGAAGTATTTATGGAAAATTTTCAATTTTGGAAAGTCTAGAAGTTTTTATGGAAATCTTCCACTTTTGGAAAGTTGGAAGTATTTATGGAAATTTATATTTTCCATAAATAAAATATTTGATTAGATTCTGGAAATTTGTTTCCTAATTTAATCATGATTTGATTTGGGAAATCAAATCTTAAAATATTTTAATTTCCGTAAGTAGTTTTAATGATTTTGGAAATTGGTTTCCTAAATAGATTTTCCTTAATCAAATAATTCCATGAATAAAATATGTGATTAGATTTGGAAATTTGTTTCCTAATTTAATTATGATTTGATTTGGAGAATCAAATCTTAAACATATTTTATTTCCATAAATAGTTATGACATATAAGGAAATTATATACATGACATAATTGTATGTCATGTAATTGCATTATATGCATAACATTATGCCATGCGTGTCGTGACATGTAGATGTACGCCATGTATGCCATGCCATGTAGATAATAGTTATTTGCATGCAAAGAGGATGAGACATAAAAACCCTTAATCAATATTAAAGCCTACACCTTCCATTAATATGGTTAGAACCAGAGTTTTGTTTCTTGTTTAGGTTGTTGGACTCTCTCCAAGCCCGGCTCGAACCTGAATATGTTCAAACCATGGAATAGTTTAATACTAATATGGTAAGAGTCAGAGGTCAATCGTTAGCTTTGGTTGTTGGACTTTCTCCAAGCTGGGCTAATTGGTTGAATGCGCTCTAACCATATTAAAATTATGTCCTGATTAATGGGTTGGCTTTAACCTGGAGCATCGGCTTGTTGGACTCTCTCCAAGGTCGATGTAAAGGGAGGTGAAGTTGGGTGCTATGCATATGATGCATACTTGTTAATGTGTTAACAACCCGATGTATGTGTGAACATTCAATTAGTTGATAGCACATTGTGATAGTTGCATATACGGGATATGCAATCGGTATAGATGATACCTACCGTCGTAGTTATGAATGACTTGTTGGACTCTCTCCAAGGTTGTTCATAACTATGATGGATATCAGCCCATTCGGAGATGGACCTACGATCTCCCGAAGTGATTTTGGGGTTTTTGAAATTCGAAAAATGAATGGGATTTATAAATGTATATTGATGCATTTTAAAATCATCTTTCTCATATATGCTCGTTTTGTATTTCTAAGTTAATATATTGATCATGATGTGTTTGAATTTGCGTTCCATTTTGGATTGAATAAATTGATGTAGAGCTTCATGGTGGCTTAGAAGCTTGAATTGTTCTCAAGGTTGAAAAGCTTGCAAATGTCCTCGGCGCCTCTTCATCCTAGTGTAGTGACTCTGGACCAATTGTTGGCCTATCAGAAACATGTGAGTGATTCTGAACAAATGAGTTGCATCATGCTAGCCACGATGGAACCCAAGCTACGAAAGCAGCATGAGCATATGGATGCTCATATCGTAGTCCTTCATCTTTGTGAGTTGGTTGATGAGCAAGTGAGATTCGAAAGGTTCGAAGTCTCAAAGCTCCTCTTCACCTCTTAGATGCTAGGAGGTTCATCTGTGGTACTGCTCAATATGCTGAAGACTGTGGAGTCTTCTGAGAAGCATGAGCAGGGGACGGTGCTGTTAGTTGATTCCTCGAAGAAAGGTTCTAAGAGGAAGTCAAAGGAACAGCAGAAGGGAAAGAAGAGAAGGGCTAAGAAGGTAGAACTAGCACAAAAGGAAACTTGCCATCATTATGGCAAGGAGAGCCATTTGCGAAGAAAGTACAAGATTTATCTTGAGTCCGTGAAGAAGGATAAGGCATCGGATGCCCCATCTTCTTCAGAAATCTTCTTTATTGATTGTCATTCTATTTCCTCAGACACTTGGGTATTCGATACTGGGTGTGGCTCACATATATGTAATGACATACATGGGCTAAGGAATAGAAGAAGACTCGTCAAGGGGAGAGTCAAATTTACGTGTTGGGAATGGAGCAACGGTTGCTACACTCGCCATCGGAACGTATTTGTTGGAACTCCCTGTAGGACTTGTCTTAGAACTGGACAATTGCTTTTATGTTCCTTCGTTGATAAAGAACATCATTTCTATTTCGTGTTTAAAATAGAAATGGGTACCATTTGACTTTTAGTAACAATTGTTGTTACATAACTTTGAATGGAGTTCTTTATGGGACTGGAACTTTAAGCAATGGTGTTTATACGTTGGACGTATCCAGTGACATTTTCAATATCGAAGCGAGCAACACGGATAATCAAATAGACTCCTATATGTGGCATTGTCGTCTTGGCCATATAAGCAAGAAATGCATGTCCGAATTACACCGATGTGGAATTTTGGAATCGTTTGAATTGGATTCATACGATACATGCGAATCATGCTTAAAAGGCAAGATGACTAAGTTACCTTTTACTGGAAAAGGTGAACGAGTGGGAGAGTTACTAGGTCTAGTACATACTGATGTATGTGGACCTATGTCAACTCAAGCTTTAGGAGTCTATAACTACTTTATTACCTTCACCGATGATCACTCACGGTTTGGGTATGTGTTCTTGATGAAACACAAGTCTGAAGCCTTTGAAAGGTTCAAAGAATTCAGAAATGAAGTAGAGAAACAACATGACAAAAGTATTAAAATACTTCGATCGGATCGAGGTGGTGAATACTTAAGTCAAGAGTTTCTTGATTATCTAAGAGACAATGGCATATTGTCTCAATGGACTCCGCCCTATACACCACAGCATAATGGTGTATCTGAGAGGCGTAACCGGACCTTGTTGGACATGGTCAGGTCAATGATGAATCATGCGACTCTTCCCAAGTCCTTTTGGGGTTATGCACTTCAGACAGCTGTTTACTTGTTAAACAGAATGCCTACCAAGGTAGTCTCAACTACTCCATATGAGATATGGAATGGTAAGAAACCTCATGTATCTTACTTGAAGATATGGGGTTGTCCTGCTTATGTGAAGCGGACTGTATCAGACAAATTGGATGCTAAGTCTGATAAATGTCTATTTATTGGATACCCTAAGGAAACAAGGGGTTACCAATTCTATCATCCTGTGGAACAAAAGGTGTTTGTTTCAAGGCATGCTGTGTTTCTAGAGAAAGAGTTTCTCTTGCAAGAAAGCGATTGGGAGTGTCGTTGAGCTTGAGGAGGCTCGAGAGACTCAAATAGACATTAATGAGATACACAGTAAAGCACACTGTATAACTCATAGTGATGAGCAATCGGCTGGACCTATTGTAACACCACATCTTCGTAGATCTGGTAGAACACGCAATATTCCTGAGAGATATGGATTTCTCGTAAGTGAATCGAACAACATGTTACTCATTGATGATGAGGAACCTACCAGTTATGAAGAAGTACTGACAAGTTCAGAAAGGGATAAGTGGCTTGGTGCCATGAAGTCGGAAATGGATTCCATGTACGAAAACCAAGTTTGGAACTTGGTTGACCCACCTGAAGGCATAAAGCCTATAGGGTGCAAGTGGGTTTTCTAGAAGAAAACCGACATGGATGGTAATGTGATTACCTATAAGGCTAGATTGGTGGCGAAAGGATATCGTCAAAAGCAAGGTGTTGATTATGACGAAACCTATTCGCCTGTAGCTATGCTTAAATTCATTCGGATGCTCCTGGCCATAGCGGCTCATTATGATTATGAGATATGGCAGATGGATGTGAAAACAGCTTTCCTTAATGGAAACCTGCTCGAGGACGTGTATATGATACAGCCTGAGGGTTTCACATCAGTTGATAAAACCAAAGTATGCAAATTGCGACGGTCCATTTATGGATTCAAGCAAGCATCCAGGAGCTGGAATATCCGTTTTGATGAGACGATCAAAAAGTTTGATTTCTCGCAAAATCCAGACGAACCTTGTGTGTACAAGAAGGTTAGTGGGAGTGCAGTCGTGTTCCTAGTATTGTATGTCGATGACATATTACTTATAGGAAACGATGTTTCAATCTTCTGATCAATGAAGGTTTGGTTATCCAAGACATTCTCCATGAAAGACCTGGGAGAAGCAACCTACATCCTCGGGATTAAGATCTATAGAGATAGATCGAAACGGTTGCTTGGTCTTTCGTAGTCTACATATATAGACCGAGTGCTAAAGAGGTTTAGCATGTCGGAATCCAAGAAAGGTTTCTTACCCATCAGGCATGGGGTACATCTTTCGAAGTCTATGTGTCCGCGCACAGAAGACGAGAGGATTTGCATGAGTAAGATTCCCTATGCATCCGCAAAAGGATCTATCATGTATGCTATGTTATGTACGAGGCCCGATGTATCGTATGCTCTGAGTGTCACGAGCAGATACCAGTCCGATCCAGGAATGGATCATTGGGTGACTGTTAAGACGATCCTTAAGTACTTAAGAAGAACTAAGGATACGTTCCTAATATATGGAGAAGGGTACATGGTGATATGTGGGTATAAGGATACCAGCTCCAGACAGACAAGGATGATTCCATGTCTCAGTCTGGTTATGTATTCACCTGGAATGGAGGCGCAATAAGTTGGAAAGGTTCCAAGCTTGACGCTATAGCGGATTCTGCCACTAAGGCAGAATACATTGCAGCTTTGGAAGCAGCAAAGGAAGCGGTTTGGATCAAGAAGTTCATCTCTGAACTTGATGTGGTCTCATCAATGATCCAAACATGTGCTTCACCGCTATCATCTTATCAGAGAGATCATCAGTAGGAACGAAATACAAATCGAGAAAATTCCCACTGAAAGGAACTTAGCGGATCCTTTGACTAAAGTATTACCTCAAAGTAAGTTTGAGGGTCATGTTAGTGCTTATGGTATTTGATACCGTAGCGATTGGCATTAGGCCAAGTGGGAGTCTGTTAGTAATATATGAGAGATGTCCTAAGGCAATCGCCTTATGTATGAACCATTTATATGATAAATGAAGATTCACTATTTGAGTATACATGTTTTATGTATTTGATTGGATCTTAAACTCATTTCTTGAATGTCCACGATACGATTCACGGCATGAGAGAATTTGTGATTGGATCACAACTAGTGAGTATCTCTACATGTGTAATTGTGATGTATCGGAATTATCCCTAGTCGATGAATTGATGGATTTGGACACCATCAATTCTGTCGAGACTAGCACGAGGTATACTCCTTGGTATATCCAAGCAGCTGATTCTCACTGACTGGAGACATTGTGATGTCCGGAGTTAATCGTGGATGCTAGTTATGGTAACTAGTTCATTGGAGTGACCAGCCGTAAGACTTCATATGGTTCTCTGCATATATAGATATGTCAATGAAGTTCTTACTGTGGCTTAAGTGCGATGTTCCTTTGACTTGCGGTATTCAAGTCATCTTGATCATGGAGACTTATGCTTTGACATCTTAAGCAAACATCTCCGAGGAGATGTGGACCCGGGATGATTGGGTATAAGTCGAAGTGATCGAAGGTGTTTGAATAGCCTATAAAGGATTCACCACTCCTTGCGAGGAGATGTATACCCATGGCCTCTCGTCGGATTGTTACTAAAGTCTTTGGCCAAAGCATTACATGTTTAGAGTAAGGTACTCTTCGATACATGTGGAGTAACTAGAATCCGTAGGAGGAGGAAATGATACTTGGGCTAGGTGTGACGTAGTCAGCCTAGTGGGGACTGACACAATAGACCATGTCCTGAACCAAGTGGGTATAAGATGAGTGAAGGGAATGGGGCACGATTCATTCGAGCTACTGAAGGGTTTCAGAAATAGTTCTGGATCAACCGTTGATCTTTTCGATTAATTGGGGATCATGATGTACTACTAGGTGCCACTCATGATCGTTCTATAATTAATGGTTAATTATAGACGGCCAACATAAACCGAGAACCTATTTGGTCACACGCACAACGAGTGTAATCCAAAGGATTTAAAACGAGCTTGAGAATTGGATTCTCAGACCGAGAGAAACTAGGTTTGGTTGGACCAAACATAAAGCGAGCATGAAATCGTTTCAGTCGCAATGGAAGCGTGGATGGGCTGCGTCTTATGAAGACGTAATGGATGGACCAAAATGGTTTGGTTCTAATCCAATGGATAAGAATAAACCAAAGGGTTTGGTTTATTTTAAACGAATGAACCAAAAGTTGGTTCGGTTCGTTTTAACTTAAAATAAACCATCATGGTTTGATTTATTTTAACTTATCTTAATGGAGCGGGTTAACGGGCTTTATGGATATGATCCATTAACCATTAAGAGAATTAGTTCTCTATAAAAGTGGGCTTAAGGGATTGTTAAACCCTAACTAATCATCCAAACCCTAGCCGCCCAACATGTTGTTGCCGCCCAACACATTGTTGCCGCCCAGCTTATGGTGGCGCCGTCCAGCTCCTTGCCGGCGTCCAAGCTCCAGCCGGTGAACCTCCGGCGACCCTCCGGTGATCTCCTATAGGTTCGGCATCAAGGTGAGCCTTTTCTCTCCTTGTTTTGGCCGGCGCCTACTCCTCCACCAAGCTGTCCAGTTTTCTGGACAGCTTCTCCTCCTCTCGTCGGAGCGTCGTTTGGACGACGGTTAGTGCTCCGACAGCAGCTAACATACCGGGGATTTGATCTCCGGTAATCCTCTGAGGTGGAGGACGAAGGATTCGTCAAACGGTTGACGAATACCTCTCCGGAGAAGCGAGTTTTGAGAACTCGTTTTGGATCCGAATTTGGATTCGGATCGTGATCATCTCTCGATCACGTCGTCTTCAACACGAGGCTAGTAACCCGTACGAAGACGAAGCTCGTGACTTAGCGAAGTCATCCCGAGGAGTTCGGCGTGGATACGGATAGAGACGATTCTTACGAGGATCGTTCCGGTTGATGCCGTTCCCGCTACACGTCATACGGAAGGTATAACGTAGTTTAATTTCCTTTTATTGCAAATTTTAATTTACGGTTATGTCTACACTTGTTGTAATAGCATGCGTGTGTTGTGTGTGTTGTAATAAATATAGATTTATTAATTTTAATTGCTTCCGCTGTGCTCATGTTTACGAAACATGATCGAACACACACACGCCGCGGTGCCGGAAACCCAACAAACACATCCTTAGTTCTTCTCAAGTACTTAAGGATCGTCTTAACAGCCGCCCAATGATCCATTCCTGGATCAGACTGGTATCTGCTCGTGACACTCAGAGCATACGATACATCGGGCCTCGTACATAACATAGCATACATGATAGATCCTATTGCGGATGCATAGGGAATCTTACTCATGCAAATCCTCTCATCTTCTGTGCGCGGACACATAGACTTCGAAAGGTGTACCCCATGCCTGATGGGCAGATAACCTTTCTTGGATTCCGACATGCTAAACCTCTTTAGCACTCGGTCTATATATGTAGACTGCGAAAGACCAAGCAACCGTTTCGATCTATCTCTATAGATCTTAATCCCAAGGATGTAGGTTGCTTCTCCCAGGTCTTTCATGGAGAATGTCTTGGATAACCAAACCTTAATCGATCGTAAGATTGACACATCGTTTCCTATAAGTAATATGTCATCGACATACAATACTAGAACACATTTGCACTCCCACTAACCTTCTTGTACACACAAGGTTCGTCTGGATTTTGTGAGAAATCAAACTTTTTGATCGTCTCATCAAAACGGATATTCCAGCTCCTGGATGCTTGCTTCAATCCATAAATGGATCGTCGCAATTTGCATACCTTGGTTTTTTCAACCGATGTGAAACCCTCAGGCTGTTTCATATACACGTCCTCGAGCAGGTTTCCATTAAGGAAAGCTGTTTTCACATCCATCTGCCATATCTCATAATCATAATGAGCCGCTATGGCCAGGAGTATCCGAATGGATTTAAGCATAGCTACAGGCGAATAGGTTTCGTCATAATCAACACCTTGCTTTTGACGATATCCTTTCGCCACCAATCTAGCCTTATAGGTAATCACATTACCATCCATGTCGGTTTTCTTCTTGAAAACCCACTTGCACCCTATAGGCTTTGTGCCTTCAGGTGGGTCAACCAAGTTCCAAACTTGGTTTTCGTACATGGAATCCATTTCCGACTTCATGGCACCAAGCCACTTATCCCTTTCTGAACTTGTCAGCACTTCTTCATAACTGGTAGGCTCCTCATCATCAATGAGTAACACGTCGTTCGATTCACTTACGAGAAATCCATATCTCTCAGGAATATTGTGTGTTCTACCAGATCTACGAAGATGTGGTGTTACAATAGGTCCAGCCGATTGCTCATCACTATGAGTTGTCGGCTGTTGTGCTTCACCAGGTATCTCATTAATGTCTATTTGAGTCTCTCGAGCCTCCTCAAGCTCGACGACACTCCCACTGTTTTCTTGCAAGAGAAACTCTTTCTCTAGAAACACAGCATGCCTTGAAACAAACACCTTTTGTTCCACAGGATGATAGAATTGGTAACCCCTTGTTTCCTTAGGGTATCTAATAAATAGACATTTATCAGACTTAGCATCCAGTTTGTCTGATACAGTCCGCTTCACATAAGCAGGACAACCCCATATCTTCAAGTAAGATACATGAGGTTTCTTACCATTCCATATCTCATATGGAGTGGTTGAGACTACCTTGGTAGGCATTCTGTTTAACAAGTAAACAGCTGTCTGAAGTGCATAACCCCAAAAGGACTTGGGAAGAGTTGCATGATTCATCATTGACCTGACCATGTCCAACAAGGTCCGGTTACGCCTCTCAGATACACCATTATGCTGTGGTGTATAGGGCGAAGTCCATTGAGACAATATGCCATTGTCTCTCAGATAATCAAGAAACTCTTGACTTAAGTATTCACCACCTCGATCCGATCGAAGTATTTTAATACTTTTGTCATGTTGTTTCTCTACTTCATTTCTGAATTCTTTGAACCTTTCAAAGGCTTCAGACTTGTGTTTCATCAAGAACACATACCCAAACCGTGAGTGATCATCGGTGAAGGTAATGAAGTAGCTATAGCCTCCTAAAGCTTGAGTTGACATAGGTCCACATACATCAGTATGTACTAGACCTAGTAACTCTCCCACTCGTTCACCTTTTCCAGTAAAAGGTAACTTAGTCATCTTGCCTTTTAAGCATGATTCGCATGTATCGTATGAATCCAATTCAAACGATTCCAGAATTCGACATCGGTGTAATTCGGACATGCGTTTCTTGCTTATATGGCCAAGACGACAATGCCACATATAGGAGTCTATGTGATTATCCTTTCGAGCACGCGTGTTGCTCGCTTCGATATTGAAAATGTCACTGGATACGTCCAACGTATAAATGCCATTACTCAAAGTTCCAGTTCCATAAAGTACGCCATTCAAAGTTATATAACAACAATTGTTACTAAACGTTAAATGGAAACCATTTCTATTTAAGCAGGAAATAGAAACAATGTTCTTTATTAGAGAAGGAACATAATAGCAATTGTCCAGTTCAAAGACTAGTCCACTAGGAGCTTGACAAATAAGTTCCGATGGCGAGCGGAACCTTTGCTCCATTGCCAACTCATGAAATTTGACTCCCCTCTGACAAGTCTTCTTCTATTCCTTAGCCCCTGTATGTCATTACATATATGTGAGCTACACCCAGTATCCAATACCCAAGTGTCTAAGGAAATAGAATGACAATCAATAACGAAGATACCTGAAGAGGATGGGGCATCGGATGCCTTCTTCTTCTTCATGGACTCAAGATAAATCTTGCAGTTTCTTCGCCAGTGGCCTTCCTTGCCACAGTGATGGCAAGTGCCCTTTTGCGCTGGTTTTGCATTCTTTGCCTTTTTCTTTCCTTTCTTCTGTTCTTTTGCCTTCCTCTTAGAACCTTTCTTTGAGGAATCAACTAACAGAACCGCCTTCTCCACATGCTTCACAGAAGGCTCCACAGTCTTCAGCATATTGAGGAGCTCGGGAATGGTGGATTCCAATTTGTTCATCCGATAGTTCATCACAAATTGCGAGAAACTCTTGGGCAAACAATGCAGAATTAAGTCAATACTTAACTCATGATCCATCACAAAACCGAGGGTAGCTAGCCGCTCGATGTACCCGTTCATCTTTAGCACAAACTGCACTACAGACGAACCTTCTTGCATCTTCGTAGTGAAGAGGAGCCTAGAGACCTCGAACCTTTCGGATCTCGCTTGCTCATCGAACAACTCATGAAGATGGAAGACCATTGTATTAGCATCCATATGCTCATGCTGCTTTTGCAGCTCAGGTACCATCGCCGCTAGCATGATGCAACTCGCCAGCTCAGAATCTGCCACATGTTTCTGATAGACCAACATTTGGTCTGGAGTTGCATCATCCTTAGGACGGTCAGGAAGAGGCTCTTCAAGGACATATGCAAGCTTTTCCGCCTTGAGAACAATTCTCAGGTTTCTAAGCCAGTCCATGAAGTTAGGCCCAGTCAGTTTGTTCGAATCCAAAATAGTGTGCAAATTCAAAGACGTCATGATCAATTTATTGACCTAGAAATACAAAACGAGCATATATGAGAAAATGATTTTAAAATGCATCAATATACATTTATAAATCCCATTCATTTTTCGAATTTCAAAAACCCCAAAATCACTTCGGGAGATCGTAGGTCCATCTCCGAATGGGTTGATATCCATCATAGTTATGAACAACCTTGGAGAGAGTCCAACAAGCCATTCATAACTACGACGGTAGGTATCATCTATACCGATTGCATATCACGTATATGCAACTATCACAATGTGCTATCAACTATTTGAATGTTCACACATACATCGGGTTGTTAACACATTAACAAGTATGCATCATATGCATAGCACCCAACTTCACCTCCCTTTACATCAACCTTGGAGAGAGTCCAACAAGCCGATGCTCCAGGTTAAAACCAACCCATTAATCAGGACATAGTTTTAATATGGTTAGAGCGCATTCAACCAATTAGCCCAGCTTGGAGAGAGTCCAACAACCAAAGCTAACGATTGACCTCTGACTCTTACCATATTAGTATTAAACTATTCCATGGTTTGAACATATTCAGGTTCGAGCCGGGCTTGGAGAGAGTCCAACAACCCAAACAAGAAACAGAACTCTGGTTCTAACCATATTAATGGAAGGTGTAGGCTTTAATATTGATTAAAGGTTTTTATGTCTCATCCTCTTTGCATGCAAATAACTATTATCTACATGGCATGGCATACATGACATACATCTACATGTCACGACACACATGGCATAATGTTATGCATCTAATGCAATTACATGGCATACAATTATGTCATGTATATAATTTCCTTATATGTCATAACTATTTATGGAAATAAAATATGTTTAAGATTTGATTCTCCAAATCAAATCATAATTAAATTAGGAAACAAATTTCCAAATCTAATCACATATTTTATTCATGGAATTATTTGATTAAGGAAAATCTATTTAGGAAACCAATTTCCTAAATCATTAAAACTACTTATGGAAATAAAATATTTTAAGATTTGATTTCCCAAATTAAATCATGATTAAATTAGGAAACAAATTTCCAGAATCTAATCAAATATTTTATTTATGGAAAATATCAATTTCCATAAATACTTCCAACTTTCCAAAAGTGAAAGATTTCCATAAATACTTCTAGACTTTCCAAAATTGAAAAATTTCCATAAATACTTCTAAATTTCCAAAATTTAGAAAATTTCCAGAAATACATTATGACTATCGCAAAACCATTTTACGATTATGTCGAAACACAACCTGGGCTCTGATACCCTTTGTTGGGTTTTGTGTGTGTGTTCGATCATGTTTCGTAAACATGAGCACAGCGGAAGCAATTAAAATAATAAATCTATATTTATTACAACACACACAACACACGCATGCTATTACAACAAGTGTAGACATAACCGTAAATTAAAATTTGCAATAAAAGAAAATTATCTACGTTATACCTTCCGTATGACGTGTAGCGGGAACGGCATCAACCGGAACGATCCTCGTAAGAATCGTCTCTATCCGTATCCACGCCGAGATCCTCGGGATGACTTCGCTAAGTCACGAGCTTCGTCTTCGTACGGGTTACTAGCCTCGTGTTGAAGACGACGTGATCGAGAGATGATCACGATCCGAATCCAAATTCGGATCCTAAAACGAGTTCTCAAAACTCGCTTCTCCGGAGAGGTATTCGTCAACCAATTGACGAATCCTTCGTCCTCCACCTCAGAGGATTACCGGAGATCAAATCCCCGGTATGTTAGCCGCTGTCGGAGCACTAACCGTCGTCCAAACGACGCTCCGACGAGAGGAGAAGAAGCTGTCCAGAAAACTGGACAGCTTGGTGGAGGAGTAGGCGCCGGCCAAAACAAGGAGAGAAAAAGCTCACCTTGATGCCGAACCTATAGGAGATCACCGGAGGGTCGCCGGAGGTTCACTGGCTAGAGCTTCGACGCCGGCAAGGGTCTTGGACGGCGGCACAAAGCTGGGCGGCGGCAGCTTTAGGGTTGGCGCCGATTAACTCCTCCAAGGAGTGGGCGGCAACTCAAAGGGTGCTAGGGTTTGGATTAGTTAGGGTTTAACAATCCCTTAAGCCCACTTTTATAGAGAACTAATTCTCTTAATGGTTAATGGATCATATCCATAAAGCCCGTTAACCCGCTCCATTAAGATAAGTTAAAATAAACCAAACCATGATGGTTTATTTTAAGTTAAAACGAACCGAACCAACTTTTGGTTCATTCGTTTAAAAATAAACCAAACCCTTTGGTTTATTCTTATCCATTGGATTAGAACCAAACCATTTTGGTCCATCCATTATGTCTTCATAAGACACGGCCCATCACGCTTCCATTGCGACTGAAACAATTTCATGCTCGCTTTATGTTTAGTCGACCAAACCTAGTTTCTCTCGATGCGAGAATCCCATTCTCAAGCTCGTTTTAAATCCTTTGGATTACACTCGTTGTGCGTGTGACCAAATAGGTTCTTGGTTTATGTTGGCCGTCTATAATTAACCATTAATTATAGAACGATCATGAGTGGCACCTAGTAGTACATCATGATCCCCAATTAGCGAAAAGATCAGCGGTTGATCGAACTATTTACGAAACCCTTGATGCCTCGAATGAATCGTGCCCCATTCCCTTCACTCATCTTATACCCACTTGGTTGGGACATGGTCTATTGTGCCGATCCCCACTAAGGTGACTCGTCACACCTAGCCAGTATCATTTCCTCGTCCTCACAGTTCTAGTTACTCCACATGTATCGAAGAGTACTTTACTCTAAACATGTAATGCTTTGGCCAAAGACTTTAGTAACAATCCGACGAGAGGCCATGGGTATACATCTCCTGCATAAAGTGGTGAATCCTTTATAGGCTATTCAAACACCTTGATCACTTGACTTATACCCAATCATCCGGGTCCACATCTCCTCGGAGATGTTTGCTTAAGATGTCAAGCATAAGTCTCCATGATCAAGATGACTTGAATACATGAAGTCGAAGAACATCGCACTTAAGCCACAGTAAGAACTTCATTGACATATCTATATATGCGAGAGAACCATATGAAGTCTTACGGTGGTCACTCAATGAACTAGTTACCATAACTAGCATCCACGATTAACTCGGACATCACAATGTCTCGGCCCGGTGAGAATCATTTGCTTGGATACACCAAGGAGTATACCTCGTGCTAGTCTCGACGAGAATTGATGGTGTCGAATCCATCAATTCATCGACTAGGGATAATTAGATACATCACAATTACACATGTAGAGATACTCACTAGTTGTGATCAATCACAAATTCTCTCATCTTGTAGAATCGTATCGTGGACATTGATAAATGAGTTTAAGATCCAATCAAATACATTAAACATGTATACTCAAATAGTGAATCTTCATTTATCATATAAATGGTTCATACATAAAGCGATTGCCTTAGGACATCTCATATATTACTAACGGACTCACTTGGCCTAATGCCAATCGCTCGGTATCCGATACCATAAGCTCTAACATGACCCTCAAACTTACTTTGAGGTAATGCTTTAGTCAAAGGATCCGCTAAGTTCCTTTCAGTGGGAATTTTCTCGATTTGTATTTCGTTCCTACTTATGATCTCTCTGATAAGATGATAGCAGTGAAGCACATGTTTGGATCGTTGATGAGACCTTGGCTCTTTACTTTGTCAGATTGCTCCATTGTTATCATGATAGACCGGTATTGCTTGACAATGGCGGAATCACACCAAGTTCATGAATGAACTTCTTGATCAAACCGCTTCCTTTCGCTTAGCGCAATATATTACGCCTCAGTGGTAGAATCGCTCGATCTCTTGTTTGGAACTTTTCCAACTCACTGCGCCCCATTCAAGGTGAACACGTATCGGTGAGACACGGAATCATCCTTGTCTGTCTGGAAGCTGGCATCTGTATACCCGCGTATCACCATGTCCCCTTCTCCATATATTAGGAACACATCCTTAGTTCTTCTCAAGTACTTAAGGATCGTCTTAACAGCCGCCCAATGATCCATTCCTGGATCAGACTGGTATCTGCTCGTGACACTCAGAGCATATGATACATCGGGCCTCGTACATAACATAGCATATATGATAGATCCTATTGCGGATGCATAGGGAATCTTACTCATGCAAATCCTCTCATCTTCTGTGCGCGGACACTTAGACTTCGAAAGGTGTACCCCATGCCTGATGGGCAGATAACCTTTCTTGGATTCCGACATGCTAAACCTCTTTAGCACTCGGTCTATATATGTAGACTGCGAAAGACCAAGCAACCGTTTCAATCTATCTCTATAGATCTTAATCCCAAGGATGTAGGTTGCTTCTCCCAGGTCTTTCATGGAGAATGTCTTGGATAACCAAACCTTAACTGACTGTAAGATTGACACATCGTTTCCTATAAGTAATATGTCATCGACATACAATACTAGGAACACGACTGCACTCCCACTAACCTTCTTGTACACAAGGTTCGTCTGGATTTTGTGAGAAATCAAACTTTTTGATCGTCTCATCAAAACGGATATTCCAGCTCCTGGATGCTTGCTTCAATCCATAAATGGATCGTCGCAATATGATTTATGATGAACATGTTTTATGATTTAATATGCCAAGAAATATGTTTATGAAATATGCCTATATGATGAACATGTTATGATGTAATATGCCATGAAATATGCCTATGTGATGAACATGTTTTATGATTTAATATGCCAAGAAATATGTTTATGAAATATGCCTATGTGATGAACATGTTTTATGATTTAATATGCCAAGAAATATGTTTATGAAATATGCCTATGTGATGAACATGTTTATGATGTAATATGCCATGAAATATGCCTATGTGATGAACATGTTTTATGATTTAATATGCCAAGAAATATGTTTATGAAATATGCCTATGTGATGAACATGTTTATGATGTAATATGCCATGAAATATGCCTAGGTGATGAACATGTTTTATGATTTAATATGCCAATAAATATGTTTATGAAATATGCCTATGTCATGAACATGTTTATGATGTAATATGCCATGAAATATGCCTATATGATGAACATGTTTTATGATTTAATATGCCATGAATATGTCTATGAATTATGCTTATGTGATAAACATGTTTATGCTTTAGGACCCCTTTAGGGTACTCTTATGTTATGAATGCATGTATGCTATGAAATGTCTAAGATGGAGATGCTTCCCTTTCAAGTAGGGATTAAGAGCTCTCCTTATGATAAGATAAGATGGAGATGCTTCCCTTTCAAGTAGGGATTAAGAGCTCTCCTTATGATAAGATAAGATGGAGATGCTTCCCTTTCAAGTAGGGATTAAGAGCTCTCCTTATGATAAGACAAGAAAGAAAGGAATTAAGTATTTTACTTTGTAAGAGGTTAAGTACCCGACCCGTCAGGTGGTCGTTAATCAAATCCATTGGGACATAAGAAGACGTAAGAGGTCTTGCCCTGGTAATACGTAAGATGTCTTGCTCTAGTAGGTCTGGTGGCTCGCTACCCCAGCCTATTAGGGAACGCGCATTATGTGGTACTTAACCTGGCGCCCCCCATGCAAGTTATGATTATGTTCAAGTATCTATATGTATATGTTTTGAAAAGAAAAGACCTTTAAGAAATTATGAATGCTTATATTCAAGTTTAAGAATGTTTATGATTATGTCTTTTATGCATGTTTAGGATTTAAGAAATTATGAATGCTTATATTCAAGTTTAAGAATGCTTATGATTATGTCTTTGATGCATGTTTAGGATTTAAGAAATTATGAATGCTTATATTCAAGTTTAAGAATGCTTATGATTATGTCTTTGATGCATGTTTAGGATTTATGTAATTATGAATGCTTATGTTCAAGTTTAAGAATGCTTATGATTATGTCTTTGATGGATGTTTAGGATTTATGTAATTATGAATGCTTATGTTCAAGTTTAAGAATGCTTATGATTATGTCTTTGATGCATGTTTAGGATTTAAGAAATTATGAATGCTTATATTCAAGTTTAAGAATGCTTATGATTATGTCTTTGATGCATGTTTAGGATTTATGTAATTATGAATGCTTATGTTCAAGTTTAAGAATGCTTATGATTATGTCTTTGATGCATGTTTAGGATTTATGCAATTATGAATGCTTATGTTTAATTTATGCCTTGCTTAGAGTTAATTATGTTTAGCATGCTTATGTAAATTGTATGCCATGCTTATGTTTTCATTACGTTGGTATGTTGATGAATAGTGTTGCTATGAAATACTTATGCTATTTTGCTAGTATGCTCCTGTTTTCTAATTGTTTGATGAAGTTTGTGGCTTTTGTGAGTAGGCAAGAATCTTACTAAGCTATATGCTTATAGTTTATGTTGTCCATATACTGCAGATAAAGGAAACATGAACTAAGAGGAAGTAGCAGGAGGGGCCAAGTGTGTGTGATAGTGGCATGGTGGAAAGAGACCCTATTACTATCTGCTTATATTTATATGCTCAGTGAACACCTTAAGACATGTGCTTCCGCTTATAAGACCTATGATTTATTAGTACCATGATTGAATGTTGCTTAGTTATGTTACTGTTCAATTACTTATGAAAGTTTGGTATGTTAGAACTCATGGATGAATCTTGATGTTATGCATGTTATAAAATGAGATAAGATGAGATAACATGCTAACTATGAATATGATATGTGATGCATGTATAAAAGAAGGTTTAAGCCATGATAACATGTTTAAGTAAGTAGAAGGAGAAATGATCCATATATGTTATGTTATAAGGAAAAAAAAAAAAGTAGCGCCGCCCTGAGAGCGGATAAGGGCGGGCGTTACAATGAACCTGATCCCTGGACATATGACGAGGCACTCCGAGATAGAGATGCGATATCTTGGCAAAGAGTGATGGATTCAGAGATAGAATCTATGGATTCTAATCAGGTCTGGGAGCTAGTAGAGCCACCCGATGGTGTAAAAGACATTGGATGCAAGTGGATCTACAAGAGAAAGAGAGGGGTAGACAGGAAGGTTGAGACCTTCAAAGTTAGGCTTCTTGCGAAAGGTTATACTCAGAAAGAGGGCATCGATTATGAGGAGACCTTTTCTCCGGTAGCTATGCTTAAGTCTATCCGGATTCTCTTATCTATAGCTGCTCATATGGATTATGAGATTTGACAGATGGATGTCAAGACAACTTTCCTTAACGGAAGTCTTTAGGAGAACATCTATATGCGGCAACCAGAGGGATTCATTGCTAAAGGCAAAGAGCATCTTGTATGTAAGCTTAATCGGTCCATTTATGGATTAAAGCAAGCTTCTAGATCTTGGAACATCCGCTTTGATGAGGTAATCCAGTCATATGGATTTATTCAAAGTCCGGATGAGCCTTGTGTATACAAGAGATGTGACGGAAACGTAGTGGTGTTTCTTGTACTATACGTAGATGACATTTTGTTAGTTGGCAACAATATCAAAGTGTTATCAGACGTAAGGGTATGGTTGTCCAAACAGTTTGACATGAAGGACTTGGGAGAAGTGGGACACATCCTTGGGATCAAAGTTATAAGGGATCGCAAGAAAAGGATGTTGTGCTTATCTCAAACTTCATACATTGACACTATTCTTGCTCATTTTAGCATGCAGAACTCCAAGAAAGGTTTTCTACCCTTTAGGCATGGAGTTCCTTTATCTAAAGAGATGTGTCCCAAAACATCAAAGGAGATAGAGGATATGAAGGCGGTTCCTTATGCTTCGGCAGTAGGAAGCCTCATGTATGCTATGCTATGTACGAGAATAGATATCCACGGCCGGGCATGGTTAGCGATATCGTAGTAATCCCGACAGGACATTGGACTGCAGTAAAGCATATATTGAAGTACCTGAGAAGGACTAGGGATTATATGATGGTTTACCGGGCAGATCAATTAGTCCCTATGGGTTACACGGATTGGGATTTCCAATCAGATAGAGACAACAGTAAGTCTACCTCAGGGTTTGTGTTTACTTTTAGAGGTGGAGCCATAGTATGGAGGAGTGTCAAGCAAAAATGCGTGGCGGACTCTACCATGGAAGCTGAGTATGTGGCGCCCCGAGGCCCAAAGAAGTCAGATGGCTCAGGAACTTCTTGATGGACTTGGATGTGATTCCTAGTTTGCCCAGAACTATCACAATTTATTGTGATAACAGTGGTGCAGTTGCAAACTCGAAGGAACCACGAGCCCATAAGGCGAGTAAACACATAGAGCGCAAGTACCACCTGATACGAGAGATCGTAAAGCGAGGAGAAGTAGCTGTCGCCAAGATTGCATCAGAGGATAACCTGGCGGATCCATTCACTAAGGCCCTTCCAGCGAAAGCGTTTGATAGGCATGTGGAGGACATGGGGATCAGATGTATGGCAGTGTGATGACAGCATAGTCTTTTAGTATAAGTGGGAGATTGTTGGAATGTATACTGAAAGCCTAGCTCTTTTTGTATGAACATTTTATTTTGAAATAAGAATCACATGATCATTGTTTGCACTTTATATATTTATTATATGTGTGTATATTGTCTAATATTTTACATTGTAGATAACATAGTGCTTGGTGTGGCACAGAAGATCATGTTATCAGTATCTTGTAGAATATAAGTAGAGGCTCACAACCAAGATCCGACGGTTGGGATAAAACCCTAGATCCGACGGTAGAGATTAAATCCCTAGATCCGACGGTGGAGATTAAAGGAGGCTTAAGCCCAATTCTATAAATAGAGGGCTAAGGCTTGGGCGGCAAGGATGGTTCTCTTGGATTAGGGTTTTGTCTCTCAAGTGTTTTAGGCGACTAGGGTTTTGGAAGTGGTTTGGGTGGCAACAAGAAAGGAGATTAGGGATTTCTTCTTTTCTCCTTGGTGGCCGGCGCTCACTCCCTCTTCTTCCTTGCTTTGGCCGGCCCTCTTCCTCCTCCTTTTCTCCTTGGTGGCCGGCGGTTCTCCAACTTCTTGGTGGCCGACGCTTCTCCAACTTCTAGGTGGCCGGCGGCAACATTGTCACAAGGTTGGCCGGCGCTCAACCATTCACTCCTTGGCCGGCGGTTACATCGAGCTCCTTGGCTTGGTGGCCGGTTCTAGAAAGATGAAGGAGTTTTGCTTGGTTCTTCTCTTTGTTCGCAGCGAACAAGGAAGGGAAGAACGCGATCTAGGAGGCTTTTACTCGTGGAGGATCTTCACCCACACGACATCCACGAGGAGGATAGGACATACGGTAGAAGATCATGAGGTATAAAAGTTTTACAACTTTATTTTCTGATCTTAGCATGTTCTTTTATGTGTTGATTATACAAGTGTGCATTTGTATATATTTTGTATAATCATGGACCCCGAAGACAAACACAAAAACCGGCGATCCGTCCGTCGTCTCTTCCGCGGCTAACAAACTAGAAGAGTTGTGTTGCTTGAACAACTAGTTTGTTCAAGCGATCACTCAAGTTGTTAGCACGATGACGAATTGGTTGTGCTAAGGAAACTCATCCCATCTAGATTAGTTCTTTCATTAGTGAAAATTTTAATCCGGGGACATGGGAGCCAATGAGCCTCCGAAGCAACTCCCTTCATGTACCGTATAGTGACAGTGCGGTGTTTGGTTGAAGTGTAGGTTTATTTCGTTTAGTTTTCAGTTGATCATTGACCACTGTACCGTATAGTGACAGTGCGGTGCTTGGTTGAATTGTTTACATTTGTTAGTTTAGTTTTCAGTTATTGTTTGACCATTATGCCGTATAGTGACAGTGCGGTGCTTGGTTAAATTGTTTATGTTCGTTAAGTAATCTTTGATCATTGTACCATATAGTGACAGTGTGGTGCGTGATTTACTTACTTTTTCACATTAGGTTAGCTTCTCGGGAATTGTTAATTGGTAGTTAATGTTTATTTCTTGCATGTTTAATTTTTATGTCTGTTAACCCGAATTGTTTAACCAGTGTATCATATAGTGACAGTGTGGTGCATGGTTGAATCGTTCTTGCATTAGGGTAGCTTACAAATAATTATTTTGATAAGTTGTTAAAACTCTCCAAACTTTTGTTGTTGTAATTGATATATAGTTAGTTTTGTTGGATCGAAGCAGATCGCTAGAGGGGGGTGAATAGCGATAAACCTTTTTTTTAATTCGTTCGTTAAAAACTCGAGTAGGCAGTTAATTGCAACGGAAAGATAAACTATAAATAAATGAGACAAATGTTTGTTTACTTGGTTCGTAGCCTTCGGCTACTGCTCCAAGACCCTAGTGATCCTTGATCACGCACAGAGGGCAATTCACTAAAAACACTCCTCCTCGTTGGAGGTAGGAGTTTGACGATTACAAAAAAAAACTTCGAAAGAAAAGATAGAGAGACAAACCCTCTCTTCTATTAATGTAAAGTGAAATGATAGAAAACCTCGATTAATAAAATGAATTGCAATATTTAAAGAGACGACAAAATAAGAATATCAACAACTAAAAGAGTAGAAAGTAAACTAGGGTTGTTGACAACACTTCGTCGTAGAGTCGTCGAAAAATCGCAGAGTTGTGGAGGTTTGTGAGCACTTAGAGATGATGAAAAACCCTAGGAGAAGCCCTCCTTTTATAGCCTTTAAGCCCCTCATCGAATGGGTCTTCAACCAATAGGAATTGGGCACAAAACTCCTTGAAAAATGGTGATAAAGCTTGACTCCTCGAGGCTGATTTTTGACCATCGGTTGGGTTGAGCTCGGTTGAAGGCAGTTGGCTGGCGATTGAACTGATGGCCAGGATTTTTTACTACAATAAAGACTTAGCTCAAAATATAAGTGAATTTGACGACCACTTGTCGTCCGATCTCAACATAGACCTTCCATGGGAAGTCTTGGGTCGGATCGTCGCCTAAGGACGTCCACGTACGAAGGACATGACCTCACTTCACTTTACTCACTCGAGCTTACCTCGATACTTACTATGTTGCTTTTGCTTCCGGCCTTCCACTTGATTCCTTCGGCTCCCTCCGAAGTCACTCGAGTGTCGCCCGACCACTACGGCTTCCTCCGGGTGTCGCTAGCCTTCAGCTCCAGCTATAGCAATTTTCTGCACACTTGATTCAGCTCATGAGATAACGACATGAGCTTAACTTTGTATCGTTTGCTATAATCAAAACTCAGGTTCAACTTAGGTGCCTACTGCACCAACAATCTCCCCCTTTTTGATTTATGGCAAACCCACATACAAAGTTAAGAAAAATAAATTAAGTGCATTAAGCAAAATGAGCAAGAGATATGCATGAATGAGAAGGAGTATAAAAAAGCATGAATGAGCAGGAGTATATAAAAACCTTTTTTTTTCAAGTGCTCCCCCTTGTGGAATCCTCCCCCTTGACCGAGGGTGAGTACTTGAGAAAGAGTTTTAACTCTCCCCCTTAATGTTTGCTACTAAACAAAAGAATTAAGTAACCGTAATTATTTAATATTGGCCATAGTGTTTAAAATAAGTTTTAAGTTAAGAAATCAAAAAACTGATTTCTTAACCTTGGCCTTTACTTCCGTTTTGTTAACAAGTTAACTTAAAGTTAAGTAAACCTTTCCGTTTTGTTAACATGAACAAGTTAACTAAGCCTTGTCCATAAAAAAAAAATTATCCCTTAACTTTGGCCTTTTTCTCCCCCTTTTGCCATATATCGAAAAGAGTGAGGGTCTGTGTGGAATAAAAAATAAGTATTAATTTGAAAATGTTCCACATTATTTTGAAAATAATATACTGAAAATAAGTTCATCTATAAAATGTTCGACTCATATTTGGCTTGAATGATATGAAAGATCAACCAGTCCTAGTCAGAGTCGGTTAGTATGTATGATTATACTCCGTGGTTCATAGCGATGCACTAGCTCTACATCTGGAACCAGGAGTAAGGTCCTAACATCTCACGCCCATCTATGTGGCTAAGTACACAAACACATTAGTCCTATGTGTTGTGAGATGTACTGGCTCCTTAAATCTATAGGTGCATGATATCTAAGGTATGTCCTATGCTAGTTCCATAAAAATGAAAATTAAGAAATAGTAGTAAGAAAATATAATTTGCAAGTTCCTATTCTACTACGCACATGCCCAATTTTCGTCTTAATAGACTAAATTCGGCTTCGGGTAGGAGTTTAGTAAATAGGTCTGCTAAGTTAGACTTCGATTCGATGTATTCGAGTTGTATGGCTCCGTTGGCCACATGTTCTCGAATGAAATGGTGTTTGACCTCTATATGTTTGGTCCTAGAGTGACATATCGGATTCTTAGTAAGATTAATTGAACTAATGTTATCTATGTGGAGTTTCGTGTTTGTAAAGTCTAACTTAAAGTCGCGGAGAGTGTGCTTCATCCAAAGAAGCTGAGTGACACACTCACCCATCGCGATGTATTCGACTTCGGTGGTAGATAAGGCAACACAGTGTTGCTTCCTACTGCACCAACTCACTAGACTCGAGCCGAGAAGTTGACAACAACCACTCATACTCTTTCTATCGAGCTTACTACTGGCATAGTCCGAATCGGAGTAGTCGGTTAGTTCGAACTCGGTAGATCTAGGGTACCAAATACCGACATTAAGTGTACCCTTTAGATATCTAAGGATACGCTAGACTAGAGTTAGGTGAGACTCCTTGGCACATGTTTGGAACCTTGCGCACATACTTACTGCAAATAGGATATCAGGTCGGCTTGCAGTTAAGTAAAGGAGACTCCCTATTATGCTCCTATAGTATGTTGGTGCAATCGGCCCAGGTCACGATTGACTAGGACTCGAGTGATGTTTTGATGTTTGACAAAGTGGTTTGATATTAATGTTTGACATTGATGTCGGTTAATATGTTGGGGAGATTGTTTATACAATCGATCCAGGTTATAATTGACTAGACTCGAGTTTGACTCGAGGGAGACTTTGATGGTTGACTGGGGTTAACCATGTGATTATGGGAAAGTCCAAGCATGGGTCTAGGCAAGGTAAAGTCCAAGTCATGGGTACTTGGCATGGAAAGTCCAAGTGGGACACTTGGCATTTGGTAAAGTCCAAGTCTTGAGTACTTGGCATGAAAAGTCCAAGTGGGACACTTGGCGCATGGAAAGTCCAAGTCATGGGTACTTGGCATTTGGGAAAGTCCAAGTCTTGAGTACTTGGCATGAGAAGTCCAAGCATGGGTCTTGACAAATGAGAAGTCCAAGCATGGGTCTTGGCAAATGGAAAGTCCAAGCATGGGTCTTGGCATGGAAAGTCCAACATGGGTTGGCAAGGGAAAGTCCAAGCTTGAGTCTTGGCATTTGGGAAGTCCAAGGGGATTGATATTGGCAGTGTAAAGTCCAAGCAGAGTCTTGGTGGCGTAAGTCCAATGTGCCTTGGCGGTGTAGACACCGTTAGCATGACATAGCCGAGGGAAGCACCTTGAGGCTAGCGCGATGGATGAACAAGTCATGGATGACTTGGAGGGATCCGAGAGGCGTGAGGCTGATGGAGGTGGCTAGAAGGCTTAGGTCTAGGCTAAGGGTGGTCTAGCAAGTATGGGGGCACCATACATGGGTTAAAACCTCATCTTTGAGGTTGGCAGTCGACTGGTATTATGGCCAGTTCGACTGCCGTGAGTCGACTTGAGTTCTACTATCGTTTAAGAGCTGGAACTGCTCTGGCAGTCGATTGCTCATTGGAGTAGTCGATCGATGTCTCGGGGGACCGCTCGGCGCCGATCGCTAAGTTCTCGTGATTGATCACAGAATGCTTCGTAGCCGACCGACGATTACGCATGGCGTGATCGCTAATGTTGTCGACTGCCAAGAGATCCGTTGGAGTTTTTCCAGCGTGGATCGAGCCGTTGTCTCACGACAACAGTGGCATCAGTCGACTGGTGACTTATGGCAGTCGACTGATAGGCGAAAATCCAGGTCGCACGGAAGGATAAAAGGAGCTCGACGGGAGGATTTTTGGAAATGGTTTCTTGAGCATCTTTGGGGCGATTTGTTGCTGCAAATCAGAGTCTTTAAGGCCACTCTTCAAGCAACCAAAAGCAAGCAATCCAAAGCATTTGTAAAGTGTTTTCTTTACTTGTATTGCATTATTCTTCATTGTATTTGCTTGTTGCTTTTAGATTATTGTTGTAATCTATTGTAAGAGGTTTCTCCTGTTAGTAATATATGAGAGATGTCCTAAGGCAATCGCCTTATGTATGAACCATTTATATGATAAATGAAGATTCACTATTTGAGTATACATGTTTTATGTATTTGATTGGATCTTAAACTCATTTACTGAATGTCCACGATACGATTCACGATGAGAGAATTTGTGATTGGATCACAACTAGTGAGTATCTCTACATGTGTAATTGTGATGTATCGGAATTATCCCTAGTCGATGAATTGATGGATTTGGACACCATCAATTCTGTCGAGACTAGCACGAGGTATACTCCTTGGTGTATCCAAGTAGCTGATTCTCACTGGCTGGAGACATAGTGATGTCCGGAGTTAATCGTGGATGCTAGTTATGGTAACTAGTTCATTGGAGTGACCAGCCGTAAGACTTCATATGGTTCTCTGCATATATAGATATGTCAATGAAGTTCTTCCTGTGGCTTAAGTGCGATGTTCCTTTGACTTGCGGTATTCAAGTCATCTTGATCATGGAGACTTATGCTTTGACATCTTAAGCAAACATCTCTAAGGAGATGTGGACCCGGGATGATTGGGTATAAGTCGAAGTGATCGAAGGTGTTTGAATAGCCTATAAAGGATTCACCACTCCTTGCGAGGAGATGTATACGCATGGCCTCTCGTCGGATTGTTACTAAAGTCTTTGGCCAAAGCATTACATGTTTAGAGTAAGGTACTCTTCGATACATGTGGAGTAACTAGAATCCGTAGGACGAGGAAATGATACTTGGGCTAGGTGTGACATAGTCAGCCTAGTGGGGACTGACACAATAGACCATGTCCTGAACCAAGTGGGTATAAGATGAGTGAAGGGAATGGGGCACGATTCATTCGAGCTACTGAAGGGTTTCAGAAATAGTTCTGGATCAACCGTTGATCTTTTCGGTTAATTGGGGATCATGATGTACTACTAGGTGCCACTCATGATCGTTCTATAATTAATGGTTAATTATAGATGGCCAACATAAACCGAGAACCTATTTGGTCACACGCACAACGAGTGTAATCCAAAGGATTTAAAACGAGCTTGAGAATGGGATTCTCAGACCGAGAGAAACTATGTTTTGTTGGACCAAACATAAAGCGAGCATGAAATTGTTTCAGTCGCAATGAAAGCGTGGATGGGCCGTGTCTTATGAAGACATAATGGATGGACCAAAATGGTTTGGTTCTAATCCAATGGATGAGAATAAACCAAAGGGTTTGGTTTATATTAAACGAATGAACCAAAGGTTGGTTCGGTTCGTTTTAACTTAAAATAAACCATCATGGTTTGGTTTATTTTAACTTATCTTAATGGAGCGGGTTAACGGGCTTTATGGATATGATCCATTAACCATTAGGAGAATTAGTTCTCTATAAAATAGGGCTTAAACCCTAATCCAAAACCCAAGCCTTTGGTGTTGCCGCCCACCCCTTGAAGGAGTTTTCGGCACCAACCCTAGTGTGCCACCGCCCAGCCCCTTGTGCCGCCTTCCAACTTGTTGCCGGCGACCAAGCTTCAGCCGGTGAACCTCCGGCGACCCTCCGGTGATCTCCTCTAGGTTCGGTGATAAGGTGAGCTTCCATCTCTCCTTGGCCGGCCTCTATTCCTCCACCAAAAGCTGTCCAGTTTTTCTGGACAGCTTGTTTCTTTGTTGTCGGAGCGTCGTTTGGACGACGGTTAGTGCTCCGATAGCGCCTAACTTACCAGGGATTTGATCTCCGGTAATCCTCTGAGGTGGAGGACGAAGGATTCGTCAAACGGTTGATGAATACCTCTCCGGAGAAGCGAGTTTTGAGAACTCGTTTTAGGATCCGAATTTGGATTCGGATCGTGATCATCTCTTGATCACGTCGTCTTCAACACGAGGCTAGTAACCCATACGAAGACGAAGCTCGTGACTTAGCGAAGTCATCCCGAGGAGCTCGGCGTGGATACGGATAGAGACGATTCTTACGAGGATCGTTCCGGTTGATGCCGTTCCCGCTACACGTCATACGAAAGGTATAACGTAGATAATTTTCTTTTATTGCAAATTTTAATTTACAGTTATGTCTACACTTGTTGTAATATGCATGCGTGTGTTGTGTGTGTTGTAATAAATATAGATTTATTATTTTTAATTGCTTCCGCTGTGCTCATGTTTACGAAACATGATCGAACACAGACACGCCGCGGTGCCGAAAACCCAACAGTGGTATCAGAGCCCAGGTTGTGTTTCGACATAATCGTAAAAATGGTTTTGCGATAGTCATAATGTATTTCTGGAAATTTTCTAAATTTTTGAAGTTTAGAAGTATTTATGGAAAATTTTCAATTTTGGAAAGTCTAGAAGTATTTATGGAAATCTTCCACTTTTGGAAAGTTGGAAGTATTTATGGAAATTGATATTTTCTATAAATAAAATATTTGATTAGATTCTGAAAATTTGTTTCCTAATTTAATCATGATTTGATTTGGGAAATCAAATCTTAAAATATTTTATTTCCATAAGTAGTTTTAATGATTTAGGAAATTGGTTTCCTAAATAGATTTTCCTTAATCAAATAATTCCATGAATAAAATATGTGATTAGATTTGGAAATTTATTTCCTAATTTTATTATGATTTGATTTGGAGAATCAAATCTTAAACATATTTTATTTCCATAAATAGTTATGACATATAAGGAAATTATATACATGACATAATTGTATGCCATGTAATTGCATTAGATGCATAACATTATGCCATGCGTGTCGTGACATGTAGATGTATGCCATGTATGCCATGCCATGTAGATAATAGTTATTTGCATGCAAAGAGGATGAGACATAAAAACCCTTAATCAATATTAAAGCCTACACCTTCCATTAATATGGTTAGAACCAGAGTTCTGTTTCTTGTTTGGGTTGTTGGACTCTCTCCAAGTCCGGCTCAAACCTGAATATGTTCAAACCATGGAATAGTTTAATACTAATATGGTAAGAGTCAGAGGTCAATCGTTAGCTTTGGTTGTTGGACTCTCTCCAAGCTGGGCTAATTGGTTGAATGCTCTAAACTATATTAAAACTATGTCCGATTAATGGGTTGGCTTTAACCCGAGCATCGGCTTGTTGGACTCTCCAAGGTCGATGTAAAGGGAGGTGAAGTTGGGTGCTATGCATATGATGCATACTTGTTAATGTGTTAACAACCCGATGTATGTGTGAACATTCAATTAGTTGATAGCACATTGTGATAGTTGCATATACGTGATATGCAATCGTATATGATACTACCGTCGTAGTTATGAATGGCTTGTTGACTCTCTCCAAGGTTGTTCATATCTATGATGGATATCACCATTCGAGATGGACCTACGATCTCCAAGTGATTTTGGGGTTTTGAAATTAAAAATGAATGGGATTTATAAATGTATATTGATGCATTTTAAAATCATCTTCTCATATATGCTCGCTTTGTATTTCTAGGTCAATAAATTGATCATGACGCTTCAATTTGCGCACTATTTTGGATTCAAACAAACCGACCGGGCCTAACTTCGGATCGCTTAGAAACTCGAGAATTGTTCTCAAGGCGTAAAAGCTTGCATATGTCCTTGAAGAGCCTCTTCCGACTCCCTAAGGACGATGCAACCTGCATCAAAAATGTTGGTCTATCGTAAACATGTGGCGATTCTCGAGGCGAAGTTGCATCATGCTAGCGGTGATGGTACCGAGCCGCAAAGCAAAGCATGAGCATATGGATGCTAACATATGGTCTTCCATCTTCATGAGTTGTTCATGAGCAAGCGAGATCCGGAAGGTTCGAGGTCTCTAGGCTCCTCTTCACCACGAAGATGCAAGAAGGTTCGCCTCAGAGTAGCTTGTGCTAAAGATGAATGGGTACATCGAGCGCTAGCTACCCTCGATTTTGTGATGGATCATGAGTTAAGTATTGACTTAATTCGCATTGTTTGCCCAAGAGTTTCTCGCAATTTGTGATGAACTATCGGATGAACAAATTGAATCCACCATTCCCGAGCTCCTCAATATGTCCGAAGACTCGTGGAGCCTTCGTGAAGCATGAGGAGAAGGCGGTTCATAGTTGATTCTCAAAGAAAGGTTCTAAGAGGAAGGCAAAAGAATGTAAGAAAGGAAAGAAAAAGGCAAAGAAGGCGAACTAAAGAAAAGGGCACTTGCCATCACTGTGGCAAGGAAGGCCATCGTAAGAAACTGCAAGATTTATCTTGAGTCCATGAAGAAGAAGAAGGCATCTGATGCCCCATCCTCTTCAGGTATCTTCATTATTGATTGTCATTCTATTTCCTTAGACACTTGGGTATTGGATACTGGGTGTGGCTCACATATATGTAATGACATACAGGGGCTAAGGAATAGAAGAAGACTTGTCAGAGGGGAGTCAAATTTGCGAGTTGGCAATGGAGCAAAGGTTGCTGCGATCGTCATCGGAACTTATTTGCTGAAGCTCCCTAGTGGACTAGTCTTGGAACTGGACAATTGCTATTATGTTCCTTCTCTAATAAAGAACATTGTTTCTATTTCCTGCTTAAATAGAAATGGTTTCCATTTAACATTTAGTAACAATTGTTGTTATATAACTTTGAATGGCGTACTTTATGGAACTGGAACTTTGAGTAATGGCATTTATACGTTGGACGTATCTAGTGACATTTTCAATATCGAAGCGAGCAACACGCATGCTTGATAGGATAATCACATAGACTCCTATATGTGGCATTGTCGTCTTGGCCATATAAGCAAGAAACGCATATCCGAATTACACCGATGTGGAATTCTGGAATCGTTTGAATTGGATTCATACGATACATGCGAATCATGCTTAAAAGGCAAGATGACTAAGTTACCTTTTACTGGAAAAGGTGAACGAGTGGGAGAGTTACTAGGTCTAGTACATACTGATGTATGTGGACCTATGTCAACTCAAGCTTTAGGAGGCTATAGCTACTTCATTACCTTCACCGATGATCACTCACGGTTTGGGTATGTGTTCTTGATGAAACACAAGTCTGAAGCCTTTGAAAGGTTCAAAGAATTCAGAAATGAAGTAGAGAAACAACATGACAAATGTATTAAAATACTTCGATCGGATCGAGGTGGTGAATACTTAAGTCAAGAGTTTCTTGATTATCTAAGAGACAATGACATATTGTCTCAATGGACTCCGCCCTATACACCACAAAGATAATGGTGTATCCGAGAGGCGAATCGGACCTTGTTGGTCATGGTCAGTCAATGATGAATCATGCGACTCTTCCCAAGTCCTTTTGGGGTTATGCACTCGTAAAGTGCTGTTTACTTTGTTAAATGTAATGCCTACCAAGGTAGTCTCAACTACTCCATATGAGATATGGAATGGTAAGAAACCTCATGTATCTTACTTGAAGATATGGGGTTGTCCTGCTTATGTGAAGCGGACTGTATCAGACAAACTGGATGCTAAGTCTGATAAATGTCTATTTATTAGATACCCTAAGGAAACAAGGGGTTACCAATTCTATCATCCTGTGGAACAAAAGGTGTTTGTTTCAAGGCATGCTGTGTTTCTAGAGAAAGAGTTTCTCTTGCAAGAAAACAGTGGGAGTGTCGTCGAGCTTGAGGAGGCTCAAGAGACTCAAATAGACATTGATGAGATACCGGTGAGCACAACAAATTGACAACTCATAGTGATGAGCAATCCTACCGACTTATTGTAACACCACATCTTCGAGATCCGTAGAACATGCAATATTCCCGAGAGATATGGATTTCTCGTAAGTGAATCAACGACGGTTACTCATTGATGATGAGGAGCCTACCAGCTATGAAGAAGTGCCGATAAGTTCGAGAAGGGATAAGTGGCTTGGTGCCATGAAGTCGGAAATGGATTCCATGTATGAAAACCAAGTTTGGAACTTGGTTGACCCACCTGAAGGGATAAAGCCTATAGGGTGCAAGTGGGTTTTCAAGAAGAAAACCGACATGGATGGTAATGTGATTACCTATAAGGCTAGATTGGTGGCGAAAGGATATCGTCAAAAACAAGGTGTTGATTATGATGAAACCTATTCGCCTGTAGCTATGCTTAAATCCATTCGGATGCTTCTGGCCATAGCGGCTCATTATGATTATGAGATATGGCAGATGGATGTGAAAACAGCTTTCCTTAATGGAAACCTGCTCGAGGATGTGTATATGATACAGCCTGAGGGTTTCACATCGGTTGATAAAACCAAGGTATGTAAATTGCGACGGTCCATTTATGGATTGAAGCAAGCATCCAGGAGCTGGAATATCCGTTTTGATGAGACGATCAAAAAGTTTGATTTCTCACAAAATCCAGACGAACCTTGTGTGTACAAGAAGGTTAGTGGGAGTGCAGTCGTGTTCCTAGTATTGTATGTCGATAACATATTACTTATAGGAAACGATGTGTCAATCTTACAGTCAGTTAAGGTTTGGTTATCCAAGACATTCTCCATGAAAGACCTGGGAGAAGCAACCTACATCCTTGGGATTAAGATCTATAGAGATAGATCGAAACAGTTGCTTGGTCTTTCGCAGTCTACATATATAGACCGAGTGCTAAAGAGGTTTAGCATGTCGGAATCCAAGAAAGGTTTCCTACCCATCAGGCATGGGGTACACCTTTCGAAGTCTATGTGTCCGCGCACAGAAGACGAGAGGATCTGCATGAGTAAGATTCCCTATGCATCCGCAATAGGATCTATCATGTATGCTATGTTATGTACGAGACCCGATGTATCGTATGCTCTGAGTGTCACGAGCAGATACCAGTCCGATCCAGGAATGGATCATTGGGCGGCTGTTAAGACGATCCTTAAGTACTTGAGAAGAACTAAGGATGTGTTCCTAATATATGGAGAAGGGGACATGGTGATACGCGGGTATACGGATGCCAGCTTCCAGATAGACAAGGATGATTCCAGGTCTCAGTCTGGATACGTGTTCACCTTGAATGGGGGCACAGTGAGTTGGAAAAGTTCCAAACAAGAGACTGTAGCGGATTCTACCACTGAGGCAGAATACATTGCAGCTTCGGAAGCAGCAAAGGAAGCGGTTTGGATCAAAAAGTTCGTTCATGAACTTGGTGTGATTCCGGCCATTGTTGAAGCAATATCGGTCTACTGCGACAACAATGGAGCAATTGCACAGGCGAAAGAGCCAAGGTCTCATCAGCGATCCAAACATGTACTTCGCTGCTATCATCTTATCAGAGAGATCATCAGTAGGAACGAAATACAAATCGAGAAAATTCCCACTGAAAGGAACTTAGCGGATCCTTTGACTAAGGCATTACCACAAAGTAAGTTTGAGGGTCATGTTCGAGCTTATGGTATTGAATACCGTAGCGATTGGCATTAGGCCAAGTGGGAGTCTGTTAGTAATATATGAGAGATGTCCTAAGGCAATCGCCTTATGTATGAACCATTTATATGATAAATGAAGATTCACTATTTGAGTATACATGTTTTATGTATTTGATTGGATCTTAAACTCATTTATCAATGTCCACGATACGATTCACAAAGATGAGAGAATTTGTGATTGGATCACAACTAGTGAGTATCTCTACATGTGTAATTGTGATGTATCGGAATTATCCCTAGTCGATGAATTGATGGATTTGGACACCATCAATTCGCCGAGACTAGCACGAGGTATACTCCTTGGTGTATCCAAGCAAATTGATTCTCACCGGGCCGAGATATAGTGATGTCCGGAGTTAATCGTGGATGCTAGTTATGGTAACTAGTTCATTGGAGTGACCAGCCGTAAGACTTCATATGGTTCTCCGCATATATAGATATGTCAATGAAGTTCTTACTGTAGCTTAAGTGCGATGTTCCTTTGACTTGCGGTATTCAAGTCATCTTGATCATGGAGACTTATGCTTTGACATCTTAAGCAAACATCTCTAAGGAGATGTAGACCCGGGATGATTGGGTATAAGTCGAAGTGATCGAAGGTGTTTGAATAGCCTATAAAGGATTCACCACTCCTTGCGAGGAGATGTATACCCATGGCCTCTCGTCTGATTGTTACTAAAGTCTTTGGCCAAAGCTGTACATGTTTAGAGTAAGGTACTCTTCGATACATGTGGAGTAACTAGAATCCGTAGGACGAGGAAATGATACTTGGGCTAGGTGTGACGTAGTCAGCCTAGTGGGGACTGACACAATAGACCATGTCCTGAACCAAGTGGGTATAAGATTAGTGAAGGGAATGGGGCACGATTCATTCGAGCTACTGAAGGGTTTCAGAAATAGTTCTGGATCAACCGTTGATCTTTTCGGTTAATTGGGGATCATGATGTACTACTAGGTGCCACTCATGATCGTTCTATAATTAATGGTTAATTATAGACGGCCAACATAAACCGAGAACCTATTTGGTCACACGACAACGAGTGTAATCCAAAGGATTTAAAACGAGCTTGAGAATGGGATTCTCGATCGAGAAACTATGTTTGGTTGGACCAAACATAAAGCGAGCATGAAATTGTTTCAGTCGCAATGGAAGCGTGGATGGGCCGTGTCTTATGAAGACATAATGGATGGACCAAAATGGTTTGGTTCTAATCCAATGGATGAGAATAAACCAAAGGGTTTGGTTTATATTAAATGAATGAACCAAAGGTTGGTTCGGTTCGTTTTAACTTAAAATAAACCATCATGGTTTGGTTTATTTTAACTTATCTTAATGGAGCGGGTTAACGGGCTTTATGGATATGATCCATTAACCATTAGGAGAATTAGTTCTCTATAAAATAGGGCTTAAACCCTAATCCAAAACCCAAGCCTTTGGTGTTGCCGCCCACCCCTTGAAGGAGTTTTCGGCACCAACCCTAGTGTGCCGCTGCCCAGCCCCTTGTGCCGCCTTCCAACTTGTTGCCGGCGACCAAGCTTCAGCCGGTGAACCTCCGGCGACCCTCCGGTGATCTCCTCTAGGTTCGGTGATAAGGTGAGCTTCCATCTCTCCTTGGCCGGCCTCTATTCCTCCACCAAAAGCTGTCCAGTTTTTCTGGACAGCTTGTTTCTTTGTTGTCGGAGCGTCGTTTGGATGACGGTTAGTGCTCCGATAGCGCCTAACTTACCGGGGATTTGATCTCCGGTAATCCTCTGAGGTGGAGGACGAAGGATTCGTCAAACGGTTGACGAATACCTCTCCGGAGAAGCGAGTTTTGAGAACTCGTTTTAGGATCCGAATTTGGATTCGGATCGTGATCATCTCTCGATCACGTCGTCTTCAACACGAGGCTAGTAACCCGTACGAAGACGAAGCTCGTGACTTAGCGAAGTCATCCCGAGGAGCTCGGCGTGGATACGGATAGAGACGATTCTTACGAGGATCGTTCCGGTTGATGTCGTTCCCGCTACACGTCATACGAAAGGTATAACGTAGATAATTTTCTTTTATTGCAAATTTTAATTTACGGTTATGTCTACACTTGTTGTAATATGCATGCGTGTGTTGTGTGTGTTGTAATAAATATAGATTTATTATTTTTAATTGCTTCCGCTGTGCTCATGTTTACGAAACATGATCGAACACACACACGCCGCGGTGCCGGAAACCCAACATCTCCACCTCCGACTTGTGTCGAGACGGAGTATTTATCATAGTGGTGTGTGATTGGCATCGCTAGGGTTCGTACGAACCCAATCCGTGGAGTAGGAACCATTTCGGTTCCGAACCATGTTAAATCTTCGTGTTGCTGTGTTTGTGATTTTGTCTCGTTATTTTCATTATATATATTCCGCTGTGCTAACGAAACTTGTAGACACGAACACGCGATCGAATTTCATCTTCCTACGGGCACATCGCTATTCACCCCCCCCTCTAGCGGCCTCAATTCTTCAACAATTGGTATCAGAGCCCGGGGCTCTTCTACGGACTAATCGCCGGGAGCTAGGACAAAGAAGCTAGAGGGTGAAGATGGAAGAACAATTGGGATGAAACATTAACACACCGATCCCATACTCCTTCTATGGACAAGAAGGGTTTAAGCAATGGAAGTCAAGAATTGAAGACTTCCTAATGATGAGGGACTTCGAAGAATGGTCTATCTTAATGGAAGGATATAGCTATCCAAGAGGACCAAAAGGTGGATTCCTCAAGAAAAAGAGATGGACTGAAGAGCAAGTCCAAGCCTTTGAAAAGAATGAGAAGGTAATGAAGTTGTTAATTGATTTAATACCTAACAATATCTTGTGTATGTTAGGTAATTATGTAGATGCAAATGAGCTATGGAGCCAAGTGGCCAAGCTCCATGAAAGCCCATCAATGGTCCAAGAGGAAGAGACCGAAGAGGCTAATGCATCACCCTCACAAGGAAGTGAGGACTTGGAGGTTGAGAGATCATCAACATCCAAAGAGGAAGAGGAAGTAGAATCGGAAGTTGATAGGGAGTCAATTTCCGGGTTGATGGAGGAAGTGGAAGAAGCATCCACTTCTAGGATTGAGGAGGAGATTAGAGTTTCCTCAACACTGGAGCATCAAGAAGAAGCTTCTACATCCAGTCAAGATGAAGAAGTGTCAATTCCGAACTCCACCACTAACCTAGGTAACTCAAACACTCTAATTTCAAATAAAAATAATATTATGTGTTTTGAGTGTAGGGAATTTGGGCACTATAAGAGCAAGTGCCCAAAGAAGATTAGGAAAGCTCCACCGGCACCAAAAGTCAAGGATGTTGGTTCCCCAACATATAAAGGCAAGGAGCACATCATATGCTTCAAGTGCAATTCAAAAGGACATTATAGGAATCAATGTCCTAGGGGGAGCAAAAAGACCCAAGAAGAAGCATCACAAGTAGGGGGAGCTAAGGCTAACCCTAAGGTACATTTTAATAATGCACCTTCCAAATTTAAAAGTCAAAAGCATGCTAGAAATTTTAATTCTCTTGCAATTCACCATGAAAAGCATGCTAGAGATAAATATTTTTGCTTAGGAGCCAAGAGGGTAAATTTTTCAAGAAAGGAGAAATTTGGGACTAATGTCCCTAGAAAAACTCTTCCTAAGGAAAGCATTAGGAAAATAGAAAACCACTTAGGCATTAACCCTAAGAAGGGTAGGCATATGCCTAGAGAAAATGGTAATGCCCAAAAACTTAATCAAAAATCAATTGGGCAATTAGAGGTTGAAAATCAAGCCTTGAGGTCAAGGCTTGAAAAACTAGAAAAGACCCTTAGGAATATACAAAATCAATTTAAAGGGTCTAATGGTCAAAGTCAAAGGTCCAAAAGCCAAAGTCAACACCAAGGACCTAAGAGTCAAAAGTCAACCAAGGGCAAGCAAGGTTTGAGTCACAAACCTAAGCCTAAGGTAGCTTACCATAGTGTTCCATTAGATTATGGAACACTAACTAGGTCTAGGAAGACCAAGGTCAATAGGGAAGTCATCCCTAGAGTTGACCAAAGGTTGTGCCTAGTGGCTAGGGTTTCTAGGAAACCTAGGGTAGCCACTAAGAAGGTTGCAAGGGGAGTTACCCCTAAAGTCAACCTAGGTAAGACCACAATGACCAAGGCTACCAAGCCTAGAAGGGTCATTAGGAAGGTATCTAGGGAGGTTATCCCTAAGGAGTACCTAATTAACCCTAGGAGCTCAAATCGGTTTTGGGTTCCTAAGAGCGTGATTGATGCACGCTAGATGGGTTAGGGTGTGCCAACCTTAAATGGATGGGTTGTTAACTCAACCATGGCAAAGGTGGCATGTTAGGTCATTTTCAAGGTTATGGTTACCTTGGAAATACATTTGAGTCTTAATCCTAAAAGTTTTAGGATGTGCCAATATTACTTGAGAAATTTGATAAAATGATCAAAATTGGCACAATTTAGGTTTAGAGGTTAGTGTGTCATTTTGGGTTTTTGGCACACTTGGGAGAAAAATAGAAATATGGCAAAATATAATTAATTATATGAAATGGCAATTAATATTAAAATTTAGGTATTACTATACCTATATATTTTATATGCCATGATTTGTTTGCCATATAACATACCATGACATCATGCTTATTTTTAATCATTCTATATGTCATGTACATGTTTAGGATTAAGGATTAAATGTCATGTGTTTTTAGATTTCATATTATGCCATGACATCATGATTATGAGCATGTGTTTATCTATATCATCTCTAATGCCATAATCACTCATGCATTTAAGATAATTTGATTGAAATTGATTTAAGGACAATGGCATGACTTGGAGTCCCATTTACAAGGGAATCAAGTAGGGTTGCCTTAGAAAAATGTATGAAACCCTAGATTAAATGAACCAAAACCCACATCTCACATCCAATTGACATGTATGTGTATTTATACACCATAGATACATGTGAGATGCTAGGATATGAGTTAAGTTCAAGGTGCATAGTTTTTGCATCTAGATGAACTAAAACTCATCTAATTCTATTTGTGGATCATTGGGAAAGCTTGTGTACAAGTCATGGGCATAGAGCCCAAGGAATATGATCCAAAATAAGGTCTCAAAAACATTTTAAAATCATTTTGAAAAACCTTGGTGAAGCCTATCTTTTGATAGCAATCACCATTGATAAGATTAATACAAAGTGAGCTTAAACTTTAAAGTTTTCAATCACTTTTGGATTTTGTATCAATCTCCTATTTCGATGGTAAAAATATTTTTCCAAATTTTTTCACCCATTGTGTGTGTCATAAGTATTATACGTATAATTTTTCATGATTTTTCAAAGTACGTATAATTATTTATGAATTTCCAAAATTCATTTCTGATAGCTGAAAATCGAGATTTTCAGTTATCGATCAACCTGCGTGGCAATGATCGATGTGAGTGTGATCGGTGATTCTTTTTGTTTAGCCCGTGTTTAGCTATGGAAAAGGTTCCTAATCATTCCTAACCCTAGGATATGCTTTAGGAAGCATTATAAAGGGTGAAAATTCATTGGATATGGATTAGGAGCTGTGTTAGGTCAAAGTATCAAATTTAGGGTGAGTGAAAGTTCTATGTTGAACTTAGAACCTTAATTTTGATGGTTTAGAGTTCCTATTGGCTTAGGGGCTTCCCAAGGACATTGTTGGTGCAATGATCAAGGGGGAGCAAGCCATTAGGGGGAGGTATCCATCTTGGGATGATGGATGTGTTTTTCTCCTTGAAGAGGAGAAGTTATTGGGAGAGTATCATCAATTGAGAAAATTGATGGGTTTTTGATACCCAATTTGGAAATTGGGAAAGAGTATAGGATTGTCTCTCTTGAGTGATATGTGAATTATCACTAGGAAGATGGTAGGCATCCTAGGTATTTATTTTTGGATCAAGGGGGAGATTGTAAGATCTCATTGGGACATGAGACATTGACCTCCTTGGAGAGAAAACCTTTTTGATGTTAGTCAAAAAGGGGGAGAATGTTTGGGGGAGAACATTGGGAGAGTGTTTACCAATTTGGGATAATTGGTAAGGGATTTGAGTTAGTGGTCTAACTCAAATGATTTGTGTGGTTTTTGTCAAACATCAAAAAGGGGGAGATTGTTGGTGCAATCGGCCCAGGTCACGATTGACCAGGACTCGAGTTTGACTCGAGTGATGTTTTGATGTTTGACAAAGTGGTTTGACATTGATGTTTGACATTGATGTCGGTTAATATGTTGGGGAGATTATTTATACAATCGATCCAGGTTATAATTGACTAGACTCGAGTTTGACTCGAGGGAGACTTTGATGGTTGACTGGGGTTGACCATGTGATTATGGGAAAGTCCAAGCATGGGTCTTGGCAAGGTAAAGTCCAAGTCATGGGTACTTGGCATGGAAAGTCCAAGTGGGACACTTGGCATTTGGTAAAGTCCAAGTCTTGAGTACTTGGCATGAAAAGTCCAAGTGGGACACTTGGCGCATGGAAAGTCCAAGTCATGGGTACTTGGAATTTGGGAAAGTCCAAGTCTTGAGTACTTGGCATGTCCAAGTCTTGAGTACTTGGCATGAGAAGTCCAAGCATGGGTCTTGGCAAATGAGAAGTCCAAGCATGGGTCTTGGCAAATGGAAAGTCCAAGCATGGGTCTTGGCATGGAAAGTCCAACATGGGTTGGCAAGGGAAAGTCCAAGCTTGAGTCTTGGCATTTGGGAAGTCCAATGGGATTGATATTGGCAGCGTAAAGTCCAAGCGGAGTCTTGGCGGCGTAAGTCCAATGTGCCTTGGCGGTGTAGACACTGTTAGCATGACATAGCCGAGGGAAGCACCTAGAGGCTAGCACGATGGATGAACAAGTCATGGATGACCTGGAGGGATCCGAGAGGCGTGAGGCTGATGGAGGTGGCTAGAAGGCTTAGGTCTAGGCTAAGGGTGATCTAGCAAGTATGGGGGCACCATACTTGAGTTAAAACCTCATCTTTGAGGTTGGCAGTCGACTGGCATTATGGCCGGTTCGACTGCCGTGAGTCGACTTGAGTTCGACTGTCGTTTAAGAGATGGAATCGTCGCAATCGATCGCTCATTGGAGCGATCGATGATCGATCGCTGCATGCGCTAGGGCCAGGATCGCTAAGTTCTGCGGTCGAGCACAAACGCCAGAGCCGACCGCCGCCGATTACGGCGCGGCGATCGACAATGTTGTCAGTCGACTGCCAAGAGATCCGTTGGAGTTTTTCCAGCGTGGATCGAGCCGTTGTCTCACGACAACAGTGGCATCAGTCGACTGGTGACTTATGGCAGTCGACTGATAGGCGGAAATCTAGGTCACGCGGAAGGATAAAAGGAGCTCGATGGGAGGATTTTTGGAAATGGTTTCTTGAGCATCTTTGGGGCGATTTGTTGCTGCAAATCAGAGTCTCCAAGGCCACTCTTCAAGCAACCAAAAGCAAGCAATCCAAAGCATTTGTAAAGTGTTTTCTTTACTTGTATTGCATTATTCTTCATTGTATTTGCTTGTTGCTTTTAGATTATTGTTGTAATCTATTGTAAGAGGTTTCTCCACCTCCGACTTGTGTCGAGAAGGAGTATTTATTATAGTGGTGTGTGATTGGCATCGCTAGGGTTCGTATGAACCCAATCCGTGGAGTAGGAACCGTTTCGGTTCCGAACCACGTTAAATCTTCATGTTGTTGTGTTTGTGATTGTGTCTCGTTATTTTCATTATATATATTCCACTGTGCTAACGAAACTTGTAGACCCGAACACACGATCGAATTCCATCTTCCTACGGGCACATCGCTATTCACCCCCCCTCTAGCGGCCTCAATTCTTCAACATAGTATTTTAAATCAATTGAGTTTCCGATTAAATTTTCTTCTATATTAACATTAGTTGCCATTGGGGTATTAATAATTTTAGCGTCTTGCATTCCAAAGCGTTTAATTAATTCCCTAGTATATTTGCGTTGATGTAGGTATATTCCATCCTTAGTTTGTTTAATTTGTAGACCTAAGAAGAAGTTTAACTCACCTACTAAATTCATTTCAAATTCACTTTCCATAAGTGAAATGAACTCATTTAGTAGGATTGAGTTGGTGGTTCCGAAAATAATATCATCTACGTAGATTTGGGCTATGAATATGTCTTTACCTAAGGTTTTTATGAAAAGGGTTGGGTCAACTACACCTTGGTTAAAATCTTTGGACTTAAGATAAATCGAAAGTCTCTCGTACCAAGCTCGAGGAGCTTGTTTAAGTCCATAGAGAGCTTTCTTTAACCTAAGGACATGATCGGGTTTGTCTAAACTTTCGAAGCCGGGGGGTTGACTAACATAAACTTCTTCTTTAATGTATCTATTTAAGAATGCAGATTTCACATCCATTTGAAATAACTTAAATCCTCGATGTGCTGCATATGCTAATAGCATTCGAATGGACTCTAATCTAGCTACTGGGGCATAGGTCTCGTCGTAATCTAAACCTTCGACTTAACTAAACCCTTTAGCAACTAGTCTAGCTTTATTTCTAACTACTTCACCTTTATCATCAATTTTATTTCTAAACACCCACCTTGTTCCAATGATTGTTTTATCTTTAGGTGGTGGTACTAATTCCCATACTTCGTTCCTAGTGAATTGAGCCAACTCTTCTTACATTGCAATAATCCAATCAGGATCAAGAAGATCTTGGTTAATAGTTTTGGGTTCAATTTTAGAAATCAAAGATATTTGACTAAGGTTTCTGTATGAGGCTCTAGTTCAAACTCGTAGACTTGGATCACCTATCACTTGGTCGATAGGATGATTCGTTTGAGTCCTAGTTGGATTTGGGTTTGAGTCTACAACTTGATCAATAGGATGACTCATTTGAGTTCTAGTTTGGTTAGAGTCATCTATCACTTGGTCATTAGAGTGACTTGGTTGACTTAGATTAGGATTAACACTAGACCTGATCTCCAGATCAGAGTTAGGTCTAGTATGAATCGACTCGCTAATTGGGGTTGCGGGGGGTTTTGTAGGTGTGTGTCCTTCACCAAATATTACATTGATTGTCTCTTCAACTCTAAGGGTGTCATGGTTATATACTCTATAAGCTCTACTTGTAGTCGAGTATCCTAGAAAGATTCCGGTCGTGGTTTTGGATGTAAATTTCCCTAGGTAATCCTTAGTGTTTAGGATATGTACCTTACACCCAAATATTCTAAAGTACTTGATGTTAGGTATTTTATCGTGATAAATCTCGTATGAGGTCTTAAGGTGCCTCTTTACCATAAGGATCCTATTTTGGACATAGCATGTCGTACTAACGGCTTCTGCCTAAAACCTATCAGGTAGGTTATACTTGTTTAACATTGTCCTAGCGGCTTCTTGTAGGGTTCTATTTTTGCGTTCTACTAGGCCATTTTGTTGTGGAGTTCTAGGGCAAGAGAACTCATGGTGGTATCCATTTAGTTCTCAGAAACCTATGGTTCTCGAATTCACCACCATGATCAGTCCTAAGTCTTTTGATTTTAATGCTTTGTTGATTTTCTATTAATTTAAATAGATTGATTAATTGATCTAGGGTATCACTTTTGTGTTTGATGAACCTAACCCAAGTAAATCTAGAATAGTCATCAATTATGACTAAGCAGAATTTACTTCCATTAAGTGACTTACCTCCGTGTGAATCAAATAGATCCATGTGTAGGAGCTCAAGCACACTTTTGATTCGTTCTTGATTTGTTAGTTGATGTTGTGTCCTAGATTGTTTACCTTGTTGACAAGCATTACATATTTTATTATCCAAGTTATTGAGGTTAGGCAAACCTCTGACTAAGTCACTCTGACTCATCTTGTGGATGAGTCTTGGGTGTGAGTGACCGAGTCGTCGGTGCCACAACCATGATTCCTCTTGCCGTGTCATAAGACACTTAGTTGAGGAGTTAGTTAAGTTAATAGTGTAAATATTGTTATTTCTAGTTCCCTTAAGAATTGTTTTAGAAGTTTCATTTGTATTAATTACGCATTCATTTTCTAGAAATATGACCTTATAGTTATTATCACACAATTAGCTTACACTAAGTAAATTATATTGAAAATTTTCTACTAATAAAACATTTTGAATAACAAAATTTGAGTTAAGCTCAATATCACCTAATCCGATGATTTTGAGATTGCCGTTATTTTCGAAGGCTACCGATCCTTGTCGTTTGAATCGAAGCTTCAAAAACTTGAGTTGATCCCCTACATGTGTCGAGTAACCATCGTCTAACATCCATTGATCCTACACGCAAGGTAGTTGGATCGGATATTGGATTTATTAAAGATTGGTTGAAAATTATTAACCTAAATCATCTCACCCATGTCTACATGATCAACCACGTTAACCCTATATGTTCTTGTGAGATGACTTTCAATTTTACTTGATTTAAATTTAATGACTTAAACACTTGTCAACCTTGCGTTAGATTCAGATTTGACCTTAGGCTTATCAAGTCACCTTTTCAAGATCATGGCTTCCAGGTCGTGGCGAGGCACAGAGGCCTTCTTTGATCGGAACAACGACCACTTCCTTAGACAAAGCCATTTTCAAGAAAATAGAGACTTGACTTACCTAAGACCACTTCCTGGTCTAACTAGTCTAGGAAACGACGAGGTAGCTTCAGTTAGTTCCACTCGGTCAAGTGAACCGAACTAGATACGCCTTATCTAGCTCGAATACACGAGACTCCATTTTCCTAGCGTACTATCATCTCGCCGCGTCCTGGTACTATGTTATCAAGTGTTGACGAGTTATAGTCCTATCTAACCATTCTAAAAAGAAAAATCCAACTAAATAAAAACCTAAGCATGCAATTTCTAAGTTAAAACATAAACAAGTTTCGTACTAGCTCCCCCTAGACCATTGAATCGATTCTGTCTCTCCACATAGTGGATTTGGTCTTTGGGAACCCAGTACTGGTTTGATCCTAAGTTTGAAATCAAGGTGGTCTTAGGGACCCATGCTTGGACACGTTTTTTATGTCGACTTACAATCGACATATACGACTTATTGGTCGTGTTTGAGCTAAACCCTAGCCCGACCTTGTTGTACACGGCCCTTTGCGATCCAAGTAGGAGGTCAAGTCCTTTGGATCCCAAAGTAAACCTTTTCAACGTATTCTTAAGATCTTCGACTTGACTCTTCAAGAGTGAGTTCTCAACTTTGAGTTTTTCAACCCGAGTTGAGTCCTTCTCTTGAACTTGACTAGTCGAAGAGGTTAGGGAGACCTCGTGTTTGAGGAGTTTAACTTCCTCAACCAGGGTCTCGACCTTGGACTCGGGCTTAGCTAACATTCTATTTAAAAACTTAATTGCACTATAAAGTGTAGTAATGAGAGACCGACTTACCTTGAGTGTATCTTTTGAACCAGATGCGTATCCGTGGCTTGTCTTAAATAGTGCTTCACAGTCCGACTCGTCTTCGGTTTCCAATTCAAGTTCCGGTTCCGACTCCATCTCTGATTCCACCGGTTTAGCCATGAGGACTCGATCATCGTCTTCTTCCTTGGAAGCTTCTTCCCATGTAGCGTTGAGTGCCTTTTTGTATTTTGGTGCTTTGCTTTTGAGCTTTGGGCATTCGGACTTGATGTGTCCAAACCTGTTGCATTCATAATACCTAATATTAGAACTTTTAGGCTTACCTTCATTGGGTCGAGTGATGGTTTGCTTTCGGCCCTTGACTATCCTCCAAACTAGGTTGACTAGTTCGGCCTCCATTTCTGAGTCGACCTCCGAATCCGACTCATCCTCTTCTTCCTTCGGGGGTGGCTTGCTAGCGGTTTTCTTCTTTGAACCTGCAAATAGTGGTATACCTTTCTCGGTTTCTGAGTTAGATAGCTCATGAAGTTCAAAATCAGAAAAAAGTTCATCTAACCTAAGTTTAGAAAGATCCTTGGAGACCTTGTAGGCATCGACCATGGATGCCCACAAGGTAGTCCTCGGAAAGGAGTTTAGGACATACCTTATAAGGTCACGGTTTTTGACCTTTTGCCCGATTGCGTGTAGATTGTTGACTATGTCCTGGACGCGGGTGTGGAGTTGCGTCGCCGTTTCATGTTCCTGCATTTTTAGATTATATAATTTATTAAATAAAAGGTTGCGCTTACATACCTTGGCTTCATCGGTCCCTTCGTGTAGCTCCACTAGCTTTGTCCAAAGGTCCTTTGCGCTTATGATGGGGCCGACGCGATTTAACTCCTCCTTGGACAAGCCGCATTGGAGGATTTGTATTGCCTTGGCGTCGGCTTCGACTTGTCATTTTGTCGCAATGGTCCATTGGTCATAACCCAAGGATTCACCCACTTCATTAGTCGGAAGTGTGAAACCCGTTTGGATTATGATCCACATCTCGATTTGGGTTTTGAGAAAGCATTCCATCTGACCTTTCTAGTAACGGAAATCATCTCCGTTGTAAAACGGAGGTCGGACGGTGCTAAAACCCTCGAGATGAGCCATTTGGAAGGGAAACAACCTTCGATGTCCCGGAAATGGTACTAAATGATGGTTTTTCGGGATGAATACAGCTTGTTATGAGGGTTTACCCTCGTAATAAGTGTAGATCTTTCCGAGAGCTTCATTTTGGTAGGTAGACCGTTTTGTGGGTCAACTTGTACGAAAAGTTATGCCCATTTTACCGTCGGCTACTCCAAAAGCGAATACTTGCAAAACAAAACCAAACGAAGAGTACCAACACTTTGTCTTGGATTAGTAGTGCAGGAGAAAAATTTAAATGAATGAAAAATAAATCTGTAAAAAATTCTAGATTGGTGGTTTCACCAAATCTAAGCGCCCCCGGCTCTGATACCAATTGTTGGATCGAAGCGGATCGCTAGAGGGGGGTGAATAGCGATAAACCTTTTCTTTAATTCGTTCGTTAAAAACTCGAGTAGACAGTTAATTGCAGCGGAAAGATAAATTATAAATAAATGAGACAAATGTTTTTTTACTTGGTTCATAGCCTTCGGCTACTACTCCAAGACCCTAGTGATCCTTGATTACGCACGGAGGGCAATTCACTAAAAACACTCCTCCTCGTTGGAGGTAGGAGTTTGACGATTACAAAAAAAACTTCGAAAGAAAAGATAGAGAGACAACCCTCTCTTCTATTAATGTAAAGTGCAAGGATAGAAAACCTCGATTAATAAAATGAATTGCAATATTTAAAGAGACGACAAAATAAGAATATCAACAACTAAAAGAGTAGAAAGTAAACTAGGGTTGTTGACAGCACTTCGTCGTAGAGTCGTCGAAAAATCACAGAGTTGTGGAGGTTTGTTAGCACTTAGAGATGATGAAAAACCCTAGGAGAAACTCTCCTTTTATAGCCTTTAAGCCCCTCATCGAATGGGTCTTCAACCAATAGGAATTGGGCACAAAACTCCTTGAAAAATGGTGATAAAGCTTGACTCCTCGAGGCTGATTTGAATCGTTTGCTTGAACTGGCCGGTTGAACTGATGGCCAGGATTTTTTACTACAATAAAGAGTTAGCTCAAAATATAAGTGAATTCGACGGCCACTTGTCATTCAATCTCAACATAGACCTTCCATGGGAAGTCTTGGGTCGGATCGTCGCCTAAGGACGTCCCCGTACAAAGGACACGACCTCACTTCACTTTACTCACTCGAGCTTACCTCGATACTTACTATGTCACTTTTGCTTCCGGCCTTCCACTTGATTCCTTCGGCTCCCTCCGAAGTCACTCGAGTGTCGCCCGACCACCGCGGCTTCCTCCGGGTGTCACTAGCCTTCAGCTCCAGCTATAGCAATTTTCTGCACACTTGATTCAGCTCGTGAGATAATGACATGAGCTTAACTTTGTATCGTTTGCTATAATCAAAACTCAGGTTCGACTTAGGTGCCTACTGCACCAACAAGTTTGTAGTTTAACTTAGTTTAATTTGTAGCTAGTTGACTTGTAGTCTAATTGTAGTTAGGTTGTAGCTTGTCTTGTAGTTCAAATTATAGTTAATTCGTAATTTGTCTTAGAATTAATTAGTAGTTTCATTTGGTAGTTTAGTTGTAGTTTAATTATGATGTTTAGTTTTAAGTTTAATTCATAGTTACTAAGTTTGATTGGCTAATTGTAAGGCTTAGCTTAATTGTTTGTTAGTTTGATTACTTGTCTATTTAAGTGTTATTTCCATTAGTTAGAACACTAGGTTAGATTTATTTCATGCTTTACTTTACACTCATGTTATTCTGTTTTTTAATTGTTATTTAATTTACTGCACTGTCTTTATTCTTTGAATGCTTAGTTTATAATTTCTTTAATTTCCTTGTCATTATAGTTTAGTTAGATTAATACTTTAATTACTTGCATTGTCTTTTATTCAGTAGGATTAGTCTTGTAAATTCCAAACCCCCATTTTCATTGGAAAACCCCATTAGCAATAATTAGAAATCTTAAGTTAAATATTCTATCGATTACACTCGTTGGGAAACGATCCGTGTCACCCACTATGCTATATTAGTGTAAAGGGGGTTCGATAAATAATTTGTAATGGTACCACACGACAAATACCGTTATCAAAATTTGGCGTTATTGCTGGAGAGTGTAATGATGCTTTGTAAACTTAGGATTACTTTCCCATTTTTCTAAAAAAAAATATATATTTAGGGCTTCATTCCTTCATTTTCTGTATATCCATGTATTTTGACATGTCTACTTCCTATGTCTTTTGATTTGTTTGTTGGTGTTTCAGGAAAGACCAGGAATTCTCTTTTCTGAGAAACATGGATCTCTATAATCAGCAGTATAGAGACTATGGTGATAGATAGCATCATTGATCAAACAGCTAGATCAAATTGCAACATCCTTCAGCCAGATGCAACACAAGAATTCATTCAGCCTCCATCAAAGACCACTTCTGTGGATATCGACGCGCTTAGGGAGATGGATTGTGGAGTGGGTGATAGGCATACTACTACACAGGACTCCTATGAACCATTGTGCTGTCATGTGATTTCGAACGATGATGGATGTGATTTCATTGATGAAGTTGCTATTTTTTCAGATGTTGAGGATGTTGACACAGGAGTGGTGGATAGCTGGACACCCCCAGACTGGACACTCCCACCTGAGATAGAGTCACCAAGAAGTTGCTGATGAAAGCACTAACAACAAATGCAGTAATCCAACCCCAAGGTTGGATACTTTTTCTGATCGCCTCTGACCACCAAAGAGTATATATGATGAGGCGATGATCATTTCGTAGGGAGCAACATGGAACTACCTTGATCACATCAAGAGAGCACTCACCTCCATCCGATCCATCCCACTCCCAGCCTGGATTTCTTACTGAATCGCCTCCAACTGCCAGGACCTCAAGGGAGTTTGTTCTATCCTATCTACTTTTCTTTTCATTGTATATACCCTTCTTTCACTTCATTTTTCTTTATTTGTTTTTATTTTAGTTGTTATGTTTCATTTGTTGAGTTTTTATTTTGTCGGTGCTTTCAAATAAATTTCCTATGCATTCCTTTATATCATCTTAGAAGTCGTGAAAGCTAGTTAAATTTGATTGTCGAGTTTCGAGGATTTATTGTCATGAATGGATTATTCGATTGCATATGGTTACTCCGTGGTGATGGATTCTATGTTGATAGATTAAGATGATTTGTTTTCATTCCCAGTGAGGATTGTGCCAGTTTTTATTGCTTGAGTGTGGTGCACTTGTGGTTATTGTAACTCTAGAACTTGCTTTGATTCTTTCGAGACCACACAACCATAGGTTTGCATGATTACTATGAAGGCAATCTCACTTGTTTCCCTTTACTTCTTTTGTTGTCACATGCTATTCGAATAATTTTCTTATCACACGTCATATCATTTTCATTATTTATTCCATTATCTTTTCTACATTTTCATCATGTCATTTCTCTTCCATTTCTATTTTTGGATGTGGAATATTGAATGTTACATGATGAGTATTTTGTCCAGGACGGACAAAAGTTTAAGTGTGGGGGAGAGATTAGCTCAGGAGAATTTAATGTAAGCATAGGCATGTCGTGCTTGATCACCATGGACAAGCCGTGTTTTTATTTTTATAGCTGAGCTTGATGTTTTAGAGTATAGGGAAGTGTATTACATGTCAAAAAAAATGAAAAAAAAAATTGGGAAAAAAACACATTTGGAAAAAAAATGAAAAAAAAGAAAAAAAAATGGAAAAAAAACATTTGGCAAAAAAAAAATCTTTGACATGTCGTGCAGTTTTTTATACGTGCGATAGTATTTTTGTGGTAGACATCCCTTATTAAAACTATTGAGAGAATTATTGTATATCATATCTGGACTTGTATTGTGAATGTGATAGGAGTTGTTTACATGTTTAGTGGATGGTAAAATGCTAGCTTGGATCAAAACTTTTGGGACAGTGCTTTCTTGTACTCATCTATGTAGCATTCCAATATTTTCATGTCTCCATGCATTTCTTTAGCTATTTCATTTCTTACCTTTCTTTCATTACACACATACCATTATTTTCTTTTATTCATGTTTCCCTCACATTCCTAATAAGCCTTCAGTGATTGTGTATTCTTATATGTATATAGTGGTGAAGGTAGAAGAAAAGCAATCATATGGTAGTTCATAAACCATAAGTATCTTGAGTGAACTCCACTATTATATGCTTATGAGAGCGAGAGAAACCACCACTTACCTTGAGAGGCTTAGTCATTTATAGTCTAGTCAGGATGGATTGAAGTCACCATGTTTGTTAACCTGTATAGGATTTAAGTCCATGATTGCTAGTGTTTTTGAGAGTTGACAATCCTAGGTAACTTTTTTTCACGATTTTCTATGTATGCTTGGGAATTGCTAGGGAAATATACCTTCAATTTACTTTTAATTTTCTTTGCTTACTCGGGACGCGCAAGAATAAGTGTGAGAGAATTGATCACTACCATTTTATTGCATTATTTTGGTCATTAATATCATGGTTTTTATCCTCTCTAGTGATTTATTATTGATTATTTGTATGTTTTATGAGTTGAATCATCTTTTGGATCTAATTATAAATTCGCCTATATTGTGGACTTATATGCAAAATCTGTCTTTATTTGTAGAAGATCGAGATGAGCCACTGGACTAAACTCAAGTTGGATCAAATATGGCTTCATCTAGGACGAGAAAGATAATTTCAAACTGGCTTAATCTGAGTCTTTCATCAAGATTTGACCATATTTGACCGTCCGGGAAAAGCGATGGATTCTAAGCCATCTATCCATATTTGGAGAGATCCAGTCCATACATTTTGATCTGGACATCTGAGCCATTCATCCAGTTTCGATCGATCGTGATTATCCCTTTAGATGGATCAGATCCGTCCATTTGAAATCAGACTGATTTCAGCCATTGGATGCACAGGCTTAATTGGTTAATCATAGCATTAACATAGCTTCAAATAGACAGCTGGGATTTGTTTTTGCTCAGATCTGATGGCCAAGGAAAATCACCGTATAAATCCAACATTTTCACCCGAGAAATAGAATCGTGCAGAATAATTCGATCAGTGGAGTTCCCCTCCTCACGAGCAAGGCTACGCTGCCTTTCTTCCCTACGAGCGCATGGACAAATCGCAATCCTTCTTGTGACCTCACCGATAACAAAGTGGAATCCCTATCTCGACCTCGCCAGTCGATCGGGATGCCATTTTAGGTCAGCTCATTGGTAGCGAGGAAAGGTCATGATTTCGGCGAGTCCAGCTCCATCACCGGCAATTCCATTCCTTTCCGGTGACCGGGATTAGGCCGCTTCATCTCCGCCATCATTAGCTACAGGGATTAGATAGTTTCAGCTTGTCATCCACTGGTGAAGAGGTTTTCCACCACTGTTCCGGCAATCCACCCCATTCCGGCGACCGGGATTAGGCCGCACAGCTTCGACATTCCATCCACTAGCTACCGGGACTAGGAGCTCTACTATTCACTACTGCCGGAGCAGTGTTCATATACCTCCGCATTCAGCCCCTTTCCGCGGTGCTGGGATTAGGACCGCATTCGTAATCCACCGTCGGAGAGGGTTGTTCGAGTTGTTGTCGCCATTGTGGGGTTACTGATTGTTCTATTTTTGGAATTAGTCCATTTAATTGGATAGTTTGTTTTGTTATGTTATGTTTGGTTATGTTAGTTGATCTTTGATCAGTGTACCGTATAGTGACAGTGCGGTGTTTGGTTGAAATGTATGTTTATTTCGTTTAGTTTTCAGTTGATCTTTAACCACTGTACCGTATAGTGACAGTGCGGTGCTTGGTTGAATTGTTTACGTTTGTTAGTTTAGTTTTCAGTTACTGTTTGACCATTATGTCGTATAGTGGCAGTGCGGTGCTTGGTTAAATTTTTTATGTTCGTTCAGTAATCTTTGATCATTGTACCGTATATGACAGTGCAGTGCGTGATTTACTTACTTTTGCACATTAGGTTAGCTTCTCGGGAATTGTTAATTGGTAGTTAAGGTTTATTTCTTGCATGTTTAATTTTCATGTCTATTAACCAGAATTGTTTAACCAGTGTATCGTATAGTGAGAGTGCGGTGCATGGTTGAATCGTTCTTGCATTAGGGAAGCTTTCAAATAATTTTTTTGATAAGTTGTTAAAACACCCCAAACTGTTGTTATTGTAATTGATATATAGTTAGTTTGTAGTTTAACTTAGTTTAATTTGTAGTTAGTTGACTTGTAGTCTAATTGTAGTTAGGTTGTAGCTTGTCTTGTAGTTCAAATTATAGTTAATTCGTAGTTTGTCTTTGAATTAATTAGTAGTTTCATTTGGTAGTTTAGTTGTAGTTTAATTATGATGTTTAGTTTTGAGTTTAATTCGTAGTTACTGAGTTTGATTCGTTAATTGTAAGGCTTAGCTTAATTGTTTGTTAGTTTGATTACTTGTCTGTTTAAGTGTTATTTCCATTAGTTAGAAGACTAGGTTAGATTTATTTCATGCTTTGTTTTACACTCATGTTATTCTGTATTTTAATTGTTATTTGATTTCCTGCACTGTCTTTATTCTTTGAATGCTTAGTTTATAATTTCTTTAATTTCTTTGTCATCATAGTTTAGTTAGATTAATACTTTAATTACTTGCATTGTCTTTTATTCAGTAGGATGAGTCTTGTAAATTCCAAACCCCCATTTTTCATTTGAAAATCCCATTAGCAATAATTAGAAATCCCAAGTTAAATATTCTATCGATTACACTCGTTGGAAAATCATCAGTGTCACCCATTATGCTATATTAGTGTAGAGCAGGTTCGGTAAATAATTTGTAACGGTACCACACGACAAATACCGTTATCAAAATTTGGCGTCGTTGTTGGGGAGTGTAATGATGCTTTGTAAACTTAGGATTACTTTCCCATTTTTCTAAAAAAAATATATATTTAGGGCTTCATTCTTTCATTTTCGGTATATCCATGTATTTTGTCATGTCTACTTCCTATGTCTTTTGATTTGTTTGTTGGTGTTTCAGGAAAGACCAGGAATTCTCTTTTCTGAGAAACATGGATCTCTATAATCAGCTGTATGGAGACTACGGTGATAGTTAGCATCATTGATCAAACATCTAGATCAAATTGCAACATCCATCAGCCAGATGCAGCACAAGAGTTCATTCAGCCTCCGTCAAAGACCACTTCTGTGGATATCGACGCGCTTAGAAAGATGGATTGTGGATTGGGTGATAGGCATACTACTACATAGGACTCCTATGAACCATTGTGCAGTCATGTGATTTCGGATGATGATGGATGTGATTTCATTGATGAAGTTGTTGTTGTTTCAGATGTTGAGGATGTTGACACAGGAGTGGTGGATAGCTGGACACCCCCAGACTGGACACTCCCACCTGAGATAGAGTCACCAAGAAGTTGCTGATGAAAGCCCTAACAACAAATGCAGTAATCCAATCCCAAGGCTGGATACTTTTTCTGATCGCCTCTGACCACCAGAGAGTATATATGATGAGGCGATGATCATTTCGGAGGGAGCAACATGGAACTACCCTGATCACATCAAGAGAGCACTCACCTCCATCCGATCCATCCCACTCCCAGCTTGGATTTCTTACTGAATCGCCTCCAACTGCCAGGACCTCAAGGGAGTTTGTTCTATCCTATCTACTTTTCTTTTCATTGTATATACCCTTCTTTCACTTCATTTTACTTTATTTGTTTTTATTTTAGTTGTTATGTTTCATTTGTTGAGTTTTTATTTTGTCGGTGCTTTCAAATAAATTTCCTATGCATTCCTTTATATCATCTTAGAAGTCGTGAAAGCTAGTTAAATTTGATTGTCGAGTTTCGAGGATTTATTGTCATGAATGGATTATTCGATTGCATATGGTTACTCCGTGGTGATGGATTCTATGTTGATAGATTAAGATGATTTGTTTTCATTCCCAGTGAGGATTGTGCCAGTTTTTATTGCTTGAGTGTGGTGCACTTGTGGTTATTGTAACTCTAGAACTTGCTTTGATTCTTTCGAGACCACACAACCATAGGTTTGCATGATTACTATGAAGGCAATCTCACTTGTTTCCCTTTACTTCTTTTGTTGTCACATGCTATTCGAATAATTTTCTTATCACACGTCATATCATTTTCATTATTTATTCCATTATCTTTTCTACATTTTCATCATGTCATTTCTCTTCCATTTCTATTTTTGGATGTGGAATATTGAATGTTACATGATGAGTATTTTGTCCGAGACGGACAAAAGTTTAAGTGTGGGGGAGAGATTAGCTCAGGAGAATTTAATGTGAGCATAGGCATGTCGTGCTTGATCACCATGGACAAGTCGTGTTTTTATTTTTATAGCTGAGCTTGATGTTTTAGAGTATAGGGAAGTGTATTATATGTCAAAAAAAAGAAAAAAAAAATTGGGAAAAAAAACACATTTGGAAAAAACATTGAAAAAAAAGAAAAAAATTGGAAAAAAAAAAAATCTTCGACATGTTGTGCAGTTTTTTATATGTGTGATAGTATTTTTGTGGTAGACATCCCTTATTACAACTATTGAGAGAATTATTGTATATCATATCTGGACTTGTATTGTGAATATGATAGGAGTTGTTTACATGTTTAGTAGATGGTAAAATGCTAGCTTGGATCAAAACTTTTGGGATAGTGCTTTCTTGTACTCATCTATGTAGCATTCCAGTATTTCCATGTCTCCTTACATTTCTTTAGCTATTTCATTTCTTACCTTTCCTTCATTACACACATACCATTATTTTCTTTTATTCATGTTTCCCTTACATTCTTAATAAGCCTTCAGTGATTGTGTATTCTTATGTGTATATAGTGGTGAAGGTAGAAGAAAAGCAAGCAATGGTAGTTCATAAACCATAAGTAGCTTGAGTGAACTCCACTATTATATGCTTATGAGAGCGAGAGAAACCACCACTTACCTTGTGAGGCTTAGTTATTTATAGTCTAATCAGGATGGATTGAAGTCACTATATTTGTTAACCTGTGTAGGATTTGAGTCCATGATTGCTTGTGTTTTTGAGAGTTAACAATCCTAGGTAACTTTCTTTCACGATTTTCTATGTATGCTTGGGAATTGGTAGGGAAATATACCTTCAATTTACTTTTAATTTTCTTTGCTTGCTTGGGACGCACAAGAATAAGTGTGGGGGAATTGATCACTACCATTTTATTACATTATTTTGGTCCTTAATATCACAGTTTTTATCCTCTCTAGTGATTTATTATTGATTATTTGCATGTTTTATGAGTTGAATAATCTTTTGGATCTAATTGTAAATTCTCCTATATTGTGGACTTATATGCAAAATCTGTCTTTATTTGTAAAAGATCGAGATGAGCCATTAGACTAAACTCAAGTTGGATCAAATATGGCTTCATCTAGGACGAGAAAGATAATTTCAAACTGGCTTAATCTGAGTCTTTCATCAAGATTTGACCAGATCTGACCGTCCGAGAAAAGCGGTGGATTCTAAGCCATCTATCAAGATTTGGAGAGATCCAGTCCATACATTTTGATCTGGACATCTGAGCCATTCATCCAGATTCGATCGATTGTGATTATACCTTCAGATGGATCAGATCCGTCCATTTGAAATCAGACTGATTTCAGTCGTTGGATGCACAGGCTTAATTGATTAATCACAGCATTAACCTAGCTTCAAATAGATGGTTGGGATTTGATTCTGCCCAGATTGGATGGCCAAGGAAAATCACCGTATAAATCCAACATTTCTACCCGAGAATCAGAATCGCGCAGAATAATTTGATCAGTGGCATTCCCCTCCTCACGAGCATGGCGACAGCGCGTCTTCTTCCCCACGAGCGGCGGTGAAAGTCGGCAGTCCCTTCCGGCGACCTCCCCTCTAACAGCCGGCGGTAATCCTTATCCCGACCTCGCCAGCCGACCGGGATGCAATTTTTGGTCAGCTCATTGGCAGCGAGGAATGGTTGTGATTCCGGCGAGTCCAGCTCCATCACCGGTGATTCCATTCCTTTCCGACGATCGGGATTAGGCTGCTTCATCTTCGCCATCATCAGCTGCCGGGATTAGGCAGTTTTTGCTTGTCATTCGCCGGTGAAGAGGTTTTCCACCACTGTTCCGGCAGTCCACCCCATTTCGGCGATCGAGATTAGGCCGCACCGCTTCGACATTCCATCCACTAGCTACCTAGACTATGAGCTCCGCTATTCACAGCCGCCGGAGTAGTGTTCGCATACCTCCGCATTCAGCCCCTTTCTGCGGTGTCGAGATTAGGACCGCATTCGTAATCCACTGTCGGAGAGGACTGTTCGAGTTGTTGTCGCCATCATGGGGTTACCGATTGTTCTATTTTTTGAATTAGTCCATTTAATTGGATAGTTTGTTTTATTATGATATGTTTGGTTATGTTAGTTGATCTTTGACCAGTGTACCATATAGTGACAGTGCGGTGTTTGGTTGAAGTGTAGGTTTATTTCGTTTAATTTTTAGTTGATCTTTGACCACTGTACTGTATAGTGACAGTGCAGTGCTTGGTTGAATTGTTTACGTTTGTTAGTTTAGTTTTCAGTTACTGTTTGACCATTGTGTCGTATAGTGACAGTGCGGTGCTTGATTAAATTGTTTATGTTCGTTCAGTAATCTTTGATCATTGTACCGTATAGTGACAGTGTGGTGCATGATTTACTTACTTTTGCACATTAGGTTAGCTTCTCGGGAATTGTTAATTGGTAGTTAAGGTTTATTTCTTGCATGTTTAATTTTCATGTCTGTTAACCAGAATTGTTTAACCAGTGTATCGTATAGTGACAGTGCGGTGCATGGTTGAATCGTTCTTGCATTAGGGAAGCTTTCAAAAAATTGTTTTGATAAGTTGTTAAAACACCCCAAATTGTTGTTGTTGTAATTGATATATAGTTAGTTTGTAGTTTAACTTAGTTTAATTTGTAGTTAGTTGACTTGTAGTCTAATTGTAGCTAGGTTGTAGCTTGTCTTGTAGTTCAAATTATAGTTAATTCGTAGTTTGTTTTAGAATTAATTAGTAGTTTCATTTGGTAGTTTAGTTGTAGTTTAATTATGATGTTTAGTTTTGAGTTTAATTCGTAGTTACTGAGTTTGATTGGTTAATTGTAAGGCTTAGCTTAATTGTTTGTTAGTTTGATTACTTGTTTGTTTAAGTGTTATTTCCATTAGTTAGAACACTAGGTTAGATTTATTTTATGCTTTACTTTACACTCATGTTATTCTGTATTTTAATTGTTATTTAATTTCCTGCACTATCTTTATTCTTTGAATGCTTAGTTTATAATTTCTTTAATTTCTTTGTCATCATAGTTTAGTTAGATTAATACTTTAATTACTTGCATTGTCTTTTATTCAGTAGGATTAGTCTTGTAAATTCCAAACCCCCATTTTCATTTGAAAACCCCATTAGCTATAATTAGAAATCCTAAGTTAAATATTCTATCAATTACAATCCTTGGGAAACGATCCGTGTCACCCACTATGCTATATTAGTGTAGAGGGGGTTCGGTAAATAATTTGTAACGGTACCACACGACAAATACCGTTATCATCTTGCCAAGAGAGGAAGAAGAGAGGCTAATCCCTAACCTCCTTGTCCCTGGCCCTAGCACTTAGACAACAGGCGCCGTCCAACCAATTAGGATTCTAAACCCTAATGTCTTGCCACCCAAAGCCTCTCCCAAAACCCTAATCTCCCAAAAAAGATTCACGCCCAAGCCCTTAGCCCTCATTTTATAAAGCTAGGCTTAAGCCTCCTTTCAATCTCCACCGTCGGATCTAGAGATTTAATCTCCACCGTCGGATCTAGACTTTCATTTTCCACTGTCGGATCTAGGCTTCATGAGGGTTTCAATAGGCTACAATAGGGACCATGAGGAGGAGTTGGATCTTGGCCACCCAATGGATCCGGCCTACATAAAATCTGATCCATTAATAATAATTCATTCCACAAGAGGATTATCATTGATCTACCTCACCAACCCACATAAATATGGGCTCCATATATTAATTGTACAAATATCTCCTCGTGTTTAAGATCTCGAATGTCTGTCAATTAATTAATTTATTGACAATTAATTAATCAACATCTAACTCCATGAGTAGTACCACTCAACCTTATCATCATACCGGACCAAGTCCACCTGCAAGGTTTACATGATGATCCTTATGAGCTCTGCAAAGGGACATCATCATCCTAATATATAGGACACGATTTCCTCCTATAATCAACGACACACAATGTAAATAATATCATTTCCCAACTTACTGAGCCTATCGATTTAATCTATAAATTTCGCCCATTGGTAAATCAAAGAAATAAATACTAAGTATATGTGCCCGTTATTATATCGGGATTAAGAGAATGTACACCATAATATCCGAGGTCCGATTCAATTATGCAGTCAGCAATAAATTGAATCACCTCTAAGTAGGTCATGATCAATACACACAAAGTGTACTAGTGTAACTCTATGGTCAAGACAAACCAATACCAAATCACACTACAACCATACCAATGGTTTGTCCAAAACAATCTCGGTTGTGTGCCTTTACTTATACTCTACAAGGAACTGATAACATGATCTCCCGTGTGACACTACACACCATGTTATCTACAATGTAATGTATTAGACAATATGCATAACCATAAATATGCAAACAATGATCATGTGATTCTTATTTCAAAAATAATGATGTTCATACAAAAGATAGACTTTTCAGTATACATCCCAACAATCTCTCACTTATACTAAAAGACTATGCTGTCCTCATACTGCCATACATCTGATTCTCATTCCCTCCACATGTCTATCAAAAGCTTTCGCTGGAAGGGCCTTAGTGATAGGATCTGCCAGGTTATCCTCTGATGCAATCTTGGCTACAGCAACTTCTCCTCACTTTACGATTTATAATATCAGGTGGTACTTGCGCTCTATGTGTTTACTTGCCTTATGGGCTCGTGGTTCCTTCGAGTTTGAAACTGCACCACTGTTATCACAATAAATTGTGATAGTTCCGGGCAAACCAGAAATCACATCCAAGTTCATCAAGAAGTTCCTGAGCCATACAACTTCTTTGGCTGCCTCAGAGGCTGCCACATACTCAGCTTCCATGGTAGAGTTCGCCATGCATTTCTGGTTGACCGTTCCAGTTGATGTGCTTCCTTCTCGGAAGCTTGAATATATCGCTTTATAAGTTAGTCTAATGTCCCTTCTCCTCTTTTTACTTTGATGCTCACACTAGCCATGCACCCCTGACAAGCGGATATCGATTTAAATCATGCTTGGCCTTGCGAAAATACGACTTGGGGCTTCCCTCTGCCGGAACACATGAGCGGATAACTACATGAGGTGTCAGGCATCGCCATTAGTTGCTCGAATATCAAACATCATTTGGAGTTCGTGATTGCTTTCAAATTAATAAAGTCTGTAAAAAGATGAAATCACCTTCATATCCTCTATCTCCTTTGATGTTCTAGGACACATCTCTTTAGATAAAGGAACTCCAGGCCTAAAAGGTAGAAAACCTTTCTTGGAGTTCTGCATGCTAAAACGAGCCAAAATGGTGTCTATGTATGAAGCTTGAGATAAGCACAACATCCTTTTCCTACGATCCCTTATAACCTTATTCCCAAGGATGTGTCCTACTTCTCCCAAGTCCTTCATATCAAACTGTTTGGACAACCATACCCTTACGTCTGATAACACCTTGACATTGTTACCAATTAACAAAATATCATCTATGTATAGTACAAGAAATACCACTACATTTTCATCACATCTCATATATACACAAGACTCATCCGGACTTTGAATAAATCCATAAGACTGGATTACCTCATCAAAGCGGATGTTCCAAGACCTCGAAGCTTGCTTCAATCCATAAATGGACCGATTAAGCTTGCACACAAGTTGCTCTTTGCCCTTTGCAATGAATCCCTCTGGTTGCTCCATATAGAAGTTTTCCTCAAGACTTCCATTAAGGAAAGTTGTCTTGACATCCATCTGCCACACCTCATAATCCATATGAGTAGCAATACATAAGAGAATCTGGATAGATTTAAGCATGGCTACCGGCGAAAAGGTCTCCTCATAATCGATACTCTCTTTCTGAGTATACCCTCTTGCAATAAGCCTTGCTTTGAAGGTGTCAACCTTCCCGTCTATTCCTCTCTTTCTTTTGTAGATCCACTTGCATCCAATGGTTTTTACACCATTGGGTGGTTCTACTAGCTCCCATACCTAATTTGAATCCATAGATTCTATCTCAGAATTCATCGCACTTTGCCAAGATACCGCATCTTTATCTTGGATTGCCTCATCATATGTCTAGGGATGAGGTTCATGTTCGCCAAGGACCATATTAGAAGATTCTCCCAAGAACATAAATCTATCAGGCTATCTAACAACCCTCCCACTACGATGAGGTATCACCTATGTATCCTCTGTGACACGCAGTGCAGTAACTTGTGATATATCCTCTTGTACTGGTGGTACTGAAGTAGTGACTTCCCCTCTCAATTCCTCCAGAACAATCTTACTCATGGGCTTGTGGTTCATCACATAGTCTTCCTCTAGAAATATCGCATTTGTGCTAATGATCACCCTCTGATCTTGATCTCTAAAACTATAAAACAAACCACCTTTCATTCCTTTAGGATAGCCAATGAACATGTGCACTTCTGTACGAGGTTTCAACTTACCAGCATCTGCCTTCAGCACATGTGCTGGACTCCCCCAAATCTGAATATGTCTCACACTAGGCTTTCACCAGTCCACAATTATGTGGGAGTAGAAGGCACAGATTTAGATGGTACCAAGTTCAGAATATACACTGTCGTATCTAGAGCATACCCCCAGAAGGAATCTGGCAACTCAGAATAACTCATTATCAATATAACCATCTCCATAAGAGTCATATTTCTTCGCTCTGCTACACCATTCTGCTGGGGTGTGCCAAGTGAAAACAATTGGGATTGAATCTCAGCCTCTGATAAGTAATTTCTAAACTCTCCCAAGAGGTACTCACCAACACGATCAGATCGTAATATCTTGATACTTTTACCTTGACATTTCTCCACATCAGCCTTGAATTCTTTAAACCTGTCCAAGCATTCAGACTTGTGGCGCATCAAGTAAATGTATCCATATCTTGAATAATCGTCTATAAAAGAGAGGACATATTCAAAACTACCTCTAGCCTAGATAGACATAAGACCACACAAATCAGAATGAACCAATTCTAACACATCTTTGGCTCTATACCCCTTGGCCTTAAAAGGCCTCTTGGTCATTTTACCTTCCAAGCAAGATTCGCAAGTTGGGAAATCTTCCACCACTAATGAACCCAAATGTCCATCAGCTATCAACCTTTGAATTCTACTCAGGTTAATATGACCTAACCTTAGATGCCAAAGATATGTTTGGTTCATTTTCGAAGGTTCTTTTCTCTTATTAGATTTAGAAGATGAGTTATTTACTTCTATTTGCATTGTGGGAGTTTTTGGTTCAAGGGTATATAAATTTCCTATCAATGCACTAGAACAGATAATCTCCCTATTCCTTTTTATAACAACTCTGTCATTAAAAGAAATAGAATATCAAACCAAAAATAATTTAGAAATTGAAATTAAATTCTTTCTAAATAAAGGTACATAAAGGCAATTTCTCAGAACCAAAGTTTTATTTCTATCAAAAGATAAATAAACATCTCCCACTGCAACAGCCGCCACCTTCGTGGCATCGCCCAAGTAAACGGTAATCTCCCCCTCAGCCAGTCGTCTGGTTTCCTAGAACCCCTGCAAAGTATTGCAGACATGATCAGTGACTCCCGTATCTACACACCAGGTGCTGGTAGATAACACCTCTAAACATGTTTCAACGACTAGACCAAAAGATATACCTTTGTTCTGCTTCTAGTTAGGGCAGTCCTTCTTCTAATATCTAGTCTGCTTGCAAGTGAAGCACTTGCCTTTCTGCTTCTTCACACCTCCCTGAGATCCTCCCGCCACCTTTGCTTCACCTTGTTTCTTCTTCTTCTTATTTTTTGTCTTAGAAGTCGAAACCTTCTTGGCAACAATGGTCTAAACCTGAGCACTCTGACAAAAAAAACCCTCTGCCGTCTGGAGTCCTGTCAGAAGCTCCGCCAATGAATACAACCTTTTATTCATGTTGTAATTCAGGCGAAACTGCTCAAAACTCCTAGGTAGAGACTGGAGTATGATATCGACCTGGGTTTCCCCATCGATCTCAGCTCCAAGGACTTCCAGCTCATTCAAATGAGCCATCATCTTGAGAACATGATCCCTCATGGGTGTTCCCTCGATCATAGTGGTCGTCATCAAGTTCCTCATGGCTTCCTGCCTAGCAGCTTGATTCTGGTGTCCGAAAAGCTCCTTGAGATTGCGCATCATGTCATAAGCAGTGGGCATGGCTTGATGCTGATGTTGCAATACATTTGACATAGAAGCCAAAATGCAACACCGTGCCATCTCATCAACATTTATTCACTTCTTATAACTCTCTTTCTCCATTTCTCCAGAATCATCTGCTGACTTAGGAGGACACTCTTCAAAGAGTACATACTTATACTCCTCAGCAGTCAAGACAATATCAAGATTCCTTTTCCAATCAACATAATTGTGCCCAGTAAGTTTATTCTCTTTTAGTATCACAGCAAGCGGGTTGAAAGTCATTTTTGAAAAACCTAAGAATCACATAGATCAAAACATTAGATTTCAAAAAATTATTGATTCCTCAAACAATAAAATTTTAAAATCAACCAACACCTCAAAACACCGAGAATATCGTATGCCACGATAGTGTGGACGTATACGAATTCTACATTTGTAAGACGAGGTTTTACCCATTAATTTTTCTATCTTGTCAACCTAACTTTTTGACAAATAAAATTAATAGTTGGTTTCTCTTCGGCCTTACAAATAAAAGTAGTGACTCCAATGGGGAGGATACTCCTATTTGCATCTAAGTGTTCACCATTACTTGGTACAAAGGTAATTATCTCGGGTTATGTGCCTTCCAATGGGAAAGTACACATGCTCCTAAATAATTTCTTATAACCATATTCGACCGTGTGATCCGCAAAACAAATTCATCCGAAGGGGAGGAAGGCACTCAGAGCCTACGCGCAAGTTTGTTTGCATCACATGTCAAATCATAATGGAGGTCATGGGAATTTTAAAAAATATCCCTCTCCCACTTAGTAATTTAAAATTGAGGAATTTTCCTAGCACACGACATGCATATCAAATAAGAAACAATAAATATGAAAAAAAATATTTTCCAACTATTATGACTTTTGTTCTCTAATATGCCTCCCATCGTATCACCATCTCATCCGCTCTTCCCTACGCCATGTACAAGCCATCCAGAGATCCGAGCCAAGAATAATTATTTTAATTTACATCCATTGATTCTATACTCCATGAAGGAGTGTACATGAAATCTAGATCGAAAGTAAACTAAAATAAAAGAGTGGCTAAATAATGTCATACTTAATTACAAAAATAAAATACTAGCCTCGTCAACCCCGAGGATTCAAATAATAATACAATTACACACATCCAATCACATACACACACATTTGGCCATAATAGTTGGATCTTATGCCTGCAATCAAAAAGTTAGCATACGCACATCCTACTATCATCCAACACATACAATATATGATAAGTGCATTAAAGTAACTGAATTGTAAACACACAAAACCAGAATAGACGATGTATGGATCGCCGGTTTTTGTGTTTATCTTCGGGGTCCAAGTAAATTAGCCACATACAATACATACTAATTGCATAAAACAAGAAAACAAACTTAAAAAAGAATTTTACCTCTTGATCTTCTATCGTATGTCCTATCCTCCTCTTGGACGTTGTGTGGGCAACGATCCTCCAAGAGATGAAGCCTCCTAGATCACGTATCTTCCTTTCCTTGCTCGGTCCAAACAAAGGAAGATAATAAGCTCCCTTCTTCTCCTATCTAGTTCTAGACACAATCCCATTGGAGAAAGATCAAGACACCTTCTCCTCTTTATTGTTGCCGCCCGCCACCAAGGAGAGGGAGATGGAATTGCCGGCTAAGATTGATATCTTGCCGCCGGCCAATGGAGAGGAGGAGAGGGTGCTCCGGCCAAGAGAAGAAGAAGAGAGGCTCATCCCTAACCTCCTTGCCGCCATCCCTACCGCTTGGACAATAGGCGCTGCCCAACCAATTAGGATTCTAAACCCTAATGTTTTGCCGCCCAAAGCCTCTCCCAAAACCCTAATCTCCCAAACAAGATTCATGCCCAAGCCCTTAACCCTCTTTTTCTAGAGCTAGGCTTAAGCCTCTTTTCAATCTCCAGCGTCGGATCTAGAGATTTAATCTCCACCGTTGGATCTAGACTTCCATTTTCCACCGTCAGATCTGGGCTTTATGAGGGTTTTAATATGCTACAATAGGGACCTTGAGGAGGAGTTGGATCTTGGCCAACCAATGGATCTGGCCCACATAAAATCTGATCCATTAATGATAATCCATTCCACTAGAGGATTATCATTGATTTACCTCACCAACCCCCATAAATATGGGCTCCATATATTAATTGTACAAATATCTCCTTGTGTTTAAGATCTCGAATGTTCGTCAATTAATTAATTTACTAACAATTAATTAATCTACATCTAACTCCATGAGTAGTACCACTCAACCTTATCATCATGCTGGACCACATCCACCTGCAGGGTATACATGATGATCCTTATGAGCTCCTCAAGGGGACATCATCATCCTAATATATAGGACATGGTTTCCTCCTATAATCAACGACACACCATGTAAATAATATCATTTTCCAACTTACTGAGCCTATCGATTTAATCTATAAATCTCACCCATTGGTAAATAAAAGAAATAAATACTAAGTACATGTGTCCGTTATTATATCGGGATTAAGAGCATGTACACCATAATATCCGAGGTCCGATTTAATTATATAGTCAACAATAAATCAAATCACCTCTAAGTTGGTCTTGCTCAATACAAACAAAGTGCTCTAGTATAATTCTATGGTCAAGACAAACCAATACCAAATCACACTACAACCATACCAATGGTTTGTCCAAAACCATCTTGGTTGTGAGCCTTTACTTATACTCTACAAGGAACTGATAACATGATCTCCCGTGTGACACTACACACCATGTTATCTACAATGTAATGTATTAGACAATATGCATAACCATAAATATGCAAACAATGATCATGTGATTCTTATTTCAAAAATAAAGATGTTCATACATATGATATACTTTTCAGTATACATCCCAACAGGAAGTTATCCCTAAGGCTAACCATGGTATGTGTCTAGTGGCTAAGGTTTCAAAAAACCTAGGGAAGCCACTAAGAAGGTTACAAGAGGAGTTACCCCTAGAGTTAACCTAGGTAAGACCACAATGACCAAGGATTCTAAGCCTAAGAGGGTCATTAGAAAGTTATTAAGGGAGGTCATTCCTAGTGAATACCTAATTAACCCAAGGAGCTCCAATAGGTATTGGGTTCCTAGGAGCGTGATTCCTTCATGTTAAATGGGTTAGGTTGTGTCAACCTTGAATGGATGGGTAACTAACTCAACCATAGCAAAGTTTGTTGGGTTTCTGGCTCCGCGGCGAGTGTGTGTTCGAACATGTTTCGTAAACATGTGCGCAGCAGAATAAATAATCTAATTTATTACATTACACACACCACACACATGCATAGTATAACATGTACAGACATAACCGTAGTTTCAAATTTTGCAATAAAAGGAAATTTATTCTACGTATATCTGACGTATCATGTGTAGCGGAAAACACATCAACCGGAGTGACCCTCGCTAGAATCGCCTCTATTTGTATCCACTCCGAGTATCTTCGGGATGACTTCACAAAGTCACGAGCCTCATCTTCGTATGAGTCACTAGCCTCGTGTCATAGACGATGTGATCGAGAGAAGATCGCAATCCGAATTAAAATTCGGATTAAAAAATGAGTCCTCAAAAAACTCACTTCTCCGGAGAGGTATTTACCCACCGTTTGACGAATCCTTCGTCCTCCACCTATGAGAATTATCGGATATCGAATCCCCGGCAAGGAAACCGATGTCGAAGCTCCAAACGTCATCCAAACGATGCTCCAACACGAAGTAAACAAGCTGTCCAAAAAACTGGACCGCTTTGGTGGAGGATTAGCGCCGGCCAAATAAGGAAGCTAGATGCTCACCTTGTCGCCAGAGCCAAGGAAGATCACCGGAGCTCCTCCGGCAGCAGCTAGACGCCGGCAAGAGGGGAGGACAGCAGCTGCTGGATGCCGGTAAGAGGGGCTTGGGTGGTGGCGGGCGGCGACAAGGAGTTGGCGTCGGCTACACCAAGGAGAAGAGGGAGAGGGGTGGCAACTTTAGGGTTAGGGCTCTCATTAAACCCCTGAGCCCTATTTTATAGAGGACAAATTCTCCTAATGGTTATTGGTTCATAACCAAAACCCGTTAACCCGCTCCATTAATTTAAGTTAAAATAAAACAAACCAATTTGGTCTATTTTAAGTTAAAACGAAGCGAACCAACATTGGTTCATTCGTTTAAAATAAACCAAACCTCTTTGGATTATTCTCCACCATTGGATTAGAACCAAACCAATTTAGTTCATCCATCATGTCTTCATAAGACACGGCTCATCCATGCTTCCATTGTGACTGAAAGTATTTCATGTTCGATCCTTGCTTGGTCCAACCAAACCTAGTTTCTCTCGGTCTGAGAATCTCATTCTCAAGCTCGATTTAAATCCTTTGGATTACGTTTGTTGTGCGTGTGACCAAATAGGCTCTCGATTTATGTTGGTCGTCTATAATTAACCATTAATTATAGAATGATCATGAGTGGCGCCTAGTAGTACATCATGATCCCCAATTAATCGAAAAGATCAACAGTTGATCCAGAAATATTTCTGAAACCCTTCAGTAGCTAGAATGATTCGTGCCCCATTCCTTTCACTCATCTTATACCAGACATGGTCTATAGTGTCAGTCCCCACTAGGTTGACTATGTCACACCTAGCCCAAGTATCATTTCCTCGTCCTACGAATTCTAGTTACTGCACATCTATCCAAGAGTACCTTACTCTAAATATGAAATGCTTTGGCCAAAGACTTTAGTAACAATCCGACGAGAGGCCATGGGTATACATCTCCTCGCAAGGAGTGGTGAATTCTTTATAGGCTATTCAAACACCTTCGATCACTTCGACTTATACCCAATCATCTCGGGTCCACATCTCCTCAGAGATGCTTGCTTAAGATGTCAAAGCATAAGTCTTCATGATCAAGATGACTTGAATACCGTAAGTCAAAGGAACATCGCACTTATGCTGCAGTAAGAACTTCATTGACATATCTATATATGCAGAGAACCATATGAAGTCTTATGGCTGGTCACCCCAATAAACTAGTTACCATAACTAGCATCCACGATTAACTCCAAACATCACAATGTCTCCAGCCAGTGAGAATCAGCTGCTTGGATACACTGAGTATACCTCATGCTAGTCTCGACAGAATTGATGGTGTCTAAATCCATCAATTCATCGACTAGGGATAATTCCGATACATCACAATTACACATGTAGAGATACTCACTATTTGTGATCCAATCACAAATTCTCTCATGCTGTTAATTGTATCGTGGACATTCAGTAAATGAGTTTAATATCTAATCAAATACATGAAAACATGTATACTCAAATAGTGAATCTTCATTTATCATATAAATGGTTCAAACATAAGGCAATTGCGTTAGGACATCTCTCATATATTACTAACAAACTCACACTTGGCCTAATGCCAATCGCTACGGTATCGAATATCATAGGCTCTAACATGACCCTCAAACTTACTTTGACGTAATGCCTTAGTCAAAGGATCCTCTAAGTTCCTTTCAGTGGAGATTTTCTCGATTTGTATTTCCTTCCTTCTAATGATCTCTCTGATCAGATGATAGCGGCGAAGCACATGTTTGGATCGTCAATGAGACTTTGGCTCTTTCGTCTGTGCAATTGCTCCATTGTTGTCGCAGTAGACTGGTATTGCTTCAACAATGGTTGGAACCACACCAAGTTCATAAATGAACTTCTTGATCCAAACCGCTTCCTTTGCTGCTTCTGAAGTTGCAATGTATTTTGCCTCAGTGGTAGAATCTGCTACAGTGTCTTGTTTAGAACTTTTTCAACTCACTGCACCCCCATTCAAGGTGAACACGTATCCAGACTGAGACTTGGAATCATCCTTATCTGTCTGGAAGCTGGCATCCGTATACCCGCATATCACTATGTCCCCTTCTCCATATATTAGGAACACATCCTTAGTTCTTCTCAAGTACTTAAGGATTGTCTTAACAGCTGCCCAATGATCCATTCCTGGATCAGACTATTATCTACTTGTGACACTCAGATCATACGATACATCGGGCCTTGTACATAACATAACATACATGATAGATCCTATTGCGGATGCATAGAGAATCTTACTCATGCAAATCCTCTCATCTTCTGTGCGAGGACACATAGACTTCGAAAGGTGTATCCCATGCCTGATGGGTAGGAAACCTTTCTTGGATTCCGACATGCTAAACCTCTTTTGCACTCGGTCTATATATGTAGACTACGAAAGACCAAGCAACTGTTTCGATCTATCTCTATAGATCTTAATCCCGATGATGTAGGTTGCTTCTCCCAGATCTTTCATGGAGAATGTCTTGGACAACTAAATCTTAACCGACTATAAGATAGAAACATCGTTTCCTATAAGTAATATGTCATCGACATACAATACTAGGAACACGACTGCACTCCCACTAACCTTATTGTACACACAAGGTTCGTTTGGATTTTGTGAGAAATCAAACCTTTTGATTGTCTTATCAAAACGGATATTCCAACTCCTGGATGCTTTCTTCAGTCCATATATGGCCCGTCGTAATTTGCATACCTTGGTTTTGTCAACCGATGTGAAACCCTCAAGCTGTATCATATATACATCCTCGAGCAGGTTTCCATTAAGGAAAGCTATTTTCACATCCATTTTCCATATCTCATAATCATAATGAGCCGCTATGGCCAGGAGAATCCGAATGGATTCAAGCAAAGCAATCGGCGAATAGGTTTCGTCATAATCAACACCTTGCTTTTGACGATATTCTTTCACCACCAATCTAGCCTTATAGGTAATTACATTACCATTCATGTCGGTTTTCTTCTTGAAAACCCACTTGCACCCTATAGGCTTTATGCCTTCAGGTGGGTCAACCAAGTTCCAAACATGGTTTTCAAACATAGAATCCATTTCTGACTTCATGGCGTCAAGCCACTTATCCCTTTATGAATTTTTCAGAACTTCTTCATAACTGGTAGGCTTCTCATCATCAATGAGTAACACGTCATTCGATTCATTTACGAGAAATCCATTTTTTTCAGGAATATTGCGTGTTCTACCAGACCTACAAAGATGTGGTGTCACAATAGGTCCAGCCGATGGCTCATCACTATGAGTTATTGGCTTTTGTGTTTCACCAAGTATCTCATCAATATCTATTTGAGTTTCTCGAGCCTCCTCAAGCTCGATGACACTCCCACTATTTTCTTGCAAGAGAAACTCTTTCTCTAGAAACACAACATGCCTTGAAACAAACACCTTTTATTCCACAGGATGATAGAATTGGTAACCCCTTGTTTCCTTAGGGTATCCAATAAATAGACATTTATCAGACTTAGCATCCAATTTGTCTGATACAGTTCGTTTCACATAAGCAGGACAATCCCATATCTTCAAGTAAGATACATGAGGTTTCTTACTATTCCATATCTCATATAGAGTAGTAGAGACTACCTTGGTTGGCATTCTGTTTAACAAGTAAACAGCTGTCTGAAGCGCATAGCCCCAAAAGGACTTGGGAAGATTCGCATGATTCACCATTGACCTGACCATGTCCAACAAGGTCTGGTTACGCCTCTCAGATACACCATTATGCTGTGGTGTATATGGCAGAGTCCATTGAGATAATATACCATTATCTCTTAGATAATCTAGATACTCTTGACTTAAGTATTCACCACCATGATCCGATCGAAGTATTTTAATAGTCTTGTCATGTTGTTTCTCTACTTCATTTTTGAATTCTTTGAACCTTTCAAAGGCTTCAGACTTTTGTTTCATCAAGAACACATACCGAAACTATGAGTGATCATCGGTGAAGGTAATGAAGTAGCTACAGCCTCCCATAGCTTGAGTTGACATAGGTCCACATACATCAGTATGTATTAGACCTAGCAACTCTCCCATTGGTTCACCTTTTCTTGTAAAAGGTAAGTTAGTCATCTTGCCTTTTAATCATGATTCACATGTATCATATAAATACAATTCAAACGATTATAGAATTCTACATCGGTGTAATTCGAACATGCGTTTCTTGCTTACATGGCCAAGATGACAATGCCACATGTAGGAGTCTAATTGATTATCCTTTCGAGCACGCTTGTTGCTCACTTCGATATTGAAAATGTTACTGGATACGTCCAACGTATAAATACCATTGCTCAAGGTTCTTGTCCCATAAAGTATGCCATTCAAGGTTATACAACAATAATTGTTACTAAACGTCAAATGGTAACCATTTCTATTTAAGCAGGAAATAGAAACAATATTCTTTATTAGAGAAGGAACACAATAGCAATTGTCCAGTTCTAAGACTAGTGCACTAGGGAGCTTCAGCAAATAAGTTCCGATGGCGACCGCAACAACCCTTGCTCCATTGCCAACTCACAAATTTGACTCCCCTTTGATGAGTCTTCTTCTATTCCTTAGCCACTGTATGTCATTACATATATGTGAGCCACACCTAGTATCCAATACCCAAGTGTCTAAGGAAATAGAATGATAATCAATAACGAAGATATCTGAAGAAGATGGGGCATTTGATGCCTTATTCTTCTTTACGAACTCAAGATAAATCTTGCAGTTTCTTCGCCAATGGCCCTCCTTGTCATAATGATGGCAAGTGCCCTTTTGATCTAGTTCTGCCTTTTTAGCCTTTTTCTTCTTCCCCTTCTGCTATTCCTTTGACTCCCTCTTAGAACCTTTCTTCAAGGAATCAACTAACAGTACCATCCCCTGCTCATGCTTCTCAGAAGGCTCCACAGTCTTCAGCATGTTGAGCAGTACCACAGATGAACCTTCTTGAATCTTAGAGGTGAAGTGGAGCTTGGAGACTTCGATCCTTTCGAATCTCACTTGCTCATCAAACAACTCATAAAGATGAAGGACTATGGTATGAGCATCCATATGCTCATGCTGCTTCTGCAGCTCGGGTACCATCGCGGCTAGCATGATGCAACTCACTTGCTCAGAATCACTCACATGTTTTTTATGGGCCAACAATTGGTCCGGTGTTGCATCATCACTAGGACGGGCAGGAAGAGACACTTTGAGGACATGCTCAAGCTTTTCAACCTTAAGAATAATTCTCAGGTTGAATCCAAAAGCCAGTCCAAGAAGTTCGACCCAGTCAATTTATTTGAAGCCAAGATAGAGTGCAAATTCAAAGACATCATAATCAATCAATTATCCTAGAAATACAAATCGAGCTTATATGAGAAAGATGATTTAAAATGCATCAACATACATTTATAAATCCCATTCATTTTTCAAATTTCAAAAACCCCAAAATCACTTCGGGAGATCGTAGGTCCATCTCCGAATGAGCTGATATCCAACATAGATATGAACAACCTTGGAGAGAGTCCAACAAGCCATTCATAGCTACAATGGTAGGTATCAAATATATCGATTGCATATCACATATATGCAACTATCACAATGTGCTATCAACTAATTGAATGTTCACACATACATCGGGTTGTTAACTCATTAACAAGTATGCATCATAAGTGTACTTCGTTCAGTTACGTATTGCTATCTACAACATTAAAATGCAAAGTTAAGTATCATACCTAAATCCTTCATTGGGCCTTTGAGGGAATTCGTGAGGCTCACTAAATTCTCATAGCTACTAATTTGGGGCTATAAATTTAGACATTTTGTGGATAAAGAAATTACCAGCAGAACTAATTCCTTTTAGCTCCCTTCCATTCCATGGGTTGAACATGTTCAGGTTCGAGTCAGGCTTGGAGAGAGTCCAACAACCCAAACAGGAAATAGAACTCTGGTTCTAACCATATTAATGGAAGGTGTAGGCTTTAATATTGTGTTAGGATTTTTATGTCTCATCCTCTTTGCATGCAAATAACTATTATCTACATGGCATGACATACATGGCATACATCTACATGTCACGACACGCATGACATAATGATATGCATCTAATGCAATTACATGACATACAATTATGGCATGTACAAAATTTCCTTATATGTCATAACTATTTATGGAAATAAAATATGTTTGAGATTTGATTCTTCAAATCAAATCATGATTAAATTAGGAAACAAATTTCCAAATATAATCACATATTTTATTTGTGGAAAGAATTGATTAAGGAAAGTCAAATTTAATTTAGGAAACAAATTTCCTAAATTGTCAAAACTATTTATGGAAATAAAATATATTTAAGATTTGATTCCCAAATCAAATCATGATTAAATTAGGAAACACATTTCCAAATCTAATCAAATATTTTATTTATGGAAAATATTAATTTCCATAAATACTTCTAATTTTCCAAAAGTAGAAGATTTCCATAAATACTTCTAGACTTTCCAAAATTAAAAATTTTCATAAATACTTCTAACTTTCCAAAAGTAGAAAATTTCCATAAATACAATTACGACTATCACAAAACAATTTTACGATTATGTCGAAACACAACCTGGGCTCTGATACCACTGTTGGGTTTCCGGCACCGCGGCGAGTGTGTGTTCGAACATGTTTCGTAAACATGTGCACAACGGAATAAATAAAAAGCAATAAATCTAATTTATTACATCACACACACCACACGCATGCATAGTACAATATGTGTAGACATAACCGTAGTTTCAAATTTTGCAATAAAAGGAAATTTATTCTACTTATATCTGACGTATCACGTGTAGCGGGAAAGACATCAACAGGAGTGACCCTCGCTAGAATCACCTCTATCCGTATCCACGATGAGTATCTTCGGGATGACTTCACAAAGTCACGAGCCTCGTCTTCGTACGAGTCATTACCTACATGTCGTAGATGATGTGATCAAGAGAAGATCACAATCCGAATCAAAATTTGGATTCAAAAATGAGTCCTCAAAAACCCACTTCTCTGGAAAGGTATTGTCCCACCGTTTGACGAATCCTTCGTCCTCCACCTATGAGGATTACCGGAGATCGAATCTCCAGAAAGGAAGCCGCTATCGGAGCTCCAAACATCATCCAAATGATGCTCTGACATGAAGTAAACAAGCTGTCCAAAAAACTGGACAGCTTTGGTGGAGGATTAGCGCTGGCCAAATAAGGAAGCTAGATGCTCACCTTGTCGCCGAAGCCAAGGAAGATCATCGGAGCTCCTCTGGCAGTAGCTAGACGCCGGCAAGAGGGGAGCATGGCAGCTGCTGGACGCTAGCAAGAGGGGCTTGGGCGGTGGTGGGCGGCGACAAGGAGTTGGCGCCGACTACACCAAGGAGAAGAGGGACAGGGGCGACAACTTTAGGGTTAGGGCTCTCATTAAACCCTTGAGCCCTATTTTATAGAGAACAAATTCTCTTAATGGTTATTAGTTCATAACCAAAATCCATTAACCCGCTCTATTAATTTAAGTTAAAATAAACCAAACCAATTTGGACTATTTTAAGTTAAAATGAACCGAACCAACTTTGGTTCATTCATTTAAAACAAACTAAACCCCTTTGGTTTATTCTCCACCATTGGATTAGAACCAAACCAATTTGGTTCATCCATCATGTCTTCATAAGACACGACCCATCCATGCTTCCATTGTGACTGAAATGATTTCATGCTCGATCCTTGTTTGGTCCAACCAAATCTAGTTTCTATCAGTCTAAGAATCTCATTCTCAAGCTTGTTTTAAATCCTTCGGATTACGCTCATTGTGTGTGTGACCAAATAGGTTCTCGGTTTATATTGTCCTTCTATAATTAACCATTAATTATAGAATGATCATGAGTGGCACCTAGTAGTACATCATGATCCCCAATTAACCGAAAAGATCAACGGTTGATCCAGAACTATTTCTGAAACCCTTCAGCAGCTAGAATGATTCGTGCCCCATTCCTTTCACTCATCTTATACCCACTTGGTTTAGGACATGGTCTATAGTGTCAGTCCCCACTAGGTTAACTACGTCACACCTGGCCCAAGTATCATTTCCTCATCCTACGGATTCTAGTTACTGCACATGTATCCAAGAGTACCTTACTCTAAACATGTAATGCTTTGGCCAAAGACTAGTAACAATCCGACGAGAGGCCATGAGTATACATCTCCTCGCAAGGAGTGGTGAATCCTTTATAGGCTATTCAAACACCTTCGATCACTTCAACTTATACCCAATCATCCCGGGTACACATCTCCTCAGAGATGCTTGCTTAAGATGTCAAAGCATAAGTCTTCATGATCAAGATGAGTTGAATACCGCAAGTCAAAGGAACATCACACTTAAGCTACAGTAAGAACTTCATTGACATATCTATATATGTAGAGAACCATATGAAGTCTTACGGTTAGTCACTCCAATGAACTAGTTACCATAACTAGCATCCACGATTAACTCCGGACTTCACAATGTCTCCAGCCAGTGAGAATCAGCTGCTTGGATACACCAAGGAGTATACCATGTGCTAGTCTCGACAGAATTGATGGTGTCCGAATCCATCAATTCATTGACTAGGGATAATTTCGATACATCACAATTACACATGTAGAGATACTCACTAGTTGTGATCCAATCACAAATTTTCTCTTGCTGTGAATCGTATCGTGTCATTCAGTAAATGAGTTTAAGATCTAATTAAATACATGAAAACATGTATACTCAAATAGTGAATCTTCATTTATCATATAAATGGTTCAAACATAAGGCGATTGCCTTAGGACATCTCTCATATATTACTAACAAAGTTGACACTTTAGGGCATTTCCAAGGTAATGGGATACTTTGGAAATGCGGTTGGATTTAATCCTAAAGGATTTTGGGATGTGACAATTAAATTTGAGAGTTTTGAAAAATTGATCAAATTTACACAATTAGGTTTAGAGGTCATAGTGTGTCATTTTGGGTTTGTGGCACACTTAGGAGATAAGTGGTATTATGGCAAATATGGACTTAATTCTTGAAATGACAATTTGGTCTTAACACTTAAGTATTATATACCTTTGTATTTTAAAGTTGTCATGATTTGTTTGCCATATGCCATGTCATGACATCATAATTCTTTTTAATCATTTAATATGTCATGATAATGCCTAGGTTTAATTTTTTTATGTCATGTTCAAGCTTAGATTGTCTTCATATGCTACGACATCATGATTATTGGCACTTGCTTTTATCTATGCTATCATTTATACTATAATCATCATTCATGCATTTAGGATTAATGAAAATTGATTTAAAGACAAATGACATGATTTGAAGTCCCATGTATAAGGGAATCAAATAAAGTTGCCTAGAAAAATGCATGAGACCTTAGATTAGGATGAACAAAACTCACATCTCATATCAAATCAACTTGTGTGTGTAATGATACACCTTAGATACATGTGAGGTGCTAGGAAATGAGTTAAGTTCAAGGTGCATAGATGTTGCATCTAGATGAACTCAAACTCATCTCAATCATAGGTATAAATCATGAGCAAATCTAGTATATAAGTCATGTATACTAAGCCCATAGACCATGATTGAAATTAATGTTTTTAAAACATGTTAAAATCATTTTGAAAAACCTTAGTGAAGCCTATATTTTGATAGTAATCACCATTGAGAAGATTGAAACAAAATTGGCTAAAAACATTGAAAGTTTGAATGCTTTTGAACTTTGTATCATTCTTTGATTTAAAAGGTATTTTCATAGAAAACTATTTTTTTTCCCCTATAGTATTTGGCATAAGTAATGTATGGTTAAAATTTTAAGATTTTTCAAATTTTCTAGAATTATTTATGCATTTATGAAGTTCGTCTGAAAATTTAGTTTCAGAAATTTTAGAAACCAGTCGAGGCGACGCCTCGACTGGAGCTGCTATCACTCAACTGGAAGCTTTCTCAGTTGACTGTTAGCACTGTTTTTGGCTTACCAATGTTGGTTTAAGCCATCTGACCATAACCCTAAGCTAGATAACTACTCTTACACCTCTAATATGATTAGACAAGCATTGAAAGGGTGAGATTTTCATTGGAAATGAATTGGAGAACTAATTAGGGTAAAAATCATTTTCAAAAGGAGTTTAAAGTTCAAGTTTGAACTTTTATCCTTATTTTCTATTGTTTAGTGTTCCTATAGGCTTAGGGACTCTTCAAGGATATTGTTGGTGCAATGGTCAAGGGTGAGCAAGCCTTTAGAGGGAGGTTATTCATCATGGGATGATGGATGTGTTCTTCCTCATAAGGGGGAGAATTTGGAGATTTGGGAGAGTTTGAAGGATTGCCTCTCTTTAGTGATATGAGACTTATCACTAGGAAGAGTGAAGGCATCCTAGATGTTTTTGGATCAAGGGGGAGATTGACAGATCTCATTGAGATATGAGACGTTGATACCCTTGGGAGAGCCTTTTTGATGTATGTCAAAAAGGGAGAGAATTTGAGTGAGAATTTAAAATTCTAAATTTTAACACTTGGGAGGATTGGATTGAGTTAATGTTCTAACTCAAAGGTGTTTGGTTTTTGTCAAACATCAAAAAGGGGAAGATTGTTGGTTCAATTGGCCCAGGTCACGATTGACCAGACTCGAGTTAGACTCGAGTAGTGTTTTGATGTTTGACGATGAGTTGATCATTGTTTTACAATCGGTTGACTATATGGTTGACATGGGGTTGACAATATAATGGAGAAGTCCAAGTGGGACACTTGACATGGAAAGTCCAAGCATGGGTCTTGGCAATGGGAAAGTCCAAGCTTGGGTCTTGACATTTGGAAAGTCCAACATGGAGTTGGCATGGAAAGTTCAAGGGTGTAGTCTTGGTCATGTAAGTCCAAGTGTGTAGTCTTGGCGGTGAAAGTCCAAGTCATGGGTACATGGCAATTGAGAAGTCCAAGGATTGATATTGGTGGCATAAAGTCCAAAGGGTGGAGTCTTGGCAGCATAAGTCCAATGTTTAACGGCGTAAAGTCGAAGGGTGGAGTCTTGGTAGCATAAGCCCGATGTGCTTTGGTGGTGTAGACTCAATTAGCATGACAATAGCTGATGGAAGCACCTAAAGGCTAGCGTTTAGATGAACAAGTCATAGATGACTTGGAGGGATCCAATAGGCATGAGGCTAATGGAGGTGGCTAGAAGGCTTAGGTCTAGGATAAGAGTGGTCTAGCAAGTATGAGGGTATCATACTTGGGGTTAAATCTCATGTTTGAGGTTATCAGTCGAATGGTCAAGTGTTTTGACACTTGGCAGCTGAGTTGACATAGAGTAGTCGACTGGGATTATGACCAGTCGACTGTCATGAATCGACTGGCGATCAACTATGGTCGAGTTGTGGCCAAAGATGCAAGGCGACTCAACTGGCCCTCGACTAGAGTCCCAGTCGAGGCGGCGCCTCGACTAGCCTCAAGTTGCGGCTATAGACGCAAGGCACCTCGATTGGAGTCATAGTCGAGGCGATGCCTTGACTACCCTTGAGCAGTCGACTGCTGGTTTTGGAAGCTCGGTAGATGACTGAGCACCCGGCTACGAGCTTGGCAGTCGACTGATGGTAATGGCAGTCGACTGCCAGTGTATCCGTTGGCTAGAATGCCAATGTGGATTAAGTTGTTGTGAGATAACGACTACAGGAGCAGTCGACTAGGGCTTTATGGACGTCAACTGCTAGGCGGAAATCAGCTCATGTTACAGCTTTAAAAGGAGCACGAAGGGGAGGATTTTAGCAGCAATTTCTTGGGCGATTTGAGGCGATTGTGATGGTCTTCAAGTGCAGATCAAGCAATCAAACAAGCAAGCATTCAAAGCTCGCATTAGTAAAGTGTTCTTTACATAGTTTATTGTATTTACTTTATATTTTCTTGTATTCTTTTATTACTATTGTAATTCACTTGTATGAGGTTTCTCCACCTCCGGTGTATCATCAAGAACGAGTGTTTTGATTTGTGGTGTGTGCATCACTAGAGCTCGCTATCGAGCTCGCCCTGTGGAGTAGGAACTAGGGTTCCAAACCACATTATATTATCGTATTCTTGTGATTGTGTATTCGTGTTTTTCTTCATATTGTATTTCTATATTCTGCTGCGTACTAACGATTGTGTAGAGACGAAGACGAGCGAATTCCATTATCGATGCTATTCACCCCCCTCTAGTGGTCATATGATCCCCAATAGAAGGTTCTGAGAGGAGGGAAGTATCAAAAGGAAGAAAGGGGTTGGGAAGTGGTTTTGGAGGAGGTGGAATAAGATCGGAAGAAATTAAAGTGATGGGTGGTTGATCTGGCTTGGCGATAGTTATAATGGGAACTGGGTGAAGTTCGGAAGGAACCTGTGACATAGAAGTATAAATAATTCTTTGTGAGATTGAATCAAGATTATTGAAGAAAGGAATGGTAGAGGAGGAAATTACCGATGGAAGCTAGTGAGTGGAAGAGGAGGTAGTTTCCAGTTATGTTCTTTTCCTTTTCTTCTTTTGTTGCTTTGCCAAAGTACATGCAATGGCTAAATGTATCATATCCTCTGCAAAATAAAAAATTAGTGGACATTTCAAAATAAAGGTAGTAAATATGCAGGGTAAGGTATTAGTATGCATTGGAAAATAAAAAGGTGTGGCTATGTGGCACGGAGTGACAATATGCATTTAGGGATCAATTTGGTGCTTATGGAGCTTAGAATATTAGTTAGCATTCAAAAGTAAATTCAATAGGCATGCAAGGTTAGATATTAGTATGTCTGTGAAGGAATAAGTATGCATTTGGAGATCAATACAGTCTATAAATTAAAGTATCAGTATGTAGACTAAAGTAAACAAAATGCAATATTATTATGCGTATAAAGGTAAATTATGTAAGTAAACAGTTGAATAAGACTTACTGATGGGATGAGCCTCTATCGATTGAATAGGTGATAATCCATAATAGTGTAGGGAGGCCGCATCGGAGGCTCATTGGCTCCCATGTCCCCGGATTAAAATTTTCACTAATGAAAGAATTAATCCGGATGGGATGAGCTTCCTTAGCACAACCTATTCGTCGTCGTGCTAACAACTTGAGTGGTCGCTTGAACAAACTAGTTGTTCAAGCAACACAACTCTTCTAGTTGGTTAGCCGCAGAAGAGACGACGGATGGATCGTCGGTTTTTGTGTTTGTCTTCGGGGTCCATGATTATACAATATATATTCGTACACACACATGCATAATCAAAACAAATAAGAACATGCTCAGATCTCTACATAAAGTTAAAATAACTTTATACCTCACGATCTTCTACCGTATGTCCTATCCTTCTCGTGGACGATGTGTGGACGAAGATCCTCCACGAGTAGAAGCCTTCTAGATCGCTTTCTTCTCTACCTTGTCCGCTGTGAACAAAGAGAAGAAACAACAAATACCTTCCTATCTAGAACCGGCCACCAAATTATGGAACTTGGTGCAACTGCCGGTCAAGGAACAATTGGATGATTCGCCGGCCAACTTCAAGAAGTGTTGCCGCCGGCCACTTTGGAGAATAGGGAGGAGGTAGAGAACCGGCCACCAATGGGAGGAGAACCGCTGGCCAAGGAAGAAGGGGAAGCTTCTAGGATGGGCGTCGGCCAAGGAATTATCAATGGAAGTGGGCGCCGGCAATCAACAAGATGGAAGAGGTTGCCGCCCACTTTGCTCCAAACCCTAGCCGCCCAAAACCCTAACTCCAATTCTTAAAACTTGTTCTTGCCGCCCAAACCTAAGCCCCTTATTTATAGAATTAGGCTTAAGCCTCCTTTAATCTCCACCGTCGGACCTAGGGATTTAATCTCCACCGTCGGATCTAGGGTTTTATCCCAACCGTTGGATCTAGGGTTTAATCCCAACCGTCGGATCTAGGATTTCATCCCAACCGTCGGATCTAAGGTTCCATCCCAACCGTCGGATCTAGGGTTTTATCCCAACCGTCGGATCTAGGGTTTTATCCCAACCGTCTGATCTAGGGATTTAATCCCAACCGTCGATTCTAGGATTTCATCCTAACCATCGGATCTAGGGATTTAATCCCAACCGTTGGTTCTAGGGTTTCATCCAACCATTGGATCTAGGGATTTAATCCCAACCATTGGTTCTAGGTTTTGTTTTACATTCTTGGATCTAGACTTCATAAGGATTATATTAGGCTACGATAGGGACCATAAGGAGGAGTTGGGTCTTGGCCACCCGATGGATCGGAACCACACAAACTTGATCCATCAATGATGTTCCATTCCACTAGAGGATCATCATTGAACTACCCCACCAACCCCCATAAATCAATATGGGCTCCATATATTATTTGTACATTAATCTCCCCGTGTTTAAGATATCGAATGTCCGTCAATTAATTGATTTACTGACCATCAATTAATTAACATCTAATTCCTCGAGTAGTACCACTCAACCTTATCATCATGTTGACTAAGTCAACCAGCTGGGTTTACATGATGAACCTTCTGAGCTCCTCAAGGGGACATCATCAACCTAATATATAGGACACGGTTTCCTCCTATAATCAACGGCACACCATGTAAATAATATTATTTCCCAACTTACCGAGCATATTGATTTAATCCATCTAAATCTCACCCACTGGTAAATCAAAGAAATAAACACTAAGTACATGTGCCCGTTATTATATCGGGATTAAGAGCATGTACAACATAATATCCGAGGTCCGATTCAATTATGTAGTCAGTACTAAATTGAATCACCTCTATGTCGGTCCTACTCAATACACCTAAGTGTACTAGTGTAACTCTATGTTCAAGATAAAACAATACCAAGCTACACTACAACCATGCCAATGGTTTGTCCAAAACCATCTTGGTTGTGAGCCTTTACTTATATTTTACAAGGTACTGATAACATGATCTTCTGTGCCACACCAAGCACCATGTTATCTACAATGTAAAATATTAGACAATATGCACACATATATAATGAATATATAAAATGCAAATAATGATCATGCGATTCTTATTTCAAAATAAAATGTTCATACAAAAAGAGCTAGGCTTTCAGTATACATTCCAACAATCTCCCACTTATACTAAAAGACTATGCTATCATCACTCTGCCATACATATGATCCCCATGTCCTCCACATGCCTATCAAACGCTTTCGCTGAAAGGGCCTTAGTGAATGGATCCGCTAGGTTATCCTCTGATGCAATCTTGGCGACAGCAACTTCTCCTCGCTTTATGATCTCTCGTATGAGGTGGTACTTGCGCTCTATGTGTTTACTCGCCTTATGGGCTCGTGGTTCCTTCGAGTTTGCAACTGCACCACTGTTATCACAATAAATTGTGATAGTTCTGGGCAAACCAGGAATCACATCCAAGTCCATCAAGAAGTTCCTGAGCCATATAGCTTCCTTGGCTGCCTTAGAGGCTGCCACGTACTCAGCTTCCATGGTAGAGTCTGCCACGCATTTCTGCTTGACACTCCTCCATACTATGGCTCCACCTCCAAAAGTAAACACAAACCCCAAGGTAAACTTACTCTTGTCCCTATCTGATTGGAAATCAATCAGTAACCCAGGACTAATTGATTTGCCCAGAAACCAAAGATATAATCCCTAGTCCTTCTCAGGTACTTCAATCTATGCTTTACCGCGATCCAATGTCCTGTCAGATTACTCTGATATCTGCTAACCATGCCCACGACAAAGCAGATATCCGGTCTCGTACATAGCATAGCATACATAAGGCTTCCTACTACCGAAGCATAAGGAACCGCCTTCATATCCTCTATCTCCTTTGATGTTTTGGGACACATCTCTTTAGATAAAGGAACTCCATGCCTGAAAGGTAGGAAACCTTTCTTGGAGTTCTGCATGCTAAAACGAGCAAGGATAGTGTCAATGTATGAAGCTTGAGATAAGCACAACATCCTTTTCTTGCGATCCCTTATAACTTTGATCCCAAGGATGTGTCCTACTTCTCCCAAGTCCTTCATATCAAACTGTTTGGACAACCATACCCTTACATCTGATAACACTTTGATATTGTTGCCAACTAACAAAATGTCATCTACGTATAGTACAAGAAACACCACTACGTTTCCGTCACATCTCTTGTATACACAAGGCTCATCCGGACTTTGAATAAATCCATATGACTGGATTACCTCATCAAAGCGGATGTTCCAAGATCTAGAAGCTTGCTTCAATCCATAAATGGACCGATTAAGCTTACATACAAGATGCTCTTTGCCTTTAGTAATGAATCCCTCTGGTTGGCGCATATAGATGTTCTCCTCAAGACTTCCGTTAAGGAAAGCCGTCTTGACATCCATCTGCTAAATCTCATAATCCATATGAGCAGCTATAGATAAGAGAATCCCGATAGACTTAAGCATAGCTACCGGCGAAAAGGTCTCCTCATAATCGATACCCTCTTTCTGAGTATACCCTTTCGCAACAAGCCTAGCTTTGAAGGTTTCAACCTTCCCGTCTACTTCTCTCTTTCTCTTGTAGATCCACTTGCATCCAATGGTTTTTACACCATCGGGTGTCTCTACTAGCTCCCAGACCTAATTAGAATCCATAGATTCTATCTCTGAATTCATCGCACTTTGCCAAGATACCGCATCTCTATCTTGGATTGCCTCGTCATATGTCCAGGGATCAGGTTCATGTTCACCAGGGACTAAGTCCGAAGACTCTCCCAAAAACATGAATCTCTCGGGTTGTCTAACAACCCTCCCACTACGACGAGGTGCCTCCTGTGTATGCTCTGTGACACGCGGTCGTGCTGACTTGTGGTGTCTCCTCTTATGCAGGTGATGTACAAGTCGGGATTTCCCTCAAGAACAATCCTACTCTTGGGCTTGTGGTTCATTACATAATCCTCCTCTAGAAATCTGGCGTTCGTGCTAACGATCACCCTCTGATCTCTAGGATTATAAAACAAACCAGCTTTCGTTCCCTTAGGGTAGCCAACAAACATGCACACTTCTGTACGAGGTTCCAACTTACCAGCATCAGCCTTCAGCACATGTGCTGGACTCCCCCATATCCGAATATGTCTCAGACTAGGCTTTCGCCCAGTCCACAATTCTCTAGGGTAGAAGTGCGATTTAGATGGAACCAAGTTCAGAGTGTACATTGCCGTATCCAGTGCATACCCCCAGAACGAAACAGGTAACTCAGAATAACTCATCATCGATCTGACCATCTCCATAAGAGTCCTATTCCTTCGCTCCGCCACACCATTCTGGCAGGTGTGCGGTCGCGGACAATTGGGATTGAATCCCAGCCTCTGATAAGTAACTCCTAAACTCTCCCAAGAGGTACTCGCCACCACGATCAGATCGTAATGTCTTGATACTTTTACCTTGACGGTTCTCCACATCAGCCTTGAATTCTTTGAACTTGTCAAAGCATTCAGACTTGTGGCGCATCAAGTAAATGTATCCATACCTTGAATAATCGTCTATAAATGAGACGAAGTATTCAAAACCACCTCTTGCCTGGATAGACATAAGACCGCACAAATCAGAATGAACCATTTCCAACACATCTTTGGCTCTATACCCCTTGGCCTTGAAAGGCCTCTTGGTCATTTTACCTTCCAAGCAAGATTCGCAGGTTGGGAGATCCTCCACCACTAATGAACCCAAAGGTCCATCAGCTATCAACCTTTGAATTCTGCTTAGGTTAATATGACCAAGCCTTAGATGCCAAAGATATGTTTGGTTCATTTGTGAAGGTTCTTTTCTCTTATTAGACTTAGAAGATGAGTTATTGATTTCTATATGCATCGTGGGAGTTTTTGGTTCAAGAGTATATAAATTGCCAACCAATGTACCAGAACAGATAATCTCCCTATTCCTCTTTATAACCACTTTATCATTAAAAGAAACAGAATATCCATCCATAAATAATTTAGAAACTGAAATTAAATTCTTTCTAAAAGTAGGTACATAAAGACAATTTCTTAAAACCAAAACTTTATTCCTATCAAAAGATAAATAAACGTCTCCCACTGCAATAGCCGCCACCTTTGAAGCATTGCCCATGAAGACGGTAATCTCTCCCTCAGCTAGTCGTCGGGTTTCCTGGAACCCCTACAAAGTATTGCAGACATGATCAGTGGCTCCTGTATCTACACACCAGGCACTGGTAGATAACACCGCTAAACATGTTTCAACAACTAAACAAGAAGATATACCTTTGTTCTTTCGGCGAGGACAGTCCGCCTTCCAATGTCCAATCTTCTTGCAAGTGAAGCACTTGCCTTTCGGCTTCTTCACTCCTGCCTGAGGTCATGTTGCCACCTTCTTCGCTCCACCTTGCTTCTTCTTCTTCTTACCTTTCGATTTAGAGGAAGAAACCTTCTGAGCGACCATGGCTTGAGCACTCTGACGAAAAAGCCCCTCTGCTGCCTGGAGTTCTGTCAGAAGCTCCGCCAATGAATACAACCTTTTGTTCATGTTGTAGTTGAGGCGGAACTGCTCAAAACTCCTAGGCAGAGACTGGAGAATGATATCGACCTGGGTTTCCCCATCGATCTCAGCTCCTAGGACTTCCATCTCATTAAGATGAGCCATCATCTTGAGAACATGATCCCTAACGGGTGTTCCCTCGATCATGGAGGTCGTCATCAAGTTTCTCATAGCCTCCTGCCTAGCCGCCCTACTCTGATGTCCGAAAAGTTCCTTGAGATTGAACATCATGTCATAAGCAGTGGCTATGGCCTGATGCTGATGTTGCAGCACATTTGACATAGATGCCAAAATGTAACACCGCGCCATCTCATCTGCCTTAACCCATTTCTTATAATATTCTTTCTCCTTTTCATCAGAGTCATCGGAGGGCTTAGGAGGACAGACCTCGAAGAGTACAAATTTGTACTCCTCCGCAGTTAGGACAATATCCAGGTTTCTTTTCCAATCAATGTAGTTTGGACCAGTAAGTTTGTTTTCTTTTAAAATCACAGCAAGTGGGTTGAAAGCCATTTGAAAATCCTAAAAATCACAATGATCAAAATATTAGATTTCAAAAATTATTGATTCCTCAAAACAATAAAATCCCGAAATCAACCAACACCTCAAATCACCGAGAATGTCGCATGCCACTCTGTGTGGACGTATACAAATTCTACATTTGTAAGAGGAGATTTTACCCATTAATTTTATTATCTTGTCAACCTTACTTTCTGACAAATAAAATTAATAGTTGGTTCCTCTTTGGCCCTACAAATAAAAGCAGTGACTCCTATGGGGAGGATACTTTTATTTGTATCTAAGTGTGCACCATTACACGATACTAAGGGAATTATTTTGGATTATGTGCCTTACCTCTGTGGAAGTACACATGCTCCTAGATAATTTCCTATAACCATTATTTGACCTAGTGATCCGCAAACAAACCCATCCTCAGGGAGGAAGGCACTCAGAGTCGACACACAAGTTTGTTGCATCACATGTCAAATTGTAATGGAGGCCGCGGGAATTAAATAAAATGTTCCTCTCCCACTTAGTAAATTAAAATTGAGGAATTTTAAATCATACACAACATGCATATAAAACAAATAAGCAATAAATATGGAAAAAACAGAATTTTTTCCAACTATTATGGCATTGTCCTCCAATATGCATCCCGTCGTGTCGCCACCTCGTCCGCTCCATCTTTTCCCGTGCGCAAGTCACCAAAGAGTTCCGAGCCGAGATAAATCATTTTATTTACATCCATCGATCCTATACTTCACAAAGGAGTGTACAAATAGTCTAGATCGAAAGTAAACTAAAATGATCGGCTAAACAATGCCGTATTTAATTACAAAAATTAAATACTAATCTAGCCTCGTCAACCCCGAGGATTCAAATAATAAATTTTTACACACATCCATTCACATACACACACATGGCTATAATAGTCGGATCTTATGCCTGCAACCAAAAAGTTAAACTACGCATATCCTACTATTATCTGGCACATATAATATATGAAAAATGCATAAAAAATTAACCGAATCCTAAACACACAAAACCGGAAACCGATGGCTCTGATACCAATTGTAGGGAGGCCGCATCGGAGGCTCATTGGCTCCCATGTCCCCGGATTAAAATTTTCACTAATGAAAGAATTAATCCGGATGGGATGAGCTTCCTTAGCACAACCTATTCGTCGTCGTGCTAACAACTTGAGTGGTCGCTTGAACAAACTAGTTGTTCAAGCAACACAACTCTTCTAGTTGGTTAGCCGCGGAAGAGACGACGGATGGATCGCCGGTTTTTGTGTTTGTCTTCGGGGTCCATGATTATACAATATATATTCGTACACACACATGCATAATCAAAACAAATAAGAACATGCTCAGATCTCTACATAAAGTTAAAATAACTTTATACCTCACGATCTTCTACCGTATGTCCTATCCTTCTCGTGGACGACGTGTGGACGAAGATCCTCCACGAGTAGAAGCCTTCTAGATCGCTTTCTTCTCTACCTTGTCCGCTGCGAACAAAGAGAAGAAACAACAAATACCTTCCTATCTAGAACCGGCCACCAAATTATGGAACTTGGTGCAACCGCCGGTCAAGGAACAATTGGATGATTCGCCGGCCAACTTCAAGTGTTGCCACTTTGGAGAATAGGGAGGAGGTAGAGAACCGGCCACCAATGGGAGGAGAACCGCCGGCCAAGGAAGAAGGGGAAAGCTTTTAGGATGGGCGCCGGCCAAGGAATTATCAATGGAAGTGGGCGTCGGCAATCAACAAGATGGAAGAGGTTGCCGCCCACTTTGCTCCAAACCCTAGCCGCCCAAAAACCCTAGCCGCCCAAAACCCTAACTCCAATTCTTAAAACTTGTTCTTGCCGCCCAAGCCTAAGCCCCTTATTTATAGAATTAGGCTTAAGCCTCCTTTAATCTCCACTGTCGGATCTAGGGATTTAATCTCCACCGTCGGATCTAGGGTTTTATCCCAACCGTTGGATCTAGGGTTTAATCCCAACCGTCGGATCTAGGATTTCATCCCAACTGTCGGATCTAAGGTTCCATCCCAACCATCGGATCTAGGGTTTTATCCCAACCGTCGGATCTAGGTTTTTATCCCAACCGTCCGATCTAGGGATTTAATCCCAACCGTCGATTCTAGGATTTCATCCTAACCATCGGATCTAGGGATTTAATCCCAACCGTTGGTTCTAGGGTTTCATCCAACCATTGGATCTAGGGATTTAATCCCAACCGTTGGTTCTAGGTTTTGTTTTACATTCTTGGATCTAGACTTCATAAGGATTATATTAGGCTACGATAGGGACCATAAGGAGGAGTTGGGTCTTGGCCACCCGATGGATCGGAACCACACAAACTTGATCCATCAATGATGTTCCATTCCACTAGAGGATCATCATTGAACTACCTCACCAACCCCCATAAATCAATATGGGCTCCATATATTATTTGTACATTAATCTCCCCGTGTTTAAGATATCGAATGTCCGTCAATTAATTGATTTACTGACCATCAATTAATTAACATCTAATTCCTCGAGTAGTACCACTCAACCTTATCATCATGTTGACTAAGTCAACCAGCTGGGTTTACATGATGAACCTTATGAGCTCCTCAAGGGGACATCATCAACCTAATATATAGGACACGGTTTCCTCCTATAATCAACGGCACACCATGTAAATAATATTATTTCCCAACTTACCGGGCATATTGATTTAATCCATCTAAATCTCACCCACTGGTAAATCAAAGAAATAAACACTAAGTACATGTGCCCGTTATTATATCGGGATTAAGAGCATGTACAACATAATATCCGAGGTCCGATTCAATTATGTAGTCAGTACTAAATTGAATCACCTCTATGTCGGTCCTACTCAATACACCTAAGTGTACTAGTGTAACTCTAAGTTCAAGATAAAACAATACCAAGCTACACTACAACCATGCCAATGGTTTGTCCAAAACCATCTTGGTTGTGAGCCTTTACTTATATTTTACAAGGTACTGATAACATGATCTTCTGTGCCACACCAAGCACCATGTTATCTACAATATAAAATATTAGACAATATGCACATATATATAATGAATAAATAAAATGCAAATAATGATCATGTGATTCTTATTTCAAAATAAAATGTTCATACAAAAAGAGTTAGGCTTTCAGTATACATTCCAACAAATAGGACATAATGGGTTCTTGTAATATTTCAATGATGCTAAAATGCTTGTTTTTGAGTGGATTCAATGGATGGCAAATCGATGGCAGCCTTAATAGTTTTGAGGTCGGGGAGGCATCAAAGAGTGGTTTTCCAAGAGTAGGAGATTTGAAGGATGGGGTCTTGTGGGACATAGAAGTAAAGATCCTTCCAACCTTTTTGAGAAGTGGGCATGTCTTTTAGGAATTGGTGGTCTTGGCGTGCCATGAAGTACAACACGCCTCTTGTTTGTTATATATGAGAGGTGTCCTAAGGCAATCACCTTATGGTTGTACCATTTATTGGATAAATGAATATTCACTATTCGAGTATACATGTTTTCATGTATTTGATTGGATCTTAAACTCATTTACTGAATGTCCGAAATACGATTCATAGTATGAGAGAATTGTTATTGGATCACAACTAGTGAGTATCTCTACATGTGTAATTGTGATGTATTGGAATTATCCCTAGTCGATGAATTGATGTATTCAGACACCATCAATTCTGTTGAATCTAGCATGAGTTATACTCTTTGGTTTATCCAGGTAGCTGTTTCTCACTGGCTAAAAAAATTGGGATGTCCAGAGTTAACTGTGGATGCTAGTTATGGTAACTAGTTCATTGGAGTGACTAGCTGTAAAACTTCATATGGTTCTCTGCATATATGGATATGTCAATGAAGTTCTTACTGGAACTTTAAGTGTGATGTTCCTTTGACTTACGATATTCAAGTCACTTGGTCATGACGACTTATGCTTTGACATCTTAATCAAGCATCTCCGAGGAGTTGTGGACCCAGGATGATTGGGTATAAGTCAAAGTGGGCGAAGGTGTTTGAATAGCCTATAGAGGATTCACCACTCCTTGCAAGGAGATGTATACCCTATGGCCTCTTGTCGGATTGTTACTAAAGTCTTTGGCCAAAGCATTACATGTTTAGAGTATGGTACTCTTGGATACATGTGCAGTAACTAGAATCTATAGGACAAGGAAGTAATACTTGGGCTAGGTATGACATAGTCAGCCTAGTGGGGACTGACACAATACACCATGTCCTAAACCAAGTGGGTATAATATGAGTGAAGGGAACGGGGCACGACTCACTGTAGCCGCTGAAAGGTTTCAGAAGTTGTTCTGAGGTCAACTGTTGAATTTTCCGTTTATTGGGGATCATGATGTACTACTAGGTGTCACTCATAATCATTCTCTAATTAATAGTTAATTATAAACGACCAACATAAATCGGGAACCTATTTGGTCACACACACTATGAGTGTTATCTGAAGGATTTAAAAGAAGCTTGAGAATAGGATTCTCAAATCGAGAGAGACTTGGTTTGGTTGGACCAAACAAAGAGTGAGTATGAAATTATTTCAGTCGTATCGGAAGCATGGATGGGCCGAGTCTTATGAAGACATGATGAATGAATCAAATCGGTTTCCAAAGGGGTTTGGTTTGTTTTAAACGAATGAACCAAAATTGGTTTGGTTTGTTTTAACTTAAAATAGACCAACGTGATTTGGTTTATTTTAACTTAAGTTATTGGAGTGGGTTAACAAGTTTTTGGTTATGAACCAATAATCGCTAGGAGAAGGTTTCTTGATGGTCAAGAAACACACTCTCTATAAGATAGAGTGTTAAGAGATTTTCGTGAAGAACTTTTAGAGTTGAAAACTCTAGCCGCCCAACCTCTTATTCTTGCTCCTTGCTGCCAAACCCCTTGGTGCCACCCAAGCTTGTTGTGCCACCACCTCCTCCTTGTCGCCGACAAACCACCAGCCACTGACAATTCTCGGGCCATCCTCAACCACTGGCCAACCTCCCTTGGCCGCCGGTGACCAAGGAGAAGCCGACCAACTTGTTCGGCCGACCATTTCCTCCACCAAAACAAGTCGTCCAGTTGTGGACAGCTTGTTGTCCTCTTCTTGGAGAGGTCATTTGGTCGACATTTTGCACTCCGACAGTGACCTATTTGTCAGGGATTGGATCTCCGACAATCCTCATAGGTCGTGGGTTGAGGTATTGTCATTTGGTTGACGAAAATTGCTTTCGAGAAGCGAGTTTACTAAACTCATTTTTGGATTCGAATTGGATTCGAATTGTGATCATCTCTCGGATCACAACGTCTTCGATGCGAGGCTAGTAACTCTCGCCAAGACAGGGCTCGTAGCTTTGTGATGTTATCCCGATGATACTCGGTGTGGATATAGATAGAGGTGATACTAGCGAGGGTTGCTTCAGTTGATGCCATTTCCACTTCACATAATCCGTCAGGTATGCCTAGAGTAGTTTTCTTTTATTGCAAAAATTGAAATGACGATTATGTCTACACTTATTGTATCCTTGCATGCGTGTGGTGTGTGTGTCTTAATAAATTAGTTTATTACTTATTTTTGCTTCCGTTGTGTGCATGTTTACGAAACGTGTTCAAACACACACCCACATCGGTGTCAGGGAAACCCAACACGTCTATCAGCTATTTTTAATTGATAGAGGTAGTGGAAGATGTGAAGGATTTGTGGAATATTAAGATGTTGGAATACGATTAGGGTTCCGACTAGGATGAGAATGGAGTTAGGGGTCAGTTGATTGATGGGAAGGTCGAAATAGGTCAGAATGTGGAAAAGGGGCTTCGTCACGGGAAGGCAGAGACCTCCTTCTAGTTGGCCTATAAAGAGGTTGCTAGTGCTGGTCAAAGGTTGATGGGGTGTTGATTGGGGGTTGGGATGATGGTGGTGAAGCCCTCGGGGATATACTTTGGCTCATGGAGAAAGAAAGGATTGTTGAGGGTCAGTCTATTGTGGGTCGTTTCATACTAGGGAATGGTGGAAGATGAGGAAGCCATGAAGAAGAGATGGTTGCAGAGAATTTGAAAGTGTCGGAGGAGAGAGTTAGGGTTTTTGAAGAGAGAAGAGTTTGAATAGTAAAGTGTTAATGAAGGCAGTGACCTTTAAAAGGGAAATAGAAACTAAGTATGGTGGTCGGTGAAGATGAAAGAGGAAGTTAAGCATTTTTATTAATCCTAATGTTTTTTCTTGAGAATTATTTCTCTTGCAGAAGTTCTTAAATGTGTCAAGGCATTTTATGCCTAATATAGAGCCTAAGGGTTAACTAATGTGTTTTTGTATGGGTTATTAATATTTCTAAGCCATTTCATGCCTAATACATAGCCTAAGGGGCTAGCTAATGTGTTTTTGTAGGGGTTATTAATGTTTCTAGGGTTTTTGATGTCTAATAAAATTTTCTATGGTCTTAATCAATGGAATTTATTCTAAAGATTTTTATACTTAGTCAAAATATCCTCTTGCATGCATCAATGATATTTTTTCTAAGGCTTTTCAAGCCTCATATAATTTTCTTTCAGGATTAGTGATATTTTTTTTAAGGCAGTTCTTATGCAATGACATATTTATCTACGATTTTTATGCCTAAAGTAAGAACTTGGAAGGTAATTCATTTTTTCCTTGCTGTGCTATGTAGTGCAAAACTAACTCAAGGCTCTTACGCCTCCAATAATAGCCTATGGGCTAGGTAGCTACATTCTCCCACGGGAACTATAATGCCACCTATATGGCATATGTAAAATTGACTCAAGACTCTTACGCCTACTATAACAGCCTATGGGCTAGGTAGCTACATTCCCCCATGGGGACTATAACGCCACCTATATGACATATGTAAAATGTTCTCAAGGCTCTTACACCTCCTATAACAACCTATGGGCTATGTAGTTACCTTCCCCCATGGGGAACTATAAGGCCAGCTATAATGGACAGATAAAGTCCTCTTTTATTTTTGAGAACTTGTAAAACTTCACTCTACTTCACTCTTCAGTTTTACTAAAGAGGGGGAACTTATGATGGGGTCAGGGTTTTTCTAGTCAGATTAGGAGATTTGCCGAGAAATTTATATATTTGCCGAGCCATGAATGTGTTTCCAAGGCAATGTATGTGATTCTCGAGCTCAGTAGGGTGGTGAAGAGAAGTGTGGTTAAGAGGTTAAGTATTGTGATAGAAGAGCAGTTTATATATTTGTCGTGCCATGAATGTGTTTCCAGGGTAGTGTATGTATTTTTTGAGCTCAGTAGGGTGGTACAGAGAAGTGTGGTTTAGAGTTGAGTATTGTGATTGTAGAGTAGTTTATGCACTAGCCGAGCAATAGATGAGTTTCCCAAGCCATATATATAATTCCCGAGCCCAGTAAGGGGTGAGTAGTGCAGTATTGCTCAGTGCTTAGAATTATTTTGACAGACCAGTTTATCCTTTCTTGAGCAATCTATGTGTTTCCTGAGCAGGCAGTGTGTTTCTCGAGCCAAGTAAGGTGGCACGAAAAAGTATTGCTTAAAGTTAATTGTTCTATTGACAGATCAGTATATATGTTTTCCAAGCAGACAATATGTTTCCCGAGCCTAGTAGGGTGGCACGGGACAATGTTGATCATAGATAAGTGTTGTATTGGCATATCAGTGTATGTATTTCTCGAGCAGACATTATATTTTCCAAGCCAAGTAGGGTGGCACGAAACTGTGTTGCTCAGAGTTAAGTGTTCTATTGACAGATCAATGTATGTGTTTCCCAAGCAGACAGTATGTTTCTCGAGCCCACTAGGGTGGCATGGGACAATGTTGCTCAGAGATAAGTGTTGTATTAGCATATCAGTGTATGTGTTTCCCGAGCGGACAATATATTTCCCGAGCCCAGAAGGGTGGCACGGGACAGTGTTGCTCAGAGAAGTGTTGTATTGACAGATCAATGTATGTGTTTCCCGAGCAGTCAGTATGTTTCCCAATCCCAGTAGGGTGACACGGGATAGTATTGTTCAGAGACTGAATATGGTGAAATAAGGAGGAATGAGTATTCCGGAGTATGGAGAGTAGTACTAAGGGTTTTTGGATGATAAATGTAATATATTTTGTCATTTGTTTATATATTTTATTTAATTAATACTTGGCAGGGAAATATAGAGCATATAAGAGATTCAAAGGATATATTTTGAAAAGGAGAGGGAAAAGCGGTTACATCTGACAGCTAGGCAAGGGTATTAAGGTAAATTCAAATTCAAGGAGAAGGCGGGATAAATCATCTATAATAGGAGCGGAGGTGGAAGGAAGCGGGGGATGGTTGTTTTCTTCGCTATTCAGTAGCTCAAAGATCTTCTTCTCACTTCTTCTTCATTCTTTCTACACTTCTACTTTCTTCATCCTACTGTTTCTGACTTGAGTGTCAGAGGGGTCATGCTGGGAAGCCGACCCATCTCTAACACTCTCTTATGAAGTGGAAGATCTAGCTTTCCTCCTAAGGATTCAAGGTGATCTGAGAAGAGGTTGTCTATTATTTCATTCTTAACACTCCATTGGTGACAGATCTAGCTAGGAGCTTCTGGATCTAAGGTGATCGAAGGAGATCCACAAGAAGAGGGAGAGAGATCTTGGCGGGCCGAAGAAGTGAACACCATCATAGGGGTTGATCAACTTGGCATCTCCTAAAGTCTTTAGAGATGAGGAATGATGAGAGTCTCTCATACCAAGCTCGAGGATCTTGTTTTAAACCATATAAAGCTTTCTTAAGCTTACAAACATGGTTTGGGTAGTCTAGATTTTCAAACCCGGGTGGTTGCTCTACATAGATCTCTTTCTTAATGATCTCATTTAGGAATGCCGATTTCACATCCATTTGATAGAGTTTAAAATCTATGTGACCGACATACCCTAATAGGATTTGAATAGACTCTAATCTTGCAATTGGAGCATAGGTCTCACCATAGTCAAGTCCTTCAACCTGATTAAATCCTCTAGTTGGCAACCTAGCATTGTTTCTAGTGATTTTACCCTGTTCATCCAACTTGTTTCTAAAAATTCATCTTGTGGTAATAATGGTGCTATCGTTGGGCCTAGGAATTAATTCTCATTCTTGACTTCTCTCAAATTGAGCTAACTCCTCTTGCATTGCTAAAATCCAATCCGAATCAAGCAATGCATCATTAATTGATCTTGTTTCAATTTGGGAGATAAGGGCCACTTGACTAGTAAGAGCTCTATAGAAGGGCCTAGTCCTTACTCCTTGTGATAATTCTCCTACTACTTGGTCTAGGGGATTATTTTGATGAATCCTTAAGGTTCTAGGAGGTGATTCATATTGATTTTGATTATCAACTTTTTTTCTCCTTTTATCATCAAAATCTCCTCTTCCTCCCCCTTGATCATTACCTCATAATCCTCCTCTTAGATCATTACCCCCTAAATTTAGATTTTGAAGTCTTTGGATAATGTCTTGATTTTTTTCATTGATATCTTTATCAATGGAGGATTTCCTAGGGTAGGTACTAGTAGACTCATCAAATTCAACATTAGGGGATTCTTTAACCTTTTGGGTCCTCTTGTTGTATACTCTATAACCTCTACTAGCGGATGAGTATCCAACAAGGATTCCTTCATCTGCCTTAGAGTCAAATTTTTCTAGATTGTCTTTGGTGTTTAAAATATAGACTTTGCATCCAAAGAACTTAAAGTAGTGAATTGTAGGAATTGTGCCATTCCATGATTCAAAAAGTGTTTTGCCTAAAAACCTATGGATTAAGACACGATTTTGGATATAGCAAGCGGTGTTAACCGCTTCCGTCTACAAGTAGCTAAGTAAAGAATATGAATTAAGCATAGTCCTAGCTGCCACTTATAGGTCACGATTTCTCCTTTTCACCACCCCATTTTGTTGGAGTTTTCTAGGACAAGAGAACTCATGCTTGTATCCTTGTTCCAAGCAAAATTTTGAAAAATTAGAATTCTCAAATTCGCCAACATGATCACTACGAATCCGATTGATTTTGAGATTCCTTTCATTTTTAACCCTTTTGCTAAATTCTATGATTATTTATAAGGTATCATCTTTATGTTTCATAAAGTAAACCCATGTATTCCTAGAAAAATCATCAACTATAACTAAACAATATTTATTATCATTTAATGAAGGAGTGCTATGACAATCAAATAAATATAAATGCAACAATTCTAAAGGTAATGAAGTGCTAGTTAAAGTTTTACCCTTGTGTGATAATTTTGATTACTTTCCTGCTTGGCATGCATCACACAATTTATCCTTGATATATTTCACCTTTGGTAGCCCTTTCACTTGTTCCAACTTGGCTATCTTGGCAATGTTCTTCATATTGATATGTCCAAACCTTCTATGTCATAGCCAACCTTCCTCTTCTTTTGACATGAGACACTTAGTAGAAATGTTAGAAGTATATAAAAGATCAACATAATAAATATTTAATTTTTTTATATCCCACTAACATGTAATCATCCAAGCTTGTGTGTATAATCAAACATTTAGAGGATTTAAATTATACCTTTTAGCCTGCATCACAAAGTTGACTCACACTTAGTAAATTAAACCTCATGCTTTGAACTAATAAGACCTTGTGAATGATAATTTTAGAGGATACCTCAATTGTACCTCTACCTAAGATCTTGAGGTTTTGCTATTTTCAAATGATATAGTTCCTTTGTTAATGTAATTGATTGTGGATAACTTGCTCACATCTCCAATCATGTGTCTTGAGCAAATGTTATCCACAATCCACATACTTGGTCCACCTACCTAAATAACATGAAAAACAAACTCCTTTGTTACTGAAATATTTGGACCAGTAATATCAATAAAAAATCTCTTTGGGACCCTTGCCTTCTTTACTTTACCCTTAATTGATGTTTTTCTATTTATTATAGAAATGTAAGAAACTTCCTTATTCTTAGGTTTGTGTCCTATACTGGCCTTGTTATAAATTTCCCTTTGATCTCTAAGGATCATATCAAGATATTTTGAGCCATGAGAAAACTTCTCTAAGCATGCCCTTAATTCACAAACCTCATTCTTAAGTTTTCATTTTCCTCCCTTAGCTTGCATGTATCATCACATAAAGATCCTTCATTTCTAATTGCTTTTATTTCTACCTTCAAATCTTTAACCTTATATTTTGATCTATCCAATGCATTCTTAAGGTAAGCAATAGACTTATATAAGAGCTCTACTTGAGGCTTCTACCTTCAAATCTTTAACCTTAAATTTTGATCTATCCAATGCATTCTTAAGGTAAGCAATAGACTTATATAAAAGCTCTACTTGAGGCTAGTTGTTTACCTTATCGTCACTGGATGTTGATTCGTCGCTAGAAGAGACTTCTTCTTGGCTTGATTCATTGGAGTCATTTCCCAATGACATGAGTGTCACATGGCGTGTGCTATGACAAAGCTCATCATCATCCGATAAGTCCTCCACGCTTTGAATGCCCTAAGTTGTTTGAGCCACCATAGCCTCCTTCTTCTTCTCCTTCTTGTCCTTCTTCTTCTTTTCTTTTTCTTCCTTCTTCTTTAGCTTTGGGTAATTTGACTTGGTATGCCCCTTTTTGTTGCATCCATAGCAAATGCCATTAGTATTAAAATTAGAATTACCACTAAATTTACCTCTTGTAGATCGAAACATCTTCTTTACATCCTTCTTTGTATGCCCCCTTGATTTCCCCATCCACTTCATCACATAGTTGGTGATTTCATTTGTCAATAACCTTTCATCGTCACATGATGGTTCATCATCCGATTCGGATGAAGATGATTCCTCCTTCTTCTCCTTCTTCTTTTTCTCCTTCTTTTCTACAAAGAAAGCTAAACCTTTTTCCTTGGGAGACATGTTAGTTTGCTCATGTAATTCAAATTCACAAAATAATTCATCAATATTAACCAAAGAAAGGTCTCTAGAAACCTTAATAGCATCAACCATTGATGCCCATAATGTGGTTCTAGGAAATGGTTGAAGAACATACCTTATCAAGTCCCAATTGTATACTTTCTCACCTATTGACATGGAGTTCGTTGACGATCTTTTTGAACCTTCCATGCATTTGACTTACCGTTTTGTTGGTTTTCATGGAGAACATTTGAAGTTGACCTATCAATAAATCCCTCTTGGTTCTTCTTGATTCTTTTGACCCTTCATTTAGCTCAATGAGCTTCCTCCAACACTCCTTTATGGTATTGAAAGGTCCCACCTTATTAAATTTCTCTTTTGATAATCTACATTGGAGTGTGGTTATCGCTTTGCTATTTTCTTGAGCCTCCTCGTATATCTGCTTTGTCCAATCCTCGATCAGGATAGGTTCTCCAAATTGATCCATCGATTCTTCATATCCCTTGGCAACACTAACCCAACTTTTAATATTATTCATTAGAAAATATTTCATCCTACCTTTCCAATATGCGAAGTCGTCGCCATCGAAGATCAGTGGTCACATAATGCTATGTCGATCTTGAAAAGCTATTGTGATGCTTCGGTTGATGGTTAAATCTTCCAAGTGATCCATGCTCTGATACCAATCGTAGAATGATCTTTGGATGGCTAGAGGGGAATAAATAGCCTCTTTTTATTTCTATAATGATGTTAGCAGAAGAAAGAACAATAATAGTACTAAAATTAAAATCAAAAGACAATGCTAATAAGGTGTTTAACGTGGTTCGGAGATGACGCTCCTACTCCATGGCAATTTGTAAGGTGGATCACTCCTAGCAAGCTTTCACTAAAATCTCCTTTTGATGAATATTCTAAGCTGGAGAAGCCTTCTTTACAAGCACACTCTTCTTTTTACAAGATGATTGAGTTAAGCTAAGAGAGAAATGGTTAAGGAACTTTAAAAGCTTGGTGGAAGGCTTAAAGAGCTTAGTATGAACATTTAGAATTCGAGTACTAGTCATCCTGACGCTCCCCAAGGCCCTTCTTATAGAACTTGGGTGTTTTTGCCTGTTGAGTCTGACTCCAGTCAACTGCTGCATAACAACAGTCGACTGTTGTTACCGTTGACCGAATATAATGACTTCCAATGAAGCCTGATTGCGATCTTCATAGCTCAACAACCACTCGATCATTCGACTACTGTTACCTACAGTCGACTACTCAAGCCATTAGTCGACTGCTCCAAGTAGGCAATCAACTACCAAACAATCTATGCCTTGGCCACATAAGTCCAGTTGACTATTAGACCCTAGCGGTCGACTGACTAAGGCCAGTCAACTAGTATCAAACACCAATCAACTACCAGAGATTCTTTTCAGTCAACCCCACGACTCTACCGACTCCTCCGATCTCGGTCATAACCCTTGATCACCGCTCGAGTCGATCCGAGTTCTTGAGTGCCAAACACTCGATACCAGTTGACTGGTCAATACTCCAGTCGATTGGTATACCTCAAGTATGACTAATTCATACTTTAAAACACACCTTAAGCCTAGACTAAACCTTCTATCTTCTCCATCAGCCTTGTGTCTCCAAGATTACTCTGAGTCCGTGACTCCATCCTTGTGCTTGCCTTCAGAAGCTTCCTTCAGTTTCGTCATTCTTTGGGTTCCTCCTTTGCCAAGGTCTGCTTGGACTTTACACTGATAAGACTACATTCTTGGACTTATGCTTCCAAGACTCACCTTTGGACTTCCTTGCCAAAATCCACTTAGACTTACGCTGCCAAGACTACAAGCTTGGGCTTATGCCACCAAGTCCACTTTCTTGGGCCTTTCTTGCCAAGGCTTCACCCTTAAACTTTCCTTGCCAAGTCTTCACACTTGGACTTCCTTTGCCAATATTCACACTTGGGTTTTCCTATCACTTAAATATTCATTGTTAGATCACAATTATTGCCTAACTTCAAATGATTATCCAAACCTCAAGATATATTAATACTTCGGGCATTCTTGAATTCCTCCGATCAGTGGTCTTCTTCATCATCTTCCTCCTCCTTCATGGACAACCATCGGATAAGGGGTTCTCCTCTCTGATCAGTGGTTTTCCACGTCATCTTCCTCCTTACTCTGCCATAGCCAACCATTGGCCAGCTTTTCTATTCTCACCTCCGACTACAGAGGAGAAGGGGATTCCCTTTCTCTTCAGTTAGGCTATCGCAATTTCTCCTCTGATTGCCCTATTCTTTCCGTCGGACAATCACCATCATAACCCTGCAACTCATCTTCTTGGGACAATGTTTTCCTCATCCGGACAACAATCCTATGCCAATCTCCTTCCACCATTAATGTGTCTGGTTGATTGTTTCTTCACTCTTATCTGTTGAATGATTGTAACAAAATTGACATTCCATGTTTAGAGTTGCATGAACTTGGTTTAATTTACTTCATGCTTACATAGTGTTTTATAAAATGCTTCTTCTATTAATTAGGTTGTAGTGGATGCATTGAGTTAGTTTAATGTCTTACAATATTTGATTTAATTGAATGTTTGAGTTTATGTCCTTTAATTAGATGCAAGTAGATTAGGATGCTTCCTTTATGTTTTCTTTAATTTTCCACAATTGTAGTTGGTTAGGTTAGATTTAATTTCATGCATTGCTTTACACCCATGTTACTTTACGTACTGCATTTGAATTGTTTGTTCAAATTCCTGCACTTCCTTACTTTGGTCGAATGTCATAAAGTTGTATTTGAATGATCTACTTCATGTTTCTGTCAATTCTGTCACAATCATAATTTTGTTATATTAGTGTTTTGATTACTTGCATTATCTTTTGTTCAATAGGACTAGCCTTTTAAATCCAAAACCCTCACTTATGACAGAAAAACTCAAAGAAAAAATTAACAATCCTAAGACTACTATTCTATCGATTACACTCGTTGAGAAATGATCAGTCGTTCCCTATGCTATATTAGCATAGAGAGGGTTTGATAATTAATTTGTAATCGCGCCATGACAATGCGATCTATCATCCATCCATAGACTATCTCAAAAGTGTAGGGATGTATACTGAAAAGTCTATCTTTTGTATGAACATCTTTATTTTGAAATAAGAATTACATGATCATTGTTTGCATATTTTTATGGTTATGCAATATTGTCTAATACATTACATTGTAGATAACATGGTGTGTGGTGTCACACGGGAGATCTTGTTATCGGCTCCTTGTAAAGTATAAGTAAAGGCTCACAACCGAGATGACTTTGGACAAACCATCGGAATGGTTGTAGTGTGATTTGGTATTGGTTTGTCTTGACCATAGAATCACACTAGTGCACTTTGTGTGTATTGAGCAGGACCGACACAGAGGTGATTCGATTTATTGCTGACTACATAATCAAATCAGACCTCAGATATTATTTAGTACATGCTCTTAATCCCGATATAATAACGGGCACATATACTTGGTACTCATCTCTTTGATTTACCAATGGGCGAGATTTATAGATTAAATCGATAGACTCGGTAAGTTGGGAGATGATATTATTTATATGGTGTGCCGTTGATTATAGGAGGAAACCGTGTCCTATATATTAGGATGATGATGTCCCCTTGAGGAGCTCATAAGGTTCATCATGTAAACCCTTCAGGTGGACTTGGTCCGGCATGATGAAAAGGTTGAGTGGTACTACTCAAGGAGTTAGATGTTGATTAATTAATGGTTAGTAAATTAATTAATCGACGGACATTCAAGATCTTAAACACGGGGAGAAAATGTACAAATAATATATGGAGCCCATATTGTCATATGGGGGTTGGTGAGGTAGATCAATGATGGACCTTTAGTGGATTGGATCATCATTAGTGGATCAGACTTTATGTGGGCTTGATCCATGGGTGGCCAAGACCCAACTCCTCCTCATGGTCCCTAATGTAGCCCATTAACACCTCATGAAGCTTAGATCCAATGGATAGAAACAAAACTCTAAGATCCATTGGTAGAGATCAAATCTCTAAGATCCGACGGTTGAGATTAAATCTCTAGATCCGACGATTGAGATTAAATCCCTAGAACCAATGGAGGAGATTAATTCATGACTTATCCCTAACTCTATAAAAGGAGGGCATGGGAAGTGGTCGTGGATTACATGATGATAGAGAGGGAGCAAGGCTTGGGCGGCAAGAATAGGGCAATCCTAGTTGAGATAGGATTGGAATTAGGGTTAGGGTTTGGAAGCAAGGGTGGCACCAAATAAGGCAAGTTTTCCTTCTTCTTCCTTGCCTTGTGGCCAACGTCCAGCAGCTATTCCAGCCCTTCCCAGCCCTTGGCCAGCGCCCAAAACACTCCCCTCTCTTTTCCTTAGGTGGTGGAAACAAGATATAGGGTTTCCCTTGGTGTCTTGGTAGTTTTCCATCATCTTCTTCTCCTTCTAGTTGGCCGGCGGCAAGAACTTCTATAGTTCTTTGTTGGTTGAGTTTTTGAAGGAGAAAAACATTGTTTCTCTTCTTCCTCTTTCTTGGGAAAAGCAAGGAAGGATGTTTTGCGATCTAAGAGCTTTGACTTTTGGTGGATCGTCACCCACACGACGTCCAAAAGGAGGAGGGTCATACATTAGAAGACCAAGAGGTATAACTATTCTTCTATCTCTTTTATTCATTGCTTGTGTTTGTTTTTCAAAATATAAGCATGTTATATTTCTGTAAATAGGCTAAATAATACTTGGATCCCGAGTATAAATACAAAAACCGGCGATCCGGACATCGTCTATTCCGCGGCTACTCGTAGAATAGAGAATGGTCGCTTGAACAACTAGTTTGTTCAAGTGACCTCTCTAAACGAATAGCACGATGATGACTTGGTTGCTTTGGGAATCCCTTTTGTCTAGGATTAAATTTTTAATCCGGGGACATCGAAGGGATCACCATGGTCAAGCAACCGAGGCGAAGGGGAAGCGAAGTTTCCCCTCACGGACTCGACAAGGGAAATCCCTTCAATTGGTATCAGAGCTTCCGGGCAAAACCTTCAATTGGTATCAGAGCCAAGGTTTCCGGTTTTGTGTGTTTAGGATTCGATTAATTTTTATGCACTTTTTCATATATTAAATGTGTCGGATAATAGTAGGATATGCGTAGTTTAACTCTTTGGTTGCAGGCATAAGATCCGACTATTATGGCATGTGTGTGTATGTGATTGTATGTCTGTAAATGTTTATTTTGTTGAATCCTCGGGGTTGACGAGGCTAGTATTTAGTTTTTGTAAATTAAATACGACATTGTTTAGCCGCTCTTTATTTTATTTTACTTTCGATCTAGATTTCATGTACACTCCCTCGTGGAGTATAGGATCGATGGATGTAAATTAAAATAGGATTTAGTCTCGGCTCGGATCTCCGGATGGCTCGTACATGGCGTAGGAGGAGCGGACGAGATGGCGATGCGACAGGAGTCATATTGAAGACAAAAGCCATAATAGTTGGAAAATAATTTATTTTTCATATTTATTGCTTTTTGTATGATATGCATGTCGTAGGCTAGGAAAATTCCTCAATTTAAAATTACTAAGTGGGAGAGGGATATTTTTATAAATTCCCGCGGCCTCCATTACAATTTGACAAGTGATGCAAACAAACTTGCGCGTCGGCTCTGAGTGCCTTCCTCCCCATCGGATGGGTTTGTTTGCGGATCACAAGGTCGAATATGGTTATAGGAAATTATCAAGGAGCGTGTGTACTTGCCCATCGTAAGGCACATAACCCAAGATAATTACCTTGGTACCGAGTAATGGTGAACACTTAGATACAAATATAAGTATCCTCCCCATCGGAGTCACTGCTTTTATTTGTAGGGCCAAAGAGGAACCAACTATTAATTTTACTTGTCAAAAAGTTAGGTTGACAAGATAGTAAAATTAATGGCTAAAACCTCCTCTTACAAATGTAGAATTCGTATACGTCCACACTGTCGTGGCATACGATATTCTCGGTGTTTTGAGGTGTTGGTTGATTTTAAAAATTTTATTGTTTGACGAATCAATAATTTTTTGAAATCTAATGTTTTGATTTATGTGATTCTTAGGTTTTCTTTCAAAATGACTTTCAACCCACTTGTTGTGATACTGAAAGAGAACAAACTTACTGGACCCAACTATGTAGATTGGAAGAGGAATCTAGATATTGTCTTGACTGCTGAGGAATACAAATATGTACTCCTCGAAGAGTGCCCTCCCAAGCCTGCAGATGATTCTGGGGAAAAGGAGAGAGAGAGCTATAGGAAGTGGAACAAGGCCGATGAGATGGCACGGTGTTACATTTTGGCATCTATGTCAAATGTACTCCAACATCAAGGAGCTTTTCGGACACCAGAATCGGGCTGCGAGGCAAGAGGCCATGAGAAACTTGATGACGACCACCATGATCGAGGGAACACCCGTGAGGGATCATGTTCTCAAGATGATGGCTCATTTGAATGAGCTGGAGGTCCTAGGAGCTGAGATCGATGGGGAAACCCAGGTCGATATCATACTCGATCTCTGCCTAGGAGTTTTGGCAGATTTCACCTCAACTACAACATGAACAAGAGGTTGTATTCATTGGCGGAACTTCCGTGAGAACTCCCCAGCGGAGAGGGACTATTTCGTCAGTGCTCGAGATCTTTGTAATGACCCAGAAGGTTTCTGCTTCTAAGCCGAAAGGCAAGAAGAAGAAGAAACAAACCGGGGCAAAGGCGATGGGAGGTACTCAGGGAGGAGTGAAGAAGTTGAAAGGCAAGTGCTTCACTTGTAAGCAGACTGGACACTGGAAGAAGGACTGCCCCAACCACAAGAACAAAGGTATATCTTTTGGTCTAGTCGTTGAAACATGTTTAGCGGTGTTATCTACCTGCACCTGGTGTGTAGATACGGGAGCCACTGATCATGTCTGCAATACTTTGTAGGGGTTCCAGGAAACCAGACGACTGGCTGAGGGGGAGATTACCGTGTACTTGGGCGATGCCACTAAGGTGGCGGCTGTTGCAGTGGGAGATGTTCATTTATCTTTTGAGAAAAATAAACTTTTGGTTCTTAGGAATTGCCTTTATGTACCCTTATTTAGAAAGAATTTAATTTCAGTTTCTAAATTATTTATGGATGGATATTCTATTTCTTTCAATGACAGAGTTGTTATAAAGAGAGATAGGGACATTATCTGTTCGGGTGCATTGATAGGAAATTTGTACACACTGGAACCAAAACCTCCCACGATGCAAATTGAAGTTAATAACTCATCTTCTAATTCCAATAAGAGAAAAGAACCTTCGAAGATGAACCAAACATATCATTGGCATCTTAGGCTTGGTCACATTAACCTAAGCAGAATTCAAAGGTTGATAGCTGATGGACCTTTGGGTTCATTAGTGGTGGAGGATCTCCCAACCTGTGAATCTTGCTTGGAGGGTAAGATGACCAAGAGGCCTTTTAAGGCCAAGGGGTATAGAGCCAAAGATGTGTTAGAATTGGTTCATTCTGATTTGTGTGGTCCTATGTCTATCCAGGCTAGAGGTGGTTTTGAGTATTTCATCTCTTTTATAGACGATTACTCAAGATATGGATACATTTACGATCGCGCAAATGCAGATGCTTTGACAAGTTCAAAGAATTCAAGGCGGATGTGGAGAAACGTCAAGGTAAAAGTATCAAAACACTACGATCTGATCGTGGTGGTGAGTACCTCTTGGGAGAGTTTAGGAACTACTTATCGAGAGGGATTCAATCCCAATTGATTTGCACTGGCACACCCAGTGAGAATGGTGTAGCGAGCGAAGGAATAGGACTCTTATAGAGATGGTTAGATCGATGATGAGTTATTACGACTTGCCAAATCGTTACGGGGATATGCTCTAGATACGAGGTATACATTCGAACTTGGTTCCATCTAAATCGGTGCCTTCTACTCCCACGAGTTGTGGGTGGCGAAAGCCTAGTCTAAGACATATTCGGATATGGGGAGTCCGGACATGTCTTTGGGCGAATCTTGGTAAGTTGGAACCTCGCATGTATACGATTGTTCGTTGGCTATCCCGAGGAACGAAGGGTGGATTGTTTTATAGTCCTAGAGATCGGAGGGTGATCGTTAGCACGAGCCTTGATTTCTAGAGGAAGACTATGTGATGAGCCACAAGCCCAAGAGTAAAATTGGAGGAGTTAAAGGGAAGTCACTTCTTTAGTACCACCGATACAAGAGGATATACCACATGTCATCGCACGCATGTCACAGAGGATACACAGGTGATACCTCGTCGTAGTGGGAGGGTTGTGAGACAGCCTGATAGATTCATGTTCTTGGGAGAATCTTCTGATTTGGTCCCTGGCGAACATGAACCTGATCCCTGGACATATGATGAGGCAATCCAAGATAAAGATGCAGTATCTTGGCAGAGTGCAATGAATGTTGAGATTGAATCTATGGATTCAAATCAGGTCTGGGAGCTAGTAGAACCACCCGATGGTGTAAAAACCATTGGATGCAAGTGGATCTACAAGAGAAAAAGAGGAATAGATGGGAAGGTTGAGACCTTCAAAGCGAGGCTTGTTGCGAAGGGGTATACTCAGAAAGAGGGTATCGATTATGAGGAGACCTTTTCGCCGGTAGCCATGCTTAAATCTATCCAGATTCTCTTATGCATAGCAGCTCATATGGATTATAAGGTGTGGCAGACGGATGTCAAGACAGCTTTCCTTAATGGAAGTCTTGAGGAAAACATCTACATTAAGCAACCAGAGGGATTCATTGCTAAGGGCAAAGAGCATCTTGTATGTAAGCTTAATCGGTCCATTTATGGATTGAAGCAAGCTTCGAGATCTTGGAACATCCGGTTTGATGAAGTGATCCAGTCTTATGGATTTATTCAAAGTTCGGATGAGTCTTGTGTATACAAGAGATGTGACGGAAACGTAGTGGTATTTCTTGTACTATACGTAGATGACATTTTGTTGATTGGCAACAATATCAAGGTGTTATCGGACGTAAGGGTATGGTTGTCCAAACAGTTTGATATGAAGGACTTAGGAGAGGTGGGACACATCCTTGGGATCAAGGTTATAAGGGATCGCAGGAAAAGGATGTTGTGCTTATCCCAAGCTTCATACATAGACACGATTATAGAGCGTTTTAGCATGTAGAACTCCAAGAAGGGTTTTCTACCTTTCAGGCATGGAGTTCCTTTATCTAAGGAGATGTGTCCTAGATCATCTGAGGAGATAGAGGAGATGAAGGCGGTTCCTTATGCTTCGGCAGTAGGAAGCCTCATCTATGCGATGCTCTGTACGAAACCAGATATCTGCTTTGCCGTGGGCATGTCGTGAATCTCCAGTAATCGAGACGAGGACATTGGGTGCGGTAAAGCATATATTGAAGTACGAGAAGGACTAGGGATTATATCTTTGGTTTCTGGGCGGACCAATTACTCCTGTGGGTTATCTGATTCCGACTTCCAATCGATAGGGATAACATAAGTCTACCTCGGGTTTTGTGTTTACTTTGGGAGGTGGAGCCATTGTATGGAGGAGTGTCAAGAAAAGTGCGTGGCAGACTCCACCCATGGAAGCCGAGTATGTGGCGGCCTCGAGTGGCCAAAGAAGTTGTATGGCTCGGGAACTTTCGATGGACTTGGATGTGATTCTGGTTTGCCCGAACTATCACAATTTATTGTGATAATAGTGGTGCGATTGCAAACTCAAGGAACCACGAGCCCATAAGGCTAGTAAACACATAGGCGCAAGTACCACCTAATACGAGAAATCGTAAAGAGAGGAGAAGTTGTTGTGGCCAAGATTGCATCGGAGGATAACGATGATCCTTTCACTAAGGCCCTTCCGGCGAGAGCTTTTGATAGGCATGTGGAGGGAATGGGGATCAGATGTATGACACTTTGAGAACAACATAGTCTTTTAGTATAAGTGGGAGATTGTAGGGATGTATACTGAAAAGTCTATCTTTTGTATGAACATCTTTATTTTGAAATAAGAATCACATGATCATTGTTTGCATATTTTTATGGTTATGCAATATTGTCTAATACGTTACATTGTAGATAACATGGTGTGTGGTGTCACACGGGAGATCATGTTATCGGCTCCTTGTAAAGTATAAGTAAAGGCTCACAACCGAGATGACTTTGGACAAACCATCGGAATGGTTGTAGTGTGATTTGGTATTGGTTTGTCTTGACCATAGAATCACACTAGTGCACTTTGTGTGTATTGAGCAGGACCGACACAGAGGTGATTCGATTTATTGCTGACTACATAATCGAATCGGACCTCAGATATTATTTAGTACATGCTCTTAATCCCGATATAATAACGGGCACATATACTTGGTACTCATCTCTTTGATTTACCAATGGGCGAGATTTATAGATTAAATCGATAGACTCGGTAAGTTGGGAGATGATATTATTTATATGGTGTGCCATTGATTATAGGAGGAAACCGTGTCCTATATATTAGGATGATGATGTCCCCTTGAGGAGCTCATAAGGTTCATCATGTAAACCCTGCAGGTGGACTTGGTCCGGCATGATGAAAAGGTTGAGTGGTACTACTCAAGGAGTTAGATGTTGATTAATTAATGGTTAGTAAATTAATTAATCGACGTACATTCAAGATCTTAAACACGGGGAGAAAATGTACAAATAATATATGGAGCCCATATTGTCATATGGGGGTTGGTGAGGTAGATCAATGATGGACCTTTGGTGGATTGGATCATCATTAGTGGATCAGACTTTATGTGGGCTTGATCCATGGGTGGCCAAGACCCAACTCCTCCTCATGGTCCCTAATGTAGCCCATTAACACCTCATGAAGCTTAGATCCAATGGATAGAAACAAAACTCTAAGATCCATTGGTAGAGATCAAATCTCTAAGATCCGACGGTTGAGATTAAATCTCTAGATCCGACGGTTGAGATTAAATCCCTAGAACCAATGGAGGAGATTAATTCATGACTTATCCCTAACTCTATAAAAGGAGGGCATGGGGAGTGGTCGTGGATTACATGATGATCATAGAGAGGGAGCAAGGCTTGGGCGGCAAGAATAGGGAAATCCTAGTTGAGATAGGATTGGAATTAGGGTTAGGGTTTGGAAGCAAGGGTGGCACCAAATAAGGCAAGTTTTCCTTCTTCTTCCTTGCCTTGTGGCCAACGTCCAGCAGCTATTCCAGCCCTTCCCTTGGCGGTGCCCAAAACACTCCCCTCTCTTTTCCTTAGGTGGTGGAAACAAGATATAGGGTTTCCCTTGGTGTCTTGGTAGTTTTCCATCATCTTCTTCTCCTTCTAGTTGGCCGGCGGCAAGAACTTCTATAGTTCTTTGTTGGTTGAGTTTTTGAAGGAGAAAAACATTGTTTCTCTTCTTCCTCTTGCTTGGGAAAAGCAAGGAAGGATGTTTTGCGATCTAGGAGCTTCGACTTTTGGTGGATCGTCGCCCACACGACGTCCAAAAGGAGGAGGGTCATACATTAGAAGACCAAGAGGTATAACTATTTTTCTATCTCTTTAATTCATTGCTTGTGTTTGTTTTTCAAAATATAAGCATGTTATATTTCTGTAAATAGGCTAAATAATACTTGGATCCCGAGTATAAACACAAAAACCGGCGATCCGGACATCGTCTATTCCGCGGCTACTCGTAGAATAGAGAATGGTCGCTTGAACAACTAGTTTGTTCAAGTGACCTCTCTAAACGAATAGCACAATGATAACTTGGTTGCTTTGGGAATCCCTTTTGTCTAGGATTAAATTTTTAATCCGGGCACATCGAAGGGATCACCATGGTCAAGCAACCGAGGCGAAGGGGAAGCGAAGTTTCCCCTCACGGACTCGACAAGGGAAATCCCTTCAATTGGTATCAGAGCTTCCGAGCAAAACCTTCAAAAAGGAGTAAGTTTGGTGGCTCTATTCTTCAATATGTTATAAGCGAACTCCGCCTGAGGTAGGGCTTGTTAAGACTTTGGGTCACTAAGGGGGGGGGTGAATAGTGATTCGAACTCAATCATCGATTGCATTCATGTGCTCATCTATAAAATGTTAATGCAGCAAAAACAATGTATAAACAAAAGGCGAGACAAAACACAAACACAACACACTATATTTTACGTAGTTCGAAACTCCCGGTTCCTACTCCATGACCTAGCTCCTACCGATAGTCCCACTATCACTTCCTCCTCAGAAATATTCTGAAGGTGAAGAAACCTCTTACAATCTAGAGCTTGTATAAAGAATGCAACCAAATACAAAATATTCAAGTGAAATGAGAAACAAGAATCAAAACTCTTTACACAATTATGATCTTGCTTACTTGAAACTTGGTTGCTTTGGAATGCCTTAGAATGTCTGGAATGCAGCAGCAAATCATCTTCAAAGGCTCTAAGAACTAGCATCGCGAAATCTCCATGAAATTGTCTCTTATAAGGTCTTCATCAAGCTGATTTCCATCTACCAGTCGACTGGCCTGACCCCAAGTCAATTGGTCAATTGACTGTTGCTCTTCAACGGCTAAATCCTCATCGTATTTGACCTACTACAGTGCACCAATTGACTAGTATATCACCAGTCAATTGGTAAGCTCCAGTTGAATCGATAGGTTGAGTTGGAAATATTCTATAGGTTGAAAACACTATTCATAGTCGATTGGTACTATAGCAGTCGACTGGTAAATAGTAGCAATCGATCACTACTATTCATAGTCGAGTTCTGTCACATGTTACTATAGCAGTCTACTATTGTAGCATTTTAATATAGTAGACTACTATTGCTGTTGATGTATGTGAGAAGTGTCCTAAGGCAATCGCCTTAGAAGTATTTAATAAAATTCATTATTTGTGTATACATTATCTGTGTATTTGATTGTATCTTAAACTCATGTACTGAAGTCCACAATACGATGCATGTCATGAAAGAAATTGTTATTGGATCATAATTAGTGGGTCTTATCATGTGTAATCATGTAACTATTGAAACTATCCCTAGTCGAAGAATTGATGAGATTGAACATCCTCGATTCTGTGAGACTAATACATGTTATGCTCCTTGGTTTATCCAAGCATTTGATACTCATTGAATGGAAGCATAGGGATGCTGAGAGTGAACATGTTGATGCTAGTTATGGAAACTAGTTCATTGGAATGACCTGTAATGAGACTTCATATGGTTCTATATGTCATTGAAGATCTCATTGCAGCTCGAGTGCGAGCTTCCTTAGACTTGATGTTGGGAATTTTGGATCGTGATGTTCACAACATCGCAGGCGAATACTTCGCACAACCGCAGCAGAAACAATATATATATATTCAGATCCCACCAAAGATCCATGCAAAAACATATAAATCGTTTCGTATTATACTTTTTCTAGATCTTATCTAGAAGGAAAAGTATACCTTCGATGCATGCCCTTCGCGATCCCGCAAATCCAAGCACTGCCATATCTCAATACGGTAAGTATAACCATATCTCCATGGTATCCACACTGACACTCAAACGTTTTAGAGTCACGTTGTGCTAGCAACCCTAGCAAAGTACCAAGAACACTTGGAAGAAGACAGAGAGGAAGGAGGGAACTCTTCTCTTTGCTTAGAGGAAGTAGGAGAGAACACTTCTCACTTTTTGGCTTACACGTTCAACCACAAAAACTCCACCATTTTTCATCCACATTCAAAACACAAAAGCCACTTTAACCCACTAGCAACCATTGCCATCAATTCCTCTTAACTCCTCATTAAGAAGACTCTTAATACCAAGACCCTTGGTATTTTACCTTCATCCAAATGCATGAACCTCTCATCAAGAATACCTAGGTATTTACATGCAGGATTAATCACATTAATAATGCATGATGATAGATAACACTTGCATGATGATTTATCTTCCATGGAATGACTGAGTCTAACTCAAGTTTAACCAATTTGAGTCTAACTCAAGTCTTGGCCATATGCTTCATTGTACTTTTAGTTAAACTAAAAGAAACCATCTCCAAAAACATAATGTCATTTGTGTGTGACCCAATAGGCTCTTGTAACGTTGGCAATGTGTCTAAAACCCCTTTTTAGACATATAAGCAATGAACGACATCTAAAAATACATCATTGCTACCCAAGTTACAAGAAGGTTGAGATCCGACAACCTTTCCGTGGCTATTATCATGTATGACGATGTCCTTCTATCATTGAAATCTTAGATCGATCAATGAGGCATAGACTGTGTCATCCCCTTATCGATCTTTATGTTTCTTGATCCCCAAGTAGACTCACTCAAACAAATGAGCTCAATATCTCATATTGACTCATTTGAGCATGGCAATGCATTTCGTGGTCATACTCTATCAAGAGGCCAAAGATATCACTCCCGTCATATGGGAGGGATAGATCCCATCTACATCACTCATATCCCTCGGCATAATTCGTTACATACCCAGTGATCGCTGTTATAGTGCACCCTATTACGGTGTGACGTTAGACGATACCAAAGTATATAACTCCTTATGTAGGGAACCATAGTGACTTCATGTCTAAGGATTATTCATATCAATAGTCACATGAGAAAGTATATGACACTCATATAATAATCCATGACACTTTCTCATGGCGGGTCAATTCAGTACCTATATTCTCCAATATATATACCCATGTGTCAATGTGATATCACATATCTATGACTTGTGAGATCAAGTCATCCATTGACCTACATGCTAGTCTTAATGTATCAATATATCCCTTTGTCTATTAATACAATACTTGACTAGGAATATTTAAGAATATTGTTCTCTACAACTACTCATAATCAATTATACCAATTGATATACTGTAAATTAGAATCTACTATTCAAGGGCATTATTATATTTATTTACTGGCACACACATAAAGTAAATATAATAATCAATCTTTGCCTATTATTAATGAAATATGATACAATGATCCCTAATCAATCATCTCATGATTGGCACTAAGGGCTGACACTAACACTTGAGATATTCAAGTCACCTTGATCATGGTGCTTTATACTTTGACTTCTTTCCAGCCATCTACATAGGAGGTGTAACTCTGGGATGATTGGGTATAAGCCAAAGTGATCGAAGGCGTTTGAATAACACACAGAGGATTCACCACTTCTAATAAAGGAAATGTTGGGATGTATACTGAAAAGCTTATTCTTTGTATGAACATCTTTATTTTTGAAATAAGAATCACATGATCATTATTTTCATATTCATAGTTATGCATATTGTCTAATATTATACATTGTAGATAACATGGTGTGTGGTGTCACACAGAAGGTCATGTTATCAATTCTTTATAGAGTATAAGTAGAGGCTCACAACTAAGATGGTTTTGGACAAACCATTGGCATGGTTGTTGTATAATTTGGTATTGGTTTGTCTTGACCATAGAATTATACTAGCACACTTTGTGTGTATTGAGGACTGACATAGAGGTAATTCAATTTATTGCTGACTACATAATTGAATCGGACCTCGGATATTATGGTGTACATGCTCTTAATCCCGATATAATAACTGACAAATATACTTAGTATTTATTTCTTTGATTTACCAATGGGAGAAATTTATAGATTAAATCGATAGGCTCGGTAAGTTGGAAAATAATATTATTTACATGGTGTACCATTGATTATAGGAAGAAATCGTATCCTATGTATTAGGATGATGATGTCCTCTTGAGGAGCTCATAAGGATCATCATGTAAACCCTGCAGGTGAACTTGGTCCAGTATGATGATAAGGTTGAGTGGTACTACTCATGGAGTTATATGTTGATTAATTAATCGTTAGTAAATTAATTAATTAATGGACATTCGATATCTTAAACACGGGGAGACATTTGTACAATTAATATATGGAGCCCATATTTATTTATGGGGGTTGGTGAGGTAGATCAATGATAATCCTCTAGTGGAATGGATTATCATTAATGGATCGGATTTTATGTGTGTCGGATCCATTGGGTGGCCAAGATCCAACTCCTCCTCATGGTCTCTATTGTAGCCTATTAAAATCCTCATGAAACCTTGATCCAACAGACATGATTAAAAGGAGGTTTGGGTAAAATCTATAAATAGGAGGCCTTGGCTTGGGCGGATACATAGAATTGGAATTCTAGGGTTTGCTCCTTGGCTTGGGCGGCAACTAATCATTAGAGATTAGGGTTTGCTTCAAAGGGTTGGGTGGCTAGAGTTTTGGGAAGTTTTTTTTGGGCGACAACAAGTGGAAGTTTTTCCTCTCTTCCTAAGGTTTAGCCGACACCCATCTTCTTCTTCCTCTCTTGGCCGACACCCATATCTCTTCTTCTTCTCCTTGGCCGGCGGCAACAAGTGTTAGGGTTTCTTCCCTTGGAGCTCTTGGCCGGCGCCCACACCATCTCCTTCTTCCTATCCTTGGCCGGCGGCAACAACCAAGTTGGTGGCTTGGTGAATTGCACTAGATAAGGGAAGAAGTGTTTGATATTCTTCCCTTTGTTCGGAGCGAGCAAGGAAGGGAAGAACGCAATCTAGGAAGTTTCAAGTATTGGAGGATCGTTGCCCACACAACGTTCAAGAGGAGGATAGGTTATACAATAGAAGATCAAGGGGTATAATCATGTTTGTTTTGATATAGTTCTTTTGTATAATGCATGTGGCTAATTTACTTGGACCCCGAAGATAAACACAAAAAATGACGATCCGTACATCATCTATTCTGCGGCTAATCGAGGGAAAGAGTTAGGTTTCTTGAACAACAAGTTTGTTCAAGTGATCACTCTAATCGAATAGCACGATAATGGATCAGTTGTTTGGGTAATCCGTCTTTGTTAAGGATTAAATTTTTAATCCGGGGACGTAGATAGGATCGCCATGCACAAGCGACCAAGTTGAAGCAGGAAGCGAAGCTTCGACCCTTCAAGTGGTATCAGAGCCACAGTTTCCGGTTTTGTGTGTTTAGGATTCGGTTACTTTTATGCACTTATCATATATTATGTGTTCCGGATAATAGTAGGATGTGCGTAGGCTAACTTTTTGGTTGCAGGCATAAGATCCAACTATTATGGCCATATGTGTGTGTATGTGATTGGATTGTGTAATTGTAATATTATTTGAATCCTCGGGGTTGACGAGGCTAGTATTTAATTTTTGTAATTAAGTATGACATTGTTTAGCCACTCTTTTATTTTAGTTTACTTTCGATCTAGATTTCATGTACACTCTTTTGTGGAGTATAGGATCGATGGATGTAAATTAAAATAATTATTCTCGGCTCGGATCTCCGGATGGCTTGTACATGGTGTATGGAGGAGCGGACGAGATGGCGACACGACGGGAGGCATATTGGAAAACAAAAGCCATAATAGTTGGAAAATATTTTTTTCATATTTATTGCTTCTTGTTTGATATGCATGTTGTGTGCTTCAGAAAATTCCTCATTTTAAATTACTAAGTGGGAGAGGGATATTTTTTTAAATTCCCATGGCCTCCATTATAATTTGACATGTGATGCAAACAAACTTGTGCGTCGGGTTGTTATCAGACGTAAGGGTATAGTTGTCCAAACAGTTTGATATGAAGGACTTGGGAGAAGTGGGACACATCCTTGGGATCAAGGTTATAAGGGATCGCAAGAAAAGGATGTTGTGCTTATCTCAAATTTCATACATAGACACTATTTTGGTTCATTTTAGCATGCAGAACTCCAAAAAAGGTTTTCCACCTTTTAGGTATGGAGTACCTTTATCTAAAGAGGTGTGTCCTAGAACATCAAAGGAGATAGAGGAGATGAAGACGGTTTCTTATGCTTCGACAGTAGGAAGTCTCATGTATGCTATATTATGTACGAGGTCGGATCTCTACTTTGCCATGGGCATGGTTAGCAGATATCAGAGTAATCCAGGACAGGGACATTGGACTGTGGTAAAACATATTTTGAAGTGCCTGAGAAGAACTAGGGATTATATGCTGGTATACCAGGCAGATCAATTACTCTCTGTGGGTTACACAGATTCTGACTTCCAATCAGATAGGGATAATAGTATGTCTACCTCAGGTTTTGTGTTTACTTTGGGAGGTGGAGCCATTGTATGGAGGAGTGTCAAGCAGAAATGCGTGGCGGACTCTACCATGGAAGCTGAGTATGTGGCAGCCTCTGAAGTAGCCAAAGAAGTTGTATGGCTCAGGAACTTCTTGATGGACTTGGATGTGATTCCTGGTTTGCACAGAACTATCACAATTTATTGTGATAACAGTGGTGCAGTTGCAAACTCGAAGGAACCACGTGCCCATAAGACAAGTAAACACATAGAGCGCAAGTACCACCAGATACGAGAGATCGTAAAGAGGGTAAAAGTTGCTGTCGCCAAGATTGCATCAGAGGATAACCTGGTAGATCCATTCACTAAGGTCCTTCTAGAGAGAGCTTTTGATAGGCATGTGGAGGGAATGAGAATCAGATGTATGGCAGTTTGATGGCAGTATAGTCTTTTAGTATAAGTGGGAGATTGTTGGGATGTATACTGAAAAGCCTATTCTTTCTATGTACATCTTTATTTTTGAAATAAGAATCACTTGATCATTGTTTGCATATTTATGGTTATGCATATTGTCTAATATTGTACATTGTAGATAACATGGTGTGTGGTGTCACACAGAAGATCATATTATTAGTTCCTTGTAGAGTATAAGTAGAGGCTCACAACCAAGATGGTTTTGGACAAACCATTGGCATGGTTGTAGTGTAATTTGGTATTGGTTTGTCTTTGAAGGGAGGAAACTTCGCTTCCCTCTTCGACTTGGTCGCTAGTGCATGGCGATCCCATCTATGTCCCCAGATTAAAAAAATTAATCCTTGACGAAGAGGGATTACCCAAGCAGCCGATCCATCATCGTGCTATTCGAATAGAGTGGTCACATGAACAAACTTGTTGTTCAAGTAACCTACCTCTTTTCTTCGATTAGCCGCGGAATAGATGATGTACAGATCGTCGGTTTTTGTGTTTGTCTTTGGGGTCCAAGTAAATTAGCCACATGCAATTACATACATCATACAAAGAAATAAAAGGAAAGAAAAACAAGAATTATACCTCTTGTTTACCTCAAGGTCTTCTATTGTATGTCCTTCCTCCTTTTAGACGTCGTGTGGGCGACGATCTTCCAAAAGTTAAAGCCTCCTAGATCACGTTCTTCCCTTCCTTGCTCACTCCGAACAAAGGGAAGAATAAAAAACACTTCTTCTCCTATCTAGAACTGACCACCAAGCCACCTTGCTTGGTGGTTGCCGCCGGCCAAGGAGAGGAAGATAGAAGTATGGGTGCTGGCCAAAAGTTCCAAGGAAAGAAATCCTAACTCTTGCCACCGGCCAAGGTAGAGGGGAAGAGGGTGGCGCCGCTGGCCAAAGGAGAGGGAGAGAGTGTCATGCCCTGAGAGCATGCTGAGCCGAAAAGCAAACGGACAACATCTCCCATGTACGTGGCAATATTTCGGGTTAATACAAGGCTCGTAGGCCACAACAACAACATAACATATAAAGTAAATACAACAACTACTCAAAGCACAGCGGAAACATAATACAACAAGCTACACACATGCATACCGGTATGACTAACACATCACAACAACACGAAACCTCGACTAAATCCGAATCTACAACATAGTACATCATGGAAACTCCAAATACATAACACAATGTACGGAAAGCCCAAAATAAACACGGGAGCCTTGGAGATGAGATGAGATGTCAGCCAGTGGTGCTCCATGCCGTCACGAAAACTTCTACCTGTTACCTGGGTGATAGAAAAACCCAAGGTCCATGATGATGGTGAGTAAAACTTAGCAGGTAATAGAAAAACATGTATATATGTAATATCACATGTATTTCAACAACATAATCTAGAGGTACAACAGGTATATTAGCATAGTATATAAATACAAGCATATACCGTCTAACCAAATGAACAACATAAAATGCAGACATACCTGAAAGTCTTCTATGCTACTCTGATCCAACCTGAGCATATATCCAACATATATATAACAGAAAGAATAATACCAATTCACCATACTATAGGTCAAGATACCTAATGGTCAGTCCAACACATATACAAGTATACAACACAACCGTATAACAAATGCAAGAAGCATGCATGAATATGATGTACAACCAAATGTAGCAAGCATAGTACAATCAAATGCAACATCACAATAAACATATATATATAGACTGCATCTATATATATATTAATCAAAACCATCCATATATATATATATATATATATATATATATATATATATATATATGGTCATATGCAAAGCGCCATCATATATGACAATGCAGCATGCATGGTCATGCCTGCTCACCCCTACTCGCTACAACGACCCCAGTGTGGCCTAGGTGGCACGACATGACAACTGTCCCAACTCACACCAACCACTGCTATAGAGTGGCCGAGTGGGCAGTATGATCAAGTAGCATATGAGCGTAAAGAGCTCGCTACACAATGGGTGTCCCTGCTGCTGGTGACTCCGACTAACACTACCAATGAGTGGTCAAGTACCACGCACCCAGGACAACTCTACGCAACTCCAACTACCACCGCCTATAGTGGTAGAGTGCGGCACAACAGATGCTCTGCCCTCACACCAGTTACTCCTCGGGGAGTGCTCTGGGAGGCAAGATGACTGACGACGTTCTCAACCCCAAGGGAGACTATGTCATCAGAATGCATGCAAATGACATGAGTATGCTGTCACACGTACAACCATCTACCACAGACTCTCTGTTCAACAAAGAGTCGTACTCATCTGATCAATACACTCTCTATCCTGTAGAGAGTCATACTCAACTGATCGACGGACTCTCTATCCTATAGAGAGTCGTACTCAACTAATCATAACTCTCTATCCAATAGAGAGTCGTACTCAACTGATCGACGCACTCTCTATCCTGTAGAGAGTCATACTCGACTGATCGATGCACTCTCTATCCTGTAGAGAGTCGTACTCAACTGATCATAACTCTCTATCCAATAGAGAGTCGTACTCAACTGTTCGACGCACTCTCTATCCTGTAGAGAGTCGTACTTGACTGATCATAACTCTCTATCCAATATAGAGTCGTACTCAACTGATAGACGCACTCTCTATCCTATAGAGAGTCGTACTCGACTAATCATATCAAGCTAGGACCATCGGTCCATAGCGACACACTAATCACCCTTCACTTAACCATTACACAACACATGGTTGGTAACAAGTATACAACATACGGGTGTTGGAAATAAATCCTACATTTAGGGCATTACCTACCCACAGATGACCTTTTTGCCAATTTATAAATTGGGTCATCACCCGTATTAGCATTTACACCCTACTAAATATCTAGGCCAATTTATATCACAACAATAACTCCTAAATCATGATAGGGAATATGTGATATCAACAATTGAGCATAAATACATCCAACGATAAGTTCAAGCATAAGATAATAAGAGCAGGGTCAAGATTATTTATAACTAAATTTGAATGCATTAAAACTACCTGACCAGGGTAGGAATTATTCACCTGCTTTATAGACACCAATCGTCTTCACGTTCATGAATTTCTCGAGCCAAAATCCTGCAAACAAAACATTTATGATCCAATCATATACCATTTCTAATATTAGAATCAAATCATAATCCTGCATCAACTTTATATCTTGATTCGTAGCCCAAACAAAACTACTACTTCACACCCGTTCACAACCCTCACGGAGCATAAACAAACATACTCCAATTAAACTGCCACAACAATTCTGCACCGAGGGAAATAGGGATCCAATTGAACCTGAATGAATACACACTCAATCCACTTACCAACTCCAGATCCACACTACACGTTGCTGTGAACCCCCATAAACCAAATAACCTACCTACACAGCAAAAATTCACAGATCCACCATATGTACCACAGAACCTAGCAATTTTAGCTAAAAGTCAGAGGATCATTCAAGCTTACCAGCCCTATACTCCACCGATAGTGATCCTTTAATCTATTTGGTTCGTCGGAAAAACTCAAAGCCAACACCATGAGCAACCATTGTTGCAGCATAACAACATGACAAATTCATCAATCAATACCCCCTTACCTCAAACTCGATTCATCCCACTCTTACACACTGCCACTGACCCATTCAACCCACGATCCAACACCAACAACTACCAGAAATGAAAAAGATAGAAGAGAAAAGGGGGAATCAACTGATATACCTACAATTGAAACTTCATCAGCGATACTCCCCAACTGTTATGTTCGCCGACCACAACTCCACCTCCAACCGAAACAACCAATCGCAGTGACGCGGTCACCTTGCTGTTCGCGAGAGAAACAACAAGTTATGATGTAGAGATTCATCGAAATCAACCAAGAATCGTTCCCTTACCTTGCTCCGGCGACAACCATGAAAGCCTCCAGTCGAACCACTGCCGACGCCACCTCCCTGCCCTAGCAACTCCACTGACGCAAATCTCCTTTGATCTCCTGTTCCTCGGAGCAAATCCATGCCCCATACCACTTGCTCCGGCGCCGATAGGACAAGGTAGCTCCCAATCCGGCCGCGTGAAACCGCTGCTGATCCCTAGCTCCTAAGATCAAGGATGCTTGGCGGAGCCCGATCGACGGTCTTCCCCTCCTGCTGGCTCTCCCACCGGAAGAACTCATTGGCCGTCGCTGTGGTGCGGAGGAGGAACTTGTTGGGGATCGGTACGGCCGGCTAGAGGGGGGTGAATAGCCCTTTTCGTTTGGATGCCGGTATTTGCTCGTCTACAAAACTAATTAGCGCAAGCGGAAGACTAATAAAGACAAACAAATAGAAATACAAGAAAACAATCGCTAACAAAGAATGTAACGTGGTTCACGGCTATGCCGCTAATCCACGATCCCGATTCGTCCGAGGTGAATCACTCCTTCAAAGCCAATCCAATATTGGTCTCTCCATTGCACCAAGCTAGGTGGAGGTAACCTTTACAAATCAAGCACACTCTTCTTACAAATAGAATGGAGTAAGAACAAGTAAGAAGAGTTTAGAGCTTGTGGGGCACTAGGAAGATCACTTAGAGTATGAGCATTAGCCTCTCAAAGGCTTACACCCTCTCTTTTTATAGAGAGCCGCCCTTAGCGATCGCCACTCTAACGCGACCTTCGAACACGTCGGATCTCGACCGTTGTAGTCCAACGGAACTCTTGGCACTCGATTGATGGACCTCATGATCGCCCGTAGTCGACCTCGCCTGTCGCCACGATCGGCTACGAGCAGTTACTGGCCAAAACCCTATTGACGATCATTCATTGCCATCGATCGGTGATGGTCTTGGCGATCGATTGCCCACGTATGGCGGTCATCACGCCACAATCCGATCGATCGTATACCGGTCGAACTACACTCGATGGCGATGATCGCCATGATGACATGGCGATCGGTGGTGTCGAAAACCCATCCGACACTTGGCCAAATGGCCAAGTTTCACCTAAGAGCTACCCTTCCCCGGGTTACAATCGCTCACTCTCATCTCTCGGAGTCCCTCGCCTTCGAAGTTCTCTTCGTTCTCGGCCACGTCCCTCGGCAGCATCAGGCGCACGACTCTGCAATGCTCCTTCGCATCTCTTGCCTCGAAGTCTACTTCCTCCGGCTTCACTCCAAGCTTCTCGTCCGGCGGTCCCTTGGATGCTCCAAGCGCACGGCTTCTGCAAAGCTATCCTTCACCGACTCAAGGCACGAGTCATGAGATGTGAAACTCGCCACGGCTCTATGTGTGAATTACTAAGTCCTGCACGACATCAACGCACATATCAAATCAACATATCAAACTAACTTAAACCCTTTTCTACACCATCAAAACCATATTACGGTAAGAGATTGCCCTAACAGAACTCAGAGGTCGCGGCGAGGTGTTGGTGAGAAGGAGAAGTCGCAGAATTGAAAGGAAGAGAACACTCGGAAACAATAAAGGCGATAGCAAGAAATGGGCAGTCGGGCGTTAAGAAATGAATCGGGTCGGGTTTAGCAGATAAATGGGTCGAATTTCAGACCCGTTAAGCCCTTTAACCCCTTCTAAGCAAAGAGGGTCTTAGAAATCTTCATTCGAGTCCAAAAAAATTTCTAAAAATCCTTGGAAAATTTCATAGGGTATTCTCTTAATTACCCAACCTTTATTTTATTTTACTTTATTTTATTTCTATGGTATTTTACAGAGAAGGTGGCACCGACATTGAAGAAAAGGAGAAGGAAGATCTCACCTTGCTTATACCGCCAGCCCTAGGAGAGAAACCCTAGCACACCCTTGCCGCCCAAGTCTAAAGCCAACTCCAAACCCTAACCCTAATCTCCCAAAAGATATGTGCCGCCCAAGCCTTAGCCCTCCTTTTATAGAGCTAGGCTTAAGCCTCCTTTAAATCTCTACCGTCGAATCTAGAGATTTAATCTCAACTGTCGGATCTAGATATTTAATCTCCACCGTCGGATCTAGAAATTTAACCTCCACCGTCGGATCTAGAGTTCCATTTTCCACCATCGGATCTAGGCTTCATGAGGGTTTTAATAGGCTACAATAGGGACCATGAGGAGGAGTTGGATCTTAGCCACCCATTGGATATAGCCCACATAAAGTCTGATTCATTAATGATAATCCATTCCACTAGAGTATTATCATTGATCTACCTCATCAACCCCCATAAATAAATATGGGCTCCATATATTAATTGTACAAATATCTCTCCGTGTTTAAGATAACGAATGTCCATCAATCAATTAATTTACTAACAATTAATTAATCAACATCTAACTTCATGAGTAGTACCACTCAACCTTATCATTATGCCGAACCAAGTCCACTTGTAGGGTTTACATGATGATCCTGATGAGCTCCTCAATGGGACATCATCATCCTAATATATAGGACATAGTTTATTCCTATAATCAACAATACACCATGTAAATAATATCATTTCCAAACATACCAAGCCTATCGATTTACTCTATAAATTTTGCCAATTGCTAAATCAAAGAAATAAATATTAAGTACATGTGCCCGTTATTATATCAGGATTAAGAGCATGTACACCATAATATCCGAGGTTCGATTCAATTATATAGTGAGCAATAAATCGAATCACCTCTAAGTCGGTAATGCTCAATACACACAAAGTGTACTAGTGTAATTATATGGTCAAGACAAACCAATACCAAATTAAACTACAACCATACCAATGGTTTGTCAAAAACCATCTCGGTTGTGAGCCTTTACTTATACTCTACAAGGAACTGATAACATGATCTCCCGTGTGACACCACACACCATGTTATCTACAATGTAATGTATTAGACGATATGCATAACCATAAATATGAAAACAATGATCATGTGATTCTTATTTCAAAAATAAAGATGTTCATACAAAAGATAGACTTTTCAGTATACATCCCAACAATCTCCCACTTATACTAAAAGACTATGTTGTCCTTATACTGCCATACATCTGATTCCCATTCCCTCCACATTCCTCTCAAAAGCTCTCGCTTGAAGGGCCTTAGTGAAATGATCTGCCAGGTCATCCTCTGATGCAATCTAGGCGACAACAACTTCTACCTCCTTTACGATCTCTCATATTAGGTGGTACTTGCACTCTATGTGTTTACTTGCCTTATGGGCTCGTGGTTCCTTTGAGTTTGCAACTGCACGACTATTATCACAATAAATTGTGATAGTTCTGAGTAAATCAGGAATAACATCCAAGTCCATCAAGAAGTTCTTGAGCTATACAACTTCTTTGGCTGCCTCATAGGCTACCACATACTCAGCTTCCATGGTAGAGCCTGCCACGCATTTCTGCTTGACACTCCTCCATACAATGGCTTCACCTCTCAAAGTAAACACAAAACCTTAGATAGATTTACTGTTATCCCTATCTAATTGGAAATTAGAATCTGTGTAACCCACAAGGAGTAATTGATCTGTCTGGTATACCAGCATATAATCCCTAGTCCTTTTGTCCCTATCATAGTTTACTCTGATATCTACTAACCATGCCCACGACAAATTAGATATTCGGTCTCGTACATAGCATAACATACATGAGGCTTCCAACTACTGAAGCATAAGGAACCGCCTTCATCTCCTCTATCTCCTTTGATGTTCTAGGACACATCTCTTTAGATAAAGGGACTCCATGCTTAAAAGGTAGAAAACCTTTCTTGGAGTTCTGCATGCTAAAACGAGCCAAAATAGTGTCTATGTATGAAGCTTGAGATAAGCACAACATCCTTTTCCTGCGATCCCATATAACCTTGATCCCAAGGATGTGTCCTACTTCTCCCAAGTCCTTCATATCAAACTGTTTGGACAACCATACCCTTACGTCTGATAACACCTTGACATTGTTGCCCATTAACAAAATGTCATCTACATATAGTACAATAAATACCACTATGTTTCCGTCACATCTTTTGTATACACAAGACTCATTCGGACTTTGAATAAATCTAAAAGATTGGATTACCTCATCAAAGTGGATGTTCCAAGATCTTGAAGCTTGCTTCAATCCAAAAATGCACCGATTAAGCTTGCACACAAGATGCTCTTTGCCCTTTGCAATGAATCCCTCTGGTTGCTTCATATAGATATTTTTTTCAAGACTTCCATTAAGGAAAGCTGTCTTGACATCCATTTGCCACACCTCATAATCCATATGAGCAGCAATACATAAGAGAATCTAGATAGACTTAAGCATGGCTACCGGTGAAAAAGTCTCCTCAAAATCGATGCCCTCTTTCTGAGTATACCCTTTCGCAACAAGCCTTGCTTTAAAGGTCTTAACCTTCCCGTCTATTCCTCTCTTTCTTTTATAGATCCACTTGCATCCAATGGTTTTTACACGATTGGGTGGTTCTACTAGCTCCCAGACGTGATTTGAATCCATAGATTCTATCTCAGAATTCATCGCATTTTGCCAAGATACGACATCTTTATCTTGGATTGCCTCGTCATATGTCCAGGGATCTGGTTCATGTTTGCTAAGGACCAAATCAGAAGATTCTCTCAAGAACATAAATCTATCAGGCTGTCTAACAACCCTCCCACTACGACAAGGTATCACCTGTGTATCCTCTGTGATATGCGGTGCAATCACTTATGGTATATCCTCTTGTAGCAGTGGTACTGAAGTAGTGACTTCCCCTCATAATTCCTCCATACCCCCAGAACGAATCTGGCAACTCAGAATAACTCATCATCGATCTAACCATCTCCATAAGAGTCCTATTCCTTCGCTCTGCTACACCATTCTGTTGGGATGTGCCAGGTGCAGATAATTGGGATTGAATCCCAGCCTCTGATAAGTAATTCCTAAACTCTTCCAAGAGGTACTCACCATCACGATCAGATCGTAGTGTCTTGATACTTTTACCTTGACTTTTCTCCACATCAGCCTTGAATTCTTTGAACCTGTCAAAGCATTCAGACTTGTGGCACATCAAGTAAATGTATCCATATCTTGAATAATTATCTATAAAAGAGATGAAATATTCAAAACCACATCTAGCCTGGATAGTCATAGGACCACACAAATCAGAATGAACCAATTCCAACACATCTTTGGCTCTATTCCACTTAGCCATAAAAGGCCTCTTGGTTATTTTACCTTCCAAGCAAGATTTGCAGGTTGGGAAATCTTCCACCACTAATGAACCCAAAGGTCCATTAGCTATCAACCTTTGAATTTTACTTAGGTTAATATGACCTAACCTTAGATGCCAACGATATGTTTGGTTCATTTTTGAAGGTTCTTTTCTCTTATTAGATTTAGAAGATGAGTTATTTACTTCTATTTGCATCGTGAGAGCTTTTGGTTCAAGGGTATATAAATTTCCTGTCAATGCACCAGAATAGATAATCTCCCTATTCCTTTTTATAATAACTCTATCATTTAAAGAAATAGAATATCCATCCAAAAATAATTTAGAAACCAAAATCAAATTCTTTCTAAATAAAGGTACATAAAGGTAATTTTTCAGAAAACCAAAGTTTTATTCCTATCAAAAGATAAATAAACATCTCCCACAGTAATAGTCGCCACCTTCGTAGCATCGCCCAAGTAAACGGTAATCTCCCCCTCATTTAGTCGTCTGGTTTTCTGGAATCCCTGCAAAGTATTGCAAACATGATCAATGGCTCCCGTATCTACACACTAGGTGTCGGTAGATAACACCACTAAACATGTTTCAATGACTAAACCAAAAGATATACCTTTGTTCTGCTTCCGGTTGTGGCAGTCCTTCTTCCAATGTCCAGTTTGCTTGCAAGTGAAGCACTTGCCTTTCGGCTTCATCACTCCTCCCTGAGATCCTCCTGCCACCTTTGCTCTAGCTTGTTTCTTCTTCTTCTTGCCTTTCGGCTTAGAAGTCGAAACCTTCTGAGCAACCATGGCCTGAGCCTGAGCACTCTGATAAAAAAGCCCCTCTGCCGCCTGGAGTTCTATCAAAAGCTCCACCAACAAATACAACCTCTTATTCATGTTGTAGTTCAGGCAAAACTGCTCAAAACTCTTAGGTAGAGATTGGAGAATGATATCGACCTGGGTTTCCCCATCGATCTCAGTTCCAAGGACTTCCAACTCATTTAAATGAGCCATCATCTTGAGAACATGACCCTCACGGGTGTTCCCTCGATCATGGTGGTCATCATCAAGTTCCTCATGGCTTCCTGGCTCACAGCCCGATTCTCGTGTCCGAAAAGTTCCTTGAGATTGAGCATCATGTCATAAGCAGTGGGCATGTCTTGATGTTGATGTTGCAATACATTTGACATAGAAGCCAAAATATAACACCGTGCCATCTCATCAGCCTTAATCCACTTTTTATAACTTTCATTTTCCTTTTCCCCAGAATCATCCGCAGACTTAGGAGGACACTCTTCGAAGAGTATATCTTGTACTCCTCAGCAGTCAAGGCAATATCAAGATTATTGGATCGAACGGATCACTAGAGGGGGGTGAATAGCGATAAAACTTTTTCATTCGAGTAGATAATTAAACGCAGCGGAAGATAAATGAAAAATAAATGAGACAAGAAGATTTTTTACTTGGTTTGTAGCCTTCGGTTACTACTCTAAGGCCCTAGTGGTCCTTGACTACGCACGGAGGGAAAAACACTAACGAACTCCTCCTCATTGGAGGTAGGAGTTAATCGAATACAAGAAAACACAAAAGCGAGAGGTAGAGGGACACTCCCCCTCTCCTCGTTACGATAAAAAGAAAGCTCTGAGACAATAATATTAAGGAAACAATCTAAATTAAGCTTATACCGACGAATATGAAAATAAGAACTCAAGAATAGATCGTCGGAGTAGTAGCACTTCATCGTCGGAGAGTCATAGCATTGCGGAGGATTTTGACAACTTAGAATTGATGAGAAAACCCTAGGAGAGGCCCTCCTTTTATATCCTTTGAGCCCCTTTTCGAGAGGAACTTCAGCCAATGAGATTTGAGCACCAATCCTCTTGAAATGAGGTGATAAGCCTTGACTCTTCGAAGCTGATCCTTGACCATCAGTCGACTGATGGCCATCATCAGTCGACTGATGCTAGTTGCAAGTCAAAATTAGCATAACAAAAACATTATTTCGACGGCCGCCGACCGTTCGATCTCGACCTAGACCATCCATGGGATGTCTTTTGTCGGATCTACGCTTAAGACCATCTCTGTAAGGAGGATACGACCTCTCTTACACACACACGAGCTTACCTCGATACTTACTGTGTCGCTTTCGCTTCCGACCTTCCACTCGATTCCTTTGGCTTCCTCCGAAATCACTCAAGTGTCGCCCGACCACCCCGGCTTCCTTCGGGTGTCGCTAGCCTTCAGCTCTAGTGTTGGCACTTTTCTGCACACTCGATTTAGCTCATGAGATAACAATATGAGCTTAACTTTGTATCGTTTGCTATAATCAAAACTCAGGATCGACTTAGGTGCCTACTGCACCAACAATCTCCCCCTTTTTGATCTATAGCAAACCCACATACAAAGTTAAAAAGATAATATGCATGAAGAATTATAATATGCATGAGAAACAAGAATAATAAAGATTAAGTAGGAGTAGTAAGGATTTTCTTCAAGTACTCCCCCTTGAGGAAACCTCCCCCTTGACCGAGGGTGAGTCTTGAAAGAAGACCTTAATCCTCCCCCTTGATGGTTGCTATTTAGGAAGAGTTTAAGTAATTAACATTACTTAAAGTTGGCCTTAGTAAAATATTTAAGTTAAGAGGACTTCTTAACTTGGCCCTTTCTCCCCCTTTCTTAAGTAAAGTATTAACGTTTGACCATAGTATTAAAAATAAGTTTAAGTTAAGAAATCTCTTAACTTGGCCTTTATTTCCTTTTTGTTAACTCAAACAAGTTAAAATGCACAAATTAAAGTTAAGTAAATTTTCAAAACTTAAAGTTAAGTAAACATTTACTTAACTTTTGCCCATGTGAGTAAGTATGAAGTGAGTTAAGTTAAAGTGAGTTAAGGGATAAAAAAAAAGAGTTAAGTTATCAAAAATTTTGACCCCTTAACTTTGGCTCTTAATTTGGCCTTTTTCTCCCCCTTTTGCCATATATCGAAAAGAGTGGGGGTGTTTGAAAAAATATAGGTATTAAATTTAAAGTCCAAGCATGTTCCATATTATTTTAAAAATAATATTATGAAAATAATCTCATCTATAAAATGTTCGACTCTTATTTGACTTGATGATATGAAAGATCAACAAGTCCTAGTCAGAGTCGGTTAATATATATGATTATACTCCGTGGTTCATGGCGATGCCCTAGCTCTACATCTGAAACCAGGAGTAAGGTCCAACATCTCACGACCATCTACGTGGCTAAGTACACAAACACATTAGTCCTATGTGTTGTTAGATGTATTGGCTCCTTAAATCTATAGGTGCATGATATCTAAGGTATGTCCTATGCTAGTTCCATGAAAATGAAAAGTAAGAAATAGTAATAAGAAAATATAATTTGTAAGTTCATACTCTACTACGCACATGCCTAATTTTCTTCTTAATATACTGAATTCGGCTTAGGGTAGGGGTTTAGTAAATAGGTCTGCCAAGTTGGACTTCGATTCGACGTATTCGAGTTGTATGGCTCCGTTGGTTACATGTTCTTGAATGAAGTGGTGTTTGACCTCTATATATTTGGTCATAAAATGACATATCGGATTCTTAGTTAGGTTAATTGAGCTAACATTATCTACGTGGAGTTTAGTGTTCGTAAAGTCCAACTTAAAGTCTCAGAGAGTGTGCTTCATCCAAAGAAGCTGAGTGACACACTCACCCATCGCGATGTATTCGGCTTCGGTGGTAGATAAGGCAACACAGTGTTGCTTCCTACTGCACCAACTAACTAGACTCGAGCCGAGAAGTTACAACAACCATTCATACTCTTTCTATCAAGCTTACTACTGGCATAGTCCGAGTCGGAGTAGTCGGTTAGTTCGAACTCGGTAGATCTAGGGTACCAAATACCGACATTAAGTGTATGATAGTTGCAATTTTGATTGTGCTATTTTTACTTGTGGATTAGATATTTTAGGCTCTTTGATGAGATGCTTATTGTTATTTGGGATGTTTTTACATATTGAGCCTATTTGCGATTAATTACATTAATTCCTATAATTTCAGTATTTTTCATGAATTTCATGTGATTTTGTAGGAACATCTAATGAGGATCTAATTGGAGCAATCGCAGCCGTCGATCCGGATCATATTTGAGCATTATGGACCATCCAATGAATATAGCTGATTTGAAGCCATCTATTCAAATCTGGAGAGATCCCGTCCATACATTTTGATCTGAACATCTGAGCCCTTCCTCCAGATTCGACCGATCATCATTATCCTTTCAAATGGATTAGATCCGTTCATTTGAAATCAGACTGATCACAGCCATTGGATCACAGCCTGCTTAGGAGGTTAATTGGATTCATTTAACCTAGCTATATTTGGGCGGCTGAGATTAGATTTGGCACAATCGGATGGCTCAGAAAAATCACTTAATAATCCAACTTCTTCCTAGCTGCGCCATAACGCGCAGAATCCTTACGAGCGGCGTCTTCTTCCTCTCGTGAGCACGGCAACCGGCGACTACACGAGCGATCGACGGCAGGTCGGTAGTATTCCGGCGAGTTTCCCTCCGACACCTGGCGACGATCCCATCCAATCCTTGGTGGCGGATCCAGATGTCGTGATTCGGGCAGCTGATCCAAAGCGAGGCGAGGCAGGATTCCGGCGAGTTCATCCTTCACCGGCATTCTCCTTCATTCCGTCGACTGGGATAGGCCATTCCAGATTCACCGGAGTCACCCACTGGTTGTGCCGATTGGACAACTCCATCTTCACCACGGGAGAAGATTTCCATTTCACTGTCCGGTGAATCCAGATTCGTCGGAGCAGTGATCGCAGTCATCCATCTTTCCTTCCTTCCTGTTGTGCCGATTGGACAACTTCGCATTCACCACCGGAGTGGTTGTTCGGTTTGTTGTGACTACCGTGTGGTTACTGGTTGTAGTTTATTTGGATTATGTTCTGAGTGTGTTTGTGTTAAACACTCGGGATTTCATGTTAATTACATTCTGCATTTTATTCCAGTGTAATTATGCAATTGTTAGTAGTTGATTATATTTGTTTCGGTTAATTGTTGATTTGTTTACATGCAATGCTATTTCTATCGGTTTGTTATTCTTAGTTATTAATTCTGTTCATTGTGCATTTGTATTAGACTTAATATTGGCATTTGTTATTTAGTTGTAGGTTAGTTTAATTTCTTGTTGCTGATGTACTAACCCCATCCATTAAAATTGTCCAATCAATGCATCGTATAGTGACAATATGGTGTTTTAGTTGGAGTGCTTTCATTATTAGGTTAGATTTTCTTTACATTTGACCAGTTGTCGTATAGTGACAGTGCGGTGCCTGGTTGAATTACTTTCGTTTATTGTATTTCGTTTATTGCAGTTTTCAGTGGTTGTTTGATCACTGTGTCGTATAGTGACAGTGCGGTGCTTGGTAGAATGGTTCACATTTGTTTGATCATTGTACCATATAGTGACAGTGCGGTGTGTGATCACTTACTTTTGCGCATTAGGATAGTTGCTTGTTACTTTTTTCATTTGTTCTTGCATTAGGTTAGCTTCCCGGGAATTAATAATTGGTAGTTAGGTTTACTTTTTGCATTTTTAATTCTCATGTTTGCATTTGATTTTGCATTTTAATTGTTTTGATAATTATAAAAACTCCCAGTGTTTACTTCTGTTTAAAAACAAACGTCCAACCATTAGGTTCGTTGGGAGACGATCCGAGTCAGTCCTATACTACTGCATTAGTGTAGTTAGGGGGTTCGATAAATAATTTGAGAACGGTATCACGACATAATAACCGTTAGTATCAAATTTTGGCGCCGTTACCAGGGAACTTTAATAGGTTCGTTTGTCTTTAAACTGTAGTTTGTTTGTTTATTTTCTTTTTCAAATTAAACAAACTAAGGATGGTATATACCTATATCAACAAAAATACACTAAGGAGTTAATTAAAAGATTTGGAATGCAAGACGCTAAGGTAATAAACACCCCAATGGCGATAAATGTTAACATAGGAGAAGACCTAGAAAGTAAGTCCATTGACTTAAAGTACTATAGGAGCGCAATAGGAAGTCTTCTATACTTAACTGCGAGTCGACCCGACATCCTATTCGCAGTAAGTATGTGCGCCAGGTTTCAAACCTGTGCTAAGGAGTCTCACCTAACCCTAGTTAAGCGTATCCTTAGATATCTAAAGGGTACACTTAATGTCGGTATTTGGTATCCTAGATCTACCGAGTTCGAACTAATCGGCTACTCCGATTCGGATTATGCCGGTAGTAAACTCGATAGAAAGAGCATGAGTGGTTGTTGTCAACTACTCGGCTCGAATCTAGTGAGTTGGTGCAGTAGGAAGCAACATTGTGTTGCCTTGTCTACCACCGAAGCCGAATACATCGCGATGGGTGAGTGTGTCACTCAGCTTCTTTGGATGAAGCACACCCTCCGCGACTTTAAGTTAGACTTTACGAATACTAAACTTCACGTAGATAACATTAGTTCAATTAATCTTACAAAGAATCCAATATGTCACTCTAGGACCAAACATATAGAAGTCAAACACCATTTCATTCGAGAACATGTGGCCAACGGAGCCATACAACTCGAGTACGTCGAATCAAAATCTAACCTAGCAGACCTATTTACTAAACCCCTACCCGAAGCCGAATTTAGTCTATTAAGACGAAAATTGGGCATGTGCGTAATAGAATAAGAACTTGCAAACTATATTTTCTTACTACTATTTCTTATTTTTCATTTTGATGGAACTAGCATAGGACATACCTTAGATATCATGCACCTATAGATTTAAGGAGCTAGTACATCTCACAACACATAGGACTAATGTGTTTGTGTACTTAGCCACGTAGATGGGCGTGAGATGTTAGGACCCTACTCCAGGTTCCAAGATGTAGATCAAGTGCGTCAATATGAACCTCGGAGTATAAATATGCAACTAATATTAACCAACTCTAATCAGGACTTGTTGATAATATCATTTCAATCAAGTCAAACTAGAGTTGAACATTTAGATGAATTATTTTCACATACTATTTTCAAAATCATCATGCTTGGACTTAAGGTTTTCTTAAACCCCCCCCCCCCCCCCCCACTTTTTCCTGATTTATGTCAAAAGGGGGAGAAAGAGCCAAAGTTAAGGGCCAAAGTTAGGGTTCAATTTCAAATTTTAACTTTGATTCTGGCCTAAGTTAAGGGGGAGTAAGGTTTAGGTTTTAACTCTTCGGAATTGAAAACTTTAAAGGCCTAAGTTAAGTAATGCCATTTACTTAACTCGTTATCTTTTGTGTTTGGAGTTAAGTAATGCCATTTACTTAACTCATTACCTTTTGTGTTTGGAGAACTAAAAGTCTTTTTCAAGTACTCACCCTCGGTCAAGGGGGAGGTTTCCTCAAGGGGGAGTACTTGAAGAAAATGGGGAGTACTTGAAGAAAATCCTTACTACTCCAACTTAATCTTCATTTGTTTCTAATGCACATTATTCTTTATGCTTGCTATTTACTTAACTTTGTATGTTGGTTTGCCATAAATCAAAAAGGGGGAGATTGTTGGTGCAGTGAGGCACCGAAATCGAACCTGTGTTTTGATTATAGCAAAGACACAAAGTTAAGTCTATTTTGTTTTCTCACGAGCTGAATCGAGTGTGCAGAAGATTGATATAGCTGGAGCTGAAGGCTAGCGACACCCGGAGGAAGCCGCGGTGGTCGGGCGACACTCGAGTGATTTCGGAGGGAGCCGATGGAATCGAGTGGAAGGCCGGAAGCAAAAGCAACACGTAAGTATCGAGGTAAGCTCGTGTGTGTGAGCGTAAGTGAGGTCGTATCCTCTTTACGGGGATGATCTTAAGCGTAGATCCGACCCAAGACATCTCATAGGTGGTCTAGGTCGGCCGGCCAAGACCGCCGAAGTATGTTTTTGTTGAGCTAACTTTGACTTGCAGCAAGCATCACGATCGCTACTGGAGGACTCGACGCTGTATTAGTCGATCGCAAGGTCATCAATCGATCGATGCCGCCATCACGATCGATGATAGCCATCACCGATCGATGGTCAATGATCAGATTCGAGGAGTCAAGGCTTATCACTCCACCTCAAAGCGGTTTGGTGTCCATTTGTGATTGGTTGAAGACCCACTCGAAAAGAGGCTCAAAGGCTATAAAAGGAGGGCCAAACCTAGGGTTTTAACAACATTTTTCTAAGCCTCCAAAAAGTCTCCGTTACGCTGCAACTCTCCGACAACGAAGTCCTTCCATTTCGACGTCTATGTTTAACTCTTATTATTCTTGTACGTCGGTATTAGTTTTTCTTGTCATTTACATTTTCGGAGCTTTTATCGTATACGAGGAGAGGGGGAGTGTCCCTCTACCTCAAGTTTTTGTGGTTCCTTCTTGTATCGATTAACTCCTACCTCTAACGAGGAGGAGTTCCTTTAGTGCTTTTGCCCTCCGTACGTGGTCAAGGACCACTAGGGCCTTGGAGTAGTAGCCTTCGGCTACAAACCAAGTAAAACCCTTGTGTCGATTGTTTTTTTTATTTTTACATTTCCGCTGCAATTAACTAATTATCTCTCGAGTTTTAACGAAAGAAAAAGAAAAGGTTTTTCGCTATTCACCCCCCCCCTCTAGCGAACCGCATCGATCCAACACTTAAAACCCTTACACAATATTAAAGCCTATACCTTCCATTAATATGGTTAGAACCAGAGTTCTGTTTCTTGTTTAGTTTGTTGGACTCTCTCCAAGACTGGCCCGAACCTAAACATGTTCAAACCATTGAAATAGTTTATTACTAATATGGTAAGAGTCAAAGGTCAATCGTTAGTTTGGGTTATTGGATTCTCTCCAAGCTTGGCTAATTGGTTGAATGTGCTCTAACCATATTAAAACTATTTCACGATTAATGGGTCGGCTTTAACTTGGAGCATTGGTTTGTTGGACTCTCTTCAAAGTCGATGTGAAGGGAGGTGAAGTTGGGTGTTATGCATATGATGCATACTTGTTAATACGTTAACAATCCAATGTATGTATGAATATTCAATTAGTTGATAGCACATTGTGATAGTTGCATATATGTGATATGTAATTAGTAAACTTGATACCTACCATCATAACTAAGAATGGCTTGTTGGACTCACTCCAAGGTTGTTCTTATCTATGTTGGATATCAGCTCATTCGGAGATGGACCTACGATCTCCAGAATTGATTTTGAGGGTTTTTGAATTCGAAAAAAAAATGGGATTTTGTAAATGTATTTTAAATAATCTTTCTCATATATTCTCGATTTGTATATCAAGGTTAATCGCCTGATCATGATGTCTTTAAATTTACACTCTATTTTGGATTCGAATAAATTGACTGGCTTAGAAACTTGAGAATTGTTCTCAAGGCTGAAAAGCTTGCGTATGTCCTCGAAGCACCTCTTCCTGCCCGTCCTAGTGATGACGCAACTCTGGACCAATTGTTGGCCCATCAGAAACATGTGAGTGATTCTGAACTAGTGAGTTGCATCAAGCTAGCCGTGATGGTACCCGAGCTGCGGAAGCAGCATAAGCATATGAATGCTCATACCATAGTCTTCCATTTTTATGAGTTGTTTGATGAGCAAGTGAGATCCGAAAGGTTCAAAGTCTCCAAGCTCCTCTTCACCACTGAGATGCAAGAAGGTTCATCTGTGGTACTGCTCAACATGTTGAATACTGTGGAGCCTTCTGTGAAGCATGAGCAAGGGACGATGTTGTTAGTTGATTCCTCAAAGAAAGGTTCTAAGAAGAAATCAAAGGAACAACACAAGGGGAGAAGAAGGCAAGGAAGGCAGAACCAACTCAAAAGGGAACTTGCCATCATTGCAGCATGGAGGGTCATTGGCGAAGAAACTGTAAGATTTATCTTGAGTCCGTGAAGAAGAACGGACTCAAGATATCTTCGTTATTGATTGTCATTCTATTTCCTTAGACACTTGGGTATTGGATAACGGGTGTGGTTCACATATATGTAATAACATACATGGGCTAAGGAATAGAAGAAGACTCGTCAAGGGAGAGTCAAATTTACGTGTTGGGAATGAAGCAAAGGTTGTTGCACTCGCCATCGGAACGTATTTGTTGAAACTCCCTATAGGACTTGTCTTAGAACTGAACAATTGCTTTTATGTTCCTTCGTTGATAAAGAACATCATTTCTATTTCCTGTTTAAATAAAAATTGGTACCATTTAACTTTTAGTAACAATTGTTATTACATAACTTTGAATGCCATTCTTTATGGGACTAGAACTTTAAGCAATGGTATTTATATGTTGAACGTATCCAGTGACATTTTCAATATCGAAGCAAGCAACAAGCGTGCTCGAAAAGATAATCAATTAGACTCCTACATGTGGCATTGTCGTCTTGGTCATGTGAGCAAGAAATGCATGTCCGAATTACACCGATGTGGAATTCTGGAATCGTTTGAATTAGATTCATATGATATATGTGAATCATGCTTAAAGGGCAAGATGACCAAGTTACCTTTTACTGGAAAAGGTGAACTGGTGGGAGAGTTGTTTGGTCTAATACATACTGATGTATGCAAACCTATGTCAACTCAAGCTCTAGGAGGCTATAGCTACTTCATTACCTTCACCGATTATCACTCACCGTTTGGATATGTGTTCTTGATGAAACACAAGTCTGAAGCCTTTGAAAGGTTCAAAGAATTCATAAATGAAGTAGAGAAACAACTTGGCAAGAGTATTAAAATACTTTGATCAGATCGAGGTGGTGAATACTTGAGTCAAGAGTTTCTAGATTATCTGAGGGACAATAGTATATTGTCTCAATGGACTCCGTCGTATACACCACATCTTAATGGTGTATCTGAGAGGCGAAATCGAACCTTGGTGGGCATGGTCAGGTCAATGATGAATCACGCGAATCTTCCTAAGTCCTTTTGGGGCTATGCACTTCAGACAACTATTTACTTGCTAAACAGAGTCCTGACTAACGTAGTCTCTACTACTCCATATGAGATATGGTCTAGTAAGAAACCTTATTTATTTTACTTGAAGATATGGGATTGTCCTGCTTATATGAAGTGGACTGTGTCAGACAAATTGGATGCTAAGTCTGATAAATGTCTATTTATTGGATAACCTAAGGGAACAAGGGGTTACCAAATCTATCATCCCTTGGAACAAAAGGTATTTGTTTTAAGGAATATTGTGTTTCTAGAGAAAGAGTTTCTTTTGCAAGAAAATAGTGGGAGCGTCGGTGAACTTAAGGAGGTTCAAGAGACTCCAGTAGACATTGAGGAGATACCTGGTCAAGCACCTCAACTGATAACTCATAGTGATGAGACATCGATTGAACCTATTGTGACACCACATCTTCGTAGATCTTGTAGATCATGCAATATTCTTGAGAGATATGGATTTCTCATAAGCGAATCAAACGACGTATTACTCATTAATGATGAGGAGCATACCAATTATGAAGAGGTTTTAAAAAGTTCCGAAAGGGAGAAATAGCTTGATGCCATGAAGTCGAAAATGGATTCTATATATGAAAATCAAGTTTGAAACTTGGTGGACCCACCTGAAGGCATAAAGCCTATAGGGTGCAAGTGGGTTTTCAAGAAGAAAATCGACATGGATGGTAATGTCATTACCTATAAGGCTAGATTAGTGGCGAAAGGCTATTGTCAAAATCAAGGTGTTGATTATGATGAGACCTATTCACCAGTAGCTATGCTTAAATCCATTCGGATGCTCCTGGCCATAGCGGCTCATTATGATTATGAGATATGGAATATGGATGCGAAAATGGCTTTCCTTAATGGAAACCTCCTCGAGGACGTGTATATGATACAACCTGAGGGTATCACATCGGTTGATAAAGCCAAGGTATGAAAACTTTGACGGTCCATTTATGGACTGAAGCAAGCATCCAAGAGCCAGAATATTCGTTTTGATGAGACAATCAAAAGGTTTGATTTCTCACAAAATCCAGACGAACCTTGTGTGCACAAGAAGGTTAGTGGGTGCAATCGTGTTCCTAGTGTTATATGTCGATGATATATTACTTATAGGAAACGATATATCTGTCTTACAGTCGGTCAAAATATGGTTATCCAAAATATTCTCCATGAAAGACCTGGGAGAAGCGACCGACATCCTCGGGATTAAGATTTATAGAGATAGATCAAAACGGTTGCTTGGTCTTTCACTGTCTACATATATAAACCGAATGCTAAAAAGGTTTAGCATGTCGGAATCCAAGAAAGGTTTCCTTTCCATTAGGCATGGGATACACCTTTCGAAGTCTATGTGTCTGCGCATAGAGGACGAGATGATTTGCATGAGTAAGATCCCTATGCATCCACAATAGGATCTATCATGTAGCTATGTTATGTACAAGGCCCGATGTATCGTATTCTCTGAGTGTCATGAGCAGATACCAGTCTAATCCAGGAATGGATCATTGGGCGGCTGTTAAGATAATCCTTAAGTATTTAAGAAGAACTAAGGATGTATTCCTAATATATAGAGAAGGTGATATGGTAATACGCGGGTATACGGATGCCAGCTTCCAGACAGACAAGGATGATTTCAGGTCTCAGTCTGAGTACATATTCACCTTGAATGGAGGCGCAATAAGTTGGAAAAGTTCCAAGTAAGACATTGTAGCGGATTCTACCACTGAGGCAGAATACATTGCAGCTTCAGAAGTAACAAAGGAAGCAGTTTGGATCAAGAAGTTCATCTCTGAACTTGGTGTAGTTCCAACCATTGTTGAAGCAATACCAGTCTACTGTGACAACAATGGAGTGATTGCACAGACAAATAAGCCAAGGTCACATCAACGATCCGAACATGTGCTTCGCCTCTATCATCTGATCAAAGAGATCATCAGTAGGAAGGAAAAATAAATCAAGAAGATTCCCACTAAAAGAACTTAGCAGATCTTTTAACTAAGGTCTTACCTCAAAGTAAGTTTGAAGGTCATGTTAGAGCTTATGGTATTAGATATCGTGGCAATTCTCATTAGGCCAAGTGGGAGTTTGTTAGTTATATATGAGAGGTGTCCTAAGGCAATCGCCTTATGGTTGTACCATTTATTTGATAAATGAAGATTCACTATTTGAGTATACATGTTTTCATGTATTTGATTTGATCTTAAACTCATTTACTGAATATCCGTAATACAATTCACAACATGAGAGAATTTGTGATTGGATCACAACTAGTGAGTTTCTCTACATGTGTAATTATGATGTATTGGAATTATCCCTAGTCAATAAATTGATGCATACGGACTCCATAGATTCTGTTGAGACTAGCACGAGGTATACTCTTTGGTTTATCCAAGCAGCTGTTTCTCACAAGATGGAGACATTGGGATATCCGGAGTTGATCATGGATGCTAGTTATGGCAACTAGTTTATTGGAGTGACTAGTTGTAAGACTTCATATGGTTCTCTACATATACAAATATGTTAATGAAGTCCTTACTGTAGCTTAAGTGCGATATTCCTTCGACTTGAGGTATTCTAGTCGTCTTTGTCATAGAGACTTATGCTTTGACATCTTAAGTAAGCATCTCAGAGGAGATGTGGACCCGGGATGATTGGGCATAAGTCGAAGTGCCCGAAGGTGTTTGAGTAGCCAACAGAGGATTCACCACTCCTTGCGAGGAGATGTATACCCTATGGCCTTTCGTCGGGTTGTTACTAAAGTCTTTGGCCAAAGCATTACATGTTTAGAGTATGGTACTCTTGGATACATGTGCAGTAACTAGAATCCGTAGGATGAGGAAGTAAATACTTGGGCTAGGTGTGACGTAATCAACCTAATGGGGACTGACACTGTAGACCATGTCCTAAATCAAGTGGGTATACGATGAGTGAAGGGAACGGGGCTCAATTCACTGTAGCTGCTGAAGGGTTTCAGAAGATGTTCTCGGATCAACCGTTGATTTTTCGGTCAATTGAGGATCATGATGTACTACTAAGTGCCACTCAAGATCATTCTATAATTAATGGTTAATTATAGGTGACCAACATAAACCGAAAACCTATTTGGTCACATGCACTACGAGTGTTATCCGAATGATTTAAAATGAGTTTGAGAATGGGATTCTCATATCAAGAGAGACTTGGTTTGGTTGGACCAAACATGGAGTGAGTATGAAATTGTTTTAGTCGCATCGGAAGCATGGATGGACCGATTCTTATGAAGACATGATGGATGAACCAAATTGGTTTGGTTCTAATCCAATGGTGGAAAATAAACCAAAGTTGTTTGGTTTGTTTTAAAACGAATGAACCAAAGTTGGTTTTGTTTATTTTAACTTAAAATAGACCAACACGGTTTGGTTTATTTTAACTTAAGTTATTGGAGTAGTTTAATGGGTTTTGGTCGTGAACCAATGACCGTTAAGGTTTCTTGATGGTCAAGGAACACATGTTCTATAAATAAGAGGGTGGAGAAATATTTTGCGGACAAGTTAAGGTTTTGCGAATAAAACTAGCCACATCCTCTCCTCTCCCACCCCACCACCCCCAAATGCCTAGCAGCCCCGCGCCAATCAACAAAGACTAACCGAGCCATCTTCTTGCTGTCGCCGACTAGCTTGGTTGGTCGGCTCTTCCAAGGAGATAAGTTCATAGAACTTGTTTTTGTGATCGTCTCTCGGATCACATTGTCTTCGACATGAGACTAGTATCTCTCGTCAAGACGAGGCTCGTATCTTGTGAAGTTATCCCGACAATACTCGACGTAGATATGGATAGAGGTGATACTAGCGAGGGTCACTACTGTTGGTGTCATTTTTGCTACACGTGATTCATCAGGTATACCTAGATATAAAGTTTCCTTTATTGCAAAAAAAAATTAAAAATATAATTATGTCTACACTTGTTGTATCCTGCATGTGTGTGGTGTGTGTGATGTAATAAAATTAGTTTATTACCATATTGTTTTGCTTCCGCTGTGTGCATATTTATAAAATATGTTCGAACACACACCCATGTCGGTGTCGGGGAAACCCAACAAGTCCATGTGTAATCTTGGAAGTGAAAGTCCAAATATGGATATTTGGCAAAGGAAAGTCCAAGGGTGTGGTCTTGGTCACGTAAGTCCAAATGTGTAGTCTTGGCGGTGAAAAGTTCAAGCATTGAGGCTTGGCAATGGAGAAGTCCCAGAGGCGCGCGACCTCTTGGCAAAGGAGACCCGGTTAGCATGACATAGTCGATGGAAGCACCTGAAGGCTAATGCGAAGGATGAAGGAGTCATGGACCACTCAGATGGACCGTGAGAACGTGAGCCTGATGGAGGTGGCTAGAAGACTTAAGTCTAGTCTAAGGGTACCCGAAGGCATGACATAATCGATGGAAGCACCAGAAGGCTAGCATAAAGGATGAATGAGTCGTGGAGGGTTCGGACAGACACTGAGGGTGTGATGCTGATGGAGGTGGCTAGAAGGCTTAGGTCTAGGCCAAGGATGGTTGATCAAGTATGAGGGGATCATGTTGGTGCAATCGACCCAGGTCACGATTGACCGGACTTGAGTTTGACTCGAGCGATGTTTTGATATTCGACAAAAATATATGACAATGTGATTGTCATGGTAAAGTCCAAGTCATGGGTACTTGACATGGAAAGTCCAAGTGGGACACTTGGCATTGGGAAAGTCCAAGTCTTGAGTACTTGGCATGTAAAGTCCAAGCATGGGTCTTGGCAAGGGAAAGTCGAACATGGGTTGGCAAAGGAAAGTCCAAGCATGGGTCTTGGCATGGAAAGTCCAACATGGGTTGGTAAGGGAAAGTCCAAGCTTGAGTCTTGGCTTTCCATTTGGAAAGTCAAAGGGGAATATTGGTGGCGTAAAGTCCAAGCGGGAGTCTTGGCAGCATAAGTCCAATGGTTGGCGGCGTAAAGTCCAAGCGGAGTCTTGGCAGCGTAAGTCTAATGTGCCTTGGCGGTATAGATCATCTTAGCATTACATAGCCGATAGAAGAACCTGAAGGCTAGCGTATGGATGAACAAGTTGTTGGAATGTATACTGAAAGCCTAGCTCTTTTTGTATGAACATTTTTATTTTGAAATAAGAATCACATGATCATTATTTGCACTTTATATTTATTATATGTGTGCATATTGTCTAATATTTTACATTGTAGATAACATGGTGCTTGGTGTGGCACAGAAGATCATGTTATCAGTCCCTTGTAGAATATAAGTAGAGGCTCACGACCAAGATGGTTTTGGACAAACCATTGGAATGGTTGTAGTGTAGCTTGGAATTATTTTGTCTTGAACATAGAGTTACACTAGTACACTTAGGTGTATTGAGCAGGACCGACATAGAGGTGATTCAATTTATTGCTGACTACATAATTGAATCGGACCTCGAATATTATGTTGTATATACTCTTAATCCCGATATAATAACGGGCACATGTACTTAGTATTTATTTCTTTGATTTACCAAAGGGTGAGATTTAGATGGATTAAATCAATATGCCCGGTAAGTTGAGAAATGATATTATTTACATGGTGTGGCGTTGATTAAAGGAGGAAACCGTGTCCTATATATTAGGTTGATGATGTCCCCTTGAGGAGCTCATAAGGTTCATCATGTAAACCCCAGCTGGTTGACTTAGTCAACATGATGATAAGGTTGAGTGGTACTACTCGAGGAGTTAGATGTTAATTGATTGATGGTCAGTAAATCAATTAATTAACGGACATTCGATATCTTAAACACGGGGAGATGGATGTACAAATAATATATGGACCCCATATTAATTTATGGGGGTTGGTGAGGTAATTCAATGATGATCCTCTAGTGGAATGGAACATCATTGATGGATCAAGTTTGTGTGGTTCCGATCCATCGGGTGGCCAAGATCCAACTCCTCCTCATGGTCCCTATCGTAGCCTAATATAATCCTCATGAAGTCTAGATCCAAGGATGGAAAACAAAACTCTAGAACCGACGGTTGAGATTAAATCTCTAGAACCGACGGTGGAGATTAAATCTCTAGAACCGACGGTTGAGATTAAATCCCTAGAACCTACAGTTAAGATTAAATCTCTAAAACCAATGGTTGGGATGAAACCCTAGATCCAACGGTTGGGATAAATCCCTAGATCCGACGGTTGGGATGAAACCCTAGATCCGACGGTTGGGATTAAACCCTAGATCCGATGATTGGGATGAAACCCTAGATCCGACGGTTGGGATAAAACCCTATATCCGACGGTTGGGATTAAACCCTAGATCCGACGGTTGGGATGAAACCCTAGATCCGACGGTTGGGATGAAACCCTAGATCCGACGGTTGGGATAAAACCCTAGATCCGACGGTTGGGATGAAACCCTAGAACCAACGGTTGAGATTAAATCAAGGCTTAAGCCTAACTCTATAAAAGGGAGACTTAAGTTGGTGGCAATAAAAGGTTGTTTTTTTTTAGAGATTAGGGTTTTGTCTACCTAAGCTTGGGCGGCAAGAAACCCTAAGGGAATTAGGGTTTTGGCCGGCTAGAGTTTTTTGGAGAAGATTGGGCGGCTAGAAGTGGGAGGCAAGGCTTTCTTCTTCCTAGGGTTTTGGCCGGCGCCCCTCTTCCTCCTCTCAACCCTTTGCCGGCGCTCTTCCCTTCTTCCTCATCTCCTTGGCCGGTGGAAACAAGGGCTAGGTTTTATCCTTGGAGCTCTTGGCCGGCGCCCTCTTCTTTTCTCTTTTGGTGGTCGGCGGCAACTTTGCTTCAAGGTTGGCCGGCGCTCAAGAAGCTACTCCTTGGCCGGCGGTTATATCAAGCTCCTTGGCTTGGTGGCCGGTTCTAGATAGGAGAAGGAGTTTGTTTAGTTCTTCTCTTTGTTCGGATAGAGCAAGGAAAGGAAGAATGTGATCTAGGAGGCTTCTACTCGTGGAGGATCTTCGCTCACACGACGTCCACGAGGAGGATAGGACATACGATAGAAGATCGAGAGGTATAAAAGTTTTACAACTTTTATTATTGATCTTTGCATGTTCTTATCTTTATGTTAGTATGTGTTGATTATACTAGTTTGCATTTGTATGTATTTGTATAATCATGGACCCCGAAGACAAACACAAAAACCGGCAATCCGTCCGTCGTCTCTTCCGTGGCTAACCAACTAGAAGAGTTGTGTTGCTTGAACAACTAGTTTGTTCAAGCGATCGCTCAAGTTGTTAGCACGACGACGAATTGGTTGTGCTTAGGAAACTCATCCCATCCGGATTAGTTTTCATTAGTGAAAATTTTAATCCGGGGACATGGGAGCCAATGAGCCTCCGAAGAAAATTCCTACAATTGGTATCAGAGCCACAGTTTCCGGTTTTGTGTTTAGGATTCGGTTAATTTTTATGCACTTTTTCATATATTATATGTGTCGGATAATAGTAGGATATGCGTAGTTTAACTCTTTGGTTGCAGGCATAAGATCCGACTATTATGGCCATCTGTGTGTATGTGATTGTATGTCTGTAAATATTTATTATTTGAATCCTCGGGGTTGACGAGGCTAGATTAGTATTTAATTTTCTGTAATTAAATACGGCATTGTTTAGCCGCTCATTTTAGTTTACTTTCGATCTAGATTATTTGTACACTCCTTCGTGGAGTATAGGATCGATGGATGTAAATTAAAATGATATATCTCGGCTCAGATCTCTATATGTGGCTTGCGCACGAAAAAGGTGGAGCGGACGAGGTGGCGACACGGCGGGACGCATATTGGAGAACAAAGCCATAATAGTTGGAAAAATTCTGGTTTTTTCCATATTTATTGCTGATTTGTTTTATATTCATGTTGTGTGTTCTTGAAAATTCCTCATTTTCAATTTACTAAGTGGGAGAGGGATATTTTAATTAATTTCCGCGGCCTCCATTACAATTTGACTTTTGATGCAACAAACTTGCGTGTCGGCTCTGAGTGCCTTCCTCCCTGCGGATGAGTTTGTTTGCGGATCACTAGGTCAAATAATGGTTATAGGAAATTATCTAAGAGCGTGTGTACTTCCACAGCGATAAGGCACATAATCCGAAATAATTCCCTTAGTATCGTGTAATGATGCACACTTAGATGCAAATAAAAGTATCCTCCCCATCGGAGTCACTTCTTTTATTTATAGGGCCAAAGAGGAACCAACTATTAATTTTATTTGTCAAAAAGTAAGGTTGACAAGATAATAAAATTAATGGGTAAAACCTCCTCTTACAAATGTAGAATTCGTATACGTCCACACAGCGTGGCATGCGATATTCTCGGTGTTTTGAGGTGTTGGTTGATTTCGGAATTTTATTATTTTGAGGAATCAATAATATTTGAAATCTAATATTTTGATCATTGTGATTCTTAGGATTTTCAAAAGTCTTTCAACCCACTTGCTGTAATATTAAAAGAAATAAACTTACTGTACCCAAATAATATTGATTGGAAAAGAAATATGGATAGTGTCTTAACTGTCGATGAGTGTCCTCCTAAGCCTGTGGATGATTCTGGGGAAAAAGAACTTTTCGGATACCAGAATCGGGCTGCTAGGCAGGAAGCCATGGTTGCTCATAAGGTTTCTACTTCTAAGTCGAAAGGCAAAAAGAAGAAGAAACTGTTGGAATGTATACTGAAAGCCTAGCTCTTTTTGTATGAACATTTTATTTTGAAATAAGAATCACATGATCATTGTTTGCACTTTATATATGTGTGCATATTGTCTAATATTTTACATTGTAGATAACATGGTGCTTGGTGTGGCACAGAAGATCATGTTATCAGTTCCTTGTAAAATATAAGTAGAGGCTCACAACCAAGATGGTTTTGGACAGACCATTGGCATGGTTGTAGTGTAGCTTGGTATTGTTTTGTCTTGAACATAGAGTTACACTGGTACACTTAGGTGTATTGAGCAGGACCGACATAGAGGTGATTCAATTTAGTACTGATTACATAGTTGAATCGAACCTCGGATATTATGTTGTACATGCTCTTAATCCCGATATAATAACGGGCACATGTACTTAGTATTTATTTCTTTGATTTACCAGTGGGTGAGATTTAGATGGATTAAATCAATATGCCCGGTAAGTTGGGAAATAATATTATTTACATGGTGTGTCGTTGATTATAGAAGGAAACCGTGTCCTATATATTAGGTTGATGATGTCCCCTTGAGGAGCTCATAAGGTTCATCATGTAAACCCAGCTGGTTGACTTAGTTAACATGATGGTAAGGTTGAGTGGTACTACTCGAGGAATTAGATGTTAATTAATTGATGGTCAGTGAATCAATTAATTGACGGACATTCGATATCTTAAACACGGGGAGATTAATGTACAAATAATATATAGAGCCCATATTGATTTATGGGGGTTGGTGAGGTAGTTCAATGGTGATCCTCTAGTGGAATGGAACATCATTGATGGATCAAGTTTGTGTGGTTCCAATCCATCGGGTGGCCAAGACCCAACTCCTCCTTATGGTTCCTATCGTAGCCTAATATAATCCTTGTGAAGTCTAGATCCAAGAATGTAAAACAAAACCTAGAACCAACGGTTGGGATTAAATCCCTAGATCCGATGGTTAGGATGAAATCCTAGAATCGACGGTTGGGATTAAATCCCTAGATCCGACGGTTGGGATAAAACCCTAGATCCGACGATTGGGATGAAACCTTATATCCGACGGTTGGGATGAAATCCTAGATCCGACGGTTGGGATTAAACCCTAGATCCGACGGTTGGGATAAAACCCTAGATCCGACGGTGGAGATTAAATCCCTAGATTCGATGGTGGAGATTAAAGGAGGCTTAAGCCCTATTCTATAAATAGATGCTTAGGGTTGGGCGGCAATAAGGATCAAGGAATTGGAGTTAGGGTTTGGTTCATCCACAAGTGGGCGGCTAGGGTTCATTGAGCGGCTAGGGTTTTGGAGCAAAGCTTGGGCGGCAAGCTTCTTCCTTCAAGTTGATTGCCGACGCCCATCCTCCACTATCATTCCTTGGCCGGCGCCCATCATAGAGCCCTCTACCTTCTTCCTTGGCAGGCGGTTCTCCTCCCATTGGTGGCCGGTTCTCTTCCTCCTCCCCATTCTCCAAAGTGGCGCAACACTTCTCAAGTTGTACAGATCATCCAATAGTTCCTTGCCCGGCGGTTACACCAAGTTCCATAATTTGGTGGTCGGTTCTAGATAGGAAGGTATTTGTGGTTTCTTCTCTTTGTTCGCAGCGGACAAGGTAGAGAAGAAAGTGATCTAGAAGGCTTCTACTCCTGGAGGATCTTCGTCCACACGTCGTCCACGAGAAGGATAGGACATACGGTAGAAGATCATAAAGTATAAAGTTATTTTAACTTTATGTACAGATCTGAGCATGTTCTTATTTGTTTTGATTATGCATGTGTGTGTATGAATATATATTGTATAATCATGGACCCCGAAGACAAACACAAAAACCGGCGATCCGTCCGTCGTCTCTTCCGCGGCTAACCAACTAGAAGAGTTGTGTTGCTTGAACAACTAGTTTGTTCAAGCGATCACACAAGTTGTTAGCACGACGACGAATTGGTTGTGCTAAGGAAGCTCATCCCATCCGGATTAATTCTTTCATTAGTGAAAATTTTAATCCGGGGACATGGGAGCCAATGAGCCTCCGAAGCACCTACCCACAACTGGTATCAGAGCCAGGTTTCCGGTTTTGTGTGTTTTGGATTCGGTTAATTTTTTTATGCACTTTTTCATATATTATATGTGCCGGATAATAGTAGGATATGCATAGTTTAACTCTTTGGTTGCAGGCATAAGATCCGACTATTATAGCCATGTGTGTGTATGTGAATGGATGTGTGTAAAAATTTATTATTTGAATCCTCGGGGTTGACGAGGCTAGATTAGTATTTAATTTTTGTAATTAAATACGGCATTGTTTAGCCGCTCATTTTAGTTTACTTTCGATCTAGATGATTTGTACACTCCTTCGTGGAGTATAGGATCGATGGATGTAAATTAAAATTGTTGGATCGATGCGGTTCGCTAGAGGGGGGGTGAATAGCGAAAAACCTTTTCTTTTTCTTTCGTTAAAACTCGAGAGATAATTAGTTAATTGCAGCGGAAATGTAAAAATAAAAAAAACAATCGACACAAGGGTTTTACTTGGTTCGTAGCCGAAGGCTACTACTCCAAGGCCCTAGTGGTCCTTGACCACATACGGAGGGCAAAAGCACTAAAGGAACTCCTCCTCGTTAGAGGTAGGAGTTAATCGATACAAGAAGGAACCACAAAAACTTGAGGTAGAGGGACACTCCCCCTCTCCTCGTATACGATAAAAGCTCTGGAAATGTAAATGACAAGAAAAACTAATACCGACGTACAAGAATAATAAGAGTTAAACCTAGACGTCGGAATGGAAGGACTTCGTTGTCGGAGAGTTGCAGCGTAACGGAGACTTTTTGGAGGCTTAGAAATGTTGATGAAACCCTAGGTTTGGCCCTCCTTTTATAGCCTTTGAGCCCCTTTTCGAGAGGAACCCTAGCCAATCAAATTTGAGCACATCTTCCCTTGAAATTTGGTGATAATCCTTGACTCCTCGAATCTGATCATTGACCATCAGTCGACTGATGGCCATCATCACCGATCGATGGCAAGATCGATCGATCACGACCTTCGGCAATGATCGTTTACTGGCAATGAGTCCTCCGTCGGGCAATGATCGATGCTTGCTGCAAGTCAAAGTTAGCACAACAAAAAAAATATTTCGATGGTCGTCGACCATCCGATCTCGACCTAGACCATCTATAAGAAGTCTTTGGTCGGATCTACGCTAAGATCATCAAAGAGGATACGACCTCACTTACGCTCGCACACACGAGCTTACCTCGATACTTACCATGCCGCTTTTGCTTCCGGCCTTCTACTCGATTCCTTCGACTCTCCAAAAATCACTCGAGTGTCGCCGACCACCGCGCTTTCTCCGTGTCGCTAGCCTTCACTCAGCTATATCAATCTTAGACACTTTTCGATTCGGTTCGTGAGAAAACAAAATAGACTTAACTTTGTGTCTTTGCTATAATCAAAACACAGTTCGATTTCGTGCCTCACCGCACCAACAATCTCCCTTTTGATATATGGCAAAAACACACAAAGTTAAGGAAATTAAGTGCATGAAACAAGAAAGACAAGAAGCAAAAAGTAGGAGTAGTAAAAATATTTCTCAAGTTCTCCTTAGAGGAACCCTCCTCGACCGAGGGTGAGTACTTGAAAAGACTTTTAGCTCTCCAAACACAAAAGATAATGAGTTAAGTAAATGGCATTACTTAACTTAGGCTTCTTAGAGTCAAAAATAAGTGCAAGTTAAGTAATCAAAAGTTAAGTCAAAAGGTTAATTATTCAAAAGGTTTAACTTTTGATTTCTTAACTTGGGCCTTTAAAGTTTTCAATTCCGAAGAGTTGAAACCTAAACCTTACTCCCCCTTAACTTAGGCGAATCAAAGTTTTAAGTTAAGTTATCAATTTCAAAAATTTAAAATTGAACTTTGGCTTTTTCTTGAACCTTAACTTTGGCCTTTTCTCCCCCTTTTGACATAAATCAAGGAAAACGTGGGGTTTTAAGAAAACCCTAAGTCCAAGCATGATGATTTTAAAAATAGTATGTGAAAATAATTCATCTAAATGTTCAACTCTAGTTTGACTTGATTGAAATGATATTATCAACAAGTCCTGATTAGAGTTGATTAATATTAGTTGCATATTTATACTCCGAGGTTCATATTGACGCACTTGATCTACATCTTGGAACCTGGAGTAGGGTCCTAACATCTCACGCCCATCTACGTGGCTAAGTACACAAACACATTAGTCCTATGTGTTGTGAGATGATCTTGGCTCCTTAAATCTATAGGTGCATGTTATCTAAGGTATGTCCTATGCTAGTTCCATCAAAATGAAAAATAAGAAATAGTAGTAAGAAAATATAGTTTGCAAGTTCTTATTCTATTACGCACATGCCCAATTTTCGTCTTAATAGACTAAATTCGGCTTCGGGTAGGGGTTTAGTAAATAGGTATGCTAGGTTAGATTTCGATTCGACGTACTCAAGTTGTATGGCTCCGTTGGCCACATGTTCTCGAATGAAATGGTGTTTGACTTCTATATGTTTGGTCCTAGAGTGACATATTGGATTCTTTGTAAGATTAATTGAACTAATGTTATCTACGTGAAGTTTAGTATTCGTAAAGTCTAACTTAAAGTCGCAGAGGGTGTGCTTCATCCAAAGAAGCTGAGTGACACACTCACCCATCGCGATGTATTCGACTTCGGTGGTAGACAAGGCAACACAATGTTGCTTCCTACTGCACCAACTCACTAGACTCGAGCCGAGTAGTTGACAACAACCACTCGTGCTCTTTCTGTTGAGTTTACTACCGGCATAATCTGAATCGGAGTAGCCGATTAGTTCGAACTCGGTAGATCTAGGATACCAAATACCGACATTAAGTGTACCCTTTAGATATCTAAGGATACGCTTAACTAGGGTTAGGTGAGACTCCTTGGCACAGGTTTGAAATCAAGCACATACTTACCGCAAATAAGATATCGTGCTTGCGTTAAGCGTGAGACTCCTATTACACTCCTATAGTATTTTAAGTCAATGGACTTACTTTCTAGGTCTTCTCCTATGTTAACATTAATCGCCATTGGGGTGTTTATTATCTTAGCATCTTGCATTCCAAATCTTTTAATTAACTCCTTAGTGTATTTTTGTTGATATAGGTATATACCATCCTTAGTTTGTTTAATTTGTAGACCTAAAAAGAAACTTAACTCGCCTACCAAGTTCATTTCGAACTCACTTTCCATGAGTGAAACGAACTCGCTTAGTAAGGTGAGTTAGAGGTTCCAAAAATTATATCGTCTACGTAAATTTGAGCTATGAATATTTCTTTACCTAAGGTTTTTACGAAGAGAGTTGGGTCAACTAAGCCTTGGTTAAACCCTTTTGACTTAAGATGGATTGAAAGTCTCTCGTACCAAGCTCGAGGAGCTTGTTTAAGTCCATAGAGAGCTTTCTTAAGTTTTAGAACATGGTCGGGTTTATCTAGATTTTCGAATCCGGGGGGTTGGCTAACATAAACTTCTTCTTTAATGTATCCATTTAGGAATGCCTACTTAACATCCATTTGAAACAGCTTAAATCCTCGATGTGCGGCATAAGCTAGCAACATTCGAATGGATTCGAGTCTAGCTACTGGGGCATAGGTTTCGTCGTAATCTAAGCCTTCAACTTGGCTAAATCCTTTGGCGACTAACCTAGCCTTGTTTCTAACTACTTCACCTTTATCATCAAGCTTGTTTCGAAACACCCACCTTGTTCCAATTATCGTTTTGTCTTTAGGTGATGGTACTAATTCCCACACTTCATTCCTAGTAAATTGAGCTAGCTCTTCTTGCATTGCAATAATCCAATCGGGATCAAGAAGAGCTTGTTCAATTGATTTGGGTTCTATCTTTGAAATTAAGGAAATTTGACTAAGGTTCCTATAGGATGCTCTAGTTCGAACTCCTAGATTAGGATCTCCTATTACTTGATCGATAGGGTGGTTAGTCTGAATCCTAGATTGGGTTGGGTTTGTGTCACCTAATGCTTGATCAATGGGGTGACTTGGTTGAACACTAGTTTGGTTGGAGTCATCTATCACTTGATCAATAGAGTGACTAGGTTGACCTAGGTTAGGATTAACACTAGACCTGATCTCCGGATCAGAGTTAGGTCTAGTATGAATCGGCTCGCTAATTGGGGTTGCCGGGGGTTTTGTAGGTTCATGTCCTTCATCGAATACTACATTGATAGTCTCCTCGACTCTGAGGGTGTCGTGGTTATATACTCTATAAGCTTTACTTGTAGTCGAGTATCCTAGAAAGATTCCGGTGGTGGTTTTGGATGTAAATTTCCCTAGGTAATCCTTAGTGTTTAGGATATGTACCTTACACCCAAATACCCTAAAGTACTTGATGTTAGGTATTTTATCGTGATAAATCTCGTACGAGGTCTTAAGGTGCCTCTTTACCATAAGGATCCTATTTTGGACATAGCAAGCCGTGCTAACGGCTTCTGCCCAAAATCTATCGGGTAGGTCGTATTCATTCAACATGGTCCTAGCGGCTTCTTGTAGAGTTCGGTTTTTCCGCTCCACTAGGCCATTTTGTTGAGGGGTCCTAGGGCAAGAGAATTCATGGTGGTATCCATTTAGGTTACAGAAGTCGGTGAACCTTTGATTTTCGAATTCACCACCATGATCGCTTCTAAGTCTTTTAACCTTAAGGTCTTTTTGATTCTCGATTAATTTGAATAGATTGATTAATTGATCTAGGGTATCATTTTTATGTTTGATGAACCTAACCCAGGTAAACCTGGAGTAGTCGTCAATTATGACTAAGCAATATTGACTTCTATTGAGTGACTTGGCTCCATGTGAATCGAATAGATCCATATGCAGGAGCTCAAGTACACTTGAGGTTCATTCTTGGTTAGTTAACTTGTTTTGTGTCCTAGGTTGTTTTCCTTGTTGACAAGCATTACAGATTGTTGGATCAATGAGGTTCGCTAGAGGGGGGGTGAATAGCGAAAGAAAAATCTTTTTCGAATTCGTTTCAAGATAAATATACGCAGCGGAAAGATAAGCAAAACAAAAAGTAAAGGAGACAATAGAAACAAGATATTTACTTGGTTCGTAGCTGAAGGCTACTACTCCAAGGCCCTAGTGGTCCTTGACCACGCACGGAGGGCAAATCACTAAATAAACTCCTCCTCGTTGGAGGTAGGAGTTAATCGATACAAAAAAAAACTTGAGGTAGAGGGACACTCCCCCTCTCCTCGTTACGATAGAAAAATAGCTTCGAAGAATGTAAATGAGCAACGACACTAAAATTAAAACCGACGTACAAAAATAAAGGTAATGAAACCTAGACGTCGGAGAAGAAGAAGCACGTTGTTGTCGGTAGCTTTGCGGAGACTTTTTGGAAGCTTAGAATTGTTGTCAAAACCCTAGGTTTGGCCCTCCTTTTATAGCCTTTGAGCCCCTTTTCGAGTGGGTCTTCAACCAATCACAAATGGACACCAAACCGCTTTGAGGTGGAGTGATAAGCCTTGACTCCTCGAATCTGATCATTGACCATCCGATCGATGGCCATCATCACCGATCGATGATGGCGTGATCATCGATTGATGACCTTAGGAATGATCGATACACGACAGTCGAGTCCTCCAAGCTGGCAGTCGACTGATGCTTGCTGCAAGTCAAAGTTAGCTCAACAAAAACATAATTTCGACGATCTTCGACCGTCCGATCTCGACCTAGACCACCTATGAGATGTCTTGGGTCGGATCTACGCTTAAGATCATCCCCGTAAAGAGGATACGACCTCACTTACGCTCACACACACGAGCTTACCTCGATACTTACGTGTTGCTTTTGCTTCCGGCCTTCCACTCGATTCCATCGGCTCCCTCCGAAATCACTCGAGTGTCGCTCGACCACCGCGGCTTTCTCCGGGTGTCGCTAGCCTTCAGCTCCAGCTATATCAATCTTTTGCACACTCGATTCAGCTCGTGAGAAAACAAAATAGACTTAACTTTGTGTCTTTGCTATAATCAAAACACAGGTTCGATTTCGGTGCCTCACTGCACCAACACAGATTTTATTAACCAAATTATTGAGGTTGGGTAAGCCTCTGACTAAGCCACTCTGACTCATCTTGTGGATGAGTCTTGGGTGCGAGTGACCGAGTCGTCGGTGCCACAACCATGATTCCTCTTGCCGTGTCATAAGACACTTAGTTGAGGAGTTGGTTAAGTTGATCGTATAAATGTTGTTATTTCTAGTTCCTTTAAGAATTGTTTTAGAGGTTTCGTTGGTATTAATTACGCATTCATTTTCTAGAAATATAACCTTATAGTTATTATCACACAATTGGCTTACACTAAGTAAGTTATATTCAAAATTCTCTACAAGTAATACATTTTTAATAACAAAATTCGTGTTAAGCTCGATATCACCTGATCCGATGATTTTGAGCTTGCCGTTATTCCCAAAGGCTACCGATCCTTGTCGTTTGAATCGAAGCTTTACGAATTTGAGTTGATCCCCGGTCATGTGTCGGGAGCAACCGCTGTCCAACATCCATTGATCCTACACACAAGGTGGTTGGATTGGATGTTAGATTTTTGTTAAGAAAATTGGTTGTAAGTTGTTAACCCTAGGTCATCTCACCGGAGTCTACATGATCAAGCATGTTATGCTTATGTGTTTATTTTGAGATGACTTCTAATTAAGTTGATTAAGTGGATTTAGGTTCAAGTAATTTTATGTTAGATTTGGATTTAACCCTAGGCTTGTCAAGTTTACCTTTTCAAGATCATGGCTTCCAGGTCGTGGCGAGGCACAAGGGCCTTCTTTTATCGGATCATCGACCACTTCCTTAGACAAAGCCATTTTCAAGAAAATGATGACTTGACTTACCTAAAATTATTTCCTCGTCTAACTAGTTATTTTTGAAAAGAGGCTCCCCGAGGCTCAATCTTTTCGAAGAATTTTAGTTGGTTATGTTTTTGAAAAGAGGCTCCCCGAGGCTCAATCTTTTCGAAAAATTTTAGTTGGTTATGTTTTTGTTCTAAGTGAGTTCACAAGTTTTAAAGTACAAACTTTCTAAGTTAAAGCATGCAATTTCTAAGTTAAAGCATAAACATTCTAAGTTAAAACATGCAATTTCTAAGTTAAAGCACAAACATGTTTTGTACTGGCTCCCCCTAGACCATTGAATCGGTTCGGTCTATCCACATAGTGGATTTGGTCCTTGGGAACCCAGTACGGGTTGGATCCTAGAGTTGAAATCAAAAAGTTCTTAGGGACCCATGCTTGGACATGTTTCTTATGTTGACTTACAATCGACATATACGACCTATTAGTCGTGTTTGAGTTAAACAGAGTCCGACCTTGTTGTTGTACACGACCCTTTGAGATCCAAGTAGGAGGTCAAGTCCTTTGGATCCCGAAGTGAACCTTTCCAACGTGTTCCTAAGATCTTCGACTTGACTTTTCAAGAGAGAGTTCTCAACTTCGAGCTTTTCAACTCGAGTTGAGTCCTTCTCTTGAACTCGACTAGTCGAAGAGGTTAGGGAGACCTCGTGTTTGAGGAGTTTAACCTCCTCAATAAGGGTCTCGACCTTGGACTCGGACTTAGCTAACTTCCTAGACAAAAACCTAACCGTATTATGTAAAGTATTAAATAAAGTTCGACTCACCTTAAGGGTATCTTTTGAACCGGATGCGTATTCGTGGCTTGACTTGAAGGTAGCTTCGTAGTCCGAGTCATCCTCAGGTTCTGACTCAAGTTCGGTCTCCGTGTCTGACTCAATTGATTTCGCCATGAAGACGTGGTCTTCGTCTTCTTCGGATGACGCTTCTTCCCATGTCGCGTTGAGGGCCTTCTTGTGCTTAGGTGCTTGGTGGTTGAGCTTGGGGCACTCGGACTTTATATGTCCAAACCTGTTACACTCATAACACCTAATATTAGAACTTTTAGGCTTACCTTGGTTGGGTCGAGTTGTGGTTCGCTTTCGTCCCTTGGCTATCCTTCGAGCTAGGTTCATTAGTTCGGCAGTCAATTCCGGGTCAACTTCTTCTTCGGACTCATCTTCCTCCTCGGGTGGTGGTGGCTTGCTTGCGATTTTCTTCTTCTTTGAACCTGCAAACAAGGCTATACCCCTCTCGGGTTCTGAGTTGGACTGCTCATGTAATTCAAAATCCGAAAAGAGTTCCTCTAATCTAAGTTTAGAAAGGTCCTTGGAGACCTTATAGGCATCAACCATGGATGCCCATAAGGTAGTCCTCGGAAAAGAGTTTAGGACATACCTAATAAGGTCGCGGTTTTCGACCTTTTACCCGATTGCGTGTAGGTTGTTGACTATGTCTTGGACACGAGAGTGGAGTTGCGTCGCGGACTCGTGTTCCTGCATTTTTAGTGTGTACAATTTATTGAATAACAAATCACGTTTGCAAACCTTTGCTTGATCCGATCCTTCGTCTAACTCGATTAGCTTTATCCAAAGATCCTTTGCGCTTATGAAGGGGCCGACGCGATTTAGCTCCTCCTTGGACAAGCCGCATTGGAGTATTTGTGTTGCCTTGGCATCGGCTTCGACTTGTCGTTTTGTTGCAGACTCCCTTTAGTGGACATAGCGAAAGAGCAACAGATTTGTTAGGACTTATACATAGTGATGTATGTGGTCCTTTCAATGTTGCTGCTAGAGGTGGTTACAGGTACTTCATTACATTTACTGATGACTTCAGTAGATATGGTTATGTGTATCTTATGACACATAAATCTGAATCCTTTGAAAAGTTCAAAGAATTCAAGAATGAAGTACAAAACCAGCTTGGCAAGAGTATTAAGATACTTCGATCAGATCGAGGTGGTGAATACCTTAGCCATGAGTTTCGTGACTATCTAGCTGAGTGTGGGATTCTATCCCAACTCACTCCTCCTGGAACACCACAGTGGAATGGTGTATCCGAAAGGAGGAATCGTACCCTATTGGATATGGTACGATCTATGATGAGTCACACAGATCTTCCTATATCCTTTTGGGGATATGCTCTGGACACAACAGCCTTTACCCTTAACCGTGTACCATCCAAGGCTGTGGTAAAGACACCATATACGATATGGACAGGGAAAAATCCCAAGATGTCTTTTATGAGGATTTGGGGTTGTGAGGCTTACGTTCGACGTCAAGTCTCAGACAAACTGGGACCCAAATCCGATAGGTGCTATTTTGTTGGATATCCCAAAGAAACAAAGGGATATTACTTCTACATTCCCAGTCAGCACAAAGTGTTTGTGGCAAAGACTGGGGTTTTTCTAGAAAGGGATTTTGTTTCTAGAAAAACTAGTGGGAGTACCTTCGATCTTGAAGAAATTCAAGATAAGGACCATAGCACTGAGGCCTTGATGGAGGTTGAACAGGAACCACAAAGTGTTGTGGGTGATGAGGTTGTTGCACAAAAGAGTTGTGGAACAACCACTGTCAAGTAGACCTACCTCTTCAGTGCGATGGAGATGCGTCGTCAGCCTGAGAGATACTCATTTCTCTTGTCTGACCATGATGACGTTATGCTCATTGAGAATGAGCCTACCTCCTATCAGGAAGCTGTGATGAGCCCAGATTCTGAGAAATGGCTAGACGCCATGAGATCCGAGATGGAATCCATGTACACTAACCAAGTATGGACTTTGGTTGATCCACCTGAAGAAGTCAAACCCATTGGGTGTAAGTGGGTCTTTAGGAGAAAGACTGACATGGATGGACTTACGCATACCTATAAGGGCCGATTGGTGGCTAAAGGTTTCAAGCAAATTCATGGTATTGACTATGATGAAACCTTTTCTCAAGTGGCGATGTTTAAGTCCATTCGGATCTTGCTTGCTATTGCAGCATACCACGATTATGAGATCTGGCAGATGGATGTCAAAACCACGTTTCTGAATGGAAACTTACTCGAGGATGTGTACATGACACAACCTGAGGGTTTTGTAGATCCACAGCATACTGGGAAGGTATGCAAGCTGCAAAGGTCCATTTATGGGCTAAAGCAAGCTTCTCGGAGTTGGAATCTTCGATTCGATGATGCGATCAAACAGTTTAGTTTCATCAAGAATGAAGATGAACCCTGTGTCTACAAGAGGGTTAATGGGAACACAGTTGTGTTCCTTGTATTGTATGTGGATGACATACTACTCATTGAGAATGACATCCCTTCGCTACAGTCTGTGAAGACTTGGCTGGGGACGTACTTCTCAATGGACTTAGGTGAAGCAGCCTGTATTCTAGGCATCAAGATCTATAGAGATAGATCTAAGAGATTGCTTGGCCTAAGTCAGAGTACATACATTGACACGATATTACTTTGGTTTGCCATGCAGAATTCCAAGAAAGGACTTCTGCCGATGTCACATGGTGTAAGTCTTTCGAAGACTCAAAGTCCCTCTTCTAGAGAGGAGAGAGACCGCATGGATAAGATCCCTTATGCATCTGCTATAGGATCTATCATGTATGCCATGCTGTGTACTCGTCCTGATGTCTCGTATGCTTTGAGCATGACGAGTAGATACCAGTCAGATCCAGGTGAGCATCACTGGATAGCAGTCAAGAATATTCTTAAGTACTTGAGAAGAACTAAAGAATATTTCTTGATATTTGGAAGCGATGAGGAGCTAGCTGTAAAGGGTTCTGATGATGCCACTTCCATGACGAGATGATTATAGATCACGATGTGGTTCGTGTTTTGCTTGAATAGGTAGCACCGTGAGGAAGAGTTCCAAGCAGGACACGATTATTGATTCTACAACAGAGGCCGAATATATCGGTGCTTCCATCTCATTCGTGAGATTGTCGATCGAGGAGATGTGAAGATTTGCAGAGTACCCACAGAGGCTAACATCGCAGATCCCTTGACCAAAGCTTTGGCACAGAAAAAGCATGATGGTCACACTAGGTCATTGGGTATTAGATACTACGGTGATTGGCACTAGTGCTAGTGGAAGATTGTTAGTGAAAGCCCTAGAGCCAATCATGTGATGATTGTTGTATGGACTTTATTGTATCATATTCCTATTTATAAAGGCATGGTTATTATATTTACTTGTATTGGTGCCAAATAACTAAATATAATAATGTCCTTGAGTAGTAGGTTCTTATCTATATCAATCGATTGGTTGAATCGATAATGAGATGATATAGAGAACACTACTCTTAATCATTCCTAGTCGAGTATTAACATTCAGGGACAATGTTAATGCGTAGAGACTAGCATGTAGGTCAACAAGATGACTTGATCTCACAAGTCATGGATATGAGATATCAAGTTGACACATGGGTATGCATTGGAGAATGTATATTGAATGACCCGCCATGAGAAAGTATCATGGATCGTTATATGAGTGTCATATACTTTCTCATGTGGCTATTAGTATGACTATTAGTCCTTAGACCTGAAGTCACCATGGTTTCCTACATAATGAGTTGCATACTTTGGTTTTCACAAACGTCCACCCGTAAATGGGTGGACTATAAAGGCGACATCGGGTATGTAACGAATTATGCGGAGGGATGTGAGTGATGTAGATGGGATCTATCCCTCCTATATGACGGGGGTGACATCGATATTCTTGATAGAGTGAGACCACGAAGTGCATGGCCATGCCCAAATGAGTCAATATGAGATATTGAGCTCATTTGATTAGAGTGAGTCTACTTGGAGTTCAAGATTTAGATTGTCCCGAGGATGACACGGTCTATGCCTCGATTGGTCAATCTAGATGTCAAGGATAGAGGGACATTGTCACATATTGTGAGAGTCACAATTAGTAGTCACAAAGGTGATGTTGGAGCTCAACATTCTTGTAACTTGGGTAGCAATGATGTGTTGCTAGATACCGCTCATTGCTTATGTTCCTAAATCGGTTTAGGGACATTGCCAACGTTACAAGAACCTATAGGGTCACACACATAAGAGCAATTAGATGGAGATTAGGTTCATATGATGAACCATGAGGATTAGGTTCATGGGATGAACCAAATTGGATTAAGAGTAATCCAAATTAGACTAATTGAGTTAGACTCAAGTTGATTCAAGTGTTGAATGAGTCTAATTGAGATTTGATTCATCAAATCAATTTAAATTAATGAATAGAGATTCATTATATTAAATTGACTTGAGTCAAGTGGTTAGATTTGATCAACCATGGGAGATTAGAGGTCAAGTTTGACTTGACTTGAGAGAGAAGATGAAAGGTCAAGTTTGACTTGACCAAATGCCATGTCATGATGATGACTAGGCATGGCCGGCCAATGATGGTGCTCCACATCATCATTGACTTGGTCAATTGGTGCCACATCATGAGGGAGACCAAGGGTCATGGGAGTTCCCTGCATGCATGTAACCCCTCTCCATAATGTGGCCGGCCAACACTTTAGGGGTTTCATGGGTGAAATTCATTTTGTGAGTAACTCTCCATTACTTCATCTTCATCCTTGGAATTTTTCCTCTCAAGCTCTCCCTCTCCCATCCCTCTCTTTGGCCGAAATTCCTAAGGGAGTGCTAGCACACTCTAAGGCATTTCTCTCCACCTATTGCTTGTGTGGATACCATAGAGGAGTGTGCACTTGACACTCTCGAGTTCCGGCGAACTTTTGGACGAGCGGGATAAGCGAAGGGCGTCGCTACGAGGGTAACGTTCTAACCTCTTAGATCTAAGGTAGATCTAGGATTTCTGTAAGCACATACATGTAATTATAATTTTTATACTTCGCACGGATCCGTGGCCGGGGGCTTCCGAGGTTTCCGCAACGCAAAAAGCGGTTTTTGCGGCTCGGAAAAAATCCCAACACAACGGTCCATTGATCATAATCCAAGGAGTCACCCACTTCATTAGTCAGAAGTGTGAAACCCGTTTGGATTATGATCCACATCTCGATTTGGGTTTTGAGAAAGCATTCCATCCGACCTTTCCAATAACGGAAATCATCTCCGTTGTAAAACGGAGGTCGGACGGTGCTAAAACCCTCAAGATGGGCCATTAGAACAAAAAAAACAAGAAGACTAAAAAGAAGACCTAGCAACGAAAAAAAACACACGAAAGTACCAAGACTTGCGTCTTGGATTAGTAGTGTGGGAAATAAAAAGAAACAAACGAAAAATAGAAAGTTAAGCAAAGAAATGAGAAACTAAATAAAAAGTAAGTACTCACTACCTTCGATGTCCCCGAAAGGCTACTAAACGTCGATTTTTTAGGACGAAAACAACTTGTTACGGGGGTAAACCCCCGTAAGAAGTGTAGATCTCTGCGAGGGCTTCGATTTGGTAGGTAGACCGTGTCGTGGGTCAACTTGTACAAAAAGTTATGCCCGTTTGACCGTCGGCTACTCCAAAAGCGAATACTTGCAAAACAAAATCAAACGAAGAGTACCAAGACTTCATCTTGGATTAGTAGTGCGGGAGAAAAATTTAAACGAACGAAAAACAAATCTGTAAAAAAAAGTTAGATTGTTGGTTTCACCAAATCTAAGCGCCCCCGACTCTGATACCAATTGTTGGATCGATGCGGTTCGCTAGAGGGGGGGTGAATAGCGAAAAACCTTTTCTTTTTCTTTCGTTAAAACTCGAGAGATAATTAGTTAATTGCAGCGGAAATATAAAAATAAAAAAAACAATCGACACAAGGGTTTTACTTGGTTCGTAGCCGAAGGCTACTACGCCAAGGCCCTAGTGGTCCTTGACCATGTACGGAGGGCAAAAGCACTAAAGGAACTCCTCCTCGTTAGAGGTAGGAGTTAATCGATACAAGAAGGAACCACAAAAACTTGAGGTAGAGGGACACTCCCCCTCTCCTCGTATACGATAAAAGCTCCGGAAATGTAAATGACAAGAAAAACTAATACCGACGTACAAGAATAATAAGAGTTAAACCTAGACGTCGGAATGGAAGGACTTCATTGTCGGAGAGTTGCAGCGTAACGGAGACTTTTTGGAGGCTTAGAAATGTTGATGAAACCCTAGGTTTGGCCCTCCTTTTATAGCCTTTGAGCCCCTTTTCGAGAGGAACCCTAGCCAATCAAATTTGAGCACATATTCCCTTGAAATTTGGTGATAATCCTTGACTCCTCGAATCTGATCATTGACCATCAGTCGACTAATGGCCATCATCGATCCGACCGATGGCAAGATCGCGATTGTCGACCTTCCACCGATCGCTTTTACGACAATGAGTCCTCCGTGGCAATGATCGATGCTTGCTGCAAGTCAAAGTTAGCACAACAAAAACATAATTTCGATGGTCGTCGACCATCCGATCTCGACCTAGACCATCTATAAGAAGTCTTTGGTCGGATCTACGCTTAAGATCATCCCCGTAAAGAGGATACGACCTTACTTACTCTCGCACACTCGAGCTTACCTCGATGCTTACGTGTTGCTTTTGCTTCCGGCCTTCCACTCGATTCCTTCGGCTCCCTCCGAAATCACTCGAGTGTCGCTCGACCACCGCGGCTTTCTCCGGGTGTCGCTAGCCTTCAGCTCCAGCTATATCAATCTTCTGCACACTCGATTCAGCTCGTGAGAAAACAAAATAGACTTAACTTTGTGTCTTTGCTATAATCAAAACACAGGTTCGATTTCGGTGCCTCACCGCACCAACAAAAATGTTTTATCTCGGCTCGGAACTCTTTGGTGACTTGCGCACGGGAAAAGATGGAGCGGACGAGGTGGCGACACGACGGGATGTATATTGGAGGACAATGCCATAATAGTTGGAAAAATTCTGTTTTTTCCATATTTATTGCTTATTTGTTTTATGTGCATGTTGGGTATGTTTAAAATTCCTCGATTGCAATTTACTAAGTGGGAGAGGGATATTTTAATTAATTCCCGCGGCCTCCATTACAATTTGACGTGTGATGCAACAAACTTACGCGTGGCTTTGAGTGTCTTCCTCCCCATCGGATGGGTTTGTTTGCGGATCACTAGGTCAAATAATGGTTATAGGAAATTATTTAGGAGCGTGTGTACTTCCCCATCGGTAAGGCACATAATCCGAAATAATTCCCTTAGTATCGTGTAATGGTGCACACTTAGATGCAAATAAAAGTATCCTCCCCATCGGAGTCACTGCTTTTATTTGTAGGGCTAAAGAGGAACCAACTATTAATTTTATTTGTCAAAAAGTAAGGTTGACAAGATAATAAAATTAATGGGTAAAACCTCCTCTTACAAATGTGGAATTCGTATACGTCCACACTATCGTAGCATGCGATATTCTCGCTGTTTTGAGGTGTTGGTTGATTTCGAGATTTTATTGTTTTGAGGAATCAATAATATTTGAAATCTAATATTTTTTTTATCATTGTGATTTTTAGGATTTTCAAATGGCTTTCAACCCACTTGCTGTGATTTTAAAAGAAAATAAACTTACTGGTCCAAACTACATTGATTGGAAAAGAAACCTGGATATTGTCTTAACTGCGGAAGAGTACAAATTTGTACTCTTCGAGGTCTGTCCTCCTAAGCCCACCGATGACTCTGATGAAAAGGAGAAAGAACGTTATAAGAAATGGGTTAAGGCAGATGAGATGTCGCGGTGTTACATTTTGGCATCTATGTCAAATGTGCTGCAACATCAGCATCAGGCCATAGCCACTGCTTATGACATGATGTTCAATCTCAAGGAACTTTTCGGACATCAGAGTAGGGCGGCTAGGCATGAGGCAATGAGAAACTTGATGACGACCACCATGGTCGAGGGAACACCCGTTAGGGATCATGTTCTCAAGATGATGGCTCATCTTAATGAGATGGAAGTCCTCGGAGCTGAGATCGATGGGGAAACCCAGGTCGATATCATTCTCCAGTCTCTGCCTAGGAGTTTTGAGCAGTTCCACCTCAACTACAACATGAACAAGAGGTTGTATTCGTTGGCGGAGCTTCTAACAAAACTCCAGGCGGCAGAGGGGCTTTTTCGTCAGAGTTCTCAAGCCATGGTCGCTCAGAAGGTTTCTTCCTCTAAACCGAAAGGTAAGAAGAAGAAGAAGCAAGGTCGAGCGAAGAAAGTGGCAATGGGACCTCAGGCAGGAGTGAAGAAGCCAAAAGGCAAGTGCTTCACTTGCAAGCAGACTGGACATTGGAAGGAGGACTGTCCTCGCCGAAAGAACAAAGGTATATCTTCTTGTTTAGTTGTTGAAACATGTTTAGCGGTGTTATCTACTAGTGCCTGGTGTGTAGATACAGGAGCCACTTATCATGTCTGCAATACTTTGCAGGGGTTCCAGGAAACCCGATGACTAGCTGAGGGAGAGATTACCATCTTCATGGGCAATGCTTCAAAGGTAGCGGCTATTGCAGTGGGAGATGTTTATTTATCTTTTGATAGGAATAAATTTTTTGTTTTAAGAAATTGTCTTTATGTACCTACTTTTAGAAAGAATTTAATTTCAGTTTCTAAATTATTTATGGATGGATATTCTGTTTCTTTTAATGACAAGGTGGTTATAAAAAGGAATAGGGAGATTATCTGTTCTGGTACATTGGTTGGCAATTTATATACTCTTGAACCAAAAACTCCCACGATGCAAATAGAAGTAAATAGCTCATCTTCTAAATCTAATAAGAGAAAAAAACCTTTGCAAATGAACCAAACATATCTTTGGCACCTAAGGCTTGGTCATATTAACCTAAGTAGAATTCAAAGGTTGATAGCTGATGGACCTTTGGGTTCATTAGTGGTGGAGGATCTCCCAACCTGCGAATCTTGCTTGGAAGGTAAAATGACCAAGAGGCCTTTCAAGGCCAAGGGGTATAGAGCCAAAGATGTGTTAGAATTGGTTCATTCTGATTTGTGCGGTCCTATGTCTATCCGGGCAAGAGGTGATTTTGAATATTTCGTCTCTTTTATAGACGATTATTCAAGATATGGATACATTTACTTGATGCGCCGCAAGTCTGAATGCTTTGACAGGTTCAAAGAATTCAAGGCTGATGTGGAGAACCGTCAAGGTAAAAGTATCAAGACATTACGATCTGATCGTGGTGGCGAGTACCTCTTGGGAGAGTTTAGGAGTTACTTATCAGAGTAGGTCGATTCAATCCCAATTGATCAGACTTTGGCACACCCCAATGTAATGGTGTGGCGGAGCGAAGAAACGAGACTCTTATGGAGATGGTCGGATCGATGATGAGTTATTACGAGTTACGATTGATTACTGGGGTTTGCTATGGAAGCGACACATTCGAACTTGGTTCCATCTAAGTCACTTACCCCACAAAGTTGTGGACTGGGCGAAAGCCTAGTCTAAGACATATTCGGATTTGGGGTAGTCCAGCACATGTGCTGAAGGGAGATGCTGGTAAGTTGGAATCTCGTACAGAAGTGCGCTTGTTTGTTGGCTACCCTAAGGGAACGAAGGGTGGTTTATTCTATAGTCCTAGAGATCAGAAGGTGATCGTGAGTACAAATTGTTAGTAATATGTGAGAGATGTCCTAAGGCAATCGCCTTATGTATGAACCATTTATATGATAAATGAAGATTCACTATTTGAGTATACATGTTTTATGTATTTGATTGGATCTTAAACTCATTTACTGAATGTCCACGATACGATTCACAAGATGAGAGAATTTGTGATTGGATCACAACTAGTGAGTATCTCTACATGTGTAATTGTGATGTATCGGAATTATCCTAGTCGATGAATTGATGGATTTGGACACCATCAATTCGAGACTAGCACGAGGTATACTCCTTGGTGTATCCAAGCACCGATTCTCACCGGGCCGGAGACATAGTGATGTCCGAGTTAATCGTGGATGCTAGTTATGGTAACTAGTTCATTGGAGTGACCGTAGTAAGACTTCATATGGTTCTCGCATATATAGATATGTCAATGAAGTTCTTCTTGTGGCTTAAGTGCGATGTTCCTTTGACTTGCGGTATTCAAGTCATCTTGATCATGGAGACTTATGCTTTGACATCTTAAGCAAACATCTCTAAGGAGATGTGGACCCGGGATGATTGGGTATAAGTCGAAGTGATCGAAGGTGTTTGAATAGCCTATAAAGGATTCTCCACTCCTTGCGAGGAGATGTATACCCATGGTCTCTCGTCGGATTGTTACTAAAGTCTTTGGCCAAAGCATTACATTTTTAGGGTAAGGTACTCTTCGATACATGTGGAGTAACTAGAATCCGTAGGACGAGGAAATGATACTTGGGCTAGGTGTGACGTAGTCAGCCTAGTGGGGACTGACACAATAGACCATGTCCTGAACCAAGTGGGTATAAGATGAGTGAAGGGAATGGGGCACGAATCATTCGAGCTCAAGGGTTTCGTAAATAGTTCGATCAACCGCTGATCTTTTCGGTTAATTGGGGATCATGATGTACTACTAGGTGCCACTCATGATCGTTCTATAATTAATGGTTAATTATAGACGGCCAACATAAACCGAGAACCTATTTGGTCACACGCACAACGAGCGTAATCCAAAGGATTTAAAACGAGCTTGAGAATGAGATTCTCAGACCGAGAGAAACTAGGTTTGGTTGGACCAAACATAAAGCGAGCATGAAATCGTTTCAGTCGCAATGGAAGCGTGGATGGGCCGAGTCTTATGAAGACGTAATGGATGAACCAAAATGGTTTGGTTCTAATCCAATGGATGAGAATAAACCAAAGGGTTGGGTTTATTTTAAACGAATGAACCAAAAGTTGGTTCGGTTCGTTTTAACTTAAAATAAACCATCATGGTTTGGTTTATTTTAACTTATCTTAATGGAGCGGGTTAATGGGCCTAATGGTTATGATCCAATAACAATTAAGAGAATTAGTTCTCTATAAAAGAGGGCTTAATGGATAATTAAGCCCTAATCCAAAAACCCCAAGCCTTTGAGTTGCCGCCCACCCTTGGAGTTGCTCGGCGCCAACCCTAGGCTGCCGCCCAGCTTGTTGTGCCGCCGTCATCTCCTTGTCGGCGTCCAAGCTTCAGCCGGTGAACCCTCCGGCGACCCTCCGGTGATCTTCCTAGGCCTCGGTGAAAAGGTGAGCACTTGGCTTCCTTGTTTTGGCCGGCGCCTACTCCTCCACCAAGCTGTCGAGTTTTCTGGACAGCTTCTTCTCCTCTCGTCGGAGCGTCGTTTGGACGACGGTTAGAGCTCTGACAGCGGATAACTTATCGGGGATTCGATCTCCGGTAATCCTCTGAGGTGGAGGACGAAGGATTCGTCAATCGGTTGACGAATACCTCTCCGGAGAAGCGAGTTTTGAGGACTCGTTTTGGATCCGAATTTGGATTCGGATCGTGATCATCTCTCGATCACGTCATCTTCAACACGAGGCTAGTAACCCGTACGAAGACGAAGCTCATGGCTTAGCGAAGTCATCCCGAGGAACTCGGCGTGGTTACGGATAGAGACGATTCTAGCGAGGATCATTCCGGTTGATGACGTTCCCACTACACGTCATATGAAAGGTATAACGTAGATAAATTTCCTTTTATTGCAAATTTAAATTTATGGTTATGTCTACACTTGTTGTAATATGCATGCGTGTATTGTGTGTGTTGTAATAAATAGGAGTATTTTTTATTTTTATTGCTTCCGCTGTGTTCATGTTTACGAAACATGATCGAACACACACGCTGCGGTGCCGGAAACCCAACAGTGGTATCAGAGCCCAGGTTTTGTTTCGACATAATCGTAAAAATGGTTTTGCGATAGTCATAATGTATTTCTGGAAATTTTCTAATTTTGGAAATTTAGAAGTATTTATGGAAATTTTTCAATTTTGGAAAGTCTAGAAGTATTTATGGAAATCTTCCACTTTTGGAAAGTTGGAAGTATTTATGGAAATTGATATTTTCCATAAATAAAATATTTGATTAGATTCTGGAAATTTATTTCCTAATTTAATCATGATTTGATTTGGGAAATCAAATCTTAAAATATTTGATTTCCATAAGTAGTTTTAATGATTTAGGAAATTGGTTTCCTAAATAGATTTTCCTTAATCAAATAATTCCATGAATAAAATATGTGATTAGATTTGGAAATTTGTTTCCTAATTTAATTATGATTTGATTTGGAGAATCAAATCTTAAACATATTTTATTTCCATAAATAGTTATGACATATAAGGAAATATATACATGACATAATTGTATGTCATGTAATTGCATTAGATGCATAACATTATGCCATGTGTGTCGTGACATGTAGATGTATGCCATGTATGTCATGCCATGTAGATAATAGTTATTTGCATGCAAAGAGGATGAGACATAAAAACCCTTAAACAATATTAAAGCCTACACCTTCCATTAATATGGTTAGAACCAGAGTTCCGTTTCTTGTTTGGGTTGTTGGACTCTCTCCAAGCCCGGCTCGAACTCGAATATGTTCAAACCATGGAATAGTTTAATACTAATATGGTAAGAGTCAGAGGTCAATCGTTAGCTTTGGTTGTTGGACTCTCTCCAAGCTGGGCTAATTGGTTGAATGCGCTCTAACCATATTAAAACTATTTCCCGATTAATGGGTTGGCTTTAACCTGGAGCATCGGCTTGTTGGACTCTCTCCAAGGTTGATGTAAAGGGAGGTGAAGTTGGGTGCTATGCATATGATGCATACTTGTTAATGTGTTAACAACCCGATGTATGTGTGAACATTCAATTAGTTGATAGCACATTGTGATAGTTGCATATACGTGATATGCAATCGGTATAGTTGATACCTACCGTCGTAGTTATGAATGGCTTGTTGGACTCTCTCCAAGGTTGTTCATAACTATGATGGATATCAGCCCATTCGGAGATGGACCTACGATCTCCCGAAGTGATTTTGGGGTTTTTGAAATTCAAAAAATGAATGGGATTTATAAATGTATATTGATGCATTTTAAAAATCATTTTCTCATATATGCTCGTTTTGTATTTCTAAGATTGATCATGATGTCTTTGAATTTGCGTTCCATTTTGGATTCGAATAAATTGACTGGGCCGAGCTTCATGGACTGGCTTAGAAGCTTGAGAATTGTTCTCAAGGTTGAAAAGCTTGCAAATGTCCTCGAAGCGCCTCTTCCTGCCCGTCCTAGTGACGATGCAACTCTGGACCAATTGTTGGTCTATCAAAAACATGTGACTAATTCTAAACTGACAAGTTGCATCATGCTAGCCGCGATGGAACCCAAGCTACGAAAGCAGCATGAACATATGGATGCTCATATCGTAGTCCTTCATCTTTGTGAGTTGGTTGATGAGCAAGTGAGATTCGAAAGGTTCGAAGTCTCAAAGCTCTTCTTCACCTCTGAGATGCTAGGAGGTTCATCTGTGGTACTGCTCAATATGCTGAAGACTGTGGAGTCTTCTGAGAAGCATGAGCAGGGGACGGTGCTGTTAGTTGATTCCTCGAAGAAAGGTTCTAAGAGGAAGTCAAAGGAACAGTAGAAGGGAAAGAAGAGAAGGGCTAAGAAGGTAGAACTAGCACAAAAGGAAACTTGGCATCATTATGGCAAGGAGAGCCATTTGCGAAGAAAGTGCAAGATTTATCTTGAGTCCGTGAAGAAGGATAAGGCATCGGATGCCCCATCTTCTTCAGAAATCTTCTTTATTGATTGTCATTCTATTTCCTCAGACACTTGGGTCTTTGATACTGGGTGTGGCTCACATATATGTAATGACATACATGGGCTAAGGAATAGAAGAAGGCTCGTCAAGGGGAGAGTCAAATTTACGTGTTGGGAATGGAGCAACGGTTGCTGCACTCGCCATCGGAACGTATTTGTTGGAACTCCCTGTAGGACTTGTCTTAGAACTGGACAATTGCTTTTATGTTCCTTCGTTGATAAAGAACATCATTTCTATTTCTTGTTTAAATAGAAATGAGTACCATTTGACTTTTAGTAACAATTGTTGTTACATAACTTTGAATGGAGTTCTTTATGGGACTGGAACTTTAAGCAATGGTGTTTATACGTTGGACGTATCCAGTGACATTTTCAATATCGAAGCGAGCAACACGCGTGCTCGAAAGGATAATCAAATAGACTCCTATATGTGGCATTGTCGTCTTGGCCATATAAGCAAGAAATGCATGTCCGAATTACACCGATGTGGAATTCTGGAATCGTTTGAATTGGATTCATACGATGCATGTGAATCATGCTTAAAAAGCATGATGACTAAGTTACTAGGTGAACGAGTGGAAGAGTTACTAGGTCTAATACATACTGATGTATGTGGACCTATGTCAACTCAAGCATTAGGAGGCTATAGCTACTTCATTACCTTCACCGATGATCACTCACGGTTTGAGTATGTGTTCTTGATGAAACACAAGTCTGAAGCCTTTGAAAGGTTCAAAGAATTCAGAAATGAAGTAGAGAAACAACATGACAAGAGTATTAAAATACTTCGATCGGATCGAGGTGGTGAATACTTAAGTCAAGAGTTTCTTGATTATCTAAGAGACAATGGTATATTATCTCAATGGACTCTGCCCTATACACCACAGCATAATGGTGTATCTGAGAGGCGTAACCAGACCTTGTTGGACATGGTCAGGTCAATGATGAATCATGCAACTCTTCCCAAGTCCTTTTAGGGCTATGCACTTCAGACAGCTGTTTACTTGTTAAACAGAATGCCTACCAAGGTAGTCTCAACTACTCCATATTTGATATGGAATAGTAAGAAATCTCATGTATCTTACTTGAAGATATGGGGTTGTCCTGCTTATGTGAAGCGGACTGTATCAGACAAATTGGATGCTAAGTCTGATAAATGTCTATTTATTGGATACCCTAAGGAAACAAGGGGTTACCAAATCTATCATCCTGTGGAACAAAAGGTGTTTGTTTCAAGGCATGCTGTGTTTCTAGAGAAAGAGTTTCTCTTGCAAGAAAACAGTGGGAGTGTCGTCGAGCTTGAGGAGGCTCGAGAGACTCAAATAGACATTGATGAGATACCTGGTGAAGCACAACAACCGACAACTCATAGTGATGAGCAATCGGCTGGACCTATTGTAACACCACATCTTGGTAGAACACGCAATATTCCTGAGAGATATGGATTTCTCGTAAGCGAATCGAACGACGTGTTACTCATTGATGATGAGGAGCCTACCAGTTATGAAGAAGTGCTGACATGTTCAGAAAGGGATAAGTGGCTTGGTGCCATGAAGTCGGAAATGGATTCCATGTATGAAAACCAAGTTTGGAACTTGGTTGACCCACCTGAAGGCATAAAGCCTATAGGGTGCAAGTGGGTTTTCAAGAAGAAAACCGACATGGATGGTAATGTGATTACCTATAAGGCTAGATTGGTGGCGAAAGGATATCGTCAAAAATAAGGTGTTGATTATGACGAAACCTATTCGCCTGTAGCTATGCTTAAATCCATTCGGATGCTCCTGGCTATAGCGGCTCATTATGATTATGAGATATGGCAGATGGATGTGAAAACAGCTTTCCTTAATGGAAACCTGCTCGAGGATGTGTATATGATACAGCCTGAGGGTTTCACATCGGTTGATAAAACCAAGGTATGCAAATTGCGACGGTCCATTTATGGATTGAAGCAAGCATCCAGAGTCGAATATCCGCTTTGATGAGACAATCAAAGGTTTGATTTCTCACAAAATCCGCATTTAACCTTGTGTGTACAAGAAGGTTAGTGGGAGTGCAGTCGTATTCCTAGTATTGTATGTCGATGACATACTACTTATAGGAAACGATGTTTCAATCTTACAGTCAGTGAAGGTTTGGTTATCCAAGACATTCTCCATGAAAGACCTGGGAGAAGCAATCTACATCCTCGGGATTAAGATCTATAAAGATAGATCGAAACGGTTGCTTGGTCTTTCGCAGTCTACATATATAGACCGAGTGCTAAAGAGGTTTAGCATGTCGAAATCCAAGAAAGGTTTCCTACCCATCAGGCATGGGGTACACCTTTCGAAGTCTATGTGTCCGCGCACAGAAGACGAGAGGATTTGCATGAGTAAGATACCCTATGCATCCGCAATAGGATCTATCATGTATGCTATGTTATGTACGAGGCCCGATGTATCGTATGCTCTGAGTGTCACGAGAAGATACCAGTCCAATCCAGGAATGGATCATTGGGCGGCTGTTAAGACGATCCTTAAGTATTTGAGAAGAACTAAGGATGTGTTCCTAATATATAGAGAAGGGTACATGGTGATACGTGGGTATACGGATGTCATCTCCAGACAGACAAGGATGATTCCATGTCTCAGTCTGGGTATGTATTCACCTAGAATGGAGGCGCAATAAGTTGGAAAGGTTCCAAGCTTGACGCTATAGCGGATTCTGCCACTAAGGCAGAATACATTGCAGCTTTGGAAGCAGCAAAGGAAGCGGTTTGGATCAAGAAGTTCATCTCTGAACTTGATGTGGTCTCATCAATGATCCAAACATGTGCTTCGCCGCTATCATATTATCAGAGAGATCATCAGTAGGAACGAAATACAAATCGAGAAAATTCCCCCTGAAAGGAACTTAGCGGATCCCTTGACTAAGGCATTACCTCAAAATAAGTTTGAGGGTCATGTTCGAGCTTATGGTATTGGATACCGTAGCGATTGGCATTAGGCCAAGTGGGAGTCTGTTAGTAATATGTGAGAGATGTCCTAAGGCAATCACCTTATGTATAAACCATTTATATGATAAATGAAGATTCACTATTTGAGTATACATGTTTTATGTATTTGATTGGATCTTAAACTCATTTACTGAATGTCCACGATACGATTCACAGCATGAGAGAATTTGTGATTGGATCACAACTAATGAGTATCTCTACATGTGTAATTGTGATGTATCGGAATTATCCCTAGTCGATGAATTGATGGATTTGGACACCATCAATTCTGTCGAGACTAGCACGAGGTATACTCCTTGGTGTATCCAAGCAGCTAATTCTCACTGGCTGGAGACATAGTGATGTCCGGAGTTAATCGTGGATGCTAGTTATGGTAACTAGTTCATTGGAGTGACCAGCCGTAAGACTTCATATGGTTCTCTGCATATATAGATATGTCAATGAAGTTCTTACTGTGGCTTAAGTGCGATGTTCCTTTGACTTGCGGTATTCAAGTCATCTTGATCATGGAGACTTATGCTTTGACATCTTAAGCAAACATCTCTAAGGAGATGTGGACCCGGATGATTGGGTATAAGTCGAAGTGATCGAAGGTGTTTGAATAGCCTATAAAGGATTCACCACTCCTTGCGAGGAGATGTATACCCATGGCCTCTCGTCGGATTGTTACTAAAGTCTTTGGCCAAAGCATTACATGTTTAGAGTAAGGTACTCTTCGATACATGTGGAGTAACTAGAATCCGTAGGACGAGGAAATAATACTTGGGCTAGGTGTGACGTAGTCAGCCTATTGGGGACTGACACAATAGACCATGTCCTGAACCAAGTGGGTATAAGATGAGTGAAGGGAATGGGGCACGAATCATTCGAGCTGCTGAAGGGTTTCAGAAATAGTTCTGAATCAACCGTTGATCTTTTCGGTTAATTGGGGATCATGATGTACTACTAGGTGCCACTCATGATCGTTCTATAATTATGGTTAATTATAGACGGCCAACATAAACCGAGAACCTATTTGGTCACACGCACAACGAGCGTAATCCAAAGGATTTAAAACGAGCTTGAGAATGAGATTCTCAGACCGAGAGAAACTAGGTTTGGTTGGACCAAACATAAAGCGAGCATGAAATCGTTTCAGTCGCAATGGAAGCGTGGATGGGCCGAGTCTTATGAAGACATAATGGATGAACCAAAATGGTTTGGTTCTAATCCAATGGATGAGAATAAATCAAAGGGTTTGGTTTATTTTAAACGAATGAACCAAAAGTTGGTTCGGTTCGTTTTAACTTAAAATAAACCATCATGGTTTGGTTTATTTTAACTTATCTTAATGGAGCGGGTTAACGGGCCTAATGGTTATGATCCAATAACCATTAAGAGAATTAGTTCTCTATAAAAGAGGGCTTAATGGATAATTAAGCCCTAATCCAAAAACCCCAAGCCTTTGAGTTGCCGCCCACCCTTGGAGTTGCTCGGCGCCAACCCTAGGCTGCCGCCCAGCTTGTTGTGCCGCCGTCATCTCCTTGTCGGTGACCAAGCTTCAGCCGGTGAACCCTCCGGCGACCCTCCGGTGATCTTCCTAGGCCTCGGTGAAAAGGTGAGCACTTGGCTTCCTTGTTTCGGCCGGCACCTACTCCTCCACCAAGCTGTCCAGTTTTCTGGACAGCTTCTTCTCCTCTCGTCGGAGCGTCGTTTGGACGACGGTTAGAGCTCCGACAGCAGATAACTTACCGGGGATTCGATCTCCGGTAATCCTCTGAGGTGGAGGACGAAGGATTCGTCAATCGGTTGACGAATACCTCTCCGGAGAAGCGAGTTTTGAGGACTCGTTTTGGATCCGAATTTGGATTCGGATCGTGATCATCTCTCGATCACGTCGTCTTCAACACGAGGCTAGTAACCCGTACGAAGATGAAGCTCATGGCTTAGCGAAGTCATCCCGAGGAACTCGGCGTGGATACGGATAGAGACGATTCTAGCAAGGATCGTTCCGGTTGATGCCGTTCCCGCTACACGTCATACGAAAGGTATAACGTAGATAAATTTCCTTTTATTGCAAATTTAAATTTACGGTTATGTCTACACTTGTTGTAATATGCATGCGTGTGTTGTGTGTGTTGTAATAAATAGGAGTATTTATTATTTGTATTGCTTCCGCTGTGTTCATGTTTACGAAACATAATCGAATACACACACCCCGCGGTGCCGGAAACCCAACACGAATGTCAGGTTTCTAGAGGAGGACTATGTGATGAACCACAAGCCCACGAGTAGGATTGTTCTTGAGGAGATGACAGGAGAAGTCCCGACTTCAGTACCACCGGTACAAGAGGAGACACTACAAGTCACTGCACCGCATGTCACAGAGCATACACAGGAGGCACCTCGTCGTAGTGGGAGGGTTGTTAGACAACCCGACAGATTCATGTTTTTGGGAGAGTCTTCGGACTTAGTCCCTGGTGAACATGAACCTGATCCCTGGACATATGACGAGGCAATCCAAGATAGAAATGCAGTATCTTGGCAAAGAGCGATGAATTCAGAGATAGAATCTATGGATTCTAATCAGGTCTGGGAGCTAGTAGAGCCACCCGATGGTGTAAAAACCATTGGATGCAAGTGGATCTACAAGAGAAAGAGAGGAGTAGACGAGAAGGTTGAGACCTTCAAAGCTTGGCTTGTTGCGAAAGGGTATACTCAGAAAGAGGGTATCGATTATGAGGAGACCTTTTCGCCGGTAGCTATGCTTAAGTCTATCCGGATTCTCTTATCTATAGCAGCTCATATGGATTATGAGATATGGCAGATGGATGTCAAGACAGCTTTCCTTAACGGAAGTCTTGAGGAGAACATCTATATGCGGCAACCAGAGGGATTCATTGCTAAAGACAAAGAGCATCTTGTATGTAAGCTTAATCGGTCCATTTATGGATTGAAGCAAGCTTCTAGATCTTGGAACATCTTGGAACATATATTGAAGTACCTGAGAAGGACTAGGGATTATATGCTGGTTTACCGGGCAGATCAATTAGTCCCTGTGGGTTACACGGATTCGGATTTCCAATCAGATAGAGACAAGAGTAAGTCTACCTCAGGGTTTGTGTTTACTTTTGGAGGTGGAGTCATAGTATGGAGGAGTGTCAAGCAGAAATGCGTGGCGGACTCTACCATGGAAACTGAGTATGTGGCAGCCTCTGAGGCAGCCAAGGAAGCTGTATGGCTCAGGAACTTCTTGATGGACTTGGATGTGATTCCTGGTTTGCCCTAAACTATCACAATTTATTGTGATAACAGTGGTGCAGTTGCAAACTCGAAGGAACCACGAGCCCATAAGGCGAGTAAACACATAGAGCGCAAGTACCACCTTATACGAGAGATTGTAAAGCGAGGAGAAGTTGCTGTCGCCAAGATTGCATCAGAGGATAACCTGGCGGATCCATTCACTAAGGCCCTTCCAGCGAAAGTGTTTGATAGGCATGTGGAGGACATGGGGATCAGATGTATGGCAGAATGATGACGGCATAATCTTTTAGTATATGTGGGAGATTGTTGGAATGTATACTGAAAGCCTAGCTCTTTTTGTATGAACATTTTATTTTGAAATAAGAATCACATGATCATTGTTTGCACTTTATATATGTGTGCATATTGTCTAATATTTTATATTGTAAATAACATGGTGCTTGGTGTGGCACAGAAGATCATGTTATCAGTTCCTTGTAAAATATAAGTAGAGGCTCACAACCAAGATGGTTTTGGACAGACCATTGGCATGGTTGTAGTGTAGCTTGGTATTGTTTTGTCTTGAACATAGAGTTACACTGGTACACTTAGGTGTATTGAGCAGGACCGACATAGAGGTGATTCAATTTAGTACTGATTACATAGTTGAATCGGACCTCGGATATTATGTTGTACATGCTCTTAATCCCGATATAATAACGGGCACATGTACTTAGTATTTATTTCTTTGATTTACCAGTGGGTGAGATTTAGATGGATTAAATCAATATGCCCGGTAAGTTGGGAAATAATATTATTTACATGGTGTGCCATTGATTATAGAAGGAAACCGTGTCCTATATATTAGGTTGATGATGTCCCCTTGAGGAGCTCATAAGGTTCATCATGTAAACCCAGCTGGTTGACTTAGTCAACATGATGATAAGGTTGAGTGGTACTACTCGAGGAATTAGATGTTAATTAATTGATGGTCAGTGAATCAATTAATTGACGGACATTCGATATCTTAAACATGGGGAGATTAATGTACAAATAATATATGGAGCCCATATTGATTTATGGGGGTTGGTGAGGTAGTTCAATGATGATCCTCTAGTGGAATGGAACATCATTGATGGATCAAGTTTGTGTGGTTCCGATCCATCGGGTGGCCAAGACCCAACTCCTCCTTATGGTCCCTATCGTAGCCTAATATAATCCTTGTGAAGTCTAGATCCAAGAATGTAAAACAAAACCTAGAACCAACGGTTGGGATTAAATCCCTAGATCCGATGGTTAGGATGAAATCCTAGAATCGACGGTTGGGATTAAATCCCTAGATCCGACGGTTGGGATAAAACCCTAGATCCGACAGTTGGGATGAAACCTTAGATCCGACGGTTGGGATGAAACCCTAGATCCGACGGTTGGGATAAAACCCTAGATCCGACGGTGGAGATTAAATCCCTAGATTCGACGGTGGAGATTAAAGGAGGCTTAAGCCCTATTCTATAAATAGATGCTTAGGGTTGGGCGGCAATAAGGATCAAGGAATTGGAGTTAGGGTTTGGTTCATCCACAAGTGGGCGGCTAGGGTTCATTAGGCGGCTAGGGTTTTGGAGCAAAGCTTGGGCGGCAAGCTTCTTCCTTCAAGTTGATTGTCGGCGCCCATCCTCCTCTATCATTCCTTGGCCAGCGCCCATCATAGAGCCCTCTACCTTCTTCCTTGGCCGGCGGTTCTCCTCCCATTGGTGGTCGGTTCTCTTCCTCCTCCCCATTCTCCAAAGTGGCCGGCGGCAACACTTCTTGAAGTTGGCCGGCGCATCATCCAATAGTTCCTTGGCTTGGCTGGTTACACCAAGTTCCATAATTTGGTGGCCGGTTCTAGATAGGAAGGTATTTTTGGTTTCTTCTCTTTGTTCGCAGCGGACAAGGTAGAGAAGAAAGTGATCTAGAAGGCTTCTACTCATGGAGGATCTTCGTCCACACGTCATCCACGAGAAGGATAGGACATACGATAGAAGATCGTAAGGTATAAAGTTATTTTAACTTTATGTACAGATCTGAGCATGTTCTTATTTGTTTTGATTATGCATGTGTGTGTATGAATATATATTGTATAATCATGGACCCCGAAGACAAACACAAAAACCGGCGATCCGTCCGTCGTCTCTTCCGCGGCTAACCAACTAGAAGAGTTGTGTTGCTTGAACAACTAGTTTGTTCAAGCGACCACTCAAGTTGTTAGCACGACGACGAATTGGTTGTGCTAAGGAAGCTCATCCCATCCGGATTAATTATTTCATTAGTGAAAATTTTAATCCGGGGACATGGGAGCCAATGAGCCTCCGAAGCACCTACCCACAGAAACAAGGTGGAGCAAAAATGGCGGGTGGACCTCAGGGAGGAGTGAAGAAGCCGAAAGGCAAGTGCTTCACTTGTAAACAGACTGGACATGGGAAGAAAGACTTCCCCAACCTAAAGCAGAACAAAGGTAAATCTTCTGCCTTAGTCGTTGAAACATGTTTAGTGGTGTTATCTACCAGTACCTGGTGTGTAGATACAGGAGTCACTGATCATGTCTGCAATACTTTGCAGGGGTTCCAGGAAACCCGACAACTAGCTGAGGGAGAGATTACTGTCTACATGGGCAATGCTACAAAGGTGGCGGCTATTGCAGTGGGAGATGTTTATTTATCGTTTGATAGAAATAAAGTTTTGGTTTTGAGAAATTGTCTTTATGTACCTACATTTAAAAAGAATTTGATTTCGGTTTCTAAATTGTTTATGGATGGATATTCTGTTTCTTTTAATGACAGAGTTGTTATAAAAAGAAATAGAGAGATTATCTGTTCAGGTACATTGGTTGGCAATTTGTATACTCTTGAACCAAAAGCTCCCACGATGCATATAGAAGTGAATAACTCATCTTCTAATTCTAATAAGAGAAAAGAACCTTCGAAGATGAACCAAACATATCTTTGGCATATAAGGCTTGGTCATATTAACCTAAGTAGAATTCAAAGGTTGATAACTGATGGACCTTTGGGTTCATTAGTGGTGGAGGATCTCCCAACCTGCGAATCTTACTTGGAAGGTAAAATGACCAAGAGGCCTTTCAAGGCCAAAGGGTATAGAGCCAAAGATGTGTTAGAATTGGTTCATTCTGATTTGTGCGGTCCTATGTCTATCTAGGCTAGAGGTGGTTTTGAATATTTCGTCTCTTTTATAGATGATTATTCAAGATTTGGATACATTTACTTGATGCGCCGCAAGTCTGAATGCTTTGACAGGTTCAAAGAATTCAAGGCTAATGTGGAGAACCGTCAAGGTAAAAGTATCAAAACCCTGCGATCTGATCATGGTGGTGAGTACCTCTTGGGAGAGTTTAGGAATTACTTATCAAAGGCTGGGATTCAATCCCAATTGTCTGCACCTGGCACACCCCAGCAGAATGGTGTAGCGAAACGAAGGAATAGGACTCTTATGGAGATGGTTAGATCGATGATGAGTTATTCTGAGTTGCCAGTTTCGTTCTGAGGGTATGCGCTGGATACGACAATGTATACTTTGAACTTGGTTCCATCTAAATCAGTGCCTTCTACCCCCGTAGAATTGTGGACTGGGCGAAAGCCTAGTCTGAGACATATTCGGATATGGGGGAGTCCAGCACATGTGCTGAAGGCTGATACTGGTAAGTTGGAATCTTGTACAGAAGTATGCATGTTCGTGGGCTACCCTAAAGGAACGAAGGGTGGTTTGTTTTATAATCCTAGATATCAGAGGGTGATCGTTAGTACGAACGTCAAATTTCTAGAGGAAGACTATGTGATGAACCACAAGCCCAAGAGTAGGATTGTTCTGGAGGAATTAAGAGGGGAAGTCGCTGCTTCAGTACCACCGGTACAAGAGTATATACAACAAGTCACTACACCGCGTGTCACAGAGGATACACAGGGGATACCTCATCGTAGTGGGAGGGTTGTTAGACAGCCTGATAAATTCATGTTCTTGGGAGAATCTTCTGATTTGGTCCCTGGCGAACATGAACCTGATCCCTGGACATATGACGAGGCACTCCAAGATAGAGATGCGGTATCTTGGCAAAGAGCGATGAATTCAGAGATAGAATCTATGGATTCTAATCATGTCTGGGAGCTAGTAGAACCACCTGATGGTGTGAAAGCCATTGGATGCAAGTGGATCTACAAGAGAAAGAGAGGAGTAGACGGGAAGGTTGAGACCTTCAAAGCTAGGCTTGTTGCGAAAGGGTATACTCAGAAAGAGGGTATAGATTATGAGGAGACCTTTTCGCCGGTAGCTATGCTTAAGTCTATCCGGATTCTCTTATCTATAGCTGCTTATATGGATTATGAGATTTGACAGATGGATGTCAAGATAGCTTTCCTTAATGGAAGTCTTGAGGAGAACATCTATATACAGCAACCAGAGGGATTCATTGCTAAAGGCAAAGAGCATCTAGTGTGCAAGCTTAATCAGTCCATTTATGGATTGAAGCAAGCTTCGAGATCTTGGAACATTCGTTTTGATGAGGTAATCCAGTCATATGGATTTATTCAAAGTCCGGATGAGCCATGTGTATACAAAAGATGTGACAGAAATGTAGTGGTATTTCTTGTACTATACGTAGATGACATCTTGTTAGTTGGCAACAATATCAAAGTGTTATCAGACGTAAGGGTATGGTTGTCCAAACAGTTTGACATGAAGGACTTGGGAGAAGTGGGACACATCCTTAGGATCAAAGTTATAAGAGATCGCAAGAAAAGGATGTTGTGCTTATCTCAAGATTCATATATAGACACGGTTCTAGCTCGTTTTAGCATGCAGAACTCCAAGAAAGGTTTTCTACCTTTTAGGCATGGAGTTCCTTTATCTAAAGAGATGTGTCCCAAAACATCAAAGGAGATAGAGGAGATGAAGGTGGTTCCTTATGCTTCGGCAGTAGGAAGTCTCATGTATGCTATGCTATGTACGAGACCAGATATCTACTTTGCCGTGGGCATGGTTAGCAGATATCAGAGTAATCCTGGACAGGGTCATTGGACTGTGGTAAAGCATATATTGAAGTACCTGAGAAGGACTAGGGATTATATGCTGGTTTACCGGGTAGATCAATTAGTCCCTGTGGGTTACACGGATTCGGATTTCCAATCAGATAGGGATAACAGTAAGTCTACCTCGGGGTTTGTGTTTACTTTTAGAGGTGGAGTCATAGTATGGAGAAGTGTCAAGCAGAAATGCATGGCGGACTCTGAGGCAGCCAAGGAAGTTGTATGGCTCAGGAACTTCTTGATGGACTTGGATGTGATTCCTGGTTTGCCCAGAACTATCACAATTTATTGTGATAACAGTGGTGCAGTTGCAAACTCGAAGGAACCACGAGCCCATAAGGCGAGTAAACACATAGAGCACAAGTACCACCTGATACGAGAGATCATAAAGCGAGGAGAAGTAGTTGTCGCTAAGATTGCATCAGAGGATAACCTGGCGGATCCATTCACTAAGGCCCTTCCAGCGAAAGCGTTTGATAGGCATGTGGAGGACATGGGGATCAGATGTATGACAGTTTGATGACAGCATAGTCTTTTAGTATAAGTGGGAGATTGTTGGAATGTATACTGAAAGCCTAGCTCTTTTTGTATGAATATTTTTATTTTGAAATAAGAATCACATGATCATTGTTTGCACTTTATATTTATTATATGTGTGCATATTGTCTAATATTTTACATTGTAGATAACTGTTGGGATGTATACTGAAAGCCTAGCTTTTTGGTATGAACATTTTATTTTGAAATAAGAATCACATGATCATTGATTGCATTTTATATTTATATATGTGCATATTGTCTAATACTTACATTGTAGATAACATGGTGCTTGGGTGTGGCACAGAAGATCATGTTATCAGTCCCTTGTAGAGTATAAGTAGAGGCTCACAACCAAGATGGTTTTGGACAAACCATTGGCATGGTTGTAGTGTAGCTTGGTATTATTTTATCTTGAACATAGAGTTACACTAGTACACCTCGGTGTATTGAGCAGGACCGACATAGAGGTGATTCAATTTATTGCTGACTACATAATTGAATCGGACCTCGGATATTATGTTGTACATGCTCTTAATCCCGATATAATAACGGGCACATGTACTTAATATTTATTTCTTTTATTTACCAGAGGGTGAGATTTCTATGGATTAAATCAATATGCCCGGTAAGTTGGGAAATGATATTATTTACATGGTGTGCCATTGATTATAGGAGGAAACCGTGTCCTATATATTAGGTTGATGATGTCCCCTTGAGGAGCTCATAAGGTTCATCATGTAAACCCTGCAGGTTGACTTAGTCAACATGATGATAAGGTTGAGTGGTACTACTCGAGGAGTTAGATGTTAATTGATTGATGGTCAGTAAATCAATCAATTGACGGACATTCGATATCTTAAACACAGGGAGATGGATGTACAAATAATATATGGAGCCCATATTAATTTATGGGGGTTGGTGAGGTAGTTCGATGATGATCCTCTAGTGGAATGGAACATCATTGATGGATCAAGTTTTTGTGGTTCCGATCCATCAGGTGGCCAAGACCCAACTCCTCCTCATGGTCCCTATCATAGCCTAATATAAACCTCATGAAGTCTAGATCAAATGATGGAAAACAAATCTCTAGATCCGACGGTTGGGATTAAATCCCTAGAACCGACAGTTGAGATTAAATCTCTAGATCCGACGGTTGGGATTAAATTCCTAGAACCGACGGTAGAGATTAAATCTCTAGATCCGACGGTTGGGATTAAATTCCTAGAACCGACGGTAGAGATTAAATCTCTAGATCCGACGGTTAAGATTAAAACCCTAACTCTATAAAAGGGTGGCTTAGGGTGGGCGGCAAGATAATGATGAAACATGGAAAACCTAATTGAGGGGTTTTGGCTTGGGCGGCAAGAAAGCGGAGGAGCTAGGGTTCTTGGGTGGCCACAAAAGGAGAGGGAGCTTCTTCTTCTTCTTCCTAATGGTGGCCGGCATCCTTCTTCCTCCTTCCTCCATGGTTTGGCCGGCGCCCATGCTTCTCCTTTTGATCTAGGTTGATGATTTGGTTTTGGAGATTTGGGTTTTGCCAAACCTAAAGTGGGCGGCAAGAAACCCTAAGGGAGTTAGGGTTTTGCCTATCTTTGGTTGGGCGGCAAGAAACCCTAGGAGGTTAGGAGGTTGGGCGGCTAGGTTATGGAAGCTAAGGTGGGCGGCAAATATAGGAGGAGGGTTCTTCTTCTTCCTAAGGTTTGGCCGGCTCCTACCTTCTCTTCCTTCTACCTTGGTCGGGGCTCAACCGATTTCCTATTCTCCTCTTCATTCCATCTTGGCCGGCAGCACCAAAACTAGGGTTTGTCCCTAGTTCGGTTCCTTGGTTGTTTCCATTATGTTCTCTCTTTTCTTGGGACTGGCGGCATCAATCCTTTTGTGGATTGATGGTTGGCTCAAGCAAGAAGGGAAAGAGAGTTCTTCTTTCTTTGGATTGAAGAAGATCTAGGAAGCTTCAACTTATGGAGGATCTTCGCCCACACGAAGTCTACAAGGAGGTTAGGACATACGATAGAAGATCAAGAGGTATAAAAGTTTCACAACATTTATTATTGTTCTTTTCATGTTCTTATTTGATATGCTAGCTTATGTTCATTATGTTAGTATATGTTGATTATACTAGTTTGCATTTGCATGTATTTGTATAATCATGGACCCTGAATAAGAAACACAAAAACCGGCGATCCGTCCATCGTCTCTTCCACGGCTAACCGACTAGAAGAGTTGTGTGGCTTGAACAACTAGTTTGTTCAAGCGATCGCTCAAGTCGTTAGCACGACGACGAATTGGTTGTGCTTAGGAAACTCATCCCATCCGGATTAGTTTTCATTAGTGAAAATTTTTAATCCGGGGACATGGGAGCCTATGAGCATTCCGAGAAATAGCACGATTGCCAACAATAACATGGTACTTGGTGTGGCACAGAAGATCATGTTATCAGTCCCTTGTAGAATATAAGTAGAGGCTCACGACCAAGATGGTTTTGGACAAACCATTGGAATGGTTGTAGTGTAGCATGGTATTGTTTTGTCTTGAACATAGAGTTACACTAGTACACTTAGGTGTATTGAGCAGGACCGACATAGAGGTGATTCAATTTATTGCTGACTACATAATTGAATCGAACCTCGGATATTATGTTGTACATGCTCTTAATCCCGATATAATAACGGGCACAAGTACTTAGTATTTATTTCTTTGATTTACCAAAGGGTGAGATTTAGATGGATTAAATCAATATGCTCGGTAAGTTGGGAAATGATATTATTTACATAGTGTGTCGTTGATTATAGGAGGAAACTGTGTCCTATATATTAGGTTGATGATGTCCCCTTGAGAAGCTCATAAGGTTCATCATGTAAACCCAGCTGGTTGACTTAGTCAACATGATGATAAGGTTGAGTGGTACTACTCGAGGAGTTAGATGTTAATTGATTGATGGTCAGTAAATCAATTAATTAACGGACATTCGATATCTTAAACACGGGGAGATGGATGTACAAATAATATATGGAGCCCATATTAATTTATGGGGGCTGGTGAGGTAATTCAATGATGATCCTCTAGTGGAATGGAACATCATTGATGGATCAAGTTTGTGTGGTTCCGATCCATCGGGTGGCCAAGATCCAACTCCTCCTCATGGTCCCTATCGTAGCCTAATATAATCCTCATGAAGTCTAGATCCAAGGATGGAAAACAAAACTCTAGAACCGACGGTTGAGATTAAATCTCTAGAACCGACGGTGGAGATTAAATCTCTAGAACCGACGGTTGAGATTAAATCCCTAGAACCGACGGTTAAGATCAAATCTCTAAGACCAACGGTTGGGATGAAACCCTAGATCCAATGGTTGGGATAAATCCCTAGATCCGACGGTTGGGATGAAACCCTAGATCCGACGATTGGGATTAAACACTAGATCCGACGATTGGGATGAAACCCTAGATCCGACGGTTTGGATGAAACCCTAGAACCAACGGTTGAGATTAAATCAAGGCTTAAGCCTAACTCTATAAAAGGGAGACTTAAGTGGGCGGCAATAAAAGGTTGTTTTTTTTTAGAGATTAGGGTTTTGTCTACCTAAGCTTGGGCGGCAAGAAACCCTAAGGGAATTAGGGTTTTGGGCGGCTAGAGTTTTTTGGAGAAGATTGGGCCGCTAGAAGTGGGAGGCAAGGCTTTCTTCTTCCTAGGGTTTTGGCCGGCGCCCCTCTTCCTCCTCTCAACCCTTTGCCGGTGCTCTTCCCTTCTTCCTCATCTCCTTGGCCGGTGGAAACAAGGGCTAGGTTTTATCCTTCGAGCTCTTGGTCGGCGCCCTCTTCTTTTCTCTTTTGGTGGGCGGCGGCAACTTTGCTTCAAGGTTGGCCGGCGCTCAAGAAGTTACTCCTTGGCCGGCGGTTATATCAAGCTCCTTGACTTGGTGGCCGGTTCTAGATAGGAGAAGGAGTTCATTTAGTTCTTCTCTTTGTTCGGATAGAGCAAGGAAAAGAAGAACGTGATCTAGGAGGCTTCTACTCGTGGAGGATCTTCGCTCACACGACGTCCACGAGGAGGATAGGGCATACGATAGAAGATTGAGAGGTATAAAAGTTTTACAACTTTTATTATTGATCTTTGCATGTTCTTATCTTTATGTTAGTATGTGTTGATTATACTAGTTTGCATTTGTATGTATTTGTATGATCATGGAGCCCGAAGACAAACACAAAAATCGGCGATCCATCCGTCGTCTCTTCCGCGGCTAACCAACTAGAAGAGTTGTGTTGCTTGAACAACTAGTTTGTTCAAGCGATCGCTCAAGTTGTTAGCACGACGACGAATTGGTTGTGCTTAGGAAACTCATCCCATCCGGATTAGTTTTCATTAGTGAAAATTTTAATCCAGGGACATGGGAGCCAATGAGCCTCCGAAGAAAATTCCTACACAAGTCATGGATGACTTGGAGGGATCCGATAGGCGTGAGGATGATGGAGGTGGCTAGAAGGCTTAGGTCTAGGCTAAGGGTGGTCTAGCAAGTATGCGGGTACCATACTTGAGTTAAAACCTCATGTTTGAGGTGTATCAGTCGACTGGGACTATGATCAGTCGACTGATGGGAGTCAACTGGGGTTTGACTATGGGAAGTGCCCTGGCAGTCGACTGATATGGTGATCAGTCGACTGATGGTCGGAATTTCGGGCACAGAAAGGTCGTCAGTCGAGTGATCGGCCCGGACACTCGATTGATTAAGCCATCAGTCGACTGATGGGTATGATCAGTCGACTGATGGTCTGTCCGTTGGAACTTATCCAACATGGCACATGTCATTGTCTCACAATGGCTACAAGAGACAGTCGACTGATGGTCCCAATCAGTCAACTACTAGGCGAAATCTAGCCCAAGGAGCAGCTTTTAAGGGAGCTCGTGGAGGGAGGATTGGCACCAGTTCTTGGACGTGTTTGGGGTGATTTGTCGCTGCAAATCAAGGTCTCTAAGTGCAATTCAAGCAACCAAAGATCAAGTAATCAAAAGAGCATTTGTAAAGTATTTTTCCTTTACTTGTAGTGTATTTCATATTTGTATTTGCTTGTATCTATTCATTTACTGTTGTAATCACTTGTACGAGGTTTCTCCACCTCCGGATTGTTCCGAGAATGAGTTTATTTGATTAGTGGTGTTGTACGCATTGCTAGAGCTAGTTTGAGCTCGATCCGTGGAGTATGAACCATTCGGTTCTGAACCACGTTATATCTTCGTGTTGTGATTGTGTTTGTGTGTTTTCATTGTATTATTTCTATTTCTGCTGCGTACTAATATATTTGTAGCAAACACGATCAAATTCCATCATCCTACGACGAACGCGCTATTCAACCCCCCTCCCCTCTAGTGGTCACGAAAGTTCCTATAGATCATACTCCGATTAAACCTCATATTTGAGGTTTACCAGTCGATGGATGGCTCTGGTGAGTCGACTGGTCGAGTGAACGACACTCGGGAGGCCTTGTTGACTGGAGAAATCAATCGATTATGACCTACCCATCGGTTGAGTAGTCGATCGAGGCTTGATCGCCGATCGTGGCTCTTGGCCGCCGATCGCTATGGTTTGACAATCGATCGCCTCGAGCAATTTACTATTAGGTATAGTAGTCGTAATAAGTGCCTATAACACAAAGGTCTCGTAGTCAACGCCCAGCTTGATTATTAGCTTTGGCAATCGATCAGTAGGACAATGATCGCTAGGGTATCCATTAGGCTTAATCCAATGTGAATTAATTCGTTGTAAGACAACAGATAGGTGAGCAGTCGATTGACACCTTTTGGTAGTCGACTGCTATGCAGAAATCTAACTATACGTAGGTTTTTAAAGGAGCTCGAGATGGAGGATTTCACAGCAATTTTTTTTGTAGATTTTGAAGGGAAAGTGCTATTGCATTCCAGACCTTCAAGGGCATATCAAAGCAACCAAAAGCATTCAAGTGATCAAATAATCTTGTAAAGTGTTATTTGTATTTCATTCATTCTTTACATTTGTATTTACTTGTCTTGTATTGTATTTGGTTTTTCTTATTATTGTAAGATACTGTAAGAGATTTCTCCACCTCGGGTTTCATATCAAGAAGGACAGATTTTAGTGAGGGTAGATCATTAAGTGCCACCATGGAGTAGAAATCGTAGATTCTGAACCATGTAAACACATTGTGTTCATGTGTTGTGTTTGTCTTGTATTTATTTCTATTATTTTGTATATTCCATTGTGCTAACATTTTGTAGACAAACATGATCAAAACAACGAAATCGAGAAACCACTATTCATCCCCCTCTAGCGCATCAAATCGGTCCCAACAGTGGAAGATCAAATGTTAGACATAAGAGAAAGTCAAAACAAGTCAAGGAAGACCGAATATTTGACAAATAGTGAAGTCTTGACAAGTCATGATCGACCTGATATTAAGCATGAGAAAGAATATTCAAACAAATTAAGGAGAATCGGATGTTTAGCAAATAATGAAGTTCTAGCAAGTCAAGGTTGACTAGATTTTAAACATGAAATAAGAAGTTTAAACAAATCAATAAGGATCAAATATTTAGTAATAAAGAAGTCCCAACAGGTCCAAGTTAACTAGATTCTAGATGGGAGAGAAGTCATAGTAGATTGAAATAATAAGATACTATACAAAATGAGAGTTAACCTTGGTAAGGTTGAAACAGAGTTATCACTAGACTGCTATGGGAATAGCAATGACTGGCAAACCCAAAACGACGAATGTGGCTTACGTGGGTTGTGGCATAAGAAATCGACTGCTATATTAGTCGAGTGGAGAACTCGATTGATGACGTTGTAGAATAAACAAAAGGTTTTTCAATTTATTCGGGAACTAACTAATGGTATAGTAGTGGATTGATGGTACAAATCAATCAATTGTTATGATCAATGTTGACTAGAAAAAGTCATTCTTCAAGTGTAATTTTCAAATCACAGAGGGAGCACTTGATTAATGGGAGCAAGCGGTCGGCTATTAGATAGATTTCAACAACAACTTGAAGCCTATAAAGGAGAGTTTCATGAAAAGTTTCAGAAGCTAGTTTTTGGAGGTTTTGTGAGGAAGTACCATTGCATTCTAAACTTCCAAAAGACAATCCAAAAGTGACAAACAATTATCAAAGTCAAGCTTCTTTGTATAAAAGTGTTTATTTTGATTGCTTTCGATATTATTTGTATAATTGTATTTGTCTTGTATTGTTTATAAGAATAAGATTCTAAAAGGTTTCTCTACCTCTAGAAGATATCCGAGAAGAAGAAAGTATAATTAAGTTATTGCTAAGATGCTTGACTATGGAGTAAGAACTGTAGTTTCTAAACTACGTAAAATTGAGATGTTTTTGTGCTTGTTATATTTTGTATTTATTTATTTTATTTTCTGCTACATATTGATCTATTATAGATGAGTACAAGATTAATGAACAAAAAATAAAATGAATCACTATTCACTCTTTCTAACAATGTTACTAGTCTAACAAATTCTACGGCCTCCTCGGAAGAAGAAGAAACAAAAAGGAGTGATGATGAGTTTCTAGAAGAGTTAGCAAAACTCATAAAAAGAATGACAAGAATGAAGAGGTGAACCAACAAGATAAATGCAAGAAAGATTCCTCAAATTAAAGATAACAAAAGTAATGTTATATGTTAATGAGTGTAATAGGAAAGGTCATTTCAAGGATTATCTCATAGTAAAAGGCTACATGGAATGATCCATTAGAATCTTTAGATGATGAAGAATTAATTTCTAGATGGCACTTGGCTCTAATAGTTATCAGCAATTAGAAGATGAAGACGGTGATTATAAAAATTACAAGGTGCATTCAAAAATATATTGACTAATTATTTGGTAAAATTTCCTCTCTATAGTACTCAATTGACACTTCACAAGTTTCACAACTTAGGAGCAAAATGAGTTTTTGAGATTGCAACTTGCACAAATTAATGTTTGGCCCCAAATATAATGATATAGTACTAGAGAACCAATATATAGTGTACAACCGAGCACGCCTAGGGTTCAAAGCCAATAAAAAAAAAAAAGAGGGGGCATATTAATACTTAATTTCTTAGAACATTATAAAAGACAATAGGTTTCAAACTCAACCTTTATTAGGTTCTTGAGTCGTTAATCTTGTCTCTACGAGCATAGTTGAGTTAGTATTCAAATAGTAAAATTGTTATACTAAACAAGGATCGATTCTTTTAGAACATATGTCATTTAGAATTAACATCCCCTCATTTAAGGGATCGTTTGGTCATTGTAATTTATCTTTTATAGACGGAAGAACATTTAATCTAAAATAATAAGATCTTTAAAACGTAACAAATGCTTTTATGTTACCTCTACAACAGGCATATTATAATTATTGTTGTACTTAATTTGTACTATTTTAACATTATTCTACGTTATTTCATGTTGAAGGTCGATATCATTAGAAACGATCAATTATTGAGATAAATAGTTAACTAATCTATCAGATAATCAACTGACAGTTAGTTCAATCAATTGCTTATGATATAATAATTACAAACAAAAGCCTCATTCATCTTGAACCTATTTACTATTAAACCTGTTCACCAACTTTTTAAAAGTATGGCTATTAATTATATTTGGTGTCCGTATATTTTATCTATATAAAATATTTTTTGAAGAATTTTTTTAAAAACTCTTTTACAAAGAGTTTATATATACGGAGGCATAAAGGTTTTAAAAAAAATCTTTTTAAAGTCAGATCAATTATAGTTATGGAGGTAATGTTAGATATTGGATCTTATAAAGATCAATATACGATTTTGAAAAGGAAAATCGATGTGTCATCAATCAATGAAAGTCTAAATTGACTTCAAAATCGAATCTATGTTTCGAGTAGATGAATCTAGACTATTAATTTGCTCAAAATCGATTATGGATGAATGAGAAATTAATTGTTAAAGTCAGCCTAAAAGTTATTAAAGGAAGTAAGGAGAATAATAATCCTACATTGGAAATTCCATAAAGGATTTACTTCCTTATATGTGTTGATGAGTTAATTGAGTTAACTCAAATAAGCACAGATACTTTCATACAATGGGCGAGCAGGTGCTCGCACCTGCAAGCCTGCCACCCGCCATGCGTGCACGCGCGCAATGAGCGCTTTGTTGGCGCACTTTGCACTTTGCGTCGTCGCAAGGAGCATTGAGGAGCTTAAATTTATGCTCCGGATGATATGGCAGTGCCTACGTAGCACTTGGGTGATGTGTCATGTATACATGGTACTCGGTTGGGCATGGAGAGGTGACTGGGCAATCAGATGGACACCGTTGGAACGAAGAGAGTTAGTAGCGCAATCAAAGGATGATCTGAAAGGTTACAATCATCCAGATCTAATGGCTGAGATTAAAGGGTTTGATGAGGGGTTACAACCCTCTACATCTAATGGCTCAGATTAAACTCACCAAAGGATATTTCATCTCTTCACCTAGTATAAATAGATCTCTAGAGAATGAAATAAATCACTCAACTCAAACTCATTCACTCAAGTTCTCATCTCATCCATCCATCCTCTGCATCCAGAGTCCAAAAAACCTACGAGTAGGTTCGCCGGTCTCGAAATTTGTAGCGCTACTATTCCGAGACATCGTCGTTGTATCTTGGAAACGAATTACTGCTATCCGTAAGCACCTGAGCGGAGCAATATCGTTTTACGGAGATAGTGTTGAACACTAACCTCGACGATCTCATATCAGTTTGCTGTCTCCCCGATTATTTCGGCACTCAATAGGTAAGACAAATTAGATCAGTTAGGGTAAATTACTCGAGAGAGCTAGTCAAATTGACAATTCTAGTTAGGCTGAATTGTTCGAGTTTGATGGTTTTAACAAGTTAGTTTTCTCATGTGAGCTAATCAGTCTAAGCGATCTAAGTTAATTCGTCAATTTATGAGAGTTAATTGACTTAACAAGTTAATAGGTAGGTTTAGTTGATCTATAAGGGTCAAACATGTCAAGTGAGTTGAGTGATCTAAGCAAATCAAGCAATACAAACATGCATGTAGAGTAATCTCAATAGGTGGTGCAATCAAGGCAAGCTTGACAATCTAGATGAGCTACTTGGACTAGTAAATCAGCCACGTCTAATTATTCAAGATAGTAGGCCCATCCAGAGGGACAAAATGGATTTGACATTTCAATCAATTGTGCATAGATGAATGCTTACATATGACATTAGAGGGGCCCAAAGACAAGTGCTCGAGAGCCAAAGCAGACTGTAGAAATATAGTTGAAATTTATTATGAGATTGAATGATCGAACAAGAAAAAAAATAACTCCCATTTTTTTAAAAGAAATTAAATTTCCTAAAAAGTGTTTAATATTTTTTTTATTTACCTATAAAAATATTTTCATCAATTATGATCCTGTATTGCACTATACAAAAATTATAAATGTAAAAAAAATGTTTTAAGGTATTTTTCGAGCCTTATCCAGGTAACGCTTTCCAGCAAACACCCTTACCAGGTCATATTAAAGGGATTAAATAGAACGTTTTCCACCAACAACATTACAAGTCATACTAAAGGGATTAAATAGAACGTTTTCAACCAGGCAATGTTAATCATCATGTCAAAGGGATTAAAGGAATTTTTTCGACAAATTATACATTAAATTGCGATGTTATACCACACTCAGAATATTTACTTATTGTAGCGATTAATTTAATTTATTTATTTTAAATTTTCATTACATTTCATCAGACATGGATAAAGTTCAGCTCGAATCAATTTTGACAAAATATAGGAAAACTAGTAGCCAAGGAATAAGGAAGGATCCATGGATATATCATTTCACAAGGAATTCAAAATATCTCACATCAATCCATCAATCAAACACAAATTCATCAACTAAAATAAAGACAACTTATAGTTTTCTTATTCATAGATAAAGCAGATTCAGAATCCTCTTTCACATTAACTACAATTTAAGTACCTCTTGTTAGCCCGTTTCTACCACGCGATGTCAATCTACAACTTACTCCTGTTATTGTTGCGGCTATATAGTCTTTCTTCACGCGGTAGTCCATTTACAGCATCACTGGGCTTCAAGAGAAGCAAACCCCCAAATGATCACAAAATCATTGAGCAACAAGACAGCTTATTGAATCAGTGACTTATCCCCAAGGCTGTTACTAACAAACCCAGGATCAGAAAGGGCTGAGCACTAGCCTGCTTGTGGAAAATGAAAACATGTTATTCGGACATTAAAGTTAAAGATCAAGTATATGAAAAGAAATGGAACCACCTGATACTTGACATCATACTTAACGGGATCTTTCAAGAAGTATTGAAACTGCCACGAAAAATTTCAAGTTATCATGACCACAAAAACAGAACAGTTTACATATCCAAAAGCGAAAGCATATACATATATATTTTGATGAATTACAGTAAATCAAGGCATTCATTCTATGAGGACTCCACAACAACCTCAGATGTTTTAGCTATCAGCATACGTCAACGAGCCAGATATTTGCTAGTCCTCTCTTATAGAACTTTAGCAGGTACTAGCAGTGATTTTAGATATATTACCTGGAAATATACTTGTGGGAAGATCAATCCAAGCAATGCTAATGCATAGAATGGCTTATCATCACCAAGAAGGTATCCTGCATGGAACAAGGGCAAATATATGAAAGAACTGTTGCGAGTGAACTCTAAATTTAAAACCCTCACAAACAAGCAGTTAGAACGCAATAAAAGCATGGTATACTCTCCATCAAATCAGCTAAAGACTATCTTCGTTGGAAGTTTAAATATCAATTTGATCATTTTAACATAAACCTATATGGCTAGATTCTTCATGGGATCTGAATCTTGTCTAAGTTACTCGGCTCAGCTATGCCCCTGAGTAAAACATCACAACATAGATAAGGTGAGAAGCTGGACGACAGAGAAAATAAAAACCCAAAAGAGGCAATAAAGGAATCAATATCTTTTATTCAGAGTGTCAGAAAGGAACTGAGTTGAAGATTCATTGGGAAATAGGTTCTTATAGTTATACTGATGCTGCGAAATAGCGGGATGAGTGCATCCTTCCACATGCGGCGGTGCTAAAAGATAGATGGGGCAAAGATAATCAAAGGATAAAGGGAACTTCATAAATAAAGAGGATCTACCTCTAGATTTAAACGAAATGAAATAATTTTCATTAATCCAAAACTAATCAATGCTTACATGAGTCGTAACCCAAGTTTAAATAGAAAAGGAAGACAGAACAAGTCGTAACTAATAAAAAATAATAAGAAAATTCAAAAAAAATCAAGAAAAGAGTAAAAAAAATTCTAATTAATCAATCGTGGTGGCATCGACCTGCCAAATTTGGAATTGAAGCTGATGGTCTGACACAAGCGTGTCGAGCAACACGACCAAGGTGTGCCAAGTTCTAGAATTGAAGTTGATGGTCTAGCATAGGTGTGTTGGGTGACACGACCATGGTGTGTTGACTGACACAAGTGTGTCAGGCAACACGATCGAGGTGTGACAAGTTCTAAAATTATAGATGATGGTCTGACACGGGCATGTCGGGCGATACGGTCAGAGTGTGTTGACTAGTACGGGTGTGTGGGGCGATACAACCTAGGTGTGCCAAAATCTAGGGCTTCAATGCAGGGGGGAGAAGATAGACTTTGTATGTTGTTAGATACCGCCTGCATGCCTTCGTCGAACCATTAAATAGCCCATGCCCTTGGTCATTGTTGATGCAATTAACTTTTAGGATTTCGATGTTTAACAATATACCTTTGTCTGGTCAAAATATTGACCAAGGGTCGATCCAAACAGGAATAAAATGTTTGAATGTGAGTTAAAATGGAAGTCCTAGTAGGTCTGCGAGCCCGAACTAGGCAAAGGAAAGTCTTAGCAGGATCGAAGAACCCAGGTGAAAAATTTGTTGTGGGTCAACAGGGCCTAGACATCAAAAAGAGTTTGTGGTGGTCAAAGACACCAAGTGAAGGATTCGTGGTAGGTCAGCAAGGTTTGGACATAAAAAAGAAGTCGTGGTGGTCAAAAACACCAAGTGAAGGATTCGTGATGGGTCGGTAAGGTATGGACATCAGAAAGAAGCCGTGGTGATCAAAGGATCAGATGCAAAGGTAAGCAAGGTAAGAAAATTGTGTGGAGTGGTAAGGTTGCGTCCTTGGACAACCTTAGACGTTGATCTGACTTAAAGGTCCCAAGGAAATGCCAAAGTCAAGATCAGACAGTTAGAAGACAATCATTACTACTTTATGTTATTATCGTGTTAACTCTGAGATGCAAAAAAATTAACTATCGTTAGTGTACCGGAACAGTTCAAGCGACTGGTTGAACTCTAGTTGACTGTCGACTAAAATAGATCCGAATTGAGAAGAGGAAGCTATCAGCGATCCAGGCAATTGGAACAACAATTATTTTCATTGGTCGAAGTGGGATCAAAGTTGAACTAGAGGATGACTGGACCGGGTCCAAGCGCTTGGAACTTGATAAAGTTTGGTCGCATCGGGTCAGATCTAGACTAAGCTGGAGGCGCCTGGATCAGGTCGAGGCCCCTGGATAACTCTATAAAAGAATCCTCGAACAGAGAACCCCCAATCATTAATTCCAAGTGTTTATATTCTCATCTCTCGTGTTCGATGATCAACCTTAGTGTTGTAATGCTACAACTCCAACTACATGCTCCATTTTCATAATATTTAAGTCAGTATACATTTTAATATATATTGTCATTGTTGGTGCAGAGAGCACCACTCATGTGTTTTAATGTATGAACCATGGCTTAAAGTTAAGAATTACTTGTGATTTGATATGAGTGTTAAGTGTGCAGGCTTAACAGGAAAGTCCTAGTAGGTCAGGCTGACTGGATACAAGGCAAAAGTCTTGACGGATCAGGAGGACCGGACACCAAACATGAAGTCCAGATAGGTCGATGACGGACATCCGCAAAAGACGATTAGGTTAGGAGGACTCCGTCTGTTGTCGAAGACCGATTGGGTCGGGAGGAATCTGAAGCCCTAATGGATCAAGATTATACGTCAAGCAGTATAAGTCCAAACAAAGATGTTCGACAAGTAAGCTCTCGAGTGGAGAGGTGAGATCGAGTACTCGGTTGAGGACAAAGGTAGGTGTCGATCCGACAGAGAGTCAGAGTTGGACTCCAGTCGAGATTGGACAGTATTGTTGGATCGAAATGAAACGCTAGAGGGGGGTGAAAACTTTTCTTTTTCGACGATTAAAACCAAGTACGCAGCAGAAAACTAAAAGATAAACACAAGAAAGACACAAAGCTTTTTTACTTGGTTCACAGCCCACCGGCTGCTAATCCAAGGCCCTATGATCCTTGATCGCTTCCGAAGGGCAATCACTAAAAGTCTCTTCCTCGTTGGAGGTAAGAGACAAGACGATTACAATGATTATAAGGCCGGTAACAACCTTACCGGTCCTTATACAAATTAAGTACAGAAAAATAATAATAATACCGACAATTAATTAGAAGATGGCGCACGGTCGGAGTAGCGTTGTAGAGAGCACAAGCACTTGAGAGATTCTTGAATTTGGGTTGAGTCTTCCCCTCCTTTTATAGATTTGCGCCTTGGAATTTGTCCCGATCCAGATCCAAAACTCGTGGATCTTATCTTGAGGTGGCGGCTTATCTTATTCTGAGGTGGTGGCATCAATCTCTATCTCTTTGACCTTGTGCATTGGCCTGATTCCTCGACATCAGTCGACTAATCCTCTTAGCGCGATCGCCGCCTTGATCGGCCGATCATCTCGATCACGCGCGAGAATTCTCGCAACACAAGGTTAGCCGCAATAGATGCGTAATGCCATGCGTGTGGCGATCCTTTATTTGTCCGATCTCGACTTCGGCATTCCTCCGGAAGCCTTAGTCGGATCAACGCCTAGGATTGTCCTCTAACCGAGGACGCGTCCTTACCACCGCTCCACACCCGGAGCTTACCTTTGGTCCTCCTGACCTATCGCTTAACTTTCGATCACCACCGAGATTCCTCGACTCCCCGAGGTTCTCCTGGTGTCGCCCGACCACCACGGTTTCTCGACTCGAGATTCTCCGGGTGTCGCTCGACCTTTGGCTTAACTTAAACACTTCCTGCACACTTAGCATATCACATAAGATAACAAAATAGCTTAACTTTGAATCTTTGCCATCATCAAAACTAAGGTTCGATTATCTAGTGCCCCTGCACCAACAATCTCCCATTTTTTGATCTATGGCAAACCAATTCAAAGTTAAGAGAAAATAAACAGTAAGCATTAAACAATCATTTTTCAAAACCTCCCCCTTAACCCTAGGTGAGTTTTGAAAAACAATTACGTTTTGGAAAAAAAAGTAAGTAACCTCTTAACTTTATCCTCTCTCCCCCTTTGACATATATCAAAAATAACTTTATAAGGGGTGCATTGTTAAGTTAACATTTGCCAAGAAATAGAATTTTTAAACATTCTAATCAATTTGATTTAATAGGTTCAACTCCCTTTAATGCTTAAGAGTTTAGGTTTCTAGATCTTGCACCAATAATGTATATCCTAGGTTAGGATGTGATCCCCTAACCTTTAACATTGTTATAAAATTTTGAGAAAGAAATTTTATTTTAAAAAAAAAACATTTTAAAGGCTCATGTCTATTGGGTTTTATGTCAAACTAGAGGTAGCTAGATACTAAGTTTGTCCAACTTAAGTCTTCTCTCCCCTTGGCATATTATCAAAATAAGGATTTAAATTTTGAAAGTATTTGCGATTTTTAAAAAAAAAATATATTTTTTAACAACTTCTATGATGATTATCCAATTAGAACCTCCCCCTTAACCTAACATCCTTATTAGCCACAAGGAAGGCTTACCTAGAGGGTCTCCCCTTTTGTCTGACAAACTCTTAGGACATCCTTGTTGGCCACAAGGAAGGCTCACCTAAGTGTCCAGAAGGTTTAGGTGTCTAAAGTTGACCTAAGGATTTAGACGTTCAGTATTGGTCAACTAACAATCATTTTAAGAAGCATAGTTGTTTTGAAAACTACGTATAACTACACACAATAATCATGACAACCAATAAAAATAGTTTTAAGAATCTATTTATGTGTATATAAATTTTGAAATCGTTTTTAAAACCATTTTTAATTTGTTGTCCTTACTATCTCACCCATTCTACTTGATCAACCAAGTTATCTTTATAGGTATTGTGAGATGAATTTAATTTAATGCTTTAGAAATTAATTAATCTTGGGTTAGATTCAGATTTAACCTTTAGTTAGTTAAGTGAACATTTCAAAAGAGGGCTTCCGGTGTCTAGCGAGGCACGCGGGGTCTTCTTTGATCGAGCAACGACCACTTCCGGCAAATAAAGCCAACTTAGGAAATTACACACTTAATTCACTTAGGGTTACGTCCTGGTCTAACTAGTTTAGGATGGGGTGAGGTAGCTTCAGTTAGTTCCACTTAGTTAAATGCACCAAGCTAGATACTCTTTATCCAACTCGGATACACTTGACTTCGTTTACTTAACGTACTATCATCTCACCGCGTCCTGATACTATGTTGTCAAGATTAATTAATTATTTCCTATCTAACCATTCTATGAGAGTTAATTTAAAACTAGTATGTATGACATGACAAAATAAGCATGATAATGATATGTATGCATGAGTAAGCTACATTCAATCAATTTAAAGAAATGGTTGTTTTCTTGGGTAGACTTTTATTTGTTCCATAGTTATAAGATACTTTATTATAATTAGGTTTACAAATTTTAGTGTCTTGATTTTTTGTTAGCTTAGACTTGTAACCCAAGTCTACATACTTATTAGTTGAACTTTTAAAAGTTGAAGGCTTAATTACTAGATTATTAATTTGTGTATAATCAAATTGTACTCTATTATAATTAATTTTATTTGTTTGATTATTTAATTTTAAATTTTTAATTAAGTTAGATTGTGAATTATTTAAAATAGGATTATTAGAATTTTTCAAAATAATATTATTAGACTTTTTCAAGATAAGATTATTAGACTTTTTAAAAGTAGAATTATTAGACTTTTTTAAGATAAGATTATTAGACTTTTTAAAAATAGAATTATTAAAATTATTAGAATTTTTTAAGGTAGAATTATTTGAATTATTCAAGATAAGATTGTTAGAGTTTTTAAAGGTAGAATTATTATTAGAATTATTTAAGATAAGATTGTTAGAGTTTTTAAAGGTAAAATTATTATTAGAATTATTTAAATTATCTTTGGAATTTTTTAAAGTTAATTTCGAATTTTTTATGGTTGAATTTTTCAAAATAGAATTTTTTAATTCGGAATTATCTAGATCTAGGATTTGATGATTCTGTCCTATGGTTTGATTATTCTAATCAAGAGTTTGATTATTTTGATTAAGGATTTGATTATTCTAATTAAGTCCTAGGTTGGTTTTATCCTTGATCTAAATCTATGTTGATTAAACTAAAAATTTGATTAATCTCTTGGTTAATTTTATCAAATGTAAGATTAATTTGATCATTTTTCTTCCATGATATTGTTATTATTATTATTTAAACTAATTAAATCTGAATTAATTAATTTTTTATTAGTTGAATTATTAATTGTATTAATTAATTGACAACAATTACACAATTTATCTAAATTATCAATTATTCTAAAACTCAACTTTTCAAAATTATTAATTTTACTAACCTTTTTCTCCAGACACCGATTCTTTTAGTGACCGAATCTTCCGCACCCGAAGCACTTGATGTGCTCCTTGTTCTTCCAGGCTCCTGGCAATGATGTCTCCTTTGCCGCCGGTTGCGTCGTTCGAGTGTTACGAGGACACTTATTTTTATAGTGTTCTCTCTCCCTGCACTTGAAGCAAATAATATGGTATTTAAAATTTAAATTGACATTGTAACCTTTAGGCGTTGAGCGATACTCTTCCATGGTTAGCTCGGTCAACGATCTTCCAATACTCGCAAAAAAACACAAACCAAAAAGTCCCAAGACTTGGTCTTGGATTAGTAGTGCGGGAGATAATTAAAAATAAAAATAAAAAAAAAAATGCTCGACCGGTGGTTGCACCGAATCTGAGCGCCCCTGCTCTGATACCAATTGTTGGATCGAAATAAAACACTAGAGGGGGGGGGGGGGGTGAAAACTTTTCTTTTTCAACGATTAAAACCAAGTACGCAGCGAAAAACTAAAAGATAAACACAAGAAAGACACAAAGCTTTTTTACTTGGTTCACGTACCACCGATCGCTAATCAAGGCCCTGCGATCCTCGATCGTCTCTTCCTCGTTGGAGGTAAGAGACAAGACGATTGATGATTATAAGGCCCGATAACCTTACCGGTCCTTATACAAATTAAGTATCTGAAAGATAATAATAATACCGATTAATTAGAAGATGGCCTTACGATCGAAGCGTTGTAGAGAGCACGAGCACTTGAGAGATTCTTGAATTTGGGTTTGAGTCCTCCCCTCATTTTATAGATTTGCGCCTTGGAATTTATCCCGATCCAGATCCAAAACTCATGGATCTTATCTTGAGGTGGTGGCTTATCTTATCCTGAGGTGGCAGCATCAATCTTTATCTCTTTGACCTTGTCGGCGATTAAATCGGCGTGATCGATCCTCTTAGCTGATCGCCTTGATCGTGATACATCTCTAGTCGACGGCTGCTGCGGCGAGAATTCTGCGACCGCAGCGTTAGCGCGATAGATCGTAATGTAAATGCGGTGTGGCGATCCTTTGACTGTCCGATCTCGACTTCGGCATTCCTCCGGAAACCTTAGTCGGATCGACGCCTAGGATTGTCCTCTAACCGAGGACGCGTCCTTACCACCGCTCCACACCCGGAGCTTACCTTTGGTCCTCCTGACCTATCTCTTAGCTTTTGATCACCACCGAGGTTCTCCTGGTGTCGCCCGACCACCACGGTTTCTCGACTCGAGATTCTCCGAGTGTCGCTCGACCTTTGCCTTACCTTAAACACTTCCTGCACACTTAGCATATCACATAAGATAACAAAATAACTTAACTTTGAATTTTTGTCATCATCAAAACTAAAGTTCGATTATCTAGTGCCCCAGCACCAACAAGTATTACTACTGCCAATACACTTTTTATTATGTTTGTGTTAATTTTGTATTGCAGGCCTCCAGGCGACTGGACAGGGTCCAGGTTGCTCTAGGTTCAGTCGAATGGACTAGGTCCAAGCAACTGGGATGCCGAGTTGGTAAGACGAGCTGGCGATCGCTAGAGATTATGCCACCGAGATGGCAAGTACTCCAGGTGACTGGACCATGTCCAGTCGACTAGGATTGGAAAATTTCAGAACTACATCGGAGCGGATAAGGGTGACCTGGAGTCGCTTGGACTAGGTCCAGGCGCATGGGAAGGCTAAGTTGTCATTTCAAGAGGCCGATGTGAAGGCGACTAGGAGGTGGTCCAAACACCTGGAAAAGACTTATAAAAGAAATGGTGATGCAGCTTCGAAATTAACAATTCTATTTTGTCCTCAAAGTGTTACGTCTTTGTTCGTGATCTACAAAAGCTCCTACGCACCATCCCGACACTCTAACAGCACTTCGAGCTACATCTTCGAAATCTAAGTCAGTATACTCATTTATATTTGTATTTACATTTCGCATTTGTGCTTTAATTTAAGAGGAAAAATAGAGTGTTACCTTACACTCAATATCTTGTATGCGAAAAACCCTCCAAAGTCGAGAGTTCTTGAGTCGGAGGGATCTTAGTGGATTGCCCGACGAAGTAGTCCTAGGAAGGGTTATGGGCCTTGGAGTAGCATTCCGACTCAGATTGCGAACCAAATAAAAAATCTTGTGTATTTTGTCTTATCTATTTCTGTTGCATTACTTTCTTTCTAAAATATAAAGTATTGTTTTTAAAAATGATTAAAGAAAATTTCAATCTGAGATTCACCCGTCTCGGAAGTTTCGATCCTATAATTAGTAGCAGAGCTGAGGCGCTCAACATTTGATGCAACCATCGAATCGAGCAAAAAGAAATTTTCTTTATTTTTAGCATTTTAATTAAATGTTTGTCCTAGTTTAATTTCTGTAAAAGTTTAATTTTCATAAACGTCGATGTCACATCAGGAAGGTTATAGCATCGTTCGCCCTCCTCTCTTTAATGGAGAGGACTTTAGTTACTGAAAGAGATTAATGGAGTGCTTTAATTTAAAAGAGAAGGTAGAGTGTTACCTTACCCTCAATATCTTGTATGCGAAAAATCCTCCGAAGTCGAGAGTTCTTAAGTCAGAAAGATCTTAGTGGATTGCCCAACGAAGTAGCCCTAGGAAGGGTTATGGGTCTTGGAGTAGCATTGCGACTCAGATTGCCAACCAAATAAAAAAGCTTATGTATTTTGTCTTATCTATTTCTACTGCATTACTTTATTTTTAAAATATAAAGAATTTTGTTTAAAAATAATCAAAGGAAATTTCAATCCGAGATCAACCCCCCTCTCTCGGAAGTTTCAATCCTATAATTGGTATCAGAGATGAGGCACTCAACATTTAATACAACCATAGAATCGAGCAAAAAGAAATTTTCTTTATTTTTAGAATTTTAATTAAATGTTTGTCTTAGTTTAATTTATGCAAAAGTTTAATTTTCGTAAATGTCGATGTCATATCATGAAGGTTATAGCACCGTTCGCCCTCCTCTCTTTAATGGAGAGGACTTTAGTTACTGGAAGAGATGAATAGAGTTTTTTCTAAAAACCGACCTAGATGTACGGTTTAGTCTTAGAAAAGGGTTTATAGCCCCGATCGATGACTCGGGAGAGTTATTAAATCCAGAGAAATGGACCGTAGAAGTTAAGAGAAAGGCCCAAGTCGATTATAAGGCTTTAAACACCTTGCAACACAAACTTACAAAAGAAGAGTTAAACCGAGTCGGGCCGTTTGAAAATTCAAAAGATTTATACAAAAAATTAATTGAATTATATGAAAGGACTAGCGACACTAGAATAGCAAAAAGGGACATGTTATTAATTGTAAAATGTTAGACGGAGAAAATGCGAGTCAACTTCATACTAGGTTTAAGGACAGTCTAAATTGTCTCCATCTAATCAGCCATCAAGTAGAAAACTGGGATATAATTATATATACACTTAAAGCATTTCCCCAGAACAACTTATGAGCCTTGATTATAGATGCATACAAGGTGTCTAGAGACTTGTCCATAATTAAATTAGATGAGTTGTTTTGTGAACTAGAACTGCACGAACAAGCTAACTCGAGTCAAACTGAGAATGATATAGCCTTGATTGCAGGTCCGAACAAAACTATAGAAGGAAAAAAATCCAAGCTGAAACATGAGTCCGAAGGCGAATCGGAATCGAAATCAAACGGAGAAGAGGAGATGGTAAACATGGTAAGAAAGATGTTCAACAAAAGAAAGAAGTTTATGAAGAAGGATGTCAAAAAGGTGATAGAGAATAGGCCGAGTCAACCGAGGTCTGAAGTCACTTGCTACGAATGCAATGGAAAGCGCTATTACAAGTCCGAGTGTGGTAACCTAAAGAGGGAAGAGAAGCCAAAGAAGGAAAAGAAGAATAAAGCATTAAAGACAACTTGGGATGAGTCATCATCGGAAGAGTCGGACGCGAAGGTACCGAAGACGAGCTTCGTAGCATTCATGCCACCGACGAGTCCGATGCCGAGTCAAGTCGAGAATCCAAGTCCGAGTCCGAGTCAAGCCACGGATCCACATCCATTTGTCTATGTAGAAAATTGGTTAAATCTGAGGATCGAGTTGAAGTGCTCATTAAGTACAAGTACTTAAAGAGCAAGTCAACTCGACGTCTTCAATTTGCCAATTTCAAGATAGAGACTCGACTTAAGTTGCGAAGCTTGAGGAAGAGAACTCAAGCTTGAGAAGGGTTATTGGAAAGGTTCACTTCAGGATCTAAGTATCTAAACATGATGCTTGGATCTCAACGATCCATATATAACAAATCCGGACTCGAATACAACGTCAAATCAAGAAACAAGTCATACATGACTTTACTTAGCTGAAACGCTAAAGGTCGAGTCCAAATATGGGTCCCTAAGACTTGTCTAGTCAATCAAGTTGGACCAAACCAATTTTGGATCCCTAAAGGTCAGATTCACTTTGTGAGTAAGACACAACTAAGTTATTACTTAGGGGAAGCAAAATACCTTGTGTGTTTCTTTAATTAGATAAGTAACTTGTATGTTTAGTTATTTATTTGCTTAAAAATATAGTATTAGGATGAAGTGAGCAGATAAAAAATTAGGAAAACTCATCAAAGTGCATGTCTAGGCTAGATGAGGCGCATCCTACCTTGTCCGAGCTAAGTTGAACTGACCGAAGCTAACTCACTAAGTCCTAAACTAATTAGACCAAAGCTTAATTCGAAGGTAGTCAAGTACTCGATTCCTATATCAGCTTTGTTTTAAGAAGTGGTCCACTTGATATCTAAGAAAGCCTCTGCCTCACCACTACCTGGAAGTTGATTTAGGAAACACCTATTTGACTAACCTAAAAGTTAAACTTGAATCTAACACAAGTTTAAACACTTTTAATATTTATTAAAATTAATCAAGTACGTTAGAATATTGTAAATATGGTTAGGGATAATTATTTCCTAGGATAAGAGTTTGATTTATTCTTAGGATAGGGTTTGATTTATTCCGTTGAATAGACCCTAACTTTGTATATAAATAACGCGTCTTCCATGTAACAAGGGTATTCTTTTTTATAAAATAACATGATATCAGAGCATTAGGGTTCCGCACGATCCTCATGATTCTTTCTTCTCTCCGTCGCTCCTCCACGCTCGTCGCCTCCAACGCCTCCTCGTCTGGGCGACCTCCAGCGGCCTCAGACGCCCGAAGCCGCAGCCTCCTCAAGGTCGCCACCACTTCGCGTCTTCCACGGGTCACGCATCGCCTCGCACCTAAGAAAGTGTTAGTAATATATGAGAGATGTCCCAAGGCAATCGCTTTACGATAAACCATTTATACGATAAACGAAGATTCACTATTCGAGTATACATGTTTTATGTATTTGATCGATCTTAAACTCATTTATCGAATGTCCCACGATATACGATTCATGCGACGAGAGAATTTGTGATCGGATCACAACCAGCGAGTATCTCTACACGTAATTGTGATGTATCGGAATTATCCTAGTCGATGAATCAATGGATTCGACACCATCAATTCGCCGAGACTAGCACGAGGTATACTCCTCGGTGTATCCAAGCACCGATTCTCACCGGCCGAGACATCGCGATGTCCGGAGTTAATCGTGGACGCTAGTTACGGTAACTAGTTCATCGAGCGACCACCGTAAGACTTCATACGGTTCTCGCATATATGATATACGCCAACGGTTCTTATCGCGCTTAAGTGCGATGTTCCTTTGACTTGCGGTATTCAAGTCATCTTGATCATGGAGACTTATGCTTTGACATCTTAAGCAAACATCTCCGAGGAGATGTGGACCCGGGATGATTGGGTATAAGTCGAAGTGATCGAAGGTGTTTGAATAGCCTATAAAGGATTCACCACTCCTTGCGAGGAGATGTATACCCATGGCCTCTCGTCGGATTGTTACTAAAGTCTTTGGCCAAAGCATTACATGTTTAGAGTAAAGTACTCTTCGATACACGTGGAGTAACTAGAATCCGTAGGACGAGGAAATGATACTTGGGCTAGGTGCGACGAATGTACTTGGGGATCGATACAATAGACTACGCCCAACCAAGGGGTATAAGATGAGCGGCGGAACGGGGCACGATTCATTCGAGCTACTGAAGGGTTTCAGAAATAGTTCTGGATCAACCGTTGATCTTTTCGGTTAATTGGGGATCATGATGTACTACTAGGTGCCACTCACGATCGTTCTATAATTAATGGTTAATTATAGACGGCCAACATAAACCGAGAACCTATTTGGTCACACGCACAACGAGTGTAATCCAAAGGATTTAAAACGAGCTTGAGAATGGGATTCTCAGACCGAGAGAAACTATGTTTGGTTGGACCAAACATAAAGCGAGCATGAAATTGTTTCAGTCGCAATGGAAGCGTGGATGGGCTGCATCTTACGAAGACGTAATGGATGGACCAAAATGGTTTGGTTCTAATCCAATGGATAAGAATAAACCAAAGGGTTTGGTTTATTTTAAACGAATGAACCAAAAGTTGGTTCGGTTCGTTTTAACTTAAAATAAACCATCATGGTTTGGTTTATTTTAACTTATCTTAATCGAACGGGTTAACGGGCCTAATGGTTATGATCCAATAACCATTAAGAGAATTAGTTCTCTATAAAAGAGGGCTTAAGGGATTGTTAAACCCTAACTAATCAATCAAAACCCGCGCCCCTGATCGGCCGCTGCCTAGCTCCTCACGGCGACTGCTTCAAATGTGAACCTCCACGACCCTCCGCGATCTCCTATAGGTTCGCATCAAGGTGAGGCTTTTCTCTCCTTGTTTGCCGGGCGCTACTTCCTCCACCAAGCTGTCCAGTTTTCGACAGCTTTCCTCCTTCGCCGAGCGCCGTGACGACGGTTAGCTCCGGCGGCCGCTAACATACCGGATTCGATCCTGAATCCTCTCGAGGTGGAGGACGAAGCGATTCTGGCCAAACGGCCGACGAATACCTCTCCGGAGAAGCGAAGCTTTTGAGAACTCGCTGATCCGACTGGATTCGGATCGCGATCATCTCTCGATCACGCCGCCTTTCAACACGAGGCTAGTAACCCTGCACGAAGACGAAGCTCGTGACTTAGCGAAGTCATCCCGAGGAGCTCGGCGTGGATACGGATAGAGACGATTCTTACGAGGATCGTTCCGGTTGATGCCGTTCCCGCTACACGTCATACGGAAGGTATAACGTAGTTTAATTTCCATTTATTGCAATTTTAATTTACGGTTATGTCTACACTTGTTGTAATAGCATGCGTGTGTTGTGTGTGTTGTAATAAATAGGAGTATTTATTATTTTTATTGCTCATTGTGGCTCATGTTTACTAAACACGATCAACACACACACGCCATGCTTTAAACCCAACAAGTGGTATCAGAGCCTGTGTCAGGTTTCGACATAATCGTAAAATGGTTTTGCGATAGTCATAATGTATTTCTGGAAATTTTCTAAATTTTGGAAATTTAGAAGTATTTATGGAAATTTTTCAATTTTGGAAAGTCTAGAAGTATTTACGGAAATCTTCCACTTTTGGAAAGTTGGAAGTATTTATGGAAATTGATATTTTCCATAAATAAAATATTTGATTAGATTCTGGAAATTTGTTTCCTAATTTAATCATGATTTGATTTGGGAAATCAAATCTTAAAATATTTTATTTCCATAAGTAGTTTTAATGATTTAGGAAATTGGTTTCCTAAATAGATTTTCCTTAATCAAATAATTCCATGAATAAAATATGTGATTAGATTTGGAAATTTGTTTCCTAATTTAATTATGATTTGATTTGGAGAATCAAATCTTAAACATATTTTATTTCCATAAATAGTTATGACATATAAGGAAATTATATACACGACATAATTGTATGCCATGTAATTGCATTAGATGCATAACATTATGCCATGCGTGTTGTGACATGTAGATGATGTCACGCATGCCATGCCACGTAGATAATAGTTATTCGCATTTAAAGAGGATGAGACATAAAACCCTTAATCAATATTAAAGCCTACACCTTCCATTAATACGGTTGTAACCGAGTTCCGCTTGCTTAGTTGTTGGACTCTCCAAGCCCTACCGAACTCGAATACGCTCAAACCATGGAATAGTTTAATACTAATACGGTAAGAGTCGAGGTCAATCGTTAGCTTTGTTGGACTCTCTCCAAGCCGGGCTAATGGTCAACGCGCTTCTAACCATATTAAAACTACGCCCGATTAACGGGTCGCTTTAACCTCGAGCATCGGCTATTGACTTTCCAAGGTCGATGAAAGGGAGGCGAAGTTGTGGCATGATACGATGATGATACTTGTTAATGTGTTAACAACCCGATGTATGTGCGAACATTCAATTAGATAAGACATAGCGATTGATAGTTGCATATACGTGATGCACCTCAGATAGTCGATACCTACCGTCGAAGTTACGAATGGCTTGTTGACTCTCTCCAAGGTCGTTTTCATAACTACGATGGATATCAACCCATTCGAGACGGACCTACAATCTCCAAGTGATTTTGGGATTTTTGAAATTCAAAACGAATGGGATTTATAAATGTATATCGATGCATTTTAAAATCATTTTCTCATATACGCCGCTTGTATTTCTAGTCAATAAATCGATCACGATGTCTTCAATTCATGCGACTATTTCGATTCGAACAAACCGACCGGGCCTAACTTCGGATCGCTTAAAACCCGAGAATTGTTTCAAGCGCGTAAAAGTCAGATACGCCCTCAAGAGCCTCTTCTCGATCGCCCTAAGGACGACGCAACCTGCATCAAATGTCGGTCTATCGTAAATACGCGCGATTCTCGAGCCGGGCGAAGTCAGATCACGCAATACGGCGATGGTACCGAGCCGCAAAGCGCATGAGCATACGGATGCTAATACTACGGTCTTCCATCTTCACGAGTCGTCACGAGCAAGCGAGATCCGAAAGGTTCGAGGTCTCTAGGCTCTCTTCACTACGAAGATGCAAGAAGGTTCCTCTCAGAGGCAGCCAGGCTAAAGACGAACGGTACATCGAGCGGCTTAGCTACCCTCGGTTTCCACGGATCAGCGAGTTAAGTATCGACTTAATTTCAGATTGCTTCAAGAGTTTCTCGCACTCGCATTTAACTATCTGACGAACAAATCGAATCCACCATTCCCGAGCTCTCAATACGCAAGATGGAGTCTTCAAGCATGAGGAGAAGGCGGTTCTCATAGTCGATTCTCAAAGAAAGGTTCTAAGAGGAAGGCAAAAGAATGTAAGAAAGGAAAGAAAAGGCAAAGAAGGCGAACTAACAAGAAAGGGCACTTCGCCATCATCGCAAGGAAGGCCACCGGCGAAGAAATCGCAAGATTTATTCTGAGTCCACGAAGAAGAAGAAGGCATCCACGCCCCATCCTCTTCGTATCTTCGCTATCGATCACATTCTATTTCCTTATACACTGGGTATCGATACCGGGTGTAGCTCACATATATGTAATGACATACAGGGGCTAAGGAATGTAAGAAGACTCACGAGGGGAGTCAAATTCATGAGTCGGGCAACGGAGCAAAAGTCACGCTGGCCGCCATCGAAACTTATTTCACAAGCCTAAATGACTAGTCTTGAATCGACAATCAACATGCTCCTTCTAATAAAGAACATCGTTTCTATTTCGCTAAATAAACGGTTTCATTTAACGCTTAGTAACAATTGTTGTTATATAACTTCGAACGGGCGACTTTACGAAACCGAACTTCGAGTAATGACATTTATACGTTGGACGTATCCAGTGACATTTTCAATATCGAAACGAGCAACACGCGCGTCAAAGGATAATCACATGTACTTATACGTGCATTGCGTTGCTCGCCATATAGCAAGAAACGCACGTCCTAATTACACCGATGAATTCTCGAATCGTCAATCGGATTCATACGATACACGCAATCACGCTTAAAAGGCAAGATTTACTAAGTTACCTTTACCGAAAAGGCGAACGAGCGAGAGTTACTAGGTTCAGTACATACCGACGATGCGACCTACGCCAACTCAAGCATTAGAGGCTATACTTACTTCATTACCTTCACCGATGATCACTCACGGTTTGGGTATGTGTTCTTGATGAAACACAAGTCTGAAGCCTTTGAAAGGTTCAAGGAATTCAGAAATGAAGTAGAGAAACAACACGACAAGAGTATTAAAATACTTCGATCGGATCGAGAAGGTGAATACTTAAGTCAAGAGTTTCTTGATTATCTAAGAGACAATGACATATTGTCTCAATGGACTCCGCCCTATACACCACAAAGATAACGGTGTATCCGAGAGGCGAATCGACCTTGTTGATACGGTCGTCAACGATTTAATCACGCAACTCTTCCCAAGTCCTTTCGGGTTACGACTTCAGACATACCGCTTACTTGTTAAACAGAATGCCTACCAAGGTAGTCTCAACCACTCCATATGAGATATGGAATGGTAAGAAACCTCACGATCTTACTCAAGATACGGGTTGTCTCGCCATGTGGAAGCGGATCAGACGTATAAACCTGGACGCTAAGTCTAATAAATGTCTATTTATCGATACCCTAAGGAAACAAGGGTTACCAATTCTATCATCCCGAACAAAAGGTGTTTGTTTCAAGGTACGCCGTGGTTTCTAGAGAAAGAGTTTCTCAAGAAAAGAAAATGGGAGTGTCGTCGAGCTTCGAGGAGGCTCGAGAGACTCAAATGTATGATGAGATACTGGTGAAGCACAACAAATGACAACTCATAGTGATGACGAGCACCTACGGACTATCAGAACACCACATCTTCGTAGATCCGGTAGAACACGCAATATTCCCGAAAGATATGGATTTCGTAAGTGAATCGAATCGACGCGGTTACTCATCGATGATGAGGAGCCTACCATTATGAAGAAGTCCGACAAGTTCGAAAGGGATAAGTGGCTCGGTGCCACGAAGTCGAAATGGATTCCACGTGACGAAACCAAGTTCGAACTCGTCGACCCACCAAGGCATAAAGCCCATAGGGTGCAAGTGGGTTTTCAAGAAGAAAACCGATACGGACGGTAATACGATTACCTATAAGGTTAGATTGTGGCGAAAGGATATCGCCAAAAGCAAGGTGTCGACATGCATTTAAACCTATTCGCCTCAGTAGCTACGCTAAATCCATTCGACGCTTCCCGCCATACGCTCATTATGACATGAGATATGGCGCACGGATGTGAAAACAATTTTCCTTAACGGAAACCTCGCCGAGGACGTGTATACGATACGTACCGAGGGTTTCACATCGGCCGATAAAACCAAGGTACGCAAATCGCGACGATCCATTTACGGATCAAGCAAGCATCCAGAGTCGGAATATCCGCTTACGAGACGATCAAAAAGTTTGATTTCTCACAAAATCCGCATTTAACCTCGTGTACAAGAAGGTTAGGAGTGCAAATGTGTTCCTAGTATCACGTCAATGACATATTACTTATAGAAACGACGATGTCAATCTTACACCGGGCTTAAGGTTCGTTATCCAAGACATTCTCCATGAAGACCGGGAGAAGCAACCTACATCTCGGGATTAAGATCTATAGAGATAGATCAAACGGCATTGGTCTTTCGCAGCCTACATATATGTAATCGAAAAGCAAAGAGGTTTAGCACGTCAATCCAAGAAAGGTTATCCGCCCATCGTACGGGTACACCTTTCAAGTCTATGGTCCGCGCACGTAAGACGAGAGAGGATTCACGAGTAAGATTCCCATGATCCGCAATAGATCTATCATGCGATGCTTATGCATGCAGGCCCGGCGTATCGTGACGCTCCGAGTGTCACGAGTAGATACTCAATCCGATCCAGAACGGATCATCAAGGTCATAAGACGATCCTAAGTACTCGAGAAGAACCAAGGACGTGTTCCTAATATACGGAGAAGGGTACACGGTGATACGCGGTATACGGATGCTGATCCGCATGCATAGGATGATTCCACGCCTTAGTCCGGGTATGTATTCACCTAGAATCGAGGCGCAATAAGTCGAAAGGTTCCAAGCCGACACTATAATGATTCTCGCCACTAAGGCGTAATACGCTGCAGCCTTCGAAGCAAAAGAAAGGAAGCGGTTTCGATCAAGTAGTTCATCTACGAACTCACGCGTCTCATCAACGATCCAAACACGTGCTTCGCCGCTATCATCTTATCGAGAGATCATCGAGAACGAAATACAAATCGAGAAAATTCCCACGAAAGGAACTTAATGGATCCTTCGACTAAAGCATTACCTCAAAGTAAGTTTCGAGGGTCACGTTAGAGCTTACGGTATCGATACCAGTAGCGATCGCAGCCGGGAGTCTGTTAAGAATATACGAGACGCCCTAAGGCAATCGCTTTACGATAAACCATTTATACGATAAACGAAGATTCACTATTCGAGTATACATGTTTTACGATTCGATCGATCTTAAACTCATTTATCGAACGTCCCACGATATACGATTCACAAAGAGAGAATTTGTGATCGATCACAACCAGCGAGTATCTCTACACGTAGAATCGCGATGATCTAATTATCCTAGTCGATGAATCGATGGATTCGACACCATCAATTCGCCGAGACTAGACGAGGTATACTCTCGGTGTATCCAAGCAATGATTCTCACCGGGTGGAGACATCGCTGATGTCCGAGTTAATCGCGACGCTAGTTATGGTAACTAGTTCATCGATGACCACCGTAAGACTTCATACGGTTCTCTCGATATGATATGTCAACGGTTCCATCGCGCTTAAGTGCGATGTTCCTTCGACTCATGCAGATTCAAGTCATCTCGATCATGGAGACTTATGCTTTGACATCTTAAGCAAACATCTCTAAGGAGATGTGGACCCGGGATGATTGGGTATAAGTCGAAGTGATCGAAGGTGTTTGAATAGCCTATAAAGGATTCACCACTCCTCGCGAGGAGATGTATACCCGCGGCCTCTCGTTTGATTACTAAAGTCTGCCAAAGCATTACATGTTTAGAGTAAAGTACTCTTCGATACACGGAGTAACTAGAATCCGTAGGACGAGGAAACGAGCATGGCTAGCGACGAGTCACTTAGTGATCGATCACAATACTACGCCCCAACCAAGTGGGTATAAGATGAGTGAAGGAATGGGCACGATTCATTCGAGTCAGCCAAGGGTTTCGTAAATAGTTCGATCAACCGTTGATCTTTCCTAATCGGGGATCACGATGTACTACTAGGTGCCACTCACGATCGCTATATAATTAATGGTTAATTATGTACTACCAACATAAACCGAGAACCTATTTGGTCACACGACAACGAGTGTAATCCAAAGGATTTAAAACGAGCCGAGAACGGGATTCTCGATCGAGAGAAACTATGTTTGGTCGACAAACATAAAGCGAGCATGAAATCGTTTCATCAATGAAGCGCTGGATGGGCGTTTTACGAAGACGTAATGGATGGACCAAAATGGTTTGGTTCTAATCCAATGGATGAGAATAAACCAAAGGGTTTCGTTTATTTTAAACGAATGAACCAAAAGTTGGTTCGGTTCGTTTTAACTTAAAATAAACCATCATGGTTTGGTTTATTTTAACTTATCTTAATGGAGCGGGTTAACGGGCTTTATGGATACGATCCATTAACCATTAAGAGAATTAGTTCTCTATAAAAGTGGGCTTAAGGGATTGTTAAACCCTAACTAATCAATCAAAACCCTAGCCTCCAAGGAGTCGCCGCCAACCTCCTCACCGCAACCTCTTGATCAGGCCGCGCTTGCTAGCCTCACGGCACCAAGCTTCACCGGTGAACCTCCGGCGACCCTCCGCTGATCTCCTATAGGTTCGCATCAAGGTGAGGCTTTTCTCTCCTTGTTTGCCGGCTACTTCCTTCCACCAAGCTGTCCAGTTTTCTGACAGCTTCTCTCCTCTTCTGAGCGCCGTTTGACGACGGTTAAGGTCTGACACGCTAACATACCGGGATTCGATCTCCTGAATCCTCTCGAGGTGGAGGACGGCGATCTGGCCAAACGGCCGACGAATACCTCTCCGGAGAAGCGAAGTTTGAGAACTCGCTGATCCGACTGGATTCGGATCGCGATCATCTCTCGATCACGCCGCCTTCAACACGAGGCAGTAATCTGCAAAGACGGCTCGCGACTTAGCGAAGTCATCCCGAGGAGCTCGGCGTGGATACGGATAGAGACGATTCTTACGAGGATCGTTCCGGTTGATGCCGTTCCCGCTACACGTCATACGGAAGGTATAACGTAGTTTAATTTCCTTTTATTGCAATTTTAATTTACGGTTATGTCTACACTTGTTGTAATAGCATGCGTGTGTTGTGTGTGTTGTAATAAATAGGAGTATTTATTATTTTTATTGCTTCCGTTGTGCTCATGTTTACGAAACATGATCGAACACACACACGCCGCGGTGCCGGAAACCCAACACCGAGTTCGTTGCTGCTTCCCTTCGCGCAAGCACAATGCCCGCGACTGCCGTTTCTTCCCTGCGCCATCGTTATCGTCATCTTTGCTAATGTCACGTTCTTTGATTTAGTTCCTTTCTTTGGATCTTCAGAGTCGTCGTTCGAGTTTCATCCTTCTATGACTCTACCGGCCTTTTTTCCCCCGGAGGATTCTCTATCACCCTCAGCTCCAATTCCTCCTCCGTTACAGATTTATCAACGTCGTCCTCGTCCTGCTTTACTACCGCACAACACGGACTCTGCCATGGAATCATTTCTAGAGCCAGGTCCTCCACTCCTTCCTCCGGTCCAGTCTCCTGAATCTGATATTCCCATTGCACTTTGAAAAAGTATATGTTCCACTCGTAATCCTTCTCCACATTATGTTTCTTTGAGTTGCCATCGTCTTTCTCCTTCCTATTATTCTTGTCTTTCCTCCTTGTCATCTGTTTCTCTTCCAAAGACTGCAAGAGATGCATTTGTCCATCCAGGATGGAAACAAGCTTACGCTGATAAATGAAAGGTCTTACGGCAACAGACTCGGGACCTCGCTCTCTACCACCGTGAAAGTCATTGTTATCATCGATGGCTATATACGATGAAAGTCGATCCGCATTTTAACAATGACGGCTTAAGGGTCGCCTCTATCGCTAAAGGCTATACTCAGATCTTCTGATCGATTACGGGACACTTTTTCTCCCCTGCCAAGATATCCTTTATACGCTTATTCACGTCTATCACGCGATTCGACACCGCCTCTTTATCACTGACATCAAGAATGTGTTCTACGTGACCGCCAAGAAGTCTACACGAGCAACCTCCGGTTTTTGGCTGGGAGTCGTCTCGGTCTTGTATGCCGCCATGAAAATCTTTATACGATCTCAAGCAAATACCCCGAGTAGCATGGTTCTGGTAGATTCAATATCAGAATTGCACTGGTGAGGCTGATCATTCTGTCTTTTATCGTCACTCATCTACTGGTTGCATCTACCTAGTGGTTTATGTTGATGATATTGTCATCACAGGTAGTGATCATCTTGGGATCTCACAGATGAAACAATATCTTTTCAAATATTTTCAGACAAAAGATCTCGCCAGACTTAAATATTTCTTGGGGATAGAAATAGCACAGTCAAAAAATGGGATCATTATATCCCAAAGAAAGTATGCAATGAACATTCTAGAAGAAATAGGAATGTTAAACTAAGTTACAGGAGGAGCCTCTACCAGATCCTGAACAATACAGGCGATTAGTAGGGAGACTAAGTTACCTTACTGTTACTCATCCAGATATCTCATTTGCAGTAAGTGTAGTAAGTCAGTTTTTCAACTCTCCATGTAAAGAACATTGTGATGTTGTGATTCACATTGTTCGATATATCATAGGCGCTCCAAGAAAGGGTCTTTTGTACGAAGACAAAGGACATACTCGAGTCATAGGGTATTCCGATGCAGACTGGGCAGGATCTCCCATTGATAGGAGATCTACTGATTTTCAGATATTCGTTTGAGATAACCTTGCTTCTGTAAAAGTAAAAAGCAGAATGCGCAAGATCCAGCCACAGAGGCAGAGTATCGAGCTACGGCCATAGCTACTGAAAGTTTATACGACTCAAACAATTGTCAGAGCTAAAGTTCAAGACGTTACAAATGTCACTTATACGTGATAACCAAAGCCACACGATATCGTCTCAAATCCAAGTTTTCATGAGAAGATAAAACATATTGAAGTCGACTGTCACTTTGTCAGAGAGTTATATTTGGAAAAATATCTACTAGTTTTATTAACTTACATGATCAGCTAGCAGATATATTTACTAAGTCACTAAGAGGTCCCCGAATTGACTACATATGTAAAAAGCTGGGTGCATATAATTTATATTTTTCAGCTTGAGGAGGAGTGTTAGAATATTGTAAATATGGTTAGGGATAATTATTTCCTAGGATAAGAGTTTGATTTATTCTTAGAATAGGGTTTGATTTATTCCGTTGAATAGACCCTAACTTTATATATAAATAGGCCATTTTCCATATAATAAGGGTATTCTTTTTTATGAAATAACAAAGTAAAAATTAAAAGACATCTCACAAATGTACTGAGAACCTAGAATGGGTGAGATGAATAAGGTTAATTCAAATCAATGATCTCTTTAGAAGAAAACTAGGATAATTTGATTTGTAAAAACAATTATACTATCTTCAAACTAATATAAAATAGTTTTTGAAAAGCTCATCTTAAATTTATAAAACTTAGAAAAATTTTGAAAATCGCCTAAACCAGGCGACTGAACAAGCCTTAGGCGATTGGACCAAGTCAAGTTGCCTCAAGCGCGAGGTAATTAATTACAACGGTAAAGCCCACGATCCCAGGTGACTGGACCACGTCTAGGCGCCTCGGATGCACTCGTAGTTAACGGATCAGACCATCTCAGGCAACTAGACCATATCAAGTCGCCTGAGAACTCACCCGCAGTAAATGGAAAAGATCACTTCTGTCGATTGGACTAATCTCAGGAGTCTCTAACCCAGGAAACTAGACCAAGTCCAGATGCCTCGGCGATTACGTTTATAAAACTTACGCTAGAGAACAGATTCAAGTGGCCTCAAACCCTTTCTCTCCACGTAAAATCTTTGTTTCTCGACTGTCAAAGCGTATTTAGGTCGTCATTTCTTGTATAAGTCTTCTACGATGCCTAGGTAACAACTCTAATCTGTTTTTTTTTCTTTAACATTATTCTTATCAATTTTCATAAATTTATTAGGGCTAAAAGAAGAGCTCATGAGGCTGGGACATCCTCTGCTCCTAGTTTAGATGTTAGATTCCCTACAGAGGGTCTTAGGCTTAGGTTTCATAGTACTACCTTTACACCTATGTCTACTAGGTATTTGAGTAGATCTTTTTTCTCTAAATCATGCATACCTAGTGTACAAGTTATAAATTTTTATAGATTAGAGAAATTAGTTTATTGTACGAGTTCAATCAACATAGACTTATGTGCTGAATTCTACAATAACTTAATTAGGATAGATGATCTCACTTACTCTACTAAAGTACGGGATAGGGATATTATCTTTACTCCTCTATTGAGAGATTACTTAGGTCTCATGCATTTATCATGCCCTTGTGTTTACTTCCCACCTAGGGAGTTACCTTTTGGTGATCTCTACTCACATATTACCTTGGAAATGATGTATTTATATTTCTTTAGGGAGGAGAGGACTTCATCTATAAGCTAGCTTAGCTCTACTAAACTTAGGGTACAAGACTCAGTTTTGTATAGAGTTATAGTAAATTGCATTCTACCACTTAGCACTAGGGACGTCGCTATGATGTGTCCCTTTCATTCTTTCTTGCTTTATACATTTATCCATAGGTTAGATATAGACATTAATCTTCACATGTTTCATTCCATCATTCTAGGGTTATTACTAGTGGTAGAGCTCACATGTCATACTATCACATTTTGACATCATTGTTAGGCGCACTAGAGTTTGACATTACTTCAGGTAATGTCAAACAAACTCATAGAGTATAATAGAATAGGACATAGGCAATTCGCACTTGCTAGGATAGAGTTAGATGAGAATGATGTCCTTACTTGGAAGAGAGATGGAGCTCAGTCTGAGCCCAAGGTTTTAAAAACCGATTCGTTTCGGGCGAAATGGACGAAACATTTCGTTCCGACGTGGGACCGAAACGAAACGCCGTACGAGATTTTACGCGACAGATAAAAGTGGAGACTAGAGAGCACGAGGGACAGATTCCTTCTGTCGCTCATGCGATTAAAGGAGTGCGATTAAAGAATGGATGGAAATCGTTGAATGAAGTTATATAATGAAGGAGAGCTTACCTGGAACCAGACGCAGATTAGTGGCTAGGCAGAGGCGGCGACGACGCAGAGCAGCAGCGAGGCAGAGGCGGCGACGATGCAGAGCAGCGGCGAGGCACAGGCGGCGACGACGCGACGACGAGACAAGTACGATTTTTTTAATGCTCTGCTTTGATCGAAAGATCCGGCGTGCGATCGGGATCGCGATCACCGAGCGATCGCGATCCTGATACGCTCGGGATCGCGATCATCGAGCGCGGCGCAGCGGTGATCGCAATCGATGGCGATCACCGCGGATAGCAAAATCGCGATTGATCGTGGATTAATAAAAAATTTAATTTATATAAATAACTAATATAAAAATTATAATATAATTATAATTAAATAAATTATTAATTAAAATTTTATATATAATAGAAATTAATTAAACGGTAAAATTTAATTAAATAAATTATTAATTAATTTATATTTTATTTAAAATTATAAAAATTAAACAAATAAAAAATATTTTAATTAAATCCTAAATTCAATTTATAATTTATTTAAAATTAAATCTTTAATTATTTTTAAAAATTAATTAAAATTTAAAAAAAAAAATTGAAATAATTTTAGAATTTTATAAAAAAAATTAAAATTTTTATTTAATAAATTTTAAAATTTTTACTGGTATATATATATAATTTTAAAATATAATATAAATTATATATTTATAATATATATATAAATTATAGTATTTAATATATAAATATATATCAGTATAATTTTAAAAAATTAATAGTTAATTTATATAATTATTTTATATAAATTAATGTTTTTATTATTTTATATTAAAAACAAAATAAATATAAATTATAATAAAAAATAAAAAATATTTACGGTAAAGAAATTTAAAATATTTAATTATTAAAAATCTATAACAGTATATATTTCTATTTAGATTGTATTTTTTTTTAATAATTTAATTAAAGATATATTAATTGATCGAGAATGAGACCGAGACTAAAATGATAAATTAGATAATTTTTATTTTAAATTTTTTAATATTGTAATTATGAATATTCATTGTGAATTATTTTTTTAGTATTTTTTTAAATTTTCATAAAGCATAGGTAGACAAATGATACCAAAACAACATTCTTATGATCCAGCTTAGAGACATATACGTCGATTAGAAAATTGATTTCATTGGTAATGTTTATATTGCGATATGATTGGACTTGGCGGTGGAGCTACACGCATAAAACAATATCTTGCTAGTGGATATTCGGATGTTTCTAGATGTTCACAAGTTCAGAAATTAAATCGTGCAACGAAATAGAACTCACGAGAAAAAGAATCAAGTATGTTTACAACAACAAATAGAAATTTTGAGCATGCTGAGCTTCAAACACCACTTTATTATGAATTTAAAGGTCGTGGTGAAGATTTAAATGAAGAAGAATTTTCAAAGAACTCTTTCTAACTCAATATGCATATGAGAACATATGCGATGGTGGCAAAATAGTTCTAGTGGTAGTGACTCATTCGTGGCTAGTGAAGTGGTCAACCAAAGGCAAAGAACACTTCAGAGAGAACTAAGTGCTCGCGATTGCTTCAACAAAACCGATATCGTCGCTTTCTTTCCTTCTACATCACGCGCGTTGATATATCACGATATTGATCTATTTGCATTCTCAGACCAAGCTAGTAAACAAACTAAGATTGATGATGCTTATACAAAAGAGAAGTAGAAATCAATTGGCCAAAGTATTGCTAAATTTTTTCATTTTAATCAAATTCCTTCTAACGTGGCAAATAGCACATACTACCGCATCAAGGTATCTAACATCCAAAAATGTGGTCCTCGTATTCAACCTCCAACTGTGCATGAAATTACTGGTCCATATTTAGATGAACAAGTGGAGAAAATTAAGACTTGAATTATATCATGTAAGAAACAATGGAACTTATATGGGGTTACATTGATGTGTGATGGCTAGACAGGACCTACACGAATGAGCATTATCAACTTTCTACTATATTGCAATAGAAAGGTGATATTTCATAAATCTGTTGATGCAACTGCAGAATATCATGATGCATCTTATATATATCATTTGATGGATAGTGTAGAAGGTAAGAGATAGGTAGAGTATACGTATGTGATTACAAATAATGGTGTCAACTTTAAAAGAGCCGGAGAATTACTGGAACAAGAGTATCAAACATTATTTTGGACACCATACGCAACACACTGTATTGATTTGATGATGACAGATATTGGTAAACTCGATATAGTGAAGAAGATAGTAAAAAAAGGTCAATTGTTAACAAAATTCATATATAATCATCATTGGGTTCATGGATTAATGAGATTTATTGATGGAGAAATTCTATGACCAGGAGCAACTAGATTTGCAACTCACTTTCTCTTATTAAAGTCGTTTCAAAAAAAAAATGGATTGAAGACCATATTCACTTCTGAGGATTGGGGAACCTCTCGATACTCTAACACGATTGAAGGTAAGGAGGCGCAAAAAATTATCATATCTACTAGATTTTGGGATCACATTGCAGAGATTCTTACGAATAGAGCCCTCAGTATGCTGTTTTACGAAAGTCTATACGACAAGAAGCCACAGATAGGCAATATTTACCACCTGATTCATAAAGCAAAAGAGAAAATTAAAAGACGTCTACAATCATCGACTAAATATCAACATTATATTGATATAATCACTTCAAGGTGGGACAATCAAATGGGAAAGTATATTCATTTGGCAGGTGCGTATTTTTTTAATAATAATTTTTTTAATATTGCTATTAATAATTATATATCTTTAATTTTTTCAGTTTATTATCTCAATCCAGCATATCAATATCGTTATAATCTTTCCACAAATGATAATTTTTTAGTCGCCCTCAGAAATGTAATATTAAGACTACAAACAAATAGAGAATTAACTGCTGAGACTATTAATGAAAGTCAATTATTTCGAGAGGGATATGGTTCTTTTGCTGATCCTTTTGCAATATCATGCAGATATAAAATGGATGCAGGTAAATGCAGCATAAATTATGACTAATTATTATTTACAAATGAAAATACTATGTTAATTTTGATTTTATTTGTCTTTCAGCTGAGTGGTGGTTACAGTATAGAGGATCAGCCCCAAATTTGAAAAAGATTGCAGTACAAATTCTCTCACAAACGTCTTCAAGTGGTTGTGAAAAAAATTGGTCAACTTTCTCCCTCATTCATACCAAAGTACGAAATCGTCTTTCTTATCGTCGCTTGGAAAAAATGGTCTATGTTTATTATAATATGCGTCTTCAACTAAGAGCAATAACAGAAGAGCAGGAAGAACAAGAATCTGATAATGTAGACCCATTTAATATTGGATTTGTCCAAAGTGACAACGATCCAATGATGGATTGGTGGAGTGCTATTAAGGCCAAAAATCCTTTACTTGATGAAGCAGGAGATCCATCACAACCATCTCAATTTCTTACTCAGCAGATTGAAATAATACAAGCTAAAAGAGGTATCGTTGAGGAAAATGATGACGATGAAGCTTTTGACCAAGAATTTCGATTTTCTGGATCTCGACCTAGACATTCTCAAGCATCTCAATCCAAAATCCAACAAACATCTTGTGGGTAGTTTTAGCATCTAATCGAGTTTATCTAAACAAAATAAAAGGAAGAAACGAAATGCAAACTTACAGAGATCGTCCGAAACTTCTCGCTTCATGGTACTGTTTGAATAACGGCTTCTGCTTGCGATCTGAGGATCGATCACAAAGGAAAGAGCCTCCTCCTCCACGAGCCAAGGTCCAGCCGTGCCTTGGTGATCTTATATCTAATTCTCTCCGACAACACCTCTCGAATCTCAACCTTTCTAAGATCACCTCTGCTTCTCCTCCTTCTCGCTGATACACACCCTTATAAAGGGGTGTTACTTCAAGTCGACGGCGCGGCTAATCAGACTTTACGCAGCCATACAGACACGCGCAAAATGTACACGCAAATCGCAGTTGCAAAGAGCGGTTACACATTTGTAGACAAAGGCAAAGACAAAGCTCTAATAACTTTTATTAAAGAGAAAAGAATGGGCATAATTCCTACTTTTAGAGGAAGGAGTCAACTGAGAATTAATGAAAATCCACTCGATGCAATTGATGAGCAAGAACATGATGATAGTAATGAAACATCATCACCTTCTGATACGGCAATCCGACGAGAAATTCAAAATGATGATAGTGATGTTAATAGTAGTGCAAGTACTCATGGAAGTAATGATAGTGATGGTGCACCCGGTGGTGGTGAAACTTATATTCCATCAACTTCAACATTAGAGCCTTGGACATGTGAGCAAAATTTCACACATGCAATTCAAGATGAAGATCATAGTGCTAGAACTATTAAAAGACAGTATCAGCGTCGATATAAGGGTGATAGACAAAAAGAAGCTCATGATTATCGAGATATACGAGAGAGTTTAGTTGAGATTGATTCTGATCGGAGTTCATCATACTCTCGGCCTTATTATAGCTCTGATGCATTATATGATGATCAATCATATCCGACATCGGGGACGTATGTTTATCCTTATCTGCACTCGCCTGATTCTAGTGGCACCAGTTCCAGTCCAACTTCCAGTGATGAATCGAAACACATTGATGGATATATGGAGAAATCAATATCAATATTCCATGTCATGGGATAATTATTTGATTTGGGCGTTAGGGAATTATGGGATTGATCTAAGCAAAATGTCGCAAGAACCAATGTTTTCATCTGATTCACGACACTCTTTTTGGTATTAGTAAAGTAACATGTTATGATATATCAATTTTAATTTAAGTTATTGATGTATCAATTTTCTTTAAAGAAAAGTATATTTATTTACTTTTATTCCTTTGATATCAATTATTTCAAGAAAAAAAATCGAAATATACTTAACAATAAATATTTGAAATTAAATGAATAATGACCTTTAAAATAATTAAATATTAATATTTAAAAAAATAGAAAAAAGTATCGAAACAAAGATAGTACGCATCGAGCATGACATCAAATCAGATCGTCCCACATCGACTTAAAACCCTCAGACGGCTTTCTAAGATTTAAAACTCGCTCGAGCCTCAGCCATAGCCTCAGCCAGCCATGTATGAGGAGATGTCAGACCAAGACATCACAGGTCTATCTCCGTTTCTTGCTCTTCCACCACCCTCAGTACCTCCTACCTTAGAGGAGAGAGTCTCCGGTCTAGAGGAGGCAATTCATTGTCAGGAGCAACAGCAGATGCATCACCAAGAGATGATGCAGCTGCAGAGAGACCAACACAGAGAGATGATGGAGATGCTTAGATCTTGGGACATGAGCCATCCATATTATCCACCTCCTCCATCTTCATCTGATTAGGATACTAGTATTTGGATTTGTGATTAGTATCTTATTTTTGAAGACTTCGTGTTTTGAAAACATATTCAATTTTAATCTTTAATTTTGAATCATAGTTAAGTTTGTGTCTTGAAGAATAGATTTTTTTTATTGCTCTCATATTCAAAACTATTTTGCTATTAAATATTAGAAAATTAAAAATTGAGCTAACCTAGGTCAAATTTAGCTTTCATGAACCTATAGATCTAGGTAAGCCTTTGCATCTCACAAATATTTAGGATTAACTGTTTGTGTATTGAGCCACGAAAATGAACGTGAGATATTAGGATTGTACCCCAGGTTCCAGATATAGATTTACTGTATCAACATGAACCGAAAGAGGTTTAAAACAAAATGGATCACTTCAGCAGTTAACTCTTAACTAAACTTGATGATGTAATCAATATCATTTGAGTTTTCCAAAACAAGAGTTAGACATTTATTTGAAGGGCAATATTTAGATGTTTATATTCAATATATTATTTTTCAAAAATTTCCTACAACAAAAATTGTCCAATTACAAGTAGGAATTCATGTTTGAAAATTCTCTTTTTTAGGGTTAATTTGTATACATCATTTCTATGCAACTTAGGGGGAGAGGCTATTCAATTCTATTAGAATATTATATATATGGTTAGGGATAATTATTTCCGAGGATAAAGTTTGAATTATTCCTAGGATAGGGTTTGATTTATTCCTTTGACTATGCCCTAATTTTATATATAAATAGGGCTTCCTCTACATAATAAGGTAACGTTTTTATGAAATAACATGGTATCAGAGCATTAGGTTTTCGGTTTCGACTTTCGCATTTTTTTTCCCCGCCGCTGCTCGCGTTCCTTTCCCGAACGCAACATTCCAAGTTGCGGACTCAGGCGCTGCTCTTGCGCATTCCTTTCTCGAACGCGACATCTTCCTCGCGCGGACGCCTCCCTCCGGCGACGATCTGCGCGACACGCGGACGCCTATCTTCCTTGCGCGAACGCCTCCCTCCGGCGATTGGACGACAAGTGGGTCGCCTCCTTTGACTTGAAGACCTTCACCATCGACAGCCAGCTCGTCTTCTTCCCCATCGATCGATCTCCGGAAAATCCGCCTCCCTCGCGACACGCGACGGCCTCCTCCCTCGCGGCTCGCGATCAGCTTCTCCACCTCGCACACGACGCCCTCCCAACTCCACCAGCACCCCCTTTCCCTGCCCCCGCATCGCCCTGCAACACTGCCTGTGCCGCCATTGATGTGCACCACCAGATTGCCTCCAAAAACTAGCAAAATCTAGGGTTCACCGCGAGGAAGAGAGATCCCGCCCTACAGCACCGGCCCACCACCGCCTTCTTGCTCAGCTGCATCGGAGAGGGCTTGCACTTCAGGAGAGCCCTGCGGACGTTTTTCGGCCAACAACTTGCAGATTTTCCGTGCAACTATTCCTTCCGCCGACGAGCCATCTTCTTTGTTCTGTTGAAGTTTCTCACAATTCTGGACAGCCACAGCAGCCCCTTCTATTCACTTATACAACATCTTCTCCATCTGATCAGGACCTGCTTCATTCGTCATGGCTAGCTCCGACACTTCGAAGCCGGATTTCCTAATTTTTACCAACCACGTCACGACACCGCTGTCATCTGAGCTCTTAGATGGTAAGAACTACTCCTCTTGGGCCTCCCACATTAAGCTTTGGCTTGTTGGACAGGGTTATGAGACACATCTAACCCAAACTGAGGAGAATATTCAAGTCGCCGATCGTCCTTTATAGAAAAAAGTTGATGCTCAGTTGTGTTGCATTATCCGAGCCACCATCCATCTATCTCTTAGGGATGTCTTCCACACTCACATGACTTGCAAAGATGTTTAGACACAGGCTCAACAACTGTTTACTAACACTTCTACGACTTCATCAAGCTCATAAGACCCTACGAATATCCTAAGACTCCATCGATCAAGAATTCTATGCCATCCTATCTAGGATCGCCTAGCCTTCACATGAGTTCAACGACTGTTCCCACCAAGGCCACTCCTATTGCAGAGCTTAAAAATCGGAAGAAATTTTTTATATCTTTAGCCTTATATGGTCTGCCCACAGATTACTCTCATATTCGTGATCAGATCCTGGGCAGCCCCATAGAGGCCACCATGGACTCTACCTAGGCGACTCTCCTCCGTGTCCCTGCAAAAGTCTTGACGCTATCCTCCGCTCACGTGACTCTTCAACTTCGTCTCTCAACAATGCACTTCCACCTCGTAAGAACGGAAAAGGACGCCCTGTGCGACTATCACCACCGACCGTGACACACAATTGATAAATGTCTGAGTCTCCACGGTCGACTTCCCTCCTCGCTCGACGCTTCGAGTTCGCCACTTATTCATTTCCACTTCACAATGACATCGATCCAACTCCACCGCCTTCCTACGACTTTATGAAACGGTATGAGGATCGACGGGATTCTAATTCCACCGCCGCCATACGTTGGTAATTCCTTTATCGACATATCTCGCTCTTCGTCCCCGGCATTGACTCTAGGGCCACAGATCATATCAGGGGTAATAGATCTCTGTTTTCTTCACTATCTACTTCCGGTTATTTACCCTGTGTTACCATGGAAAATGGTTCTCAAACTCAGTCCCAAGGTGTTGGTATTATTCATCCTTCCCCATCTCTTCCCATTTATAATGTTCTTTATGTTCCTGGAGCTCCCTTTAATTTGTTATCAATAAGTTAGCTTACTTGGTCTCTTGATTGTGTCATCTCGTTTACTAAATCTTTTGTTTCATTACAGGACCGGAGTACAGGGAGGATGTTTGGCTTCGGATGTGAGTCTCATGGCCTATATCGACTTCAACAAAACTCTCTTGTTGGTACGGCGACAACATCTCCACTTGTTATTCATGCTCAATTGGGACATCCTGGTCTTGATAAGTTAAAACAGTTACATCCTAGTCTGTCTCACTTAGAGTCTTTGGTCGCGAGTCGGCCGCCAGTGCATGCTCGTAGTTGCTTTCCTCGCATTATAAGTCGGGCCACGCCCCTCGCTTTAGTTCATTCCGATGTCCGGGTCCGAGTCGTGTTGTCTCTTCATTGGGTCAAGATATTTCATACTTTTATGTACGCATTTTTCCCCAGATTGGGTTATATCTAATGAAGGATCGCTCGAATTGTTTCTATTTTTCAATATTTTTTAATGAAGTAAAAACAAAATTCGTATCCTCTTCGATCATCAGAGTGATAATGACGCGAGCATCTATCTACTCCGCTTCGACCTTCTCGCATCTTACGGCGATTACATCGACGCCTCATTCTCATACCTCCCAATAGAATGGAGTTGCAGAACGCAAGAATCGTCATCTTCTCGAGACCACCCGGACTCTTCTCCTTCACTCTCACGTTCCTCTTCGTTTTTAGGGTGACGCCGTACTTACTACATGTTATCTCATTAATCGCATGTCTTCCTCCACTTTACAGGGTCAAATACTACATCATGTACTTTATCCGAAGTAGTCCCTTCATCCTTTACCACCTAGGGTCTTTGGTTTTACATGTTTTGCTCATGCTCTTGATCCTGGCATTGATAAACTCTCTCCTCGGTCACATAAATGTGTTTCCCTTGGATACCCACGGTCTCAAAAAGGGTATAAGTGTTATTCCCCTACACTCCACTCCAGATTTCATCTCTCGACGCCACGCTTCTTCGATTCGGCCTTTTCGGTCTTCGTAATCGTCCGTCCGAGGTTCATCCTTCATAATGCATTCGCTTTGATCGTCTGGAGGATTCTCTATCACCCCCAGCCACAATTCCTCCTCCTTTGCAGGTTTATCGCTTATCCTCGTCTCGCTACGCCGCCAACACCGACTCGCTTACGGATCATCTCCGAGCCGATCCACCGCTTCCTTCCTCCGTCCGCATCGACTGATATTCCCATTGCACTTCGGAAAAGTATACGTTTCACTCGTAATCCTTCTCCTCATTATGTTTCTTTGAGTTAACATCGTCTTTCTCCTTCCTATTATTCTCGTCTTTCCTCCTTGTCGTCTGTTTCTCTTCCGAAGACTGCAGGAGATGCATTTTCCCATCCGGGATGGAAATAGACTATGCTTGACGAAATGAGAGCCTTACGGAGTTGTGAGACTTGGGACCTCGTTCCTCTACCACTAGGAAAGTCAGTGGTTAGGTGTCGATGGCTATATACGGTGAAGGATGGTCCAGAAGGAATGATTGATCGGCTTAAGGCTCATCTCGTTGCTAAAGGCTATACTCAGATCTTCGAATTGGATTATGGGGACACGTTTTCTCCTGTTGCCAAGATGTCCTCTATACGCTTATTCATGTCCCATCACGCGATTCAACATCGCCTCTATATCACTGACATCAAGAATGCGTTCTACATAAATGACCTACTCAAGAAGTTCATACGGAGCAACCTCCGTATTTTATTGCTCAGGGGGAGTCTTCTGGTCTTGTGTGCCGCTTACGAAAATCTTTATATAGTCTCAAGAAGTCACCCAGAGCATAGTTCGATAGATTCAGTATTGTAATTCAACAATGGTGACTTGAGCGAGGTAATGACCATTCCGCCTTTTTATCGCCACTCATCTATCGTCAGATCTACCTAGTGATTTATGTTTGATTTATATGTATCACAGGTAGTGATCATCTTTTCAAACATTTCCGCACAAAGGATCTCGAGACTTAAATATTTCGAAATATAAAGATACGTAAAGGGATCATTATATCCCAAAGGAAGTATGCAATTAATATTCTAGAATAAACATAAATATTAAACTCAACGACAGTTGACAACCCTATGGATCCTAATATCAAGGTCCTGTCTAATCAGGGGGAGCCTCTACCAGATCCTGAACGATATAGCGACAAGAGGAGACTAAGTTACCCATCATACTCGTCCCGATATCTTATTCGCATAAGTGTAGTAAGTCGGTTTCAACTCTCCATGTAAAGAACATCGAACGTGCGATTCGTGATTGCTCGATATATCGGCCCAAAAAAGGTCTTTTGTATAAAGACAAAGGACAAACTCGAGTCATAGGATATTCACGACACCGGGCAAAATCTCCCATGATAGAGAGATCCACGGTTTTCAGATATTTATCTGAGGTAACCTTGCTTTCGAAAAGCAAAAAGGTAATGCGGCAAGATCCAAGGCAGAGGCGTAATATCGAGCTACGTCAATAATACCAAGAGCTTATATGGCTCAAATAGTTGTTTCATGAGCTAAGATTTGGAGATATTACACAAATGTCACTTATATGTGATAACCAGGCTGTCATGCATATCGCCTCAAATCCAGTTTTTCATGAGAGGACAAAGCATATTGAAGTCGACTGTCACTTTGTCAGAGAGAAAGTCATATCTAGAGAAATATCTACTAGTTTTGTTAACTCACATAATTAATTAGCAAATATATTTACTAAGTCACTGAGAGGTCCCCGAATTGAATACATATGTAACAAGTTGAGTGCATATAATTTATATTCTTCAGCTTGAGGGGGAGTGTTAGAATATTATATATATGGTTAGGGATAATTATTTCCTAGGATAAAGTTTGAATTATTCCTAGGATAGGGTTTGATTTATTCCTTTGACTATGCCCTAATTTTGTATATAAATAGGGCTTCCTCTACGTAATAAGGTAACTTTTTTATGAAATAAAAAATTCATTTTGAAAGAATACTATTTTCAAAACACAAAGGAAAAATTGAAGAATTTTATATGACTTCAAGGGGGAATTTCAATATTTTTGAAAAAATTTGTCTTTAAGGAAGAGTTTCAATATTTCTTTAAGAGGAATTTTTCATATTTTTGAAAAGGAAAGGTTTGAAAATTCTTAAGCTTAACCAAAAATATATGCTTTGTTTAAGGGGGAGATATGGGAAAAATTATTTTGAAATTTAAAAGAAAGAAAGCACGAATTAAGGGAGAGTTTCAATATTTTTAAAAGGTTTTGGAAAAATTTTAAGCTTAAAAAGATATACTTTTAAGGGGGTGAAGATATTAAGGTTTCATGTTTTGAAAAAATTTAAAATTTTGATTCTAAAAATACTTAAGTTGTTTCAATTATTAAATCTTTACTCTCCATTAAATACTAAAAATTTTTAATTTGTCAACTCATTTTCAAACACTTAGATAAATTTTGAAAAATGTTGTACTTTACATAATGGTGAATCTTGGCACGATAATTTTGTGTTGTTTCAATGAATGTCAAAGAGAAGAGAAATTTAGGTTTAAAGTTATAATTAAGATTGAATGCATTTCATGAACTTTTTATATGAACTTAGATTGTTTCTAAATGCATTTCATGAACTTTTCATGTGAACTTAGATTGTTCTTGATTTTGGTATATTTCTCCTAACTTTAAAACCGTTGTGTTGTGTTGTGTTTGTATTTTGATGTATGAACCATGACTTAAAGTTAGGAATTACTTGTGATTTGATATGAGTGTTAAGTGTGCAGGCTTAACAGGAAAGTCCTAGTAGGTTAGGCTGACCGAATACTAGGTAAAAGTCTTGACGGATCAAGAGGACCGGATACCAGACAGGAAGTCCAGATGGGTCGAGTGGATTAGATATCTAGCAGAAGACCTGTTGGGTCAAGAGGACCGGACAACTAACAAGAAGACCAGTTATATCAGAAGGACCGGACAGTTGACAGGAACCCCTGGTGGGTCAAGATCGGACGTCAAGAAGTATAAGTCCAAACAGAGATATTTAACAGGTAAGCTCTCGAGTAAAGAGGTGAGATCGAGTCCTCGGTTGAGGACAAAGGTAAGCGTCGATCTGACAGAGAGTCAGAGTTTGTAACGCCCGCCCTTATCTGCCCTCAGGGCGGCGCTACTTTTTTTTTTTATAACATAACATATATGGATCATTTCACAATCTACATAATCAAACATGTTATCATGACATAGATCTTCTTTTATAACATGCATCACATATCATAGACCTAATTAGCATGTTAACATATCATAACTTCTTTTATAACATGCATCACATATCATAATCTTAATTAGCATGTTACCATATCGTATCTCATTTTATAACATGCATAACATAAAGATTAGAGAAGGTAACTATTATTAACACGATCCATTCATGAGTTCTAACATATCAAACTTTCATAAGTAAGGTGAACGATAACATAAACTAAGCAACATCCAACATGGTACTAATAAATCACAAGTCATAAAAGCGGAAGCAATTGTCTTAAGTTGTTCATTGAGCATATAAATAAAAGCAGAGAGAGTAATAGGGTCTTTTTCCACCACGTCACTATCACACACACTCAAATTTCCTCCTCGCTACTTCCTCTAGTTCATATTTTCTTTATCTCATAGATATGGACAACATAAACTATAAGCATATAGCTTAGTAAGATTCTCGCTACTCACAAAAGCCACAAATTACATCAAACAATTAGAAAACATGAGCATACTAGCATAAATAACATAAGTATTTCATAACAACACTAAACATCAACATACTAACGTAATGAAACATAAGCATGGCATAAAATTTACATAAGCATGCTAAACATAATTAAATCTAAGTATGGCATAAATTAAACATAAGCATTCATGACATCATCAATCCTAAACATGCATAAAGGACACAATCATAAGCATTCTTAAACTCAACATACATCATCAATCCTAAACATGCATAAAGGACATAATCATAAGCATTCTTAAACTTGAACATAAGCATTCATGACATCATCAATCCTAAACATGCATAAAGGACATAATCATAAGCATTCTTAAATTTGAACATAAGCATTCATGACATCATCAATCCTAAACATACATAAAGGACATAATCATAAGCATTCTTAAACTTGAACATAAGCATTCACAATTTCATACAAGTCCTTTCTTTTCAAAACATATACATATAGATACTTCAACATAATCATACATGAATGTGGGGGCCCAGGCTAAGTACCACATAAAGCGCGTTCCCTAATAGGCTGGGGTAGCGAGCCACCAGACCTACTAGAGCAAAACCTCTTACGTCTTACCAGGGCAAGACCTCTTACGTCTTCTTATGTCCCTTGGATTTGATTAACGACCACCTAACGGGTCGGGTACTTAACCTCTTACAAAGTAAAATCTTGATTGGAGAGGAGACAAGAAATAATCTTGCCCTAGAACCCTTCTTGGTGCTCTTGACCCTTAGATGAAGATTAGCCCCTTAGATGAACCCTTCTCTTTGCTTAACTCTCTAGGGTGGAACCCTATTTTGTTTTGGCCAAAACTCAAGGAAGGAGCCCTAGGGTTTCGGTGGAAGGAGGAAGAAGGAAGCAGTGGCCAAATGAAACCTTCCCTCTTATTTATAAAGGGAGGAAGAGAAGTGTCTCTTCTCTTTTCATGCCTCTTCATTTACCCTCCTCACACTCATCTAACATTTCTCCTCTTTCTCCAACTTTCTCACGAGCACTTGGTCATCACATTCATGGTTAGAGTTAACTCTCACCAAGAGGTTTAAGGTTCAATACTCACCTCTCCACTTTTATTCTTTTATCATCATTTTTTTTTCCAAGATTCCATATATAATCTACTAGACATGAAATTAAATTCTATACAAAAATTTGAGAAAATTTTGGGGTGTTACAATCCTACCTTATAAAAAGTTCGTCCCGAACTTAAAATAGTTCCGGATACTTTTGTCGATCTCGCCTTTTTCGCTCCCACGTGAACTCTTCGAACCTCGACTTCGCATAGACCTTCACTAAGGGTACCTCTTTGCTCCTTAGCTTCGACCTCTCGATATGTTATCCGAACAAGTCGGCTTCATAACTTAGTCCCACTTGAATTTGACCGCCATCGTTCGATCACCTAGTCATGCATCGGGAACGATCTCTTGAGCATCGATACATGGAAGACATTGTGGATACCGACATCTCCGAGGTAGCTCCACCATGTGCCACCTTGCACGATTCTTTCAGATCTGATACGGTCCTACATAACGCGGACTCTTTCCCTTTCTTCCAAATCTCACTCTTTCATGGGCGACCTTGAGGAACACAAAATCCCCAACTTCAATCTAACGGTCAAGGCCTCTTATCCGCAGATAAATTTCACGGCTCTAAGCGCTCTATCCTCCGACGGATAGTCAGATAGCTCGGGTGGTATCATAATATCGGCTCAAGACCTATTTCCCTCCTTTCACCACCCTCGTCAACAGATAGAGACCGTGATCTTCTCCCGTATAGAGTTTCATATGGTGTCATTCTAATAAGAGCTGGTAATCATTGTTAGAAGCAAATTCGCTAAGCACAAATATCGACACCAACTCCCCTTAAAGTCTAGAGCACAAGCCCGCAACATATCTTCCAGCACCTGGTTCACTCTTTCTGTCTGACCGTCGGTCTGAGGATGAAACGCAGTGTCGAATCTCAACTTAGTGCCAAGAGCCTTCTGAACACATTCCCGTAAACGGGAGGTAAACGCCATCGCGATCGTAAATAATAGTCTTAGGCACTCCATGTAACCGATAATCTCCTTGCATATAATCGAGCTAGCCGCCAACCGGATAGTCATCTTAATTGTCGAAACGGGCGAATTAACCTGGCCTACATGATTACCCATATAAAGATCATAACCATTTGTTATTCGGGGTAATCCCGAGATGAAATCCATAGAAATTTCTTCCCATTTCCACTGAATCAGATTTACCGCAAAGAATCCTCCGTGTTTCGTGTTCTCGCTCTTAACCCTTCGCGTGTCGACAGTGGCCGACGCATCGAGCCACATCCCTTTTACGCCGCCACCAAAAATTATCTCTTAAGTCCTCGATACATTTTTTGTAGATCCGGGATGCATGGTATAAGGTGTTCCACGGGATTCCTCGAGTATCTTCTTAGTAATTCGGATCGTCCAGGAATACATACGGTCCCGAGGTATAATAATCCGTCGAAATGCGAATCCATTATCCCTTCCTTCCGTGACTTCTCTGTTTGATCTTCGGATGTCAATCACCATCTTGCTTTCCAATATATCGTCGAACAATCGCGCGCTATCGCCATGGTGGAAAGTTGTCCGTAAATAATCTCTATTCCGTAATTCATTATTTCCTTTTCGTGAGATAGCATTGATAAGGACATCAAAGCGCAGACTTTCGCTATGCATCCGCCACTTTGTTGGCCTTTCTGGATGATAGAATATCTCACAATCATAATCTTTAACTCAGCTCGAGCCATCCGCGTTGTCTCATATTTAGGTCTTTCCGAGTGAAGAAATATCTCGACTGTGGTCTCAGTATAAATCCCGCACCGAGCCCGTGATAAGTAGTGTCCCCATATTTTGGAGCGAATACCACTACCGCTAGTTCTAAGTCACGGGTAGGATAATTTCTTTCGTGCTCCTCGATGCCTAGAGGCGAAGCGATAACCTTGCCATTTGCGCATAAGTACACCTCCGAGCCCCAGCTTTAAAAGCTGCCACTATACATATCGAAGCTTTCATTATCTTGTGGAGAGTCGAATGGGAGCGCTGGAGCCTCCTCTTGCCCAGAAAACTCCTCTCACACCCCTCACCCATTCAGATTGCTTGTCCTTTCTAGAGGGTCACATGGGCTGCAATTCAGAGAAGTCCTCTACAAACTTTCAGAATAAATTCTAGAGAAAACTTCGATTTCACTCGATTCCTCGCCTATTCCAGCCTCACACCAATCTTTATTGGGTCTACCACGATTCCTTCTTTAGAGATGACGACCCAAGAATAACACTCGATCGAGCGGAACTCACATTTGGAGAACTTCATATAGTTGCTCTTCTAAAGAATCAGAGTAATCTTGTCTTCGGATGTTTCAAAGATGCTCTTCTTCGGCCTCTCGAGTAGATAAGAATATCGCTCGATGAAAACGATTACATAAATTTGTCGAGGAAGGCCGAGAATACTCGATTCATCAGTCCATGAACATTACAGAGCATCGTTACTCCGAAGGGCATAACTACGAACTCATAATGTCCGTGATCTCGTCCGGAAGGCCGTCTTGAATATCGCCGGCTTTACTTTTATACGACGATAGCGGACACGAGATCGATCTAAAAGACAAGAGCTCCTTCACCGGGTCGAATGTGTCGCCGATCCCGGGAAGGGGGTACCTAATATTGTTCTCAGATGATTTAGACGTCGAACTCTAATAAATCACTTTACTATTACGTTCTTACCTATTCTTGATGGTCACGCGTTGTTGGTGCGATACATACTGCGTGATAGACCCATCTTTTCTTCTTTATACAAAGATCGAGCTCCCAGGTGAGTGACTAGGCGGATAAATCCTCGTCAAGTAACTCAGTGCTTCGGAGTTCTTTCAACTCGGCGCGCCATACGATGAAGGTGCCTCGAGATCGGGTTAGTTTCGAATCAATTCGATCTCGAACTCAATTTCTATCGGTGGTAATCCGTAGTCATCGTGAATACCTCGGATGGTCGATACCACTCGACATCTTCTAGCCGGGTTCTTTATCGATATATCAACGTGTGCTAGAAATCCGGTCATCCATTTTCTAATATTTTTCGGGCTTTGGTACGATAAGAATTTCCTTGTTCCTTTCTTTGGCTCCCCGATAAACTCAAACGAAACCTCTCGCTCGGTAAGATCACTTCGCTTGACTCAATCAAGCGCCAGATTACGAAAATCCATGCCCAATATAACATCATAGTCCCGCATATCCGAACTATCAGTCACAATAGAGCTCCGTCATGCGAGTCTAATTGGTGCGCGCGAATATAGGTGGATGGCATCACTTCTCGAAGGTAACGTTGTTAAGAAGTTATAGTCCAAAATTTGGGAGGCTATCTATCTTGCGAAAGGCATGAGATTTAACGAACGGGTCGCCTCTAAAGGTCAAACAATACAAGAAAGATACCGATCAAAATAAATATCCGACTGTGGATAAACCGGCCGAGGCACTCGCTACATCTTCTCGTGAGGGAGAACACTGGCATTTGCTACCACTGGGGCTTCCAATCTCCTCGCTTATCCGAGGACCTCTATCATAGCCTCGTGATCCAGCGGCCGTGGAGGAGCACTGCATCGACATACTATCGAGGAGGTGCTCGAACTCGGGTAGGCCCTGTGCTATGTTCCTTCCAATCCACAATCAGAACACTTCCTCGCGCTCGACGACATTCCCTGACGCTTCTTCCCACACGTAGATACCAGATACATAATTGTTGTTTCTGGGCCCCCTCGGGTCATTCCACTGCTTTCTTCGCCATCGCTCCCTCTTCCAAATTAGTATTCGAGATTTCGACCTCCGGTGCCTTTATTCTCGCTGATCGATGTTGTCGTGTAGTGCTCTGATCGTGGGCACTATCAACATACTTCTGGCAAATTGGGTCGATTGACTACCGCCACATTCGTGGCTATCTCCTGGCCGTAACATTTTCAATACGATAGTCCGATCCTCTCCTTTCCGCATCGACTAATTGGCAGAGACGCGCTGCCATTGAATCTTTTCATAGCTTCACCGACCGATAGATCGCTTATTTCGAACTCGAGGAACTCATCGTAGTGCTTATTTGTGATCCGTCCTCTCGAAAGAACTCAAGAACTCGATTCAAAGTCCGCCCACCTCATTCGATTTATTTTGTCTCTTTGCTTACTCTCTCCCACCACATCCTCAGATCTCCGTAAAGATGTAATAAGGCACATTTTATCTTTTCGTGCTCGGGCCAATCCAAAGAAATCCACGATGCTCAACTGCTTAACCAGCGGGGCATCCTACGGTTCGCAGCACTGAGAAATTTTCTCGGTTTCACCTCGCCATCAATCGGATAAGTTTCGGTCGGACCGGTGGCAAGATTGGCCGGGTGGTGCTTGCACCATGCTGGTCGTGGTTCGCGCCACGCTCGAGTCTCGGAGTGGTGATAGGGTTCCACTGGTCGATTCACGAGAGCATCGATAACTACCGTTGTTTCGCGACCGACAGAGCTCTGAGAACTACACGATCAAATCCGTGGTGCCGATTCCTTCCCTCTATTACTACGCCTCCTATCCATGTTATCTAAGTGATAAATAAATAATTAAGGTATTATTATAATTTCTACTCATATACACGATCTAAACATTCCTTATCATAAACAAGGTAAGGTATCCTTTCTAGTTGTATTTCTAGGTTGTAAAACATGTTTCCATCATATAAAGCATGGTAAGGTATCATTACTATCTAAGTCACAAGTATGGTTCCATTCTACTAAAATACGACGAGGTATTATTTCTATCTAGATAAGACATTCTTCATTATAAAAGAAATTTAGGTACGATAAAGTTACTTACTTGGAAACAAAGCAGGACGGAGGCTTGATATGTGATAAGTGGAAAGGTGAACCACTCGATACATTAACTGTAACGCCTTATCTCGCCTCGTATGGCGTATTTTTTTTTATAACATAACATATATGGATCATTTCACAATCTACATAATCAAACATGTTATCATGACATAGATCTTCTTTTATAACACGATCACATATCATAGACCTAATTAGATGTTAACATATCATAACTTCTTTTATAACATACATCACATATCATAATCTTAATTAGCATGTTACCATATCGTATCTCATTCGATAACATGCATAACATAAAGATTAGAGGTGTAACTATTATTAACACGATCCATTCATGAGTTCTAACATATCAAACTTTCATAAGTAAGGTGAACGATAACATAAACTAAGCAACATCCAACATGGTACTAATAAATCACAAGTCATAAAAGCGGAAGCAATTGTCTTAAGTTGTCATCGAGCATATAAATAAAAGCAGAGAGTAATAGGGTCTTTTTCCACTACGCCACTATCACACACACTCACCCCTCCTCGCTACTTCCTCTAGTTCATATTTCCTTTATCTGCGTAGATAATGGACAACATAAACTATAAGCATATAGCTTAGTAAGATTCTTGCCTACTCACAAAAGCCACAAATTACATCAAACAATTAGAAAACATGAGCATATTAGCATAAATAACATAAGTATTTCATAACAACACTAAACATCAACATACTAACGTAATGAAACATAAGCATGGCATAAAATTTACATAAGCATGCTAAACATAATTAAATCTAAGCATGACATAAATTAAACATAAGCATTCATGACATCATCAATCCTAAACATGCATAAAGGACATAATCATAAGCATTCTTAAACTTGAACATAAGCATTCATGACATCATCAATCCTAAACATGCATAAAGGACATAATCATAAGCATTCTTAAACTTGAACATAAGCATTCATGACATCATCAATCCTAAACATGCATAAAGGACATAATCATAAACATTCTTAAACTTGAACATAAGCATTCATGACATCATTAATCCTAAACATGCATAAAGGACATAATCATAAGCATTCTTAAACTTGAACATAAGCATTCACAATTTCATACAAGTCCTTTCTTTTCAAAACATATACATATAGATACTTCAACATAATCATACATGAACGGGGGCCCTGTGCTAAGTACCACATAAAGCGATTCCCTAATAGTCAGTAGCGAGCCACCGCACCTACTAGAGCAAAACCTCTACGCCTTATCAAGGCAAGACCTCTTACGCCTTCTTACGTCCCTCGATTCGATTAACGACCACCTAACTCAATTACTACTTAACCTCTTACAAAGTAAAATACTTAATTTTCTTTCTTTTCTTTCTTGTCATATCATAAAGAATGTTCTTAATCCTCAACATAAAAAGGGAAGCATCTCTGTCTTATCTTATCATAAGGAGAGCTCTTAATCCCAACATAAAAAGGGAAGCATCTCCGTCTTATCTTATCATAAAGAGAGCTCTTAATCCCAACATAAAAAGGGGAAGCATCTTCTTAGACATTTCATAGCATATATGCATTCATAACATAAGAATACCCTAAAGGGGTCTTAAAGCATAAACCTGTTCATCACACAGGCATATTTCATGGCATATTAAATCATAAACATGTTCATCACATAGGCATAATTCATGGCATATTAACTCATAAACATGTTCATCACATAGGCATATTTCATAACATATTAAATCATAAACATGTTCATCACATAGGCATATTTCATAGCATATTAAATCATAAACATGTTCATCACATAGGCATATTTTATGGCATATTAAATCATAAATATGTTCATCACATAGGCATATTTCATGGCATATTAAATCATAAACATGTTCATCACATAAACATATTTCATGGCATAGTAAATCATAAACATGTTCATCACATAGGCATATTTCATGGCATAATGAATCATAAACATGTTCATCACATAGGCATAATTCATGGCATAATAAATCATAAACATGTGCATCACATAGGCATACATACAATCATGCAACATATCATGAACTCTAAGGGAATTCTCAGACACCAATTTAAGCACATAATCTTAACCTAGCTTAGGTACCCTAAGTGGCCAAAATCCTAGGAGGGGTTCATACCTTTTTTTTTTTTCCACATAAAATTCATACATGAAGGCATACAACATATCATAATTTCATAAGGGGTGTTTTCATTACGCCTAGCCCTAAAACCCTAGTTGGCGAAACATTAGGGGCACCAAAATTTTTATTTTTACATAAAATTCATATACGAAGGCATACAACATATCACAACTTCATAAGGGGTGTTTTCTTACGCAACCCTAGCCCTAAAACCCTAGTTGGCGAAACTTGTAGGGGCACCAAAATTTTATTTTTGTCACATAAAATTCATACATCGTAAGGCATACAACATATCATAACTTCATAAGGGATGTTTTCATGCAACCCTAGCCCTAAAACCCTAGTTGGCCGAAACTTGTAGGGGCACCAAAATATTATTTTTGTCACATAAAATTCATACATGAAGGCATACAACATATCACAACTTCATAAGGGGTGTTTTCATGCAACCCTAGCCCTAAAACCTTAGTTGGCCGAAACTTGTAGGGTATCAAGCATCATATTTCTTTCATATATAATATCCTATAAGAGCAAATATACTGCAGGTGAGGGAATCTTACCACTTATATTACCCCTTAATAAGAGAGACCTTGATTAGAGAGGAGACAAGAAATAATCTTGCCCTAGAACCCTTCTTGGTGCTCTTGACCCTTAGATGAAGATTAGCCCCTTAGATGAACCCTTCTCTTTGCTTAATTCTCTAGGGTGGAACCCTATTTTGTTTTGGCCGAAACTCAAGGAAGGAGCCCTAGGGTTTCGGTGGAAGGAGGAAGGAGGAAGAAGAAGTGGTCAAATGAAACTTTCCCTCTTATTTATAAAGGGAGGAAGAGAAGTGTCTCTTCTCTTTTCATGCCTCTTCATTTACCCTCCTCACACTCATCTAACATTTCTCCTCTTTCTCCAACAGTAAGCTACTGCTGAGCACTTGGTCATCACATGCATGGTAAGAGTTAACTCTCACCAAGAGGTTTAAGGTTCAATCCTCACCTCTCCACTTTTATTCTTTTATCATCATTTTTTTTTCCAAGATTCCATATATAATCTACTAGACATGAAATTAAATTCTATACAAAAATTTTGGAGAAAAATTTTGGGGTGTTACAGAGTTGGACTCTGAAGTCAAGATCGGATGATATTACTACTGTTAATACACTTTATATTCTGTTTGTGCTAATTTTATATTACAGATCTCCAGGCGACTGGATAGGATCTACATGCCTCTAGGTCAAGTCGACTAGACTAGGTCCAGGCGACTGGAATGCTGAGTTGGCAAGGCAAGTTGGCGATCGCTGGAGATTGTGTTACCGAGATGGCATATACTCTAGGCGACTATACCACATCCAGTCGATTGGGATTGGAAAATTCAAGAACTGTGTCGGAGCGGATAAAGGTGACTTGGAGTCGCCTAGACCAGGTCCAAGCGGATGGGAAGGCTAAGTTATCGTTTCAAGAGGCCGATGTGGAGGCGACTAGGAGGTAGTCTAGGCGCCTAGAAAAGGCTTATAAAAGAAATGGTGATGCATTTTGTCCTCAAAGTGTTGCGTCTTCATTCATGATCTACAAAAGCTTCTACGCACCATCCCGACACTCTGTCGGTAATTCAAGCTACATCTTCGAAATCTAAGTGTCGGTATACTCATTTATATTTGTATTTACATTTCACATTTGTGCTTTAATTTAAGAGGAAAGGTAGAGTGTTATCTTACCCTTAATATCTTGTTTGTGAAAAACCCTCCGAAGTCGAGAGTTCTCGACTCGGGGGATCTTAGTGGATTGTCCAACGAAGTAGCCCTAGGAAAGGTTACGGGCATTGGAGTAGCAATCCGGCTCGGATTACGAACCAATTAAAAAGCTTGTGTGTTCTGTCTTATTTATTTTCATTGCATTACTTTGTTTTTAAAATATAAAGAATTGTTTTTAAAAATAATTAAAAAAAATCCAATATGAAATTCACTCCCCCCCCTCTCGGAAGTTTCGATCCTACAATCATTTCTTTTGTACTTAATGTTGAGGATCTTCGGATGGCTAGAGTGGGTGAATAGCCTCTTTCAATTTATTTCTACAAAATATTAGTGGAAGCAAAACAAAATCGAAAAACTAAAATTGAATGACAATAGTAACAACGCTAACTCTAAGATGTAATGTGGTTCGGAGATGATGCTCCTACTCCACGACAATCCTTAAGGTGGATCACCCCTTGCAAGCTTTCACTAAAAACTCCTTTTGATGAGAACACCAAGGTGGAGAAGCCTTCTTTACAATGCAATATCTTCCTTTTACAAGATGATGAAGAATAAGCTTAGGAGGAAGAGATTAAGAGCTTAAGAACTTTGGAAGAAGACTTGAGAAGCTTAGGGAGTGAGAATTTTGTATAAAACCAGTAACTTTCTCAAAGCCCCAAGCCTGCCATTTTATAAAAACGGCCTTCACAAGGCTTTTCCGATCATTGTTGTATACCAAAGAATGATCACGACACCGCTGACCGTGATCCAACGACATCTGACAAAGCATGATCGCGGTCGTCACCACCCAACGAATACATCACAGTCGACTGCTCACAACCCCAGTCGACTGTTATCCTCACAGTTAAGGCGATGGTCGAGCGTGCCTTGCTTTTGATCGGTCGCTTTTAAATGTCCAGTCGACTACTCTAGCACAGTAGTCGACTGTAGGGTCGAAGCTAATGTTTCACACATCACCCGACCTCCAGTCTTGTTTCCTGACTACCCAAGGTCAGTCAACTGCTGAGCAGGTAGTTTGGTTCCAGAGTACTTGTCGCCAGTCGACTGCTTCTCTACAACAGTCGACTGTTGAGTACCATACCTATTTCGCAATCATCCAGTCTGAAAACCAAGCCCCACAACGGGAGCCAGCTTCCTACTAGATCAGTCGACTGTTGAGCACTTAGGTGAATGTCGAGTACTCAACCTGAAAGTCGAGCCCCACAATGGGAGTCATGTTGAGATCCGTATCATATCGCATGTGTTCGCGGGCAAAACATTTCGCACAACCACAGTGGAAACAAAATACATGTCGGATCCCTCCAGAGATCCATGCAATACGTATAAATCGATTCGATTATCCTACTTTGTCTAGATCTTATCTAGAAGAAGAAGTATACCTTTGTTGCGAAGCCCTTCGCAATCCCGCTAGCCAAACGCAATCGGATCTCAATACGATAAGGACAATCATATCTCTAAGATATCCACACGAACCATATCTTGGAGAAGGAGATAACACCTTTGGTTGTTCTAGCAACCACACTAAGGCTCTCCACTCTAAACTTTGGCCAAGAAGAAGGGAGAGGAAGAAAAATAGGGATACAAGGCACAAATGGGATACTTAGGTAAAATGAGATCAAAATCACACACAAGAGATCACCATTCTCCTTAACGTTAAGGAGACTTCTCAAATCCCCTTTTATTATCCATTAATCCCATTTTTTCATTAACGTTGAGGATACTCCTCAACTCCCAATTACATGGCATCAATTTTCATGCAATGTTAATGAGTCCATTTATTTGCATGCAAAATTGAAAAAACTTCACAAATTCTATTTGCATGCATTAATCCCATTTGTATGAATTAATCCATTTGCATGCATTAATTCATTTGCATACAATAATCCATTTTGCATGCAATATTTCATTTTACATGCAACGTTTGGAATAAGTATCATTTCATGCATTAATCCCTTTGCATGCAACATTAAACATTAAATCTCATTTCATACATTAATCCATTTGCATGCAACAACTCTCATTTGCATGCATGATTAATCATCATTAATCATGCTAACCTTCTTCAATTGGTTTCACTTGAGTCTAACTCAAATTAAACCAATTTAAGTCCAACTCAAGTTTGGCCAAGCAATGAGTCTAACTCATTTTAGCCCATTCAATTAACTAATGATTCATTTAGTCAAACTAAAATGATCCTATCTCCAAAATAACATATTCTTTGTGTGTGACCCTATAGGCTCTTATAGCATTGGCAATGTATCTAAAACAATTTTATTAGATACATAAGCAATGAGCGGCATCTAGCAATACATCATTGCTACCCAAGCTACAAGAAAGTCGAGATCTGACAACCTTTCCGTGACTATTATCATGTATGACGGTGTCCTTCTATCCTTGATATCTTAGATCCATCAATGAGGCATAGATGGTATTATCCCCTTATCGATCTTTATGTTTCTTGATCCCAAGTACACTCACTCAAACAAATGAGCTCAATATCTCATATTGACTTATTTGAGCATAGTCATGCATTTCGTGGTCATACTCTATCAAGAAGCCAAAGATATCACTCCCGTTATGTGGAAGGGATAGATTCCATCTACATCACTCAAATCCCTCCGCATAATTCGTTACATACCCAGCAATCGTCGTTATAGTGCACCCTGTTACAGGTGACGTTAGACGATACCAAAGTACATAACTCCTTATGTAGGGAACCGTAGTGACTTCAGATCTAAGGACTATTCATACCAATAGTCACATGAGAAAGTATATGACACTCATATAACGATCCATGACACTTTCTCATGGAGGGTCAATTCAGTACATATATTCTCCAATATATATACCAATGTGTCAATGTGATATCACATATCCATGACTTGTGAGATCAAGTCATCTATTGACCTATAGGCTAGTCTCAATGTATCAATATATCCCTTTATCTATTAATACAATACTTGACTAGGAATGTTTAAGTATAGTGTTCTCTACAGCTTCTCATAATCAATTCTACCAATTGATATACTGCAGATTAGAACCTACTATTCAAGGGCATTATTATATTTATTTGGCTGGCACACGCATAAAGTAAATATAATAACCAACCTTTGTCTGTTATTAATGAAATATGATACATATAATCCCTAATCAATCATCTCATGATTGGCACTAAGGATTGACACTAACAATCTCCCACTAGCACTAATGTCAATCACTGTATTCTCTAAGACCCAGTGACCTAGTATGACCATCATGCTTCCTCTGTGTCAAAGCTTTGGTCAAGGGATCCGCAATGTTAGCATCAGTATCTACTCTGCATATCCGCACAACTCCTCTATCGATGATCTCTCGAATGAGGTGATACCGCCGTAGTATATGTTTGGAACACTAGTGAGAACGAGGTTCCTTAGCCTGTGCTATAGCCTCGTTGTTGTCACAATAAAGCTTTATAGGGCTCACGATGCTAGGAACTACACCAAGCTCAGAAACAAACTTCCTGATCCAAACAAATTCTTCGCCACATCGTAAGAATATACTCTACTCGTAGTAGTAATCCGCGATCGTCTCGCTAACTCTTCCACCACAAAGACCACCATTTAAACAAAAGACATACTGATCGCGACTAGAATCGCCCTCGTCTGCTTCGAAGCTAGCATCGCCAGAACCCTTTACAATGAGCTCCTCATCGCTTCCAAATATCAATAAATATTCTTTAGTTCTTCTCAAGTACTTAAGAATATTCTCGATACCTATCCAAATGATAGTCACCGATCCGACCGGGTACCTACTCGCTTAAAGCATACGAGACATCATAATAGACCCTATATCGATCGATAAGGGATCCGATCCACGCTGTTCCCTTTCTTCCTGTAAGAAAGGGATCGAGTCTTCGAAAGGCTCACACTACGCGACATCGATGTAAATCCCTTCGAATTTCGCACGGCAAAATGTTTAAGCACCTCACATGTAAGCACTTCGACTGGGGCCAAACAATCTCTTATATCTATCTCTAGATCTTAATGCCTAAAACGTAGGTCCGCTTCACTGAAGTCCTTCATCGAGAAACAATTCCCTAAGTCAAGTCTTCGCATCATCGCAAGATAGTGGATGTCGCTTCCAACGAGAAATATGTTATCAACATACAAGATAAAAAGATAACTACGCTTCCCATCGAATTCTCTTGTAGACACAAGGTTCATCTTCATTCTCGATGAAATCAATCGCTTGATCGCATCATCGAATCAAGATTTCACTTCTAGATGCCGCTTAAACCATAAATGGACTCAGAGTCAGATACCTCACAAAGATGCTTGATCTATAAAACCTCGTGTCAGGCCGCACATCCACGGTGAGTTTTCCATTCGTAAACGCAGCTACATCCATTCGCTGATCTCATAATCAGGGGCATAAGAAGTACGATCCGAATAGACTTAAGCATCGCAATCGTGAAAAAGTTTCATCATACTAATACCATTTAACTGCCAAAACCTTTAGCCACTAATCGCCTTTATAGTATGCATAAGACCATCCACGCCGCCTTTCTCTTAAAGACCCACTTACACCCAATGGATTCAATTCTTTCGTCATTTAATCAACCAAAGTCCATACTTGGTTAAGGTACACGGATTCCATTTCTGATCTCATACTTCTAGCCATTTCTCATAACTGGGTTCATTACCTTCCGATAGATATAGCTCGCTCAACTCAACAAGCATAACGCTATCATCACGACAAGAGAAACGAATATCTCTCGTCGACGACGATCCCATCGACTACAAGAGGTCGTCTACTTCGAATGTCATTGCTCCACAACTTCTTGTGCAATATCTCATCATCCACAACACTTTGTGGTGTCTATTCAATTTCCATCTCAGCGTTATCTTGATCTTGAATTTCTTCAAGATGTATTTTACTCCCACTAGTTCTTCTAGAAATGAACTCTCTTTCTAGAAATACTCTATTTCTAGCGACAAACACTTTGCCTTGTGTGGGATTGTAGAAGTAATATTCTTTTGTTTCCTTAGGATATCCTATAAAGTAACACTTGTCTGATTTAAGGCCTAGTTTATCAAAGACTTGAAGTCGAACATAAGTCTCACAACCCCAAATCTTCATAAAAGACATCTTGGGACTCTTCCCAGTCCATATCGCATATGATGTCTTTATGACTGCCTTAGATGGAACGCGGTTAAGTGTGAAAGCAGTCGTCTCTAAAGCATATCCCCAAAAGAAAGAAGGAAGATTTATGTGACTCATCATGGATCATACCATATCTAATAATGTACGATTTCTCCTTTCTGATACATCATTCCACTTCAGTGTTCCAGGTGGAGTGAGTTGAGATCTAATCCTAAGCTCAACGAGATAGTCACGAAAATCTTGGCTAAGGTATTCTCCACCTCGATCTGATCGAAGTACTTTTATACTCTTACCAAGTTGGTTTTGTACTTCATTCTTGAATTCTTTGAACTTTTCAAAGAATTCAAATTTGTGTCTCATAAGATACACATATCTATATCTACTGAAATAATCAGTAAAAGTAATGAAGTACTAATAGCCTCCTCTAGCTGCTACATTGAAAGGCCCACATACATCAGTATGTATTTAGTTCGACAAATCGCAGTTCTCGCTCGCTACGCCCACTAAACGGAGTCTCGTCATCTTACCTAAGACAGATTCGTGATATCTCATACGATTCAAAATCAAAAGAGTCCAATAATCCATCCTGGAGTCGATACGCGACTCATTTACGCACCCGCAGGACAATGCCGAGATACGTTCGATTCGATCATTAGATTCAATCGCTTCAGATTTATGTATATAGATCGGGTTTCAATATCTGTAAGATAGAGACCATTCACAAGGCGCGACTACAAAAACATATCATTTAAATAAATGTAACAACACTTGTCCTTTATTACAACGAGAAACCTTTCGTCTAAACAAGAAACTGAGATAATGTTTTTAGTCAAGATACATATAACAACATTCTTCTAGTTCTAAGATAAGCCCAACGGGCAAATATAAGGAATACGTCCCTACAAATACGGCGCAACTTTCGCTCCATCGCTTACCCAGTAGGTCCACTTCGCTCTTCACAACGATCTAATCTTTCAAGGCCCCGTGACATCGGGTACAAATGTGAGAAGACAAATGATTCAATACCCAAGAAGACGAGATAGATAAATCGACTTCTATAACACGATACCGAGTGTAAGTCTCACTTCTCTTCTTTCACTTCTTCCGTATAGCTCATAGCCTTCTTCTAATGTCCACCTCATTACAACGGAAGCAGATTCTCCTACCACTCGCTCTGGGTTTCAATGCATTCGCTTCGCTTTCGCTTTCGCTTGGTCTTACCTTACTTACCTTTAGGCTTCATCTTTGCATTCATTGCTCACCATCAAACGGTACTGTGTCATTTCTTAAGGTCGAGTTCAAGAGCTTTACAATACGCCAACAACTCGTAAATGCTGTCGATTTCTTTCATGGTTCATGACAATCGATCGTAGCCTTCCGGCAGCCGATCAGAGAACAAGGTCGCCGCCAAGTCTCGCCCAACGGAAATTCCAATCTCAATCAGAGGTTCTCAACGATCCAATCATCACGAGTACACGGGTGTCTACTGAGTTTCTTCTCAGATTTCAGATCAAACAAGGCCTTTGTAAAATACGGAAAAAAAATTTAATACGGATTAACCCTTTAATTAAGGGTTAATTAAGAGATTAAATCGGGCTCAATAAGTGGACTTATCGGGTTCTGGGGGCCGATCACAAAGAAACGAGCTCAATCCATCACAAAGAAACGGGCTTAAATCGAATCGGGCTCGAACCGTTCGATCGAATCAAACGTCCGAAACCACCCGTATAAGCCGATCGCGATTCTCGCGATCGTTGTTTTCCTATTTCCGATTTCTTCGACGCTCTTCTCCTCATTTTCCGATCAGATTCCTTCTCTCTCCTCGCCGCCGCTGAGTCCTCACATCGTCCGCTTCACCGCGAGCCGAGCCGCACGCTGCCGCCGCCTCTCTTCGCTTCTCGCCGAGCTCGATCACAGCCGAGCTCGCACCGCCGCCCATCTTCGCCGCTTAGTCAATTGTCCGGCCACCACGTCCGCCGAGCTCTCACTCGTCCCATTTCTTCGCTCACGATCGCTGCCCCCGCTGCCGCCGCCTCGAGCAGTTATCGATCGTCGCCTTCTTCCTATTTCTTTCCCGACTCGAGCTGCTCCTCGCCAAGAGCGCCGCTTCTCCTCCTTCCTCAAGCATCACCGGAGTGGTCACCACCCGCTGAACGCCCGCACGGGCAAGTTAGCCGATCGATTCGCACATCACCGACGCCGAGCCTCCACCGGATCGTGTTGGCCGTTATCCGGTTCCTTCTTTCTTCATCCACTCTAGCTTCTTCCTCGTGGTCACTGTGGTACCATCACCGCTTACGCTCGCTCGCTGATTTAGACGGCAATGAGCTCATCGCTACATGTACCGAGGTTAGCCATCATTGATCCGGATCAAGTAGTAGCAGATTCACCGTAGGAGATCGGAAGATCGCAAGAATCAAGGTGTGTCACGGTGTTTGCGGTTGCGATCTATACGCACAGTGGAAGGAGAATACCATTACCGCATCACTTTAGTGATTCGAAGTCCGCAACGGTGGTGACGCTGTACGAGTGATTTAGTTCTAAGCCTCGATATCTCTTTTACAACTTCGATTTTAGGGCTATTTAGTTATCTCACGGTTAGATCTAATTCGCTTTCACTCCCGGACAACGCAGAGCAGTTCCATGGTCGAACTCGTCATGCGTAAACATCGAGAGGAGGAATCAGGAGGTGATCATAAAGCGAAGAAGACGAGCGGCCAGATCGGTGAACGAGAGGAAGATTCTACCGCTTTACCTATCCAAATCATGTAATGCTTCAAAGATCGCTCTATTTTCAATTCGATCTAATTCGAAATGCAAGGTACGTCCGATCGTATATTTACGCTAATATCAGAGATCGACATGTATTTAATGTGGTAGATCGATCGGTTAATACGAATTCATTCATCCCGTAGTATTAGATCGTCCGATTTAGTCGATCGAGATACAAGGTCGATGTAGAATTTGATTCGATCATTAGATACGTGATAAGACTTTATTATATCCTATCATATAATGACTTTGATCATGATAGATACACGGACGCTGAGATTTAATAGTACGGGCTATATAAATAGGGGTAATATCTACCGGTCCTAGAGTTTCGATCAAATTCCTCGCATGATCTCGATTTATGTTTATACCGCTACCTTAAATCCACTCTTATTTAATCATACGCCAGATCGCTGACCTTTCGAGATATATACTCATACTCATCGATTATCTAAAGACGGATAGAACTATAAACCCTATTACGATTAGTCAATGGACGTCCAAGAAGTACAAGTGGTTAGGTTTATTGGTTATCCGCCTTACATCATCAAGTTAGGTGATGGCTCGATTACGGAGCCGATCGTTATATCATATCCGTATTAGGGTGCATTTACGGCGGATCTAGTTGTTCTGCGCATGATAAGTGTACGGTATTGTCAAGATGACTACGGACTGTAGATCCTGGCCAGACGGTATATCCATTACGGATCGCAGGTTCTGATGGTTTTACGGATCCAATCAGATATCGCCATCGATCAGAGGTCTTAGCGCTGGTCGATCGTCAAAACGAGTACGACTTTTTACGCGATAGAGAGTCTTGTGGATCAGTCCTCGATAGTCGACTTTTAGTCGACCAGACTCCCGCGGATGGGAGTGTCGCCAGATACATGATGAGCTACGATCATTACATTCAGACGACGCCGACGATCGGGTCTCCTCGCGAAGACAGTCGTCACCATCCCGCTCCCTACCACTCGTAGTAGCAGGTCGAGGGCAGAGCATCGACGCCCGCTTCTACCACTGTGGACGGTGGTACCGAGACGCGACCGCCACCGAGCAGAGCGGTGTTAAGACTCACCACTATGACGGGTGGTCAGGCGACGCGGCAATGTCTCTGCAGCAGAGCTCGCCTACTCACGGGTAGCCGACGAGCGACTCAGCCAGTGGACCCCGGGAGTAGTTAGCTCTTTACGCTTATACGCTACTCATTCATACTACCCAACCCTGGCCACTCGAGAGCATGACTACCGAGTCGCTAGCCACGCCGCGCACCCGCCATACTGGGTCGTGGTCGGACGGTCCGCAGACACGGCCACGATACGCATCACGATATATACGTGATGCACGATTCGATATATGCTTTTACATACGCCTCGCGAGATACATTCGATCGAGCTACGATCACGTGATACGGTCGCTCATCACGCATACACGCCATCCGTGATTTTTATTTATCACATGGTCGAGTATTCACGCGCTGATTCGATCGTTATACGATTCGACAAGATCACGTCATCAGCGCGGTAATTTAACCTGGTCATATTACAGTGATCATATATCGTCATACGCTGAGTATCGTCGTGCATGGGATCGACTTGATACATTATACGGCGTTATGTTATCAGATATACGCCGACGATATAGCTTACGCGTGTCAGCATCGTCGTACGCTGGGTACATTACTCGCTCAATGATCGCTTAGTATATACATCGAGTACGACTTTCATCAGAAGTTATTGTTATTGATATGGATATAATCGTACGCCTATCGACTCACGTCAGATACCGTAGATCTTCACACGATACTGTAGATCTATCCTTATACGCTGCTCATGCACTTTCTATATATTACCCTCGAGTTTATACTCATCACCCCCTGACTCGGGCTTCCGCCGCCTGCATAACAGTAAGATTTCGACGCTCGAGCTGGCCACCGATCCCATCTCACACCTGACGAACGGATATGTTTTCCGTGTCAGATCCTTACGATCATTGGTTTGGGTTTTTCCTCAGATTGCTTCCGTGATTCGCGATATACTGACATATCAGATGATTCGGGTCTTCGATTCGATTGCATGATTCTCGCGTCAAGTCACCCGAGCGCATACCGGGTTCAGATTCTTGTCGATCCGCTTCAGATTGCTTCCGCCGTGGTTTAGTATGTTCGATATGCTGATATCCGTATATCATATTGTCAGCTGCGGGCCTACGGCCTCAGATAACCCGACATGCTGCCACGCATGTGAGACGCCATCGCTCGCTAAGACGGATACTCTGGCGACAATTTTATCGCATCGAGCCCTAGGTCACAAGTCCATTTTCGGATTTTATTTCGCTCGACATCGAAGTTTTGCTTTACTCGGCCTCGTTTTCATGAGTTCTCGATCCGCCGTCATGACATCTCCGAGCTACAAGGATTAAGGTACGTTAATGTTATTACATATCCTTCGTCCATGCTGATTTAGTTGCTTATAAGCATTTACTCAGAAGATGTCAATAACTATTCGTGAACTACGGTGAGTCAATTACGGAACGAATCGCTGAGGTTATTAGACATGACTCGCCATCGAAAAGGTAATTACCTTTCGAGAACCGATCGATACCGAGCCTGGAAAGCAGAGGTTAAGTACATCTCAAGTGGAGATCAAAGATTACACTAGGGATTTTCACTAATTATACTCGCCAGATCATATCCGCGAGGTATCGACTGCGAGTATACTATCATTGGACGCAGATAGAGAAAATTGGGGACGATATTCATAGGAATGTCTGATCCCCGAGTCAAGTTATTCTACGTCAGATAACATCGGGAGTACTTTCGAGTACTCGACTCGGGTTATACGAAGATAAGAGTGTTACCGTGATACCATTATCCTGGATCTCATCAAAGGAAGAGATAGAAATAACCTTCGGAAATAATGTATCACTCGTCACAAACAAGAACGATGCATGAGATAAGATTTTCCCCGGCCATCTTCTTCGACTCATCGTCGTGAATTCTCGCATCGAGTAGCGATCGTTTGATTACGAAGGTACCACGCAGAGTCGCTAGACTCATGAAGGTTACGACTATTTAATCAAGTACGCGATTGGGTCGGTTTCGCCACCCACAGTTATCGGTCGACATCATCGTGATGTTCGATCTCCTACTAGATCCTACCGGAAGTCCTGACCGAGTCACGCTGGATAAACGACCGTAGTAAGTGTTTTAAGAATCAAGATTTGATAAGAGATATCGCAAGTCAAATTATCGGAATTGTAAGTCTCCAAACGTCAATAAAAAGGAGCAAGATTAAAGTCATGAGTCGCGAGCTACTATCGAGAGTTTTCCGATCATGTAAGACCGATCATAGATCACGTTTTCTCACGCTTCGCTGAACTCAAAGGAAAGACTCGAAAGGAGATTAAAGAAATAAGGGTCACGACGACACCGTAGTCGGATTATCCGATGGACTATCAGATTCTGCTTCTACTATAAGCAAATGCAGATTCACGAGGAGAGTATGTATTTCAAGACTCAAATAAAGACTATGGATGACGATGCTTTCGAGCGACGATCCACAACCTCGAAAGCCGAGATTATTACGTAAGATTAGTTATCACATCAAGAATGATCTACTACCCTGTATATAGTCGAGTTCTTCGATACTTTCATCCCAAGAAGTAAGTTACTCAGAACATCACCAAGACATTTCGTAAGATTCGCATATCTGCATAACAACTATTACCTTCCTGCACGACAACAATCAAGTACCTTCCCAGCGAGTTACGATTTGTCAGAGGAGAGAGAGTATACGACGACGGTCGATCCACGCAGATTCTTCACTGCAAATTGCATCTTCGCAGAGTCGAGCGTACACACGTCGACAATTCTTCAAGATGCTATGTACCAGATGTGTACTCGCTAAGTACAATGTTGTTACCATCTTCATCATAATTGTTTCAACAGACTGCTTCAAAGAATCGATTTCAATTCCTCCACGATAGTCTCAGATCTACAGAGCGCACCCGCAATGTGACGCTGACAAGTTTATACCTGCACTCGAGAAGAGATATAGAGACCAAAGACGCGTCATTCGGGGGTATTACTTTAGATTACCCTATCAGGATATATCGAGATACCGTAGTTTATGTGTATCTTTGCTGTAACATTCTCGAAGGGTTCCTATCGACTAGGGGTCGTGATTTTCTACAACCGAGATGTCGATCAACAATCAAGAAGTCAAGGGATACCCTTTTTCGCTAAACATACCTCGCGCATGGACATATCCTTACTGATAATGGATTGCCGAGCGTTGGTATACTAGGACTCTCTGATCGATAATCCGAGAGTATTCGGATATAGTTTCTGGATGAACTCCCGGCTCACAATCGCACGGGCAAGCAGAATATACGATCGAGGGTGATTTTAAATAGTTCCGATATCGAGACCTCATACCGAGATGATTTTTACGTGGTATCGTGTCGCTAAACACTACGGAGATTTATCCGCCTCGTTGTTTCTCGAGAAGATCCGTAACTCTTTATTAAAAGAGAGAGAACCTCGGGGGTTATATATCGATTATCGGCGATCGGAACGCATTAGTCGAGAACGAGTATCCTTCGTTAGTGATAGATTTATTTGTTTAGATCACCTAAACGGCACTGGTATATCCTGTGGTCAGTCTACGATCGAGGTTCGATATCAGAAATGACTTAAAGGTCATACACCATCATTTGCATGACGATCGAGCCATTATTAGCGTGAGAAAAGGATGCAGTGTATGAGTCGATCGATAATGTCATTGCTGACTTATCGACGATTTAATGCTCACGGATTTAAGGAATCGTGTACTCGAGTATTCGAGATCGATTGTCATTATATCCGCGAGGATATATTTACGGATATATTCCCAATCTCAAGGAAGTCAGTTTCTTTAGATCGATTTGGTATTTACCATGTATTTAGAATAGATGTTTTAGCTGATACTATATCGTCGACTGTTGACCAAGAAGGTGATGGGAATCACCGCCTGGCGCGCCAGGTTTCAAGGCTTAGACGACGGGCCGACTTTTCGGTTGTTAGTTAATCCATCCGATACGAACGGAAGCATATCAGACGCAGATGCCATTTCGTGGATTGGAGCGATCCCGACGCATAGATGAGACGGTCTTAAAGGCTACGCTACCGAGGAACTGCGAGATAAGCGCTTATTATCTCGATCAGATGATAGAGCAGAGTGCTCCTAGAGTTTCGCTAGCTATCGAGTAGTCATGAGATAGTGATGGAACGCTTCGATGGGTAGAACGATACGTGGGATACGGTCGATATCGTAGTTCACGTCATGTGCCAACAATTAAAGGCGGAACATTAAGTGCAGGTTACGCACTACGTACGATGGAAGTGGGAGCCTAGGCGTTAGACTTGAGATTATTTAGAAATCGGAAAGGACTCGATAGATTTGGGTAATCGACGATCGATTAGCTAGGTTCGCCATTTTCTTCCGAGCCGTAAGACGGACTCCATCGATCGCTGATGGAATTATATCCACGGGCATCCTCGGGTATCATTTCGATAGCGATTCATGATTCACCTTACGATTCGCAAAGTTTCCCATCTAAGCTACATGCATGTAGCTCCACTGCATACGCATGATTCGATAGACGGTCGATATGTCGAGAGAGTATATAAGAGCTAAATATAATATTCGAGCTCAATACCCCACTTAGTCACTGGGCGACTTATCTCTGATACTGAGACGATTATCGCGACATCTCGAGACAAGTATATAAGCCTAAATTGGGGACCAAATTTTTATAAGTAGGAGAACGTATAATACGGAAAAAAATTAATACGGATTAACCCTTTAATTAAGGTTAATTAAGAGATTAAATCGGGCTCAATAAGTGGACTTATCGGGTCTGGGGGCTGCATCACAAAGAAACGGGCTCAATCCATCACAAAGAAACGGGCTTAAATCGAATCGGGTTAAATCGATTGGCTCAACCGCTCGATCGAATCAAACGTCGAAACCACCCGTATAAGCTGATCGCGATTCTGTGATCGTTGTTTTCCTATTTCCCCGATTTCTTCGATCGCGTTCTTCTCCCTCATTTTCCCGATCGCATTCCTTCTCCTCCTCGTCGCCGCCGTGGAGTCCTCACATCGTCCGTTTCACCGTGAGCTGGAGCCGCTCGCCGCCGCCTTCGCTTCTCGCCAGCTCGATCACACAGCTCGCACCGCCACCCCATCTTCGCCGCTTAGTCGATTTGTCTCCGGCCGCCGATGTCACGCCGAGCTCACTCGTCCCCATTTCTTCGCTCGCGATCGTTGCTTCCCGCCGCCGCCGCTCGAGCAGTTACTAATCGCCGTCTTCTTCCTATTTCTTTCCCGACTCGAGCTGCTCCTCGCCAAGAGCTACGCTTCTCCTCCTTCCTCAAGCATCACCGAGTGGTCACCAGGCTGAACGCCCGCACGGCAGGAATGATCGATTCGCCATCACCGATGCCGGAGCTCGTCACGGATCGTGTCATTGTTATCCGATTCCTTCTCTTCTTCATCCACTCTAGCTTCTTCCTCGCTGGTCACTGTGTACCATCACCGCTTACGCTCCGCTCGCTGATTGGGACGGCACAGCCGAGCTCATCGCTACATATAAGAGGTTAGCCATCATTGATCCGGATCAAGTAAAGATTCACCGTAGGAGATCGAAGATCGCAAGAATCAAGGTGTGTCACGGTGTTCGGTTGTGATCTATACGCAATAGTAAGGAGAATACCATTACAAAGGGCATCACTTTAGTGATTCGAAGCCGCAACCGTGGTGACGCTGTACGCCAGAGTGATTTAGTTCGTAAGCCTGATATCTCTTTTACAACTTCGATTTTAGGGGCTATTTAGTTATCTCACGGTTAGATCTAATTCGCTTTCACTCTCGGACAACGCAAGAGCTCGTGAGTTCCATGGTCGAACTCGTCATGCAACATCGAGAGGAGGAATCGTGAGGTGATCTTAGCGAAGAAGACGAGCTTTCTGATCGTGAACAGAGAGGAAGATTCTACGCTTACCTATCCAAATCATGTAATGCTTCAAAGATCGCTCTATTTCAATTGATCTAATTCGAAATGCAAGGTACGTCCGATCTTTACGCTAATATCATGGATCGATATAGATGAATGTGGTAGATCGATCGTTAATACGAATTCATTCATCCCGTAGTATTAGATCGTCCGATTTAATGATCGAGATACAAGGTCGACGCAGACCGTCGCAGTACATCGGGTACATTACTTCCTATTCACTGATCACTTTAGTATGACATCGAAAATGACTTTCATCAGAGTTACTGTTATTAGATACGGATACGATCGTACGCCTATTCGACTACGTTCAGATACCGTAGATCTTCACACGATACCAGATCTATCGCTATATGTCGCTCATGCACTTTCTATATATTACCCCCGAGTTTATACTCACCACCCCCTGACCGGGCTTCCCGTCCGCCAGCATAACAGTAGAAGATTTCGACGCTCGAGCTCCGCCACCTAATCCCATCTCACACCGGGACGAACGGATATGTTTTCCGTGTCAGATCCTTACGGATTGGTTTGGGTTTTTCCTCAGTATTGTTCCGATTTGTGATATACGGACATATTGTATGATTCGGGTCTTTGATTCGATTATGATTCTTGCGTGTCAAGTCACCCGAGCGCACAGCTATTCAGATCTTGATTCGTGATCCTGTTTCAGATTGCTCACCGTGGTTTAGTATGTTCTGAGCATGCTGATATCCTGTATATCATATCATTGCCGCGGGCCTACGAGCCTCAGATTAACCCGAGCATGTCACACGCAGTGAGACGCCGTCCGCTTCGCTGCACGCAGATACTGGCGCGACACCTTCGAGCATTTCGTGATCTCTCTCGTGGCCTTACTCGTCCCGATATAGTTGTTTCAGATGCTCAACCATACCATGCATCCACGCTCATATCGCTAAGCTCGGAGATCACGGTGGCAAGATAAGGTACATACACATCCAACGTGTCATATCGATGCTTCTTATAAGTATCCTCACAAGACGAGTGGTCAGACGGGCGAGTGGTTCAGAACGGATCGTCTAGGATGCATACCAAGGTTGGCTGAGGACTATCCTAAGTTCCTCAGATCAATCCAGAAATTACTCCAGCTGAGCTCATTCTTATCAAGGCGATGATCGCAAAGAGAGCGCAGCGACGATTCGACGACACGGTGATCTACAATATGTATGCGTAAATGTATCATATTTCAATCATTAAATTAGGTCTTTTAACTAAATGATTCTCCCACTGGTCACAAAATGGGACAAGATCCATATTATACCAAGATTCGAGTTAGCTTTCGCTAATCGCCAAGACTCAGATAAGCTGTGTAGGTAACTTGTACTCAATTACATCTAATGTAACTTCAGATATCTATACGAACAACATTATTTGCTCATCACATCATCGTATATGAGATATCCTTCTAAATTATCACTCATCTCTTTCGCTAATCGCCTAAGATTCAGATAAAGTGTAGGTAGATGTCCCGCATGAGCTACGCCTAAGTTCATCAATCTAATAGAGAGCTTAGTTAAGTCAAACCCAAAGTTTAATAGATAGACATCACAATTGTCTCGTCAGATTTACTTTAGGTAAATCAATCACTTTGCTTCGCAAACACGCTACGATCAACAAGGTAATAGTAAGTATTAAACTTCGTAGTCATATAATAAACGACCTAATTTTTACGACAACTAACTACGACATCAAATATACAAACATCACACGATCATATATACAAGCATCATACGTATCACATACACACATAGTAAATAATCTTAAACGCGATACGGTTACCCGAATCTACGATCTTCTCAAGCCAACGAGAAGAGCGAACGGTTAACCTAAGGACGACATCTTCCAAGTGCTTCCTTCGCTTATCCTATGTTGTCATTTGATCCTCCTCAGAACTTCAACCTTCAATGGACTTTTCATTTCTTTATTTTGTACATTACAAAATAAGAACACTCGAGTTACATTCAAGTCTAAGTCTATTTTACAACCAAAAAAATAGAGATGAAGACATGACACGCAGGTCGTATTTATGAATTACAACATGCACACACAACACAACCACAATCACATTGGGTCCTAGGCCATAACCATGCACCATGCACCATATCATTCATAATGATGTAATGTTATAAAATTTATTATGAATACATACACGAATTTTCGCTTAGCCGACAATGCAAGGGGGTTCAAGGGGCTTCACCAGGTCGGCTTGATCGGATCACCGACCGGGCAATCCTCCAATCGATCGCAAGCACTTAGTGAACGACAAGTACTACCAAAGTCGAGCCCTACAACGAGTCGCCATAAGATCGAAGTCGACCGGGTCATAACAACTACCGATTATTGACCTTAAGTATGAACCTTCCATACTTAAAACCTAACCTTAAGCCTATAGACTCAACCTTCAAACTTCTCCGTCAGCCTCGCGCCTTCAGGATCCCTCCGAGTCCGCGACTCCTTCATCCTTGCACTTGCCTTCAAAAGCTTCCTTCACCTTTGTCATGCTTAGGATCTTCCTTTATCAAGGTTCATCTAGACTTATGCTGCCAAGACTATATACTTGGACTTTATGCTACTAAAAACCATCCTTGGAATTTCCTTGCCAAGATCCACTTAAACTTATGCCGCCAAATCCTCATCTTAGACTTTCCTTGCCAATACTTCACTCTTAGACTTCCATTGCCAAGATTCACACTTGGACTTTCCAGTCACTCAAACATCCATGTTAGATTACAAATATTGTCTAACTATAAATGATTATTCAAACATCAAAAGATTAATACTTGGAGCATTCTTGCACTAACACTTAATCTTTAAAAGGACGGTAAGGTTGTTACCGTTCCATATTCTTTGTAAGAAACGAGTCTCTTATCTCCAACGAGAAAAAGACATTTAGTAATTGCCCTTCGATAGTGGTCTCAAATCGCGAGCCTTGGGCTGTGAACTAAGTAAAAAATAACTTTATATTTTGTCATTTATATTTCCACAGCATACTCTTACGTGTTTTAACGAAAAAGTGTTTAGCGCTATTCAACATTCCCCCCCCCCCCCTCTTTCTAGTGCACTATTCAATCTTACAATTGGTATCAGAACAGGAGGCTTTTCAATCGGACTAATCGCTACGGGAGCACTAGAGGTCAAATAGTCATAACTTTTAACTTAGGTGGAGCCACAGAAAGAACTTTAGGGCAATCAACCCATGTATAATGTGATTTTGATGTGTGTGGCAAAGAGTTTAAGTTAGGTTGCTTATGTGATTTGATATGTGCGTTTATGTTGTGCAGGACTTAGTAAATTGCACATGGTTAGCTTGATGATGGCATTGGTGAGTTCACCATCTCATGGCTCGGGTCCTTAAGTCGGTGAAGGATGGTATTGCGAAAGTCATACGCTTGGTGCATCCTGTTGGGTTTCCGGCACCGCGACGTGTGTGTGTTCGATCACGTTTTGTAAACATGAGCACAGCGGAAGCAATAAAAATTAATAAATCTACATTTATTACAACACACACATCACACGCATGCATAGTACAACAAATGTAGACATAACCGTAAATTTAAATTTGCAATAAAAGAAAATTTAACTACGTTATACCTTTCGTATTACGTGTAGCGGGAACGGCATCAACCGGAACGATCCTCGCTAGAATCATCTCTATCCGTATCCACGCCGAGTATCCTCGGGATGACTTCGCTAAGCCACGAGCTTCGTCTTCGTACGGGTTACTAGCCTCGTGTTGAAGACGACGTGATCGAGAGATGATCATGATCCGAATCCAAATTCGGATCCTAAGACGAGTCCTCAAAACTCGCTTCTCCGAAGAGGTATTCGTCAACCGATTGGCGAATCCTTCGTCCTCCACCTAAGAGGATTACCAGAGATCGAATCCCCTAGTTAGCCGTCGAGCTCTAACCGCCGCCCAAACAACGCCCAACGAGAGAACAAGCTGTCCGTAAAATCGACAGCTTTGGCGGAGGAGATAGCGCCGCCAACCAAGGGAAGATAAAGCTCACCTGATGCCAAACCTAAAGGAGATCACCGGAGGGTCGAGGATCACTGATCCTCGACGGCAAGGAGCCGGACGGCGCACAAGGGGTCAAGCAGAACGGAGGTCAGCGCCAACTCTGCAGAGGGGACGGCGGGCGCAACAATCGCTAGGCTCGATTAGGCTTAATTATCCCTTAAGCCCTCTTTTATAGAGAACTAATTCTCTTAATGGTTATCGATCATAACCACAGTGCCCGCTAACCCGCCTCCATTAAGATAAGTTAAAATAAACCAAACCATGATAGTTTATTTTAAGTTAAAACGAACCGAACCAACTTTTGGTTCATTCGCTTAAAATAAACCAAACCCTTCGTTTATTCTCCTCCATCGATTGTAACCAAACCATTTCGTCCATCCATTACGCCTTCATAAGACACGCCCATCCACGCCTATCCATCGATCAAACGATTTCATGCCGCCCATGTTCGTCCAACCAAACTTAATTTCTCTCTGGCCCGAGAATCTCATTCTCAAGCTCGCTTTAAATCCTTGATTACGTGGCATCAAACAGTTCTCGGTTACGCTGTCATCTATAATTATCCATTAATTATGTAATCCATCACGAAGTGGCACATAGAGTAAATCACGATCCCCAATTAACCTAAAAGATCAACGGTCGATCCGTAACTATTTCAAACCCTTCAAAGAAATGAATGATTCGCGCCCATTCCTTCACTCATATTATACCCACTGGTTCTGTGATACGGTCTATAGTGTCACCCTCACTAGTCGACTACGCCACACCTAAATTTAAGTATCATTTCCTCGCCCTACGGATTCTAGTTACTCCACACGATCGAAGAGTACCTTACTCTAAACATGTAATGCTTTGGCCAAAGACTTTAGTAACAATCCGACGAGAGGCCATGGGTATACATCTCCTCGCAAGGAGTGGTGAATCCTTTATAGGCTATTCAAACACCTTCGATCATTTCGACTTATACCCAATCATCTCGTCCACATCTCCTGAGATGTTGCTTAAGACGTCAAAGCATAAGTCTCCACGATCAAGACGACTAATACCGCAAGTCAAAGGAACATCGCACTTAAGCTACAAGAAGTTAACTTCATCGACATATCTATATACGCAGAGAACCATACGAAGTCTTACTACCGTCACTCCAACGAACTAGTTACCATAACTAAGATCTACGATTAACTCCGACATCACAATGTCTCCACCAAGGAGAATCACCGCTGATACACCAAGGAGTATACTGTCTCGGTAATCACGGTGTCCAAATCCATCAATTCATCGACTAGTGATAATTCCGATACATCACAATTACACATGTAGAGATACTCACTAGTTGTGATCCAATCACAAATTCTCTCACCGAATCGACGTGACATTCAAGAAATGAGTTTAAGATCCAATCAAATACATCAAAACACGATACTCAAATAAAGGAATCTTCATTTATCATATAAATGGTTCATACATAAGGCATCGCTTTAGACATCTCTCATATATTATTAACAGACTACTTACTTGCCTTAATGTCAATCGCTACAGATCCAATACCATAAGTCTAACACGACCTCAAACTTATTTCGAGGTAATGCTTTAGTCAAAGGATCCGCTAAGTTTCTTTCAATGGGAATTTTCTCGATTCAGATTTCGCCTCATCAATGATCTCTCGATAAGACGATAGCGCGGCTACATGCTAGATCGACGATGAGACTCGCTCTTTCGTCGCAGAATCGCTCCATCATTGCCGCAGCAGACCAGATTGCTTCAACAACGGCGAATCACACCAAGTTCATAAACGAACTTCGATCCAAACCGCCTCTTCACGCCCGGCCGCAATGATTTTTCGCCGCAGGTAATCCGCCATGCTGTCTTGTTTCGAACTTTTCCAACTCATCGCGCTCTATTCAAGGCGAACACGATCCGCATCGGCACTCGAATCATCTCGTCTCGAAGCCGACATCCGTGATACCCGCCAGATCACCACGCCCCTTCTCCATATATTAGAACACATCCTTAGTTCTTCTAAGTACTTAAGGATCGCTTTAATGCCACCCAACGATCCATTCCTCGATCGACCGTATCCGATCGCGACACTCGTGAGCATACGATACATCGGGCCTCGTGACATAACATATCATACACGATAGATCCTATCACGGATGCAGAGAATCTTACTCATGCAAATCCTCTCGCCTTCTCGCGACACATGACTTCGAAAGGCGCACCCTACGCTCGACGGGTAGAAACCTTTCGATTCCGACATGTGCTAAACCTCTTAAAGACTTGGCCTATATACGTAGATCGCGAAGACCAAGCAACCATTTCGATCTATCTCTATGATCTTAATCCCAAGAACGTAGGTCGCTTTCTCCCGTGTCTTTCATGGAGAACGCCTCGATAACCAAACCTTAATCGATCAGAAGATCAAACATCGCTTCCTATAAGTAATACGTCATCGACATACAATACTAGAACACGATCGCACTCCCACTAACCTTCAGACACACAAGGTTCATCCGATTTCATGAGAAATCAAACTTTTGATGGTTCTCATCAAAACGGATATTCCAGCCTTCGATGCTGCTTTCAATCCATAAACGACCGGCCGCAATTGCAGATACCTCGTTTTATCAACCGACGCTAAAACCTCAGTCAGATATCATATACACGCCCCTCGAAAGGTGTTTCCATTAAGGAAAGATGCTTACATTCATCCGCCATATCTCATAATCATAATGAGCCGCTATGGCCAGGAGCATCCGAATGGATTTAAGCATAGCTACAGGCGAATAGGTTTCGTCATAATCAACACCTTGTTTTTGACGATATCCTTTCGCCACCAATCTAGCCTTATAGTAATCACATTACCATCCACGCCGGTTTTCTTCAAACCCACTGCACCCTATAGGCTTTACGCCTTCAAAGGGTCAACCAAGTTCCAAACTCGTTTTCATACACGGAATCCATTTCCGACTTCACGGCATCAAGCCACTTATCCCTTTCTCAACTCACAAGACTTCTTCATAACTAAGAGTTCTCATCATCAACGAGTAACACGTCGCTCGATTCACTTACGAAATCCATATCTCTGAATATTACGCTTCTACCAGATCTACGAAGACGTGGTGCCTCAATAGTCCACCACGGCTCATCACTACGAGTCATCTGGCCGCGCCACCGTATCTCAATTGCATCTCTTCAATTCATCAAGTCTCAACCTCCTCAAGTTCAACGACACTTATCGCTTTCTCAGAAGAGAAACTCTTTCTGTAAACACAAAGATTCCTCAAACAAACACCTTTGCTCCAAGGGACGATAATCGTAACCCTCGCTTCAGTGGTATCCAATAAATGACATTTATCGACTTTAAGATCCAATTTGTTCGACACACACCGCTTACATAAGGTGATAACCCCATATCTTCAAGTAAGATAAATGAGGATTTCTTACTATCCATATCTCATACGGAGTAGAGAGACTACTTGTGACTCGCTTAACAAATAAACAACCGTCTCGCATAGCCCCAAAAGGACTCGGGAAGATTCATGATTCATCATCGACCGACCACGTCCCAACAAGGTCCGGCTATTCTCGATACACCATTAAGTCAGGTGTATACGGGCGAGTCCATCGAGACAATATACCATCGTCTCTCGATAATCTAAGAAACTCGACTTAAGTATTCACCACCTCGATCCGATCAAGTATTTTAATACTCGCCAAGTTGTTTCTCTACTTCATTTCGAATTCTTCAACCTTTCAAAGACTTTAGACTTGTGTTTCATCAAGAACACATACCTAAACCGCGAGTGATCATCTATGAAGGTAATGGCAGTTATAGCCTCCTAAAGCTTGAGTCGACATGGGTCCACATACATCAAGATGTATTAGACCTAGCAACTCTTCCACTGCTCACCTTTCCAAGAAAGGTAACTTAGTTATCTCGCTTTTAAGCACGATTCGCACGTATCGTATTTAATCCAATTCAAACGATTCCGCATTTCCACATCGGTGTAATTCGACACGCGCTTTTACTGTACGCCAAGACGACAATACCACATATAGAGTCTAATCGATTATCTTTCGAGCACGCTATTGCTCGCTTCGATATCAAAATGCCACCGATACGCCCAACGATAAATACCATTGCTTAAAGTTCCAGTCCCATAAAGAACTCCATTCAAAGTTATGTAACAACAATTGTTACTAAAAGTCAAATGGTACCCATTTCTATTTAAACAAGAAATAGAAATGATGTTCTTTATCAACGAATGAACATAAAAGCAATTGTCAGCTTCTAAGATAAGTCCTCAGGGAGTCTCAACAAATACGCTCACGGGCGAGTGCAAAGAACCTCGCTCCATTCCCAACACGTAAATTCGACTTCCTCGACGAAGTTTTCTTCTATTTCTTAGCCCATGTATGCCTTTACATATACGCGAGTCACACCCAAGATCCAATACCCAAGTGTCCGAGAAATAGACGACAATCAATAACGAAGATATAAAAAAGACGGAGCATCTTACGCCTTATTCTTCTTCACAGACTCAAGATAAATCTCAATTTCTTCACAACGGCCCTACTCCATAATGACGGCAAGTGCCCTTCGAAATGGGTTCGCTTTTTAGCCTTTTTCTTTCTTCTTCCTTCGTTGTTTCGACTTCCTCTGTAACATTTCTTCGAGGAATCAACTAACAAAGACCGCCCCCGCCACGCTTCTCGTAAGGCTCCATACCTTCAAAGACGCTGAGCAAGACTCATTGCATTTAACCTTCGTGATCTCGTAGAGCGAAGAGGAGCTGAGACTTCAAACCTTTCAATCTCACTGCTTCATCAAACAACTCATAAAGATTTAAGGACTACGTATGAGCATCCATACGCCACGCCGCTGCGCACTTACCATCGCCCAAAGATAATGTAACTCACTGCTCGTAATCACTCACATGTTTCACGGGCCAACAATCGTCCGATTGATCATCACTAAGACGCAAGGAAGAGACGCTCGAGGACATACTCAAGCTTTTCTCGCTTTAAGAATAATTCTCAAGTTTCTAAGCCACCCAAGAAGTTCGCCCACTAATTTATTCGAATTCAAAATAGAGCGCAAATTCAAAGACATCACGATCAAGCGATTAACCTAGAAATACAAAACGAGCATATATGAGAAAGATGATTTTAAAATGCATCCACAAACATTTACAAAATCCCATTCATTTTTTCAATTCAAAACTCAAATCAATTCGAGATCGAGTCAATCTCCGAACGGGTCGATATCCAATATGATAAGAACAACTCGAGAGAGTCCAACAAGCCATTCTTAGCTACGACGTGGGTATCAAGTATACCGATTACATATCACGATACGTAACTATCACAATACGCTATCAACTAATCAATGTTTACACATACATCGGGTCATAACACATTAACAAGTACGCATCATACGATAAGACCCAACTTCACCTCTCTTCACATCGACTCGGAGAGAGTCCAACAAATCACGCCCAAGTTGTAGTCGACCCATTAATCGCAAATAGTTTTAATACGGTTAGAGCGATTCAACCAATTAGTCAGCTCGAGAGAGTCTAACAACCCAAACTAACGATCGACCTGACTCTTACCATATTAGTTAAACTATTCCAACGATTCAACACGTTCGTGTTCAAGGTTTGAGAGAGTCCAACAACCCAAACAAGAAATGTAACTCGTTCTAACCATATTAACGGAAGGTGTAGGCTTTAATATCGAGTTAAGGGTTTTATGTCTCATCCTCTTGCATGCAAATAACTATTATCTATACGGCATGGCATACACGGCATACATCTACACGTCACGACACGCATCATAACGTTACGATCTAATGCAATTATACGGCATACAATTACGCCATGTAATAATTTTTATACGCCATAACTATTTACGGAAATAAAATATGCTTAAGATTCGATTCTCCAAATCAAATCACGATTAAATTAGAAACAAATTTCCAAATCTAATCACATATTTTATTTAAATAGTCGATTACATGAAAGTAAATTTAGGAAACCAATTTCCTAAATCATCAAAACTACTTATGGAAATAAAATATTTTAAGATTTGATTTCCCAAATCAAATCAAGATTAAATTAGAAAACAAATTTCAAAAATCTAATCAAATATTTTATTTATGGAAAATATCAATTTCCATAAATGCTTCCAACTTTCCAAAAGTGGAAGATTTCCATAAATACTTCTAGACTTTCCAAAATATAAAATTTTCCATAAATACTTCTAAATTTCCAAAATTAGAAAATTTCCAAAAATAACATTATGACTATCGCAAAACCATTTTACGATTATGTCGAAACACAACTTGGGCTCTGATACCACTGTTGGGTTTCCGGCACCGCGGCGTGTGTGTGTTCGATCACGTTTCGTAAACATGAGCACAGCGGAAGCAATAAAAATTAATAAATCTACATTTATTACAACACACACATCACACGCATGCATAGTACAACAAGTGTAGACATAACCGTAAATTTAAATTTGCAATAAAAGAAAATTTAACTACGTTATATCTTTCAGATACGTGAATGAACGCATCAACCGAACGATCCTCGCTAATCATCTCTATCCGTATCCACGCCGAGTATCCTGACGATTTCGCTAAGCCACGAGCTTCGCCTTCAGACGGTTACTAGCCTCGTGGTCAAGACGACGTGATCGAGAGATGATCACGATCCGAATCCAAATTCGATCCTAAGACGAGTCCTCAAAACTCGCTTCTCAAGAGGTATTCACAACCGACGCGTAATCCTTCGCCTCCACTCTAAGAGGATTACCGAGATCGAATCCCCTGTAAGTTAGCCATTGTCGAGCTCTAACCGCCGCCCAAACAACGCCCAACGAGAGAATAAGCTGTCCGTAAAACTCGACAGCTCGGAGGAGATAGCGCCGCCAACCAAGGGAAGATAAAGCTCACCTCGATGCCAAACCTAAAGGAGATCACCGAGGGTCGCCGGGATCATCGGCCGAAGCTCGACGCGGCAAGGAGCCGGACGGCAGACAAGGGGGCAAGGGCACAGAGGTCAGCGCCAACTCTGTGAGGGGACGGTGGGCGCAACAATCGCTAGGGTCTCGATTAGGCTTAATTATCCCTTAATCCCTATTTTATAGAGAACTAATTCTCTTAATGGTTAATGGATCATATCCATAAAGCCCGTTAACCCGCTCCATTAAGATAAGTTAAAATAAACCAAACCACGATGGTTTATTTTAAGTTAAAACGAACCGAACCAACTTTTGGTTCATTCGTTTAAAATAAACCAAACACCTATGATTTATTCTCATCCATTGGATTAGAACCAAACCATTTCGTCCATCCATTACGCTCTTCATAAGACACGCCCATCCACGCCTATCATGCGATCAAACGATTTCACGCTCGCCCATGTTCGTCCAACCAAACTTAGTTTCTCTTGGCCCGAGAATCTCATTCTCAAGCTCGCTTTAAATCCTTCTGATTACGCTGCGCAGGCGACTAAACAGGTTCTCGCTTTATGCTGCCGCCTATAATTAACCATTAATTATGTAACAATCACGAGTGGCACCTAAGAGTACATCACGATCCCCAATTAACCAAAAGATCAACTACGATCCGTAACTATTTCAAACCCTTCAAAGAGAACGATTCGCGCCCCATTCCTTTCACGATCTTATACCCACTGTTCGTGATACGGTCTATAGTGTCGGCCCCTCACTAGTCGACTACGCCACACCTAGCCCAAGTATCATTTTTCGTCCCTACGGATTCTAGTTACTCCACACGTATCAAGAGTACTCTAAATACGAATGCCACAAAGACTTTAGTAATAATCCGACGAGGCCATGGTATACATCTCCTCGCAAGGAGTGGTGAATCCTTTATAGGCTATTCAAACACCTTCGATCACTTCGACTTATACCCAATCATCCCGGGTCCACATCTCCTTAGAGATGTTTGCTTAAGATGTCAAAGCATAAGTCTCCATGATCAAGACGACTTGAATACCGCAAGTCAAAGGAACATCGCACTTAAGCTACAGTAAGAACTTCATTGACATATCTATATACGCAGAGAACCATATGAAGTCTTACGGCTGGTCACTCCAATGAACTAGTTACCATAACTAGCATCCACGATTAACTCCGGACATCACTATGTCCACCAAAGGAGAATCAACCGCTGATACACCGCGAGTATACTCGCGGTTAGTCTCGATGTAATCGGGATGGTGTCTAAATCCATCAATTCATCGACTAGGGATAATTCCGATACATCACAATTACACATGTAGAGATACTCACTAGTTGTGATCCAATCATAAATTCTCTCATGCTGTGAATCGTATCGTGGACATTCAGTAAATGAGTTTAAGATCCAATCAAATACATCAAAACATGTATACTCAAATAGTGAATCTTTATTTATCATATAAATGGTTCATATATAAGGCGATTGCCTTAGGACATCTCTCATATATTATTAACAGATGGTATCATCCAAGGGACCGCCGGACGAGGAGCATTGGAGTAAAGCTAAAGGAAGCAAACTTCGTAGACGCTAAGGACGACATCATAAGTCGCGCACTGACGATTCGAGGGATACGGCCTGACGAAGAGAGCTTCACGCGAGGGACTCTAAGGAGACGAGCGAGCAATCAGAACCCGATCGGGTAAAACAGTGAACTCGCCAAATAGTTAAGTCAAGTGTCGGACGCTCAAACTTAAGGTTTGAGGTTTTACCCGGCAAGTCGAACACTTAAACTTATGTTTGAGGTTTTACCTAACGTTTGGTTAAGTCGGATGTTCAAACATGGGTTTGAGGTTTCTACCCGACGAGTGGAAGTGTCGGATGCTTAAACATATGGTTTGAGGTTTACTCGATCGTCGGATGCTCAAACAAGTGTTTTGTTTGAGGTTACCGACACCGTCGGTGATATAGATATCGATCATTGCTCTCTGAGTCGATGGCACTCGACTAGTGCTCGGCCGGTGTTTGGTGATGGTCTTACGGCCCCGACGATCATTGCTAGGGTTTAGTGATCATTGTTGCACACATCGATCATTGCCGAGACGGCGATCGGTGATGAAGGTGGTCGCGGCCTGAAAGGGTTTGAGGTTGGTGATCGCTTTGATCGCTCGGTGATAGCTCTATCGATCGGTGATGAAAGTCGTTAGGGGGCCTTGGCGTGGATGGCCGTTGTAAAGCGGCCTCTGGCTGATCAGTGATTGTTGCGTGATCATTTCATTTGTCAGCGGGAAGAATGACCTCTTCCCTATAAGAAGAGGCCTTGGGTGACTTGGGGAGCCTAATGCTTAACTCTTAAACTTCTCCCAAGTGCCCAACACGTTTTAACACTCATCTTCTTGTGTTTATTTCAATCTTATTGTAAGAGGGAGTGATTTTGTAAGAAAGGTTTATCTCCACCTTGAAGGAGAGATTAGTGATTGTTGAGGGAGTGATTCACCGAACCAATCGTCCGTGGATTAGCGGCAAGGGTCGTGAACCACGTTACATCGATTTGTTAGCGTTTGTCTCTTTACTTATTGCATTTGTTTAATTATCTTTATTATTAGCATTTCCGCTGTGCTAATCTTAAGTGTAGACGATTAAGAAGTGATCGATTTTCATCGTACACATCGAGAGCTATTCACCCCCCTCTAGTCGGGCCACGATCCTCAACAAGCACGACCTACCAAATCGAAGCTTGCTTAGAGACCTACAATTCGTACAGACGATTTTCTCCAAAAACCATCATCTAATATCTCTTCGGGGCATCGAAGTTTGCAATGTTTAAATTTTTTTTTTATTTGCATATGTTTTTGTATTTAACATAACATTATAGGAAAATGGAAAAATCCACTGTACCAAGGTTTCATGGGAAGAGTTCAGATCAAGGTTTACAAGGTAAAAAGTCAAATTTAAAATTTAAATTTTATATAATATATTTTAAGTGCAGGAAGAGAAGACACTATAAGAATAAATATCCTACTCGTAAGACTTGAACGGCACAACCGGCGGCAAAGAAGGAACCAATGCTAGGAGTCGAAAGAACAAAGAGCATATTATGTGCTTTAGGTGCAAACGGTTCGGTCATTACAAGAACCAGTGTCTGGAGAGAAAGAAAATGCTCGGCAAATTAAGGAAAGCGACTAAGGTTAGTAAATTTAAAGTCTCTGAAAATTATATGTTTGAAATACATGACAATTTAGATCACTATAATAAATTAGATGTTAATTCTAGTTTTATTAATAATGTTCAATTAATATGTTTGAAAGATACGAGATTGTATCTTAAATGTGTCAAGTGAGTTCGTCCATGATTAGTGTAAAAAGATAGGGACTTCCTCTACTTTACAGGGTCAAATACCTCATCATGTACTTTATCCAAATTAGTCCCTTTATCCTTTACCACCTAGGGTCTTTGGTTCTACATGTTTTGCTCATGCTCTTAATCTTAGCATTGATAAACTCTCTCCTCGGTCACATAAATGTGTTTTTCTTGGGTACCCACGGTCTCAGAAAGGGTACAAGTGTTATTCTCCTACTCTCTGTCAATATTTCATCTCTGTTGATGTCACGTTCTTTGATTCAGTTCCTTTCTTTGGACCTTCAGAGTCGTCGTCCGAGTTTCCTCCTTCTGTGCCTACGCCAGTCTTTTATCCTCCGGAGGATTCCCTATCACCCCAGCTTTAATTTCTCCTCCGTTGCAAGTTTATCAGCATTGTCCTCAGCCTGTTATACCGCCTCCCAACACTGACTCTGCCGTGGAATCATCTCTGGAGCCAAGTCCTCCGCCCCTTCCTTCAATACAATCTTCTGAATCTGATATTCTCATTGCTCTTCGCAAAGGTATACGTTCAACTCGTAATCCTTCCCATTATGTGTCTATGAATTACTATCGTCTTTCTCCTTCCTATTATTCTTGTCTTTCCTCCTTGTCGTCTGTTTCTCTTCCGAAGATTGCAGGAGATGCTGGACGAAATGAGTGTCTTACGGAGCTGTGAAGGGTATATACAGTGAAGGTTAGTCCAGACAGAACGGTTGATCGGCTTAAGGCTCATCTTGTTGCTAAAGGCTATACTCAGATATTCGGGTTGGATTATGGGGACACATTTTCCCCTGTTACCAAGATGTCTTCAATATGCCTATTCATGTTTATTGCTGCAATTCAACACTGGCCTCTTTATCAGTTGGATATTAAGAATGCATTCTACATACGCGACCGTCAAGAAGTCTATACGAGCAACCTCCGTGTTTTGTTACTCGGGAGTCTTCGTCTTGTACGCCGCCATGAAAATCTTTATACGGTCTCAAGCAAGAACCCGAGCATGGTTCGGTAGATTCAATATCAGAATTCAACAGCCGGCACGACTCGGATCGAGGTCGACCATTTTATCTTTATCGCCACTCATCTACCGTCAGATCTACCTAGGGTTTACGCTGATAATATTATACAAGCCATCATCTCGGGATTTCATAGGTGAAACATCTTTTCAAACATTTCCAGACAAAAGATCTCGGCAAACTCAAATATTTCTTGGGATAGAAGTAGCACAATTCAGAACTGGGATCATTATATCCCAAAGGAAGTATGCAATGGATATTCTAGAAGAAACAGGAATATTAAACTCAAAGACAGTTGACAACCCTATGGATCCTGTTAGAATATTATGACTAGGGATAATTTATTATCCCTAAATATTATTAGGAATAATTATTTCCTAGGATAAAATTTGTTTTATTCCTAGGATAGGGTTTGGTTTAGTCTTTTGAATAGGTCCTAATCTTGTATATAAATAGGGTTTCTTTCATGTAATTGTGGTATCCTTTGTTACAAAAATAACATGGTATCAGAGCTTTAGGTTTTCCACCTTTTCGCGCTGCTCGCGTTCCTTCTCCCGAGCGCGCTTCTTCTTCTTCGTCGGTTTCTGCTTTCGTCGATCCGTCCGTGGTAACGGCTTCTATTAAAGAACTTTTTTTCTTTCTTCTTCGCTTCTCTTCCACGAGAGTTCTCTTCTTTCGTTTCTTCTTCTTCCACGTCGCGATCTCTTTCCCTGCGACGCTGCTCACGCTCGCGATCTTCTCGAGCAGCCCCCTCTGCAAGCGGCGGCTCGCCCTTCCGTCACTGCCTTCAACCTTCTCTCGCGTCGACTGCCACCGGTGCCGATCTCCGCTCGATCCAACCCGATCTCTGCTCGAGCTCTGTTGTCGTCGCCGTCACTTCTCCTGTAAAATACCGAAAATAAAATAATAAGAATAAATACCCTTGCTAATTAGGAAAAATATCCTATGGAATTTTCCATAAATTTTCATAAATTTTTCTGGACTCAAATGGAAATTTCTATGGCAGTTTGCGGGGAAAGATTTAAATAGGCTTTGTGAAAGCCTGTTTGGGTTATCTGCATTTGAGGGATGGTTGGGGATATAATTAAATCTAACCTAGTCTAAGAGTTAAATGGTTAGGAATTAATTTAAACCTAGCCTAAGTTTAAATCTTATGGATTAATTAAATGGATCTAGAGTTAAATTGCTTATAGGATCCAAATCCGACCCATTTAAATTGGACCCGACCCGACCGCTTCATTTTTATAATGCCACCCATTTCTTCATTTACTTCGCCGTTCTCTCCCGAAGTTCCCAAATCGCGTTTCTTCCTTATCCACCGCTCGACTTTCCTCCACATCGCCGCTACTCGTGCTCTCGTTCGCCGCGACCTCATAGTTTTCCTCCTCTGCACCTCTTCCTCGCCAACAATGACGCCACGGCCGATCTCTCCGCCGATCTCGCTGCTGCCGCTTGCCGGCCGAGCCGCCGCCCATACCGCGATGTCCTCTCCGATCACAGATCGCTTGAGTTTAGCGTTTGGCCTTCTCTTCGCCCATCGCTTAATCACCATCATTTGGCCGGTCCTCAGACGACGCAAGCCCTGCCACCGCGAGCTTCCATCGGACCATGGACAAAGCTACTACATAACGCCACGCGACCTTCATCGCCGACATCTTCTCCTTCCCCCGATCTCACGAACGCCACTTCTTCTACCTCGCCTTCTCGCCTCTGCGGGCCGACACCTTCGTGGGAAAAAGTCGATCAAGGGGAAGGAGGTCGACGCCCGCTTCTCCGCGATCCAAAGAATCGCCGACGCTGGCCGGGGAGAGCCAAAGAAGAGTGAAGGGCTCGACAACGACTTCGCTCGGCCGATTTTAGGGGTCGCTCTTCTACCGAGCTTCGGGAGCGAGGTAAGAACCAAATTTGCCTCGACGAGATTTCGTGCTACGGTGGTTTTCGTCACAAATCCTCTACGACCGAGGTGTTTCGGGGTGAACCGAGGACGGGTGGAATAGATGGTCGCGGTGAAGTCGCGACCGTAGTTTCGCTCTCCTTTGTTGTTTCATGTAATCTGTAATAATCTGCGATGTGTCGATGTTGTTGAGATTACAATGGTTTCTATTCACGGATCATCGTGGTGTGGCCGCTGGGAGTGGGATCCATTAGATTAGGTACCGCTTAGTGTCATTGTGAGTATCTTTCACGATCATGCAAGTGTAGCTCTGGATCGTTGTAGGAAGAAGGAGCCGTGATCGAGGAGTGGTATTGGTGTTTCGTGTGGATTATGTTCGGTTATTACTAGTTCGATGTCCGATATGTTTTGATTCGAGATCTTAGTGTATCGGATTACGCTGGTCACGCCTGCTAGTGAGTCGCGATGGTAAGCGGCGTGGTGAGATCTATTCACCGTAATCGATCTCGAGGATGTCTGATTCATTATGAGTCAAGTTACGGTGAATCACTGATACGATCGGTGCGGTTAAAATGTATTCGAAAAGAACGAGAATATAACGATTTAGTAGTTCAGACGCATAATTATCGGAGACTCAGACTTAACCATAATTTGTTATTATCATGTGCTGGGATACGGCGTGTCCACTACCGCTGAGGATTATTCGAGCCAGATTAGGTGGGTAATTTCCTACCGGTCCTAGAGATGTAAATGCATTCAGATTTAGTCATAAGTACGAGCATGTTAGTGCTCATATTATCTCGACCGCTCTTTTATCGTATGCTTGAACTTATCGTTGGATGTATTTACGCCATTCATTGATATCACATATACCCTATCACGATTTAGGAGTTATAGATGTGATGTAAATCGCTTAGATGTTTAGCAGGTGTAAATGTTAAGACGGGACGACTCCAATTTATAAATTGGCAAAAGGTCATCCGAGGGTGTAATGCCCTAAATGTAAGATTTATCTCCAATACTCAGATGTCAGACATCGTTACCAACCACGATCAGTAATGGTTAAGTGGCAAGGGTGATTAGTGTGTCACGGACCGGTGGTCCCAACTCGAGCATGATTAGTCGAGTACGACTCTCTACGATAAAGAGCGCCGATCGCTTAAGTATAACTCTATTCGACAGAGAGTTACGATCAATGAGTACGACTCTACAGGATGAGAGTCCGCCGATCACGAGTACGACTTCACAGGATAGAGTGTATCGATCGACGGGTACGACTTCATTAACAGAGAGTCCGTGGTAGATGGTTATACGAGTGATAGCATACTCATGTCATTCATGCATTCCGACGACATAGTCCCTTGGGGTCAGAGAGTCGCACCATCTCGCTTCCCAGAGCACTCCCGAGAAGTAATCGCGAGGGCAGAGCATCCGTCATACGCACTCTACCACTATGACGTGGTAGTAGCTGGAGTCGCACGCATTGTCTCTAGGTGCGTGGTACTCGACCACCATCGAGTAGTGTTAGCGGAGTGGCCAAAGAAGAGGACCCCCGTCACAGAATGAGCTCTTTACACTCATACGCCATTCGATCACATCGCCCACTCTACCACTCTATAACATGTTGGTGTGAGTCGGGATACTTGTCACGTCAGACCACCTAGGTCACAGGGTCGCGGGTCGCAGAAATGAAAGGCGAGCAGCAGTACCACGCACGCCAGATTATCGATCCGACGGCGCCAGATATTACCATATATATATACATATACGTGATATATATATATATACGGACGGTCGATATCGATATATATATAGATGTAGTCTATACGTATACGCTTATCGAGATGTCAGATTTGTTTCAGATTACGCTCACGACTTGTTCAGATATCATATTCACGCACGCTTCGTGATTTATTATACCAGGCGGATATTCAGATACGTGTCGATGGACATTGTGTACCTCGAATAGGTAATGGTGAGTCGTATTACTCTTCCTATTATATATACGTCGATATACGCTCGTCGATCGAGTAAACAGAAGCAGACTTCGTGTACGCCCGCATTTTACGCTGCTCATTCGTTGATGGTATATGCTCAGAGTTATATACTACGCCGATATACCGCTGCAGACTTTTAGATTACGTTGTCAAATACATGTACATTACATATTTATTTACATGTTTTCTATTATCTCCGAGTTTTACTCACCACCACAACGGACTCGGTTTTTCACGCCTGTAATGTAGTAAGTCTTCGCGACGACTGAGCACCGCCGACCGATATCGCCTCATCTCACCTCCGAGGCTCCCGTGATCGTTTCTGGGGCTTCAAGGTCCGCCGTGTATCAGATTCGAGTTTTCGTAGATCGTGGTCGCGGACTCAGAGATTCGGATTTCACGATGTATCAGATGTGGTCACGTGTGTTAGTCATACCGATGCACGTGATGTGGATGTATCAGATACGTGCGGGGTACGCGTCAGTATTAGTTTCACCGTGATTTCGCATGCATTGTGTTATTATTTGTTATGTTATTGTTATTGTGGGCCTACGGGTTTTGTATTAACCCGAAATGTTGCCACGTACAAGGGAGGTGTCGTCCATTTGATTTTCGGCTCGGCATGCTCTCGGGGCGTGACATCTCCCCTCTTCATCGAGCATCACCGGAGCAGCGGGATGATCGACATCTCTTCCACCCGATCTTCGTCGTAGCCGGATAAGTCAGTGTGGCCCCATCGGCTGTTCACTTCCCCTAGCCTAGATGGACGACACCATCTCCAATCACTCGCCGCTGCCGGACAGCTTGTCATCGCCCCTTCTCTCTCCGGCGATCCAAGCAGAAGTGAGCGTCGAAGACCTTAACCTAAGCAGCAGGTATCACCGCTGCATCTCATCTTTGCCACGGTGAACTCTTTATTTCCATCGATTCTGTTTCTCACCGTGAGTTTCTCCTCACCCATCGCCGCCCTTTGTCGTGCTTCACTGGCAGTTAACCCCAAGTCCAAGAGGGAGAGGCGCCGATGAAGTTGAAATAGTTGGTAAATCTCACGATTTTCTTTTCCCTTCTATCCAATTCAGTTATTAAACATCGGTGATGGTGACTGGATGGTGTTGGTGCAACAATACCCCAAGCATTTATATGTTTTGATGTTTGGATAATCATCTAAGTTAGGCAACAAATTGTGATCTAATTGTGTACGTGTTCAAGTGACAGGGAAATCCAAGTATGAAGACTTGATAAAAGCAAAGTCGAAGTATGATTTTGGCAAGAGAAGTCCAAGGTAAAGGTTCAAAGATACGCGCTCGCGCATTAAGTCCAAACGAACTTCGCAAAGGAAGTCCAAAGGCAAGTCTCAAGTCCAATGTAGACTGGCAACAGAAAGTCCAAGCACGCTAGAAAGGAGAACCCAAGATACGATAAAACCGGAAGCTCTTCGAAGCAAAACGCGAAGGACGAACAAGTCGCGGACGAGGAGGATCCCGAAGCGCAAGGCTTAAGGAAGAGCTGTAAGGTTAAGTCTAGGTTCAGGGGTGAAATCAAGTATGAAATAGTCATATTTGATAGCATCGACCGACACGATGTATCACCGATCGAGTCAGTGCTCGACCGATTCAGTGCGAAACCTCACGATCAATGATCGCTTGTCAGGTTACCGACCGATTCTCGCAATCACCGATCGCCATACAAGAATACCAATCGATCAAGGTTAACTCGTTACGTAACGCAGCCTCACTCGACCGCGGCTGATCACTGATCGATCACTTCATCACCGATCACGGTGATGGAAGGATCACGATCGACGAAAGTGTCGCTGATTTAAACGACTCAATCCCGCTAATCCGGCCATTCGTAAGCGCAGCCGAGCCAGAATGACCGATGACGTACATCACCGACTGATCGTGCTCCAACGGAAAAATCAGCCTTCTCTTTATAAAAAGAGAGTTGATGGAGGTTTTTGGGGTTAATGCTTATTCTCTGATTCTTCTCCAAAACCTCCACGAGTTTTCTAGCTTTCTAAGTAATATTAAATCCTCTCCTCTTCTCTCTAAGCCTTAATCTTCATTCTTCAGAAGAAGAGGAGTCAGGTTTGTGAGAGAAAGCTTCTTAGTGGATTTGCTCGGGTTGATCCACCTTAAGGATCGTCGTGGAGTAAGAGCGTTATCTCCGAACCACGTAAAGGCTTTGTTTGCATTGTTTTTGTTTTTACATATATTATTTGTGTTTGCTTCCGCTAATCACTTTTGTAGAAACGAAAAACGCTAATTACCCCCCCCCCCTCTAGCCTCCAAACGATCTCCAACAAGTGGTATCAGAGCCTGGATCGCATCGGAAGATCTAGCAATCAACCGGAGCAAAGATCACTTTTCAAGAGGGGTATAGCACGGCGAGGCCTCCGTTCTTCGACGGCAACGACTTCAGATATTGGAAAGGTAGGATGGAGTATTACTTAATGAATGATATTGAGAATTGATTTAGTGTCAGATGGTTTCGAGAAGCCTCGAGAATTTGAGCACCACTACCGACAAAAGATTCGACAAGAGAGACGGCCAAGAAAGCACAAGCAATGTAAAGCAACGACTACACTTCAACGCTGTCTATCCAAGGAGCAACTCTAAAGTCGGGTCTTTCAACTCCGCAAAAGAGCTTTGGGAGAAGCTCATCGAACTCAACGAAGGATCCAAAGAAACAAGAAGGGCCAAGAGAGATCTTTTGATCGCTAACTCAAAGCTTCACCACGAAGACAAACGAGACCACGAGCCAAACGCACGCAAGCTTTCAAGGAAGTAGTAACGACTACATGTTATATGAAGAAGGTCGACAACCGAGACTCAGAAGGTATGTGTATAAGCTTTCCCTAACCACCTTATGGGCTTCAATAGTAGACGCTATAAGGTCTCTAGGATCTTTCATTAGTTAAATTAGATGAGCTATTTTGTGAATTTCAATTATACGAACAAGCTAACATTTCATCCAAAGAGAAGGGTATAGCTCTTTTTAAGGAAAGAAGGAGAAGAAGAAGAAGGAGAAGAAGGAAGTGTCCTCCTCATCTCATCCGAAGAGGAAGACTCATCAAGTAGTGAAGATGAGTTATCGCGCTTTAGGTAGCACACTACGCCAAGAAGTTTGGTGGGAAGTCAAGAAGACTCACCAAGAAAGATGTGAAGAGGATGTTCCAATCCTCAAGAGGTAAATCTTCAAACAATTCAAATTCTACCTCTAACGCGTGACTTGTTTTGGTCATAATAAGAAAGGGCATATAAAGTCAAATGCGGAACTAAAGAAGAAGGAGGAGAAGGAAAAGAAAAGAAGGAAAAGAAGAAGAAGGAGGCGATGGTGGCACAAACATGGGATACTTTAAGCGGAGGAGTCTTCCGACGATGAAGAAGTTTGTCACATGCGAACCCGAATTTAGCCTCATGGCATCGAAGAAACCGAGCTCAAGCGAGGAGTCTTCTTCCTCTTCAAGCGATGAATCATCATCAAGTGATGATGATGAGGTAAACAACTCACCCAAAGTAAATTTACTTTATAAGACTATTGCATGTTTACAAAATACTTTAAATAGATCGAAAACTAGGATTAAGGATCTAAAATTAGAGATCAAATCATTTAAAAGTGTAGATTCATCATGTGGTAAACCATCTAGTGATAATGATGAATGTACCCTTAGGGATGAAAATGATGAGTTAAGAAAAGAAATAGGTAAATTAAGAGCATGCTTAGAAAAATTCACGAATGGGTCAAAATACCTAGACATGATTATTAAGGATCAAAAGGCTATCTACAACAAGGCCGGATTAGGATATAGGCATAAAGAAAAAAAGGTAGCATTTACATCTCTTGTGAGTAGAAAATCAACAATTAAGAGCAAGGGGAGAAAGGCATGGGTACCTAAGAAATTTATAATTGATGCTAGTTGTCCTAAGATTTGGGTACCTAAGGATTGTGTTTTTCATGCGATATAGGTAGAAGAACCAAGCTTGTGGATAGTTGATAGTGGGTGCTCAAAGCATATGATCAGGGATGAGAGAAAATTCTCCACTATCAACCACACTAGCAAAGGAAAAGTCTCATTTGGTAATAGCGGCAAACTTAAGATTCTAGGAAAGGGCACAATTGAGGTATCCCCCAATCTTGCCATTCATAAAGTGCTATTAGTTAAAAATATGAAATTTAATTTACTTAACGTAAGCCAACTATGTGATGCAAACTTTGATGTTAAATTTGATTCATCAAAATATTTTATAAGACACAAAACTATAAATGATTGCATGTTAGTAGGTTTTAGGAAATCAAATATTTATTATGTTGATTTATCTTATGCTACTAATGCTTCCACTAAGTGTCTTATTGCAAAAGAGGAAGAAAGTTGGCTTTGGCATAGGAGGCTAGGACACATAAATATGAAGAATATAGAAATAATAAATTGAAGCTAGTCGAAGGATCGCTAAAGTCAAATTTCTCGAGCGACAAAATGTGTGATGCCAAGAAGGGAAACAATCAAAAACATCACACAAAGATAAAAATTTACTTAGTACCGCTTTACCATTAGAATTATTACATATGGATTTATTTGATTGCCATAGAACCCCCTCTATGATTGGTAGTAAATATTGCTTGGTAATAGTAGATGATTTTTCTAGGTTTACTTGGGTATTTTTCTTGAAAAATAAAGATGAAACCTTAGGAATAATCATAGGATTTAGTAAAAGAGTAGAAAATGAAAGAAAACTCAAAATCAACCGGATCCGTAAGTAGTGATCACGTGGAGAGTTCGAGAATTCTAACTTTTCAACTTTCGCTGAATAAGTCTGGTACAAGCATGAATTTTCTTGTCCTAGAACACCTCAACAAAATGGGATTGTGGAAAGGAAAAATCGTGTCCTACAAGAAGCGGCTAGGACAATGTTTAATGCATACTCCTTACCTAGCTACTTGTGGGCGAAAGCGGTTAATACCGCTTGCTATATCCAAAATAGGGTATTGATTCATAGGTTTTTAGGAAAAACTCTATTTGAATTGTGGAATGGTACAATTCCAACAATTCATTATTTTAAGGTCTTTGGAGGTAAAGTTTATATTTTAAATACCAAAGACAACCTAGGTAAGTTTGAGTCCAAAGCGGATGAAGGAATCCTAGTTGGATACTCATCCACTAGTGTAGGGTATAGAGTGTACAATAAAATGACTCAAAAGATTGAAGAATCTTCAAATATCCAATTTGATGAAGTTTCCAATACTTACCCTAGGAAATCCCCTATTGATGATGATATTAATTGTTATTTTGTAATTTAGAGATACCTAACTTACATGAAAGAAGCCCTATTTATAGACAAGATTAGGGCTTATTCAAAAGAATAAATCAAACCCTATCCTAGGAATAAATCAAAATTCTATCCTAAGAAATAATTATTCCTAATGATATTTAGGGATAACAATTATCCCTAATCATATCTACAATATTCTAACACTCCCCCTCAAGCGGGAGCATATAAATTATATGCACCCAGCTTGTTACATATGTAGTCAATTCGGGGACCTCTCAGAGATTTAGTAAATATATCTGCTAGTTGATCATGCGAGTTAACAAAACTAGTAGATATTTCTCCAGATATGACTTTTTCTCCGACAGTAATGATAAATGACTTCAATACGCTTTGTCCTCTCTGAAAAGCTGGATTCGACGCGATATGCGGGCGGCTGGTTATCACATGAGGTGCATTTGTGTAACATCTCCAAACTTGAGCTCGGCAATTGTTTGAGCCGTATAAGCTCTTGATCAAGTATGCTGATACTCGCCTCCGTGACCGGATCTCGCCACAACATTCTACTTTTTGCTTCCAAGAAACAAGGTTACCTCCGACAAATATACAAAAACTGAGGTGGATCTCCTATCAATTGGAGATCCCGCCTAACTGCATCGAATACCCTATAACTCGAGTACGCCCTTTGTTTTGAGCAAAAGACCTTTTCTGAGCGCTGATATATCGAATGTGAATCACGATCCCAACGTTCTTTACACGGAGAGTTGAAAACCGACTTACTACACTTACTGAATGAGATATCCGGACGAGTATGAAGGTAGCTTAGTCTCCTACTAATCGCTCGTTTGTATCGTTCGGGATCTGGTAGGCTCCTCGATTCGGGAGCTTAACATTATGATCCATAGGGTTGTCAGTATCTTTGAGTTTAACATTCCGCTTTTAACACAGAATATCCATCGTATTTCCTTTGGGATATAATGATCTCATTTTCGATGTACTTCTATCCCCAAGAAATATTTAAGTCACGAGATCTTTTATTCGAAATGTTTGAAAAGATATTTTACCTGTGAAATCCTAAGATGATCACTGCCTGTGATGACAATATTATCAACATAAACCACTCGGTAGATGCAACAAGTAGGTGAGTGGCGATAAAAGAGTAATGGTCACCTCGCCCGAGTCACGCCAATCGTGAATTACAATATCAATCTACGAACCGTACGCTTCAGCATCGCTTGAGACCGTATAAAGATTTTCGCAAGCGGCATACAAGACCAGAAGACTCCCCCTGAGCAATAAAACACGGAGGTTGCTCATGTAGACTTCTTGAGCGGATCACCACGTAAAGAACGCATTCTTGATGTCTAATCGATAAAGAGGCGATGTTGAATCGCAAAGAATGGATACGTGAATAGACGTATTGAAGACATTTTAGCAACAGGGGAAAAAGTATCCCCATAATCCAATCCAAAGATCTGAGTATAGCCTTTAGCAACAAGACGAGCCTTAAGTCTTTCAACCGTTCCGTCTGGACCAATCTTCACCGTATATACCCATCGACAGCCAACAACTGATTTTCCTGGTGGTAGAGGGACAAGGTCCCAAGTCCCACAGCTCCGTAAGGCACTCATTTCGTCCAGCATAGCCTGTTTCCATCCTAGATGAGCAACGATCTCTCCTGCGGTTTTGGAAGAGAAGCAGAACAAGGAGGAAAGACAAGAATAATAGAAGAAGAAAGGCATGATAACTCAAAGACACATAATGAGGAGAAGGATTACGAGTCAACGATACTCAAGGGCTGCAATGGGAATATCGATTCGTAAGATCAGACGAGGAGGGGCGGAGGATCTGCTCGACATGATTCCAGCGAGAATCGGTGTTGGCTACGATAAAGAGTCAAGACACGCTGATAAACTCGCAATGGAGGAGAAATCAAGTCGGGGTGATAAAGAGTCCTCGTGAGGATAAAAAGATCGGCGAGTACGTAACGAGGAAACTCTGACGACTCAAGGTCCAAAGAAAGGAACCGAATCAAAGAACGCGACATCGCAGAGATGAAATACCGACGAGAGTAGGAGAATAACACTCAGACTTCTTTGAGACCGGTGGGTATCCAAGAAAACACATTTATGCGATCGAGGAGAGTTTATCAATGCCAGGATCAAGAGTACGAGCAAAACACGTAGAACCAAATACCTTAAGTGGTAAGGACGGCGGACCGATTTGGATAAAGTACGATGAGGCGATTGACCAGTAAATAGAGGAAGGTACGCGATTGATAAGATAACACGCAGAAGTACACTTCCCCAAAAACGAAGAGGAATACGAGAGTGATGAAGAAGAGTCCGGCGGTCTCGAGAAGATGTCGATTCTTGCGCTCGCAACTCCATTCTATGAGGACAAGACGTTCGATGAATACGCCCGAGACGCTAAGAAGGTGCGAAATGGAGTAGATAGATACTCACGCTGCATCATTACTTCAAGGATCGAAGAGGATACCAAATCAGAGCCACTTCATTAAAAAGATTGGAAAATAAAACAATTCAACGATCCTTCATCAGATATAACCAAGTGCAACGGGAAAAATCGTCTATGAAGGTAACAAAATATCGTGATCCGAATGTAGAAGAAACACGACTTGGACCCCAAACATCGGAATGAACCAAAGCAAATGGAGACGTAGCCCGACTTATAATGCGAGGAGAAAACGAACTACGAATACGCTGCTTAATCGACATGACTACAAGATAAAGACTTTAAGTGAGAAAGACTAGGATGTAATTGTTTTAACTTATCAAGTAACCGAGCATTTAATAATAAGTGGAGACGCCACACAACCAACAAAAGAGGCTCGGTGAAATCGATATAGCATTAGACTCATATCCGAGCCAATCATCCTCCCTGCATCTCGGCCTCAGAATGCATACGTAAGATTTAGTAAACGAGACGACGCAATCAAGAGACCGAGTAAGTCACTTTATCGATAACAAATTAAAAGGGGCTCCGAACATAAAGAACATTACGAATGGAAAGAGACGGAGAAGGATTTAACAATACCAATACTCGAGATCGACTAGAACCATTCGCTATAGTGACAAATGGTAAATAACCTAAGTAGAGAAGAAAAAGAGATTTATTACTAAATGATATGACGGGCCCCAGAGTCAAGTACCCCAGGACTCGCAAAGCGAGATATACCAATGAAGGACATACCAACTCAGGTAATAAAGAAGCAAGGGAATTAGAATCGCCATCCGACGACAGAGTCAGTTTAAATCACGAGATCTCGAGACGCTTCTCGAGACGATCAAGGAAGCGATCCTAATGCTGAAGGAGAGGAAGGATCGAGCTATCGATCCAGAGCCCAAAGTATTTCACGAACACGCATACAGAGCTAAGAATGGCCGAACCTTCCGTCACGCGATTTCCAAATTAACTCGAGAGGGCGGCGACGCCACTGAGGAGGAGGACTAAGCTTTCCAAACGAACTCGAGTTTCGCGCGAGGGAGACGGATTCAAACAGGAGACGGATTCACCGCGCGGCGAGGAAGGCAACGGCGGCCGCGTAGTCCGTGGACAAGCCGTGGGCTGATCGACGCGAGGTACTCCGAAGCGGGAGACGGCGCTCGGAGGAATCGGGTCGCGAGCACAAGCTTCGAGCCGTCGGGTGCCTGCTCCCGGATCGGACGCCGAGGGCGGGCGGAGCAGACGGCGAGAGGGCGACGCTACCGCTGACGGGAAGAAGACGCGCTTGCTGGCTGCCTTCCGCGACGCCGCCGGAGAGATCAAGAAGACGAGGAGGACTCGCCCCGGATCTCGAGGGAGAACCAAGAGAGGACGGCGGCAAGGCAGTGTAGACGGCGCGGAAACTCGCTGCGCCACCGTGGCGGTTAGCAGCAGGCGCGCAGGCGACGGCGGAGAAGCGGGAGCGGTGGGCGGTGGTAAGTCGAGATCGGACATCGCGCTACGCGAGGAAGCCGCTACGGAAAAGAACGCGCGGAGAAGAACGCGGGAAAGACGCTACTGAGAAGAACGCGGGCGAAAGACGGTGAAAATTAGTGGCTCGATACTACGTTATTTCAGAATTTGTAGATACCTAACTTACATGAAAGAAGCCCTATTTATAGACAAGATTAGGGCTTATTCAAAAGAATAAATCAAACCCTATCCTAGGAATAAATCAAAATTCTATCCTAAGAAATAATTATTCCTAATGATATTTAGGGATAACAATTATCCCTAATCATATCTACAATATTCTAACATTAATAATGAAAATCAAGAAATTACCCAACAATTGCAAGATTTAACCTTAGGGGGTAATGATCAAGGGGGAGTAAGGGATGATTCCGATGATGAGCATAGGATTGAGGTTGATCATGATCAAAATCAAATTAATACACCTCCTAGAACCATAAGAGTTCATCAAAGTCACCCCTTAGATCAAATTGTGGGTGAATTATCTCAAGGAGTTAGGACTAGGTCATTCCATAGGGATCCTACTAGTCATATAGTTCTAATTTCTCAAATTGAGCCCAAAACAATTAAAGATGCATTACTTGATCCGGATTGGATCTTAGTAATGCAAGATGAATTGGCTCAATTTGAAAGGAGTCAAGTGTGAGAGTTAGTTCCTAGACCAAGTGAAAACATCATTGTTACTACGAGATGGATTTTTAGGAACAAACTAGATGACCAAGGAAATATCACTAGAAATAAAGCAAGATTAGTTGCAAGGGGGTTTAATCAAGTTGAAGGACTTGATTATGATGAAACATATGCCCCGGTTGCTAGGTTAGAGTCCATTAGAATACTTTTAGCATACGCCTCCTATATGGGTTTCAAACTCCATCAAATGGACGTAAAATCGCATTCCTAAACGGGTTTATTAAGGAAGAGGTGTATGTAGAACAACCTCCGGTAAAATACGGACTACCCAAACTACGATACAAGCTAGAAAGCCAGATGGTTCAAACAAGCTCCTCGAGCTGTACGAAAGATTATCATCTTTCCTAATTTCTAAGGATTTTAAAAGGGGTAGTATTGATCAAACTCATTTATAAAGTCAACATCTATTCAGAATATCTTCAAGTATATGTCAATTTACATTATCTGGGTCAAGAAACGATGAACTCTTTCAAGACTTTATTAAAAATGGAAAAGAGTTCAAATGAGTCTACTGAGAATCAACTTCTTCCTAGACTACAAGTCAAACAAACAAGTGAAGGAATTTACATTTATCAAACCAAATACGCTAAGGAAATGATTAAGAAATTTGATTCGAAAATGCTAAAGTGGTTTCAACTCCAACGGCAACCAATACTAAAATAGATAGTGATAGTGAAGGAAAACAAATAGATCTTACAGATTTAACCGCTAAGAGACCGACATATTATTCATGGGTCGGGTATATGTTGTATCAATCACGTATAAAGAATCCATTTAGTTGTCGTTAAAAGAATTTTAAGATATGTTAACCAAGACACTAAACGTAGGACTACGGTACCCAGACTAGATCTGACTGATTGGGTACACCGATTCCGATTACGCCAGCAAATCGATCTAAGAGTACTAGTGGGGATGTCAATCGGGTCCTCCCTAGTTACTGAGTAAGAGAAGCAACTCAGGTTGCTTTATCCACCACCGAGGCCGAGTATGTGCTATGGGTGGTCAGCAGAAATTTCAACTACTGGATGAAATATACCCTGAAGATTACGAGTTATTTTACTCCAACACGAAAGTATTTTTGTGATAATGCGAGCACCATTAATTTGACCAAAAATCCGTGCATCACTCTAGACTAAGCACATCAAGTGAAACATCACTTTATTAGAGACCATGCTAAGGGGGACATCGAGCTCAATTACATCAATCCAAGTTCAACCTAGACATATTTACCAAGGCCTCCCGAGATGTAATTTTCATCACTTAGAGAGAACTCGAACGCGCTTAGTTGAGTAAAGGTATAGTTCGTACGTGACCCCATGTAAAATACTAGGATTTATACCTTTAAGCATCTCACAAAAATACCTAAGAAACCATGATTTTGTATTGAGCCACTTGCATAACATGAGATGTTAGGAAGATGCACTGTTCATCATGCTTGTTATAATGCATTACTACATGGACCAAGGTGTCATCTAGAGACATCGATCCTTCATCGACCAATCATCGGGAAGGCTTATACACAATCACGCGCATACGGCTCCAAGAATACGATCGAAATGTCAAATAAAACATATTTTAAACTATGTTTATCATATTTTGAAAAACAGGTTTTAGTGAAACACAAAAGTGATACAAAGTTTGAAAACATTGTAACTTTGTGAGTTTCAAGTTGTCAGATCTCAAATCTGGAAAACATATATTTTTCAAAATATTTTTCCTCGATAAAGTATGATTTCGTAAACGCACGTAAATTTTCGTGATTTTTCGAGATTTCGAATTTCTACCGCATTTCAATTTGGACTAAAAAGGCTGAATTTCGATTAGATGTAAATGAATGACGTTCAAACCAATGATCGATACAATCGTTTTCGGAAAAATAGCCCATTTTCTAATATTTAGTGTATCTGATGCCCTAAAACTCTAGTGATAATATCGGGTATAAACAACTTACGAATCGTTAATGTGGCGCTTTAGGAGTTTCACAATTTTATCTTTTCATACTAAATGAATATCATTGTGCAAAGTTAGGATTTAAATCTTCAAATCGTTTGTTAGACTTTCGCTCCACATGTTTTCGTACTCATCTAACTATATCTCGATTAAGGGGAGTTAATTTTCAATTCTATACCTTAGTTCAAGATTTCAATATTTTCAATTCTTCATGGAATATATGATTTCTTCTATTTTTGATGTATGTCAAAGGGGAGAAGAAATGTTTAAGTTAGAATTGGATATACGATCATACGATTATGTGTGTATCTTTAAAGACTAACTTAAATGATTATCACAACATCAAAAGGGAGATTGTTGCGCAACAACCCCCAAGCATTTATACGCTTTTGATAATCATCTAAGTTGCAACAAATCGTGATCTAATTGGTACGCGTGTTAGTGACAGTGGAAATCCAGTATAAAACCTCGTAAAAGCAAAGTCAAGTACGATTTTAGCAAGAGAAGTCCAAGGTAAAGGTTTGGCGGCGATAAGACCAAGTAGTTGTCTTGGCGGCATTAAGTCAAACGAACTTCGCAAAGGAAGTCCAAAGGCAAGTCTTGGCAACGTAAGTCCAAGGTAGACTTGGCAACAGAAAGTCCAAGCACGCCAAAGGAGAACCCAAGACATGACAAAACCGAAGGAAGCTCTTGGAAGCAAAGCGCGAAGGATGAACAAGTCGCGGACTCAGAGGGATCCTGAAGGCGCAAGGCTTAAGGAAGAGATAGAAGGTTAAGTCTAGGTCTGGGGGGTGAAATCAAGTATGAAATAGTCATATTTGATAAGTATCAGTCGACTGATACGATGTATCTCGATCGTCAGTGTTTCGATCGATTCAGTGGTGAAACCACGATGATCACGATCGCTTGTTGTGTCCGACCGATTCTCAATCACCGATCCGCCATACAAGAATACATCCAGCGATCAAGGTTAACTGCCACGTAACGCATCCTCACTCGACATTGCGGCTTTGATCACTGATCGATCACTCCATCACCAATCAATGGAAGGATCACGATCACGAAGTGTCGTTGGATGAAACGACTCTGAATCCCGCGAATCCGACTATTCAAAAGTCGTTAACCACGCCAGCAGTCGACTGATGCTGTACATCAGTCGACTGATCATGCTCCAATGGAAAAATCAGCCTTCTCTCTATAAAAAGAGGGCTGATGGAGGTTTTTGGGGTTAATGCTTATTCTCTGATTCTTCTCCAAAACCTCCACGAGTTTTCTAGCTTTCTAAGTAATATTAAATCCTCTCCTCTTCTCTCTAAGCCTTAATCTTCATTCTTTGTAAAGAAGAGGAGTTGAGTTGTAAGAGAAAGCTTCTTAGTGGATTTGCTCGGGTTGATCCACCTTAAGGATCGCCGTGGAGTAGGAGCGTTATCTCCGAACCACGTAAAGGCTTTGTTTGCATTGTTTTTGTTTTTACATATATTATTTGTGTTTGCTTCCGCTAATCACTTTTGTAGAAACAAAAAACGTTATTCACCCCCCCCCCCCTCTAGCCTCCAAACGATCTCCAACAGATGGCAGGTGTGGATTGTGAGTTCAAAGGGGACAGTGGAAGTATGGATCAAAGCGGTGAGGTCACATTGAGGTGAGTTTCAGTATGGATCTGTGATTTTTCTATATAGGTAGGTTATTTTGTTTACGGTGGTTCACAGCAATGTTTAGTGTGGATCCGTGTCGGTCAACGAGTCGAGTGTGCTCATTCGGGTTCGATCGATCCCTATTTTCCTCGTGCGTAATCGGCAGTTAATTAGGTATGTTTGCTTATTCTCCGCAGGGTCGCGAACGACCGCAAGCCGCAAGGCGACTATAATCGTCGCGGTATGCTTGTATGTGTTAAATGCGAGGTTATATGTCAATCGAGTCAGAACGGGTTGTGTGGCGTGAGAGTCGCGCGTGTTCTGCGTGTGAAGTCCGAACGAGCCGAGACGCCGGCCCGTGAAGGGAGCCGGATGGTAAGTTCCGATATGGTTGGTTATAAATGCATAATAGGTTGTTAAGTGGCTTAATAGTTGATAAGGATTAATGTGGAAGATTGATTGGGTTAATTGGATAACTAGATCAATCTAATTAATCGGGATACGAAGTCGATGTAGGGTTCGATTTGATCATTCGTTGTATGCTTGCACTTAATCATAATGTTTGATATGTGCAGGACGTGGATACGAGACAAGACCGCAACCGTGAAGATATTACTATGAGCTTCTTAGAAGGTGGATAATTTCCTACCCTGGTCAGGTAGTTGTCGTTGCATATAGATTTAGACATATATATAATCATATTACATGTTCATATTATCTTGCTCTTATTTATTCTTGTGCTTGATACTCGTCGTTGGTCATATATGCTCTAATGTTGATATCACATTTTTCTTAATCATGATTGAGGAGTTACAGATGTGATGTAAGTAGATTTATAAATGTTTAGTAGGGTGTAGATGTTGGAGTACGGATGATGACCTAATTTGTAAATTGGGTAAAAAGTCATCCATAGGTAAGTAAGGTCCTGAACGTAGGATTGATTCCAATACCCTTATGTTGCATGTTTACTACCGATCAGGTGTTGTGTAATGGTCGTGAATCGATTAGTGATACTCGCTAGGTGGTCCTAGCTTATTACGATCATTAGCACGACTCTACAGGATGTAGAGTACGCCGATCATTGAGCACGACTCTACACGACAGAGTGCGCCGATCACCGATCACGACTCTACAGGATGTAAAGTGTTACGATCGAGTACGACTCTGTAGGATGAGAGTCGTTGATCGATTAGATGACTCTCTACAGAATAAAGAGTCCGGTGGATATCAGATGCGCGGATCACAGATTCATATCATTCAGATGCATACTAACGACATAGTCTCCTCAGTTGAGAGAGTCGCCAATATCCCGCCTCCCTGTTACTCATAGAGGAGTAATCGTGAGGGCAGAGAGCATTTTATTACGACTCTACCACTATTGACGGTGGTAGTTGGAGTTACGTGTAGTTGTCCTGGGTGCGTAACACTCGACCACTCATAGGTAGTGTCAATCAAAGTGGCCAGCAGTAGGGCCCCCTGTTGTGTAGTGAGCTCTTTACGCTCATATACTACTGCTCATATCGCCCTACCACTCTAAAGCAAAGTGGTCAGTGTTGAGTTGACAATACACGTCGTGCCACCTAGCCACATCGGGTCGTAGTAGCAGTAGAGTGCGTGCAGAGTGTGATAACGCACGCGTTACATCACATATCTTATAACGCCAGATATTACCATATATATACATATATGCATGTATATATATATATATAGATGCAGTCTATATATATATATGTTTATTGTGATGTTGCATTTGATTATCTACGCTATTGTATTCGTCAGATATCATCTTCATACACGCTACTCGTGATTTGTTATACGGTCACGATACCGTATACTTGTTGGCCTGACTATTAGATACTTACGACAAGATTTACGATGTTGTATGGTTTGTACTCAAATTTCCTTCGATATATACATACATATCGCGTATACGTCTCAGTCAATACGCAGAATGGAGCGAACTTTCGTACGTCTACATTTTACACATCGTTTCATTCGTTAAGGTATACGCATGTATACGATTATCACGCCGTGTTTACCGATGTACCGTAGATTTTATCATTGAACGATTACGCGATATTCGATATATATATACGTTTCTCCTTATTACCTCGAAGTTTTACTCACCACCACGGACTTCGGGTTTTTCGCCGCTGTGCAATGTAGTCGACTTCACGACGGACTGAGCATCGCCGGCCGCATCGCTTCATCTCGCCTCCGAGGGTCCCAAAGCACGGATTTATGTTTTTTCGATTTCTGATGTTCCTTATTTCGATCCGGATTTATAGGCTGACTCATGCGACGCATACACTCGGTTCGCCACGATGTTTTTACGTCTGAGCGAGTCATATACCGATACGACCGCACAGAGTGCGACGTAGTCAGACATGCTTTCCGCTCATGTAGCTGTTTATCAGATTATATCGCTGGGCCCAAGAGCCTCAGATAAACACGATATGTCACACGCATGTGAGATGTCGTCTGCTTGATTTTCTACCCACATACTCTGTGTGACAACTTTATCGTATTAGAGCTTTAGGTTACGCGATGTCATACAATGTTGTTTTCGGCCGAAGTCTCGATTCTGAGTCGATTTGTTTGCTTTTGGTTTTCTAATATAAGACTGACAAAGAAGACGAGGTATAACTTACGGTTTAGTAGATATTTATCTAAACTCGATCAATAGTGTACGAGCATGACACGTGCAGACTTTATAAGAGGGTCATCCACCAAGGCACCAAATGAGTCGCTTTTAGGATTTATAGTCCCGATTATTCATGCATTTAGTTTATATAACAGTGGAATAACCTAGTAATGTGGGTTCGAGTCGACCACTAAACGACCGCCGAGTCCGCGTAGTCTCAACCCGTAAAATGTAATTTACCTTCGAGAGTCGATCGACATCGAGCCTGAAAACAGGGGTTAAGTCATTACATATTCAGGGAAATCAAAGACTACAGCCTTAAGAATTTTCACTAATCGAATGATCATTACCCGCGGGTAATGGATCGGGTGTGTATACTTTTATCACATACAGTCGGAGGGCTAAGATAAGGTGTTTCATGGGGGTTTAGATCCCCGAGTGCTCAGATCGGATTATATAACTGAGGGTACTTTTGAGTACTTAACTCGTTATACAGAGTAGAAAGTAGAGTTATTTGCATACCATTATCTGGACTGCCAGACTTAGTGGTAAATGCAAAAATAACATCAGAAGGGAATAAAACATCACTGATCACGGTTTAGTAACGCTGAGGAGAGTATTTCGCATCACTTTCTCGCATGACATCAGGGATTCTCGAGCTTCAAGTAAGGTGATCATCGTAACGGAAATACCACGCAGAGTCGCTAGACTCAGAGTTTACGCCACTTAATACCAAGAACGCTAACAGTGTTTTAAGCCACCCACGATTATCGCTTACTGAGTAAGATCACCGATCTTCTATCGATCCTCGCCGAAGACATCGATCGAGTCCGAGTTTAAAACGACCGCATAAGCTATTTAGAGACGAAGATCGATAAGTATATCGCAAGTCGACGTCGAATGTTGCTTCATTTAACGCTGACAAAAGGAGAAAGATCGAGTCATGTGCCACGAGCTACTAGGGAGAGTTTTTCCGATCATGTAAGACTCCACCGCAGATCGTCGAATCGCCTCGATGCTAACAAATCGTAATCAACAAAGACTGGCGGGATTACGCGTGCAGCGCAGATCACGAAGACACGCTGAAGTCGATTATCCGCTGATCACCATTTGCGCTATTGTTAGCAACTAAGATACAGAGGTGTATTTTCAAGACTCACTAAAACTATCACGGTATTCCGAGGACGATGACCGCCTCGATACAGAGATAATCACAGAAGATTAGGTTATCTCATCAGCAGCGACCTACTACCTCAGGCGTGATTGGAGTTCCGTGATACTTCCTTCAAGGAAAGTGATTTACTCAAAGAAGACGCCAGTAAGACATCGTAGAAGACTCATGCAGACAACAACAATTACCCTCAGACGTGGATTTGCTTTGTACAGAGGAGAGAGTATACGACGGTCGATTCTATTCATGATTCTATAGTCTGCAATGTGAAGATTAAGTGATGATCGACGATCTAAGAAAATCCTGATTATTCGTCAGAAACGCGACCGCTTTATCACTAATGTCGATCCGATCTTCTTCTGAGAAAGGTCGAGACCGCGGGAGCCTTCGATCGGATCGCAAATAATTAATCGCTCGTATTACTCTAGTTTACTTTCTCGGGTTAATATATCGAGAGATACTGTAGTTTACAAGTATCCTCGCTCTGTAACATTTTCGTCTGATTGAAGGGTTCCTTTATATCGACTCAGGGCTCGGTATCTCTACCACAGCGAGACGTCGACCAACAATTAAGAAGTCAAGATACGCCCTAGACTTTAATGTACATACCTTCATCAGACATATCCTTACTACGGTTAAATTGATAAAAGTACGGTATGATATGTCTCTGATGCCGATAATCCGAGAGTATTCTGGTAGGTTTCGATTTAACTCCTAGGCTTGCTGCTACATACGCAAGTGAGTAGTAATCGAGTGATCATGAGATAGTGTCGATATCAATCATCTGAATGATAATTTTGTTGGTATTAGTGTTGCTAAACACTATAAAAATTGGAAGAAAGTAAGTTGCGATTATAGGAGATATTGGATGGGATATTTATTTGTCACAATATTTTCTTGAGAAGATCCGGAACTTTTTGTTAAAAGAGAGATGAATCTTTGAGATAATGCATCGATTATCGATGATGGAATGCGATAGTTATTAAAAGTGAATATCCTTCGTTGGGGATAGATGATCTGTTTAGATCAGCTAAGGACACCTGTGTATACTCTATGGTTGATTTACGACTGGAGTATTGATATTGTAGTGACGTGATGTCATATAATTATCATTGTCGTTGTGATGATTGATATATCATCGGTGTAAAGTAAAGAGGATGCAGGTGTGTAAAGAAGACAATTTCATACTTAGTATGAATTTTATGGGTTCTGATTATGTAGTTAGACTATTTAACGATTTAGTCGTCTATGGACTTGAGAAATCGTGTATTCTGGACACGAGTGGATCAGTTTATGGTTGTTGGAGTTCTGCAACTTGGCCACTGTGCATGGTGGTAATTGGGGTTGCGCACTCGGCCACCGAATATGGTGGTTTGCCTTGTATGATTTGGTTATTCCTACGAATGTGGATGAGATGCTTTTAAGCGTTAGTATATCACTGACTTGTTTGATCAGAAAGGTGATAGAATTTACTTGGTCTAAAGCCTGTGGAACTAGTTTTCAGGGCTCAGTCAATAGTGGACTTTTGCATCAGTGTTAGTTAATCCTTCTGAGGTGAATGGAAGGATGTACGCAGATGCATCGTTTCAGGGATCGGAGCGAATCCGATATAGTTGCATGAGACGTATCTTATGCCTAAGTCAGTTGAGAAACTACAAGATAAGCTATCATATACATGACGTGACTTTAGTAGTTATTATCTTGATTTATGGATGTATGGAGCAGAAGTGCTCATTGAATTTGACTAGCTACGGGGTAGCTATTATAGAGTTGCTGGAACACGAACAGTTGCAACAAGTGAGATTGGTCGCTATAGTCTTCCGTGCACTTACAGAGTGTATGGTGGAGTGGATTTTAGACGGTAGATGGACTTCTCTTATGAGAAGATAATTTTCCCGTCTCTAATATGGATGTGTTCTGGACAGCGTCCGTTTAAGAAAAGTTATTCTGAGAAGCATCGTTAGAGATTATTTATTAAATCGTCACGATGGTACTTGGATGTCTAGAGATTTGAAAGCGTTGATCTTGGTGGAGCGGTATAAAGAGAGATAGTCTCGGATTCGGTTGCTCGATGTTGAGTATGCCCGGTAGTAAAGTGAGCATCGAAAATCCATTTGGGTTACTCGAGAAATTTCGATTTGAAATGGAAGTGGGAGCGTATCGATGGATTTTCGTTCTGAGATTACCTAGAACACGTAAAAGGCGTGATCGATTTGGGTGATCGTGGATCGACTAACGAATCGATTCACTTCTACACTTTATTCGTGAAGCGGACTCGTTGGATCGTCTGGCGAGTTGTCTTGTCGAAGATTATCGAATGCGTGAGGTACTTTTGTCTATATCGATATAGACGCGATTTACCTCGCGATTTTAAGAGTCTGCGTGGTATGGGCGCGAAACCGGCTCGATCTGACATTTCATTCGTTGCGGTGATGGGTATGCAGCGTCTGATTGACGTTGGAAGATCTATTGAGATCTATGTGCGTGGATTTGGAGGCGATTGGAAGGATCGCGTTCGTTTAGTGGAATTACTTTATAATACTTGATTACCACTCTTATAGTCGGATAGCTCCATTCGAGGCCTTATCACGGTGACCTGCGAATCTCTGTATTGTGAGAAAGTCGAGAGCGATAGCTATTAGACGCGAGTATTTAACGTGATCTGCGAGTGGGTGCGCGTTATCGAATGATGGTTATTAGAGCCTGAGATCGGCGGAAGAGTTATGCGGACCGGCGGAGGCCTTTGGAATTCTCGATTAGGGGACTAGGTGTTTACGCGTTTCACCTACGAAAGGGGTGAAGCGATGCGGCGAAAGAAGGAAAGTTAGCTCAGCGCTACGTTGGTCGTTTGAGATATTGGAGGCGGATTGGAGGTGTAGCTTAGGTTGGCTTTACCTCCCGGCACTTGCGGGTGTTAGCGTATTTCTATTTTTATCTTTGAGAAATGTGTGTCGCGGTGATCGTATTACGAAGGTATCAATCTCGCTAGCCCAATCGACCTATGAGGAGATTAGGTGCGAATTCTTGATCGAGGAAGCAGCGATCTGAGAACTAACCATCCGACTTGTAAAGGTTGGATGACAACATCATGCTGATGAGGAGGCTACGTGAGCGCTAGAAGATACTATCCGAGATCGGTACCCTCATCTAGTCACCTAAGGTATGTGATGAATTCGAAAATTTCTTGTATTGGTTCTTACAATTAAGTACGAAATTTGGGGACCAAATTTTACTAAGTGAGAGAGAATATAAAATACGGTGGAAAAAAAATGGCTAAAGGGATAATATTATGTTTGGAGAATATATGGTTTAAGTGGATTTAGGTTTGGCTTATAGAGTTTTAAACCCGATCCGCTTCAATGCTAAACCCGAATCATCCCCTTCGTAACGCACGCGAGCGTTTCTCTTCTTCTTCGATTTCTCTTCCTCATCGCCATCTTCAGATTCCACCGATTCTTCTCCCTACGACAAGCTTTACTCTTCCCACTTGTCGCCACACTTGGAGCTCAGCTTGTCGGCGTCCCTTCTTCCTCGTCGCTGTTGTCTCTTCCCGTTTCTCCGATCGCGCGCAACCCCTCCTCTTCGCCGTCGTCGTTCGAGTGCACCTCTTCACTGTCGCCGATGCCGATCTCCGCCCGATCCAGCCCGATCTCTGCTCGAGCTCTAGTTGTCGTCGTCGTCGCTTCTCCCCTCTTCATCAAGCCTCACCGGAGCAGCGGGCTGATCGGCATCTCTTCCACCCGATCTTCGTCGCAGTCGGATGCGTCAGTGTGACCCTGTCGGTCGTTCACTTCCCCGAGCCTAGATGGACAACACCAGCAGTGAGCGTCGAAGACCTTAACCTAAGCAGTAGGCATCACCGCTGCATCTCGTCTTTACCACGGTGAGCTCTTTATTCCCATCGGTTCTATTTCTCACCGTGAGTATCTCCTCACCCATCGCCGCCCTTTGTCGTGCTTCACTAGCAGTTAACCCCAAGTCCAAGAGGGAGAGGCGCCGGTGAAGTTGAAATAGGTGGTAAATCTCACGATTTTCTTTTCCCTTCTGTCCAATTCAGTTTCTAAAGATCGGTGATGCTGACTGGATGGCAGGTGTGGATTGTGAGTTCAAAGGGGACGGTGGAAGTATGGATCGAAGCGATGAGGTCACATTGAGGTGAGTTTCAGTATGGATCTGTGATTTTTCTATATAGGTAGGTTATTTGGTTTACGGTGGTTCACAGCAATGTTTAGTGTGGATCTGGTGTTGGTCAATGAGTTGAGTGTGTGCTCATTCAGGGTTCGATTGGATCCCTATTTTCCTCGGTGCAGAATTGTTGTGGCAGGTTAATTGGGGTCTGTTTGTTTATGCTCGGTGAGGGTTGTGAATGACTGTGAAGTTGGGAAGGGTTGTAATTGGTTATGGGTATGCTTTGTATGTGTTAAATGTGAGGTTATATGTTGAATTGAGTTGTAAATGGGTTGTGTGGGCTGTGAGAGTTGTGCGTGTTCTGTGTGTGAGTTGGGAACGAGCTAGGGAAGCTCAGTTCCGATGAAGGGAGCCATGGATGGTAAGTTCCAATATGGGTGGTTATAAATGCATAATAGGTTGTTAAGTGGCCTAATAGTTGATAAGGATTAATGTGGAAGATTGATTGGGTTAATTGGATAACTAGATCAATCTAGTTGATCGGGATACAAAGTCGATGAAGGGTTCGATTTAATCATTCGTTGTATGCTTGCGCTTAACCATAATGTTTGATATGTGCAGGACGTGGATACGAGACAAGATCGCAACCGTGAAGATATTACTATGAGCTTCTTAGAAGGTGGGTAATTTCCAACCCTAGTCAGGTAGTTGTCGTTGCATACAGATTTAGACATATATATGATCATATTATATGTTCATATTATCTTGACCCTGCTCTTATTTATTCTTGTGTTTGATACTTATTGTTGGTCATATATGCTCTAATGTTGATATCACATTTTCCTTTATCATGATTGAGGAGTTACAGATGTGATGTAAGTAGATCTATAAATGTTTAGTAAGGTGTAGATGTTGGAGTACGGATGATGACCTAATTTGTAAATTGGGTAAAAGGTCATCCGTGGGTAAGTAAGGTCCTGAACGTAGGATTGATTTCAATACCCTTATGTTGCATGTTTACTACCGATCAGGTGTTGTGTAATAGTCAGGTGAATTGTGATTAGTGTGTCGCTACGGACCGCTAGTCCTAGCTTATTATGATCGATTAGTCGACTCTCTGAGATAGAAGTCGTCGTCGATCGATTAGTCGATTCTCTACGTGATAGAGAATCGCCGTCGATTAAGCGGCTCTCTACGGGATAGAGTATTATGATCGATTAGTCGACTCTCTGTAGGATAGAGAGTCGTTGATCAGATTGGTATGACTCTCTGTAGAATAGAGTGCATGGTGAATGTTTGTATGCGTATGCGTTCATGCTCGTTTGCGTGCATCTGCAGCAACGTAGTCTCCCTTGTGGCTGAGAGAGTCGTCAGTCATCCTGCCTCCCAGATTACTCATGGAGGAGTAACTAGTGTGAGGGCAGAGCATTTGTTGTGTCGCACTCTACTACTATAGAAGGTGGTAGTTGGAGTTGCGTGCAGTTATCCTGGGTGCGTGACACTCGACTACTCATAGGTAGTGTCAGTCGGAGTGGCCAGCAGCAGGATCCCCCGTTGTGTAGCGAGCTCTTTCGCTCGTATCTTTGCTATCGTTCATCTGCCGCTCGGCCGCTCTAGAAGCGATGGTTGGTGTTGAGTTAGAACCGATTATCATATCATTACCACTAGGCCTGGGGTCGTGGTAGCGAGTAGAAGTCTTGAGCGTGAGCATGCATCTTTGTATTGTCGTATCTTATAGCGCTTTGCATATTACCATATATATACGTATATGCATGTATATGTATATATATATATGAATGGTTGTGATTAGTATATATATATATAGATGCAGTCTATATATATATGTTTATTGTGATGTTGCATTTGATTGTACTATGCTTGCTGCATTTGGTTGCACATCATTTTCATACATGCTACTCGCATTTGTTATATGGTTGTGTTATACTTATTGGTCGGATCATTAGATACCTATGATTAGTATTTATGATGTTGTATGGTTTAGACTAGATTTCCTATGATATATACATACATATTATGGATATGTGCTTAGGTTGGATAGGTGTAGCGGAGCGGACTTTCAGGTATGTCTACATTTTACATTGTTCATTTGGTTAGAAGGTATATGCATATATATGATTATCATGCTGGTGTTTACCTGATGTACCTGTAGATTTTACTGTTGAATGACATGTGATATTTAATATATATACATGTTCTCCCTTATTACCTGCTGAGTTTTACTCACCACTTGCGGACCACTGGATTTTTACGTACATGATCGAATGTAGAAACCGTGATGGACTTGGAGCATCGTTGGCTGTTATCGTCTCATCTCGTCTCCGAGGGTCCCAAGATGGATTTATGTTTTCTTTTGATTTCGGATGTTCCTTATTTCGATCCGGATTTATGTGTTGGACTTGTTATGTGATGTACACACTTGTGGGTTCGGGTTTTGCCAATGTTTCCTTTATGTCGTGGTGTCAGTCATACCGATATGCACTGTGTGTAGTATGTGATGTAGTTGTATTATGTTTCCGCTGTGTTTTGATGTAGTTGTGTTTATTGTATTGTTATTGTAGGCCCAAGGGCCTTGTATAAACATGATATGTTGTCACGTACAGGAGAGATGTCGTTCGTTTGATTTTCAGCTCGACATACTCTCGAGGCGTGACAAGCTAAGAAATAGACTAAGAAAATAGTGAATAAAGTTAAGAATTAAACTTTTGAACGTTATATCGAAAATTAGATAAAAAAAAATGAAAGAGACATTTATAGAATAGTTAAAGTGTGAAAGAGGAAGAATAAAGATCTTATTCAAATAAGATGTATTAAAGATGAATGCAATAGGTACTAGTAAATGATGAAAAAATAAAAAAGTGATGGAAAACGTATTTTCATCAACTTTTCAATAAATGTTTAAATGACCAACTTAATTTAGATAATTTAAGTAAGTAAAATGAGTATAAAAATTTAAATTTTGATCGCAAAATTCCAATTTCAAAAGCAGAACAAGCTTTAAATAGAATGCAAAATGGAAAAGTCGTTAGACTAGATATTCCGATAGAGATATAGAAGTGCCTAGGGAAACAAGGTATTAAATGAATTACAAAATTATTTAACATAATATTGAAAATATAAAAAATGTCTGATCAATAGAGAGTAAGTACTCTAATTCCCTTATATAAGAATAAGGAAGACATACAAATTTTTGAAAACTATAGGGATATTAAACTAATGAGTTATACCATGAAACTTTAAAAAAAAAATAATCGAAAAAAGATCAAGGAAAGAGACCACGGTTCTCAAAAATCAATTTCGGTTCATGCTAGGAAGGTCGACAACAAAAGTTATACATCGTCTCAGACAACTAATTGAAAAGTATCGGGAGCAAAAACAAGATCTACATATGATACTCATTGATTTAGAAAAAACATAAAATAGAGTTCTAAGAGAAATTATATGGAAAATTCTACAAAAGAGAGGTGTTAGTGTAACATATATTGAACTAATTAAGAATACGTATAAGGAAGTAACGACAAGACTTTAGGTGGATTAATTGAAGCATTTCCAATAATGATAGAGTTACATCAAGGATCAGCTTTAAATCTCTATCTTTTCACACTAATTATGGACGAACTCATTAGACACATTCAAGACAGTACTTGTAGGATCGTAGGACGCGCTAGAGGTGGGGAGGGTGAATAGCGTCAAAACTTTTCTTTCAACAAAACTCATAATCAAAGTATGGTCGCGGCGGAAGACAAATAAAGTAATAGAAAACACGAACACAAATAGTCTTTACTTGGTTTACAGTCGCGAGGCTGCTAATTCAAGGCCCATGCAATCCTTGATCGCTTTCGAGGGAGCAATCAATTAAAAGAGACTCTTCCTCGTTGGAGGTAAGAGACAAGACGATTATACAAGATTGAAAGGCCGGTAACAACCTTACCGATCATTATACAAATTAAGTACAACAAAGAAAATGACAAGATGAAACTAATATACCGACAATTAAAGATGAAAGTAGAAGCGTGGTCGGAGTAGTATTGTAGCACAAGAGAGTACAATCGGAGAGCAAGAGCACTTAGGAGTATTAGATCTCTAGGGTTTATGACCATCCCTCTTTTATAGAACTTCTTAGGCCTTCAAGATCATCATTTTTGTCAAGATCTAGATCTAGATAAAAACTCTATCCGAAAATCTTATCTTTGAGGTAACATTTGGCTCTCCACGAGTAAATTAGTCAACTGCTCCTATTGCGGTCAGTGGCCCGATCGGTGTTGTACTTTGAGTTTCCATCACTGTCGCTGCAGCAGATTAATCTGATGTATCTGATAATAGTGATGATGACAGTCTTAGACCGTTTGATCTCAACTTCGGCATTCCCATGGAAGCCTTAGTTGGATCGACGCTTACGGTTATCCTCGTATTGAGGACGCAACCTCACCATCGGTCCTCATCCGGAGCTTACCTTGCTTTACTTTTTGGCCCTTTGTCCTGTTGCTTAGCATCTGATCTTTGACCACTATTCCTCCTTATGGCTTTGAGCCCAACTAAGACTACTAAAGTTCTACACACTTAACATAGAATATTAGATAACAATATGACTTAACTTTAAATCTTTGTCATTATCAAAATTTAGGTTCGATTATCTGGTCCCCCTACATCAATAATCTCCCCCTTTTTTATTTATGACAACACGATTCAAAGTTAAGGAAATAAAAAGCTTGTAACCAAACATTTTTCAAAAACTCCTCTTAAGTTACCTCCCCCTTAACACTGGTGATTTTTGGAAAATCATTACAAGAAATTTTCTTTCTTTTTAACCTCTTAACTTTCATCTCTCCTTTTTGACATATATCAAAAATAATGTAATGAACGGAGCATTGTTAAAGTTCAAACACTTTAAGTTCAAAAAGAATTTCAAAATGGTTTTAACATTTTCAAACGTCTAAATGATAAAACATGAAGTAATTAAATACTTTTATAAATCCAAGCCCGTGTCCTTTTTGAAAAATAATATTTTTAAAATAAATCATCTAATAAATTGTCCTTAAAAAACTAAGAGTTCTAAGGGTTGTATGTCAATCTAGAGGTAGCTAGAGGTATTTAAGTTTATCTCTCCCTTTTGACATTTATGACCTAAGATTTCTAGATCATGCACCAATAATGTTTAAATTACTTTACTTTTGTGAAAGAGTTTATTGTAAATCTTGTAAGGAATTTTTTTGAAAACTTTATAAAAATAATCCAAATAGTAAAGGCTCATGTATTTAATTTTATAAAAGTTGTTTGAATGCATGCTCATTATGAAAAAAAAAACTTTGAAGACCTATCAAAAACAACTCCTATAAGTATTGATTTCTTAATCAATATCTCCCCTTATCCTGACACACCTTTAGGACATCCTTGTTAATCACAAAGAAAATTTACCCAAGTGTCTAGAGGGCTTAAGAGTCTAAAGTTGACCTAAGAATTTAGGCGTATAGTATTGATCAACCAATCAAATTTTTTTTTTTTTTTAACTATAAATTTTCAAAAATTAAATATAACTACAAGCAACAATCATGAAAATAAATATTTTTATAAATTTTGAAATCATTTCAAAAATTATATTATTTTTAATTGTCCTTAACATATCACCCATTTTATGTGTCTCAGTACAAATAACACATGTTAACCTAATGAGTATTATGAGATGGATTCAATTTTACTTAATTAATTTTAATGACAATTAAAAATATTTAAACTTGTGTTAGATTCAAGTTTAGCATGGGCTAGTCGAGTAAATTTTTCCAAAATCAACTTTAAGGTAGTGGCGAGGCATATGACCTTCTTGGATATCAGGTGGATCACTTTCTTAGACAAAGTTGATTAGGGAATTAAGTACTAGACTTGTTTTAGACTAAACTTTAATCTAACTAATTAAAGACTAAGTGAGTTAGCTTCGGTTAGTTTCACTCAACTTAGTGCACCAGGTAGGATGCATCCAGCCTAGACATGCACCTCGAAGAGATTCCCTAACTTACTATCAGTTCATTTTGTCTTAGTACTAGATTGTTCAAATTTAAATTATTTTGTTTCTTATCTAGTCCATTCTAAATTAAGCAATTAAATTAAATTAAGAATGCAAGACTAAATTAATCAAGTAATTAAGCAAAAAAGTTTAGTATTGGCTCCCCTTGGATCATTGAATCGATACGGTCTAACCATATAGTGGATTTGATCCTTGGGAACTCAATACTTGATTAAACCTAGTAGACTTGACTTAGGGACCCATGCTTGAATTCGTTTACGATCACAATTTACGAGTGAAATAAATGATCTATTTGTTGATCTAAACCCGAGTCCAGTCTTGTTGTATATGGCTCTTTGAGTTCCAAGGATTAGGTCAAGACCCTTGGAACCCAATGTGAACCTTTTCAACGATGTCCTAAGCTCTTGAACTTTCCCTTTTAAGAGAGAATTCTCTTCGTCAATTTTTTTATTTAAGTTGAGTTTCCCTCTTGAATTTGACTAGTTGAAGAGGTTAGGCTAGCCTTATGCTTAAGGAGTTTAACCTCCTTAAGTAAAGACTCGACCATGGACTCAGATTTAGTCAACCTACTATTCAAAAAGTTTATAGCATCATACAAAGTTTTAATTAATGAGTGACTCACCTTGATTGCCTCTTTTGAACCGGATACGGATCCGTAGCTTGACTCAAACTCGGGCTCAGTGTCGGACCCAAACTCAAACTTGGTGTCGGCCTCAGATTCAGACTCGGACTCGGACGGTCTTGCCATTAGAACGAAATTGTTGACTTGGTCTTGTTTTTCCTCGTCCGGATCTCTTCCCATATTGCGTTTAGCGCTTTCTTGGATTGTTGTCATTTCAACTTTAGCTCTAGACACTCGGACATGAAGTGTCCTTTCTTGTTGCACTCGTAACACTTGTAGTTCTGATTAGTGTCGGATCTCTTTTCCTTGGTTGGTTTGGATGGTCATCTTCTTCGCTTGATGAATTTTCGAACTAGATTGACTAGCTCCATTTCCATTGCTTCTTCCAAGTCGGAGTCAGATTCATTATCTTCGCGAGGGGGTGGCTTGCCTTGTCCTTTCTTTTATCCTGCAAGCAAAGCAATATCTTTCTCTACCGGGACCGAGTTAGACTGTTCATGAAGCTCAAATTCAAAAAACATTTCATCTAACCTAATTGTAGATAAATCTCTAGATACTTTGTAAGCATCAACCATGGATGCCCACAAAATAGTCCTAGGAAAGGCTCTTAGAGCGTACCTTATTATGTCGCGGTTCCACCTTCTGTCCGATGGCATGAAGACCATTTAGTATATCTTGGATGCGAGCATGGAGTTGGCTCGTGGTCTCATTATCCTGCATTTTCAAATTGTATCACTTATTAACCAACAAGTCTCTTTTATATACCTTTGTGTTGGATGTCCCTTTATGAAGTTTGTAAGCTTGTTACATAGGTTCTTGGCGCTGATGAATTGACCAATGGGGTTGAGCTCCTCCTTGGATAGACCACATTACAAGATTTGAGTGGCCTTTGCATCGGCTTCAACCTGTTACTTCATTGCGTTGGTCCACTTGTCGCAGTCCAAAAACTCACCTTTATCATTCGTCAGTAGATTAAAACCCGTCTGAATAACGATCCACATCCCGACTTGTGTCTTAAGATAGCACTTCATCCGACCCTTCCAATAACAGAAGTCATCTCCGTTAAAGAACGGAGATCAGACGATATTGTATCCCTCAAGATGGGCCATTTAGATCCCTTGCAAAGACAAAAACACAAAAAGTATTCCAAGACTTGGTCTTGAATTAATAGTGCAGGAGAAAAACTAAAACACAATAAAATAGAAGGAAAAAAAATATCTGCTCAAGATAGTGATTGCACCGAAATTGAGCGCCCCCGGTTCTAATACCAATTGAAGGATCGTAGGACGCGCTAGAGGGGGGGAGAGAATAACACTAAAACTTTTCTTTCGACAAAACTCGTAATCAAAGTATGGTCGCGGCGGAAGACAAATAAATTAATAGAAAACAAAAACACAAGTAGATTTTACTTGGTTCATAACCGCAAGACTGCTAATCCGAAGCCCGTGTGATCCTTGATCGCTTTCGAGAGGGCAATCAACTAAAAGAGTTTCTTCCTCGTTGGAGGTAAGAGACAAGACAATTACACAAGATTGAAAGGCCAGTAAAAACCTTATCGGTCCTTATACAAATTAAGTACAACAAAGAAAATGACAAGATGAAACTAATATACCGACAATTAAAGATGAAAGTAGAAGCGTGGTCGGAGTAGTATTGTAATACGAGAGAGTATGGTCGGAGAGCAAGAGCACTTAGGACTATTAGATTTCTAATGTCTGTGACCATCCCTCTTTTATAGAACTTCCTAGGCCTTCAAGATCACCATTTTCGTCAAGATCTAGATCTAGATCTAGATAAAAACTCTATCTGAAAATCTTATCTTTAAGGTGGCATTTGGCTCTTCACGAGTACATCAATCGACTGCTCCTATTGTCAGTCGACTGGCCCCAGTCGACTGATGATCCTCCCAGTCAACTATTGTACTGGAGTTTTCATCCTATCACCTGCATCACAAGATTAATACAATGTATACAATAATAGTGATGACAATCTTAGACCGTCCGATCTCGACTTCGACATTCCCCCAGAAGCCTTAGTTGGATCAACGCTTACAGTTGTCCTCGTATTAAGGACGCGACCTCACCATCGCTCCTCACCCGGAGCTTGCCTTGCTTTACCTTTTGGTCCTTTGTCCTGTTGCTTAGCATCTGATCTTTGACCACCATTCCTCCTGGTGTTTTTGAGCCCAGCTAAGACTACTCAAGTTCTGCACACTTAACATAGCATATTAGATAACAATATGACTTAACTTTGAACCTTTGCAATTATCAAAACTCAGTCTCGATTATCTAATGCCCCTACACCAACAGTACCGTGGTGCATGTTGTTTGTAAATGATATTGTTTTGGTCGATGAGACACATGAAAGAGTAAATGCTAAACTAGAATCTTGGCAGGAAATACTAGAAGCCAAAGGTTTTAAGCTTAGTAGAGTAAAGACAGAATATATAGAATTTTAGTTTAGCAATATTAGACATAATGAGACAAGTGTTAGAATAGAAGATGACGAGTTGTCCGAAACTGAAAGCTTTAAATATTTAAGATCATTTTTGCAAAGAGATGAAGGAATTGAGAGAGATATTTTACATATAATACAAGCATAATGGTTGAAATGGAGAAAAGGATCGGGTATTTTATGTGATCGTAAAGTACCTCTAAAACTTAAAGGGAAGTTCTAAAAAACGACGGTTAGACCTGCTATGTTATATGAAATTGAATGTTGGGCTACGACTCGAGCACATAAACAAAAGATGAGAGTTGCAGAGATGAGGATGTTAAGGTGGATGTGCGGACATACGAGGATGGACAGAATAAGGAATTAGGACATTAGAGAGAAAGTCGGAGATGCATCTATTAAAGGAAAGCTCCAAGAGACACGTTTAAGGTGGTACGGATAAGTACTTAGACTACCAATAAATGCTCCAGTTAGGCGATGTGAAACTATAACAAATATACATATCAAACAAGGAAGAGGAAAACCAAAAAAGACTTGGTTAGTAACAATAAAACAAGATAAAATTTATTAAAGTATAGATGATGATATAGTAGGGGATAGAGCCCTATGGCGCAGAAGAATTCATATACCCGACTCCATCTAGTGGAAAAAGATTTAGTTGTTATTATTGTTGTTGAGTTAACCAACACTAAGCTTATAGATCTTTAGGTCAACTTTAGACTCTTATACCCTAAACACTTAGGTAAATCTTCCTTGTGGTTAACAAGGATATCCTAAAGGTGTGTCTGGTTAAGAGAGAGGTCCTGATTAAAAGATCAGTATTTATAGGAGCTTTTAAAATATATTTGAAAAATCATGATTTGAAAAATATTGCATTAAAAATTGACAATACTTTCAAAATTTTCAACTTTGTTTTAAAAAAAAAAATTCTAGTTAAAAATCTTTTGAAAATTCAAAATTCATTAAAATCATTACCCTTGAAAAATTCTTAAAAATTATTCGTGCAATTTTTTTTTAAATTAGCTTTCAAAAGATCCTGACAACATATTTATTAAATCTTTAAAAATTATATATTTTTCTTGAACTATCATAATAAGTATGCATTTTAAAAATTAAATATATACATGAGCCTTTAATACCTTGAAAAAGTTGTTTCAAAAATATGATAGATCTAAATGGACCTTAAGTTTTGAAACAAATTATTAAGGTTCTTTTTCAAAAATGACTTTACAAGGATTATAATATTAGGGATTAGAAGGTAAAGTTTTGACCTAGGTTAAACATTAATGGTAAAAATTTTAAATTTATATTACATTCTTTTTTATGTATGCTAAAGGGGGAGAGAAGGAACTTAAGTTAAAAATATTTAGAACCTCTTAGATTGACATAAGATCCTTAGGACCTGAGTCTAACTTGAAAATATTATCAAACATAAAAAAGAAGGGACTATTGGTACAATCAACCTCTAGGGTTTTGATATTTGACAATATACCTTTGTCTGGTTAAAGTATTGACTAAGTGTTGATCCAAACAGGACTAAAATATTTGGATGCGAGTTAAAATAGAAGTCCTAGTAGATCTGGGAGCCCGGACTAGACAAAGGAACGTCTTAACAGGATCGAAAACACCAAGTGAAGAATTTATAGTAGGTCAGCAGGGTTTGGACATGAAAAAGTTGTGATGGTCGAAGACACCAAGTGAAGGATTCATGGTGGATCAGTAGGGTTTGGACATCAGAAAGAAACCGTGGTGGTCAAAGACACCAAGTGAATGATTCGTGATAGGTCAGTAGGGTCTGAACATCAGAAAGAAACCGTGGTGATTAAAGGATCAGATGCTAAGCGGGAAAGTCCAAACAAGGTTTAGTAAAGGTAAGCAAGGTAAAAACCTTGTGTGGAGTGGTAAGGACGCATCCTCAATATGGGGACAACCTTAGGCATTGATCTGACTTAGGATTTCGAGGGAATGCCAAAATAAATATTAGACAGTTGGAAGACTGTCATTACTATTCTATGTTATTATTATGCTAACTCTGTAATGCGGGAAATTAACTATATAGTTAGTGAACCGAAACAGTTCAGGTGACTGGTTGGACTCCAGTCGACTAGCGGTCCAAGCGATTGGATCAAGTCCAGTCGACTGGGACTAGGGTAAAATCACATCGACTGAAACGGATCAGAATTGAGCAGAGGAAGCCACATCAGCGGTCCAAGCGACTGGAACAAGGATTATTTTCATCGACCAAAGTGGGATCAAAGTTGAACCAAATAAAGCCACGTCAGTATTCCAAACGACTAGATCGAGTCTAGGCGCCTGGAACCTGATAAAGTCCGAACACATCGGATCAAATCTAGACTAAGCTAGAGATGCCTAGACCAGGTCTAGACGCCTGGATAACTTTATAAAAGAACTCTCAAACACAGAGCCCCTAATCACTAATTCCAAGTGCTTGTATTCTCATCTCTCGTGTTCGACGATCAACCTCAGTGTAATAATGCTACAACTCTGACTACGTGCTCCATTTTTATCATATTTAAGTCGGTATACATTTTAATATATATTGTCATTGTTTTTGTACTTAAACTTTAAAAGGACCGTAAGATTGTTACCATTCCTTAGAAAAAGACATATAGTGATTGCCCTTCAATAGCGGTCTCTGATCGCGAACTTTAGACTAACAATCTTCGATTGTGAACCAAGTAAAAAATAACTTTGTATTTTGTCATTTATATTTCCACAGCGTACTCTTACGTGTCTTGACGAAGAAGTGTTTAGCATTATTCACCTCCCCCCCCCCTCTAGCGCACTATTCAATCCTACAGTGGTGGCCACGGGTAAGCCGTAGAAGCCTCTGGGAACTCCTTTATGCCTTGTTTTGACCTGTAATGAAGCATATCCATGTCAGAGGGACATTGTGGCATTGAAATCTTTATTTTGGGACTCAATTTCTCCTCGTCATGACTTAGAAAAATATGGGATCGTATTTTAAGATAAGAGTTGATCGAGTTGTTGGATGTGCCTATATTAGTCGCCTGAGGTTGAAAAGGACTCGTCCTCGAGTTCGAATCAGTGTCATCTCCTTCTTTGGTATAAGGAATCATACTCTCTCGGGTGTATCCTGGATCCACTAGCTTCATCACATGTTGTCTTGTAAGTAAATATCGACTTGATTCTAAGATGCTACTCGGGTGAAGTAGTAAGACATGGTGACTTTCTCTTGTGCGATCATCTATAAATACCTGAACATAGAAAGGAAAGAAGAGATAGAAGATATCAAAATAAAAGTGGAATCCTCTCGCTGGAATGTTAATTCAATCTTCTGGCCTTCGACATAAGTGTTCTTCCGTCCATCGTGGATAACTTTGCAATTGTGTTGCCAAGGTGGGTCCAATAATATGTAGCATGCGACTATTGCTTCAACCTTGGGGAGGAGAAGATTCTTTTGAACAATCAACGTCTCGTGGTTATCTCCATAAAGTACCTCGTTATCATCGTAGACGCCCATGTATTCTTCAACCGACATGTCATCTTCATCGTAGATACTATTATCTCCTTCAACCGATATGATCATGTCTTCTTCAACCGATATGTGGTCTTTATCATGGATGTTCATATTGTCTTCATCGTATATGGGATCTTCTATGTTTTCTACAATTACCTCATCATCGATATCATCATCATAAATGGGGTCTTCCATTATCTCGTCAACGTCATCTTCGTCATAAACGGGGTCTTCTATATCTTCTTTAAACTCGATCCTCTCCAGGTCATCCTCATCATAAATGGGATATTCCACGTTTTCTTCAATGGCGTCGTCACCATTATCTTCGTCGTAGATGGAGTCTTCCATGTCTTCTCTGAACTTGGCCTTAAGGTTGTCCTCGTCATAGATGGGATCATCGTAGATGGAGTCTTCCGTGTCTTCTTCAATCAAGTACTGCTCCTCCATCCTTCGCCCCGTTTTGAAAAGAACTAGACCTCAAGTTCGAACTGGGGTCATTATCTGTGCACCTCTTGCTTCATTAATCAATAGAGACTACTCCTTGATTGATCGAGTGGCCTGTGTAAAGGATCTTTGGATGGCTAGAGAGGGGGGGGTTGAATAGCACTTCTTTGTTTTCTACGAGAATTGTTAGCGGAAGCAATAGAGAAAACAAACTTAAATGCGAAAATAAGGAAAATAAGCTAACACGAGTATATAACGTGGTTCGGAAATGACGTTCCTACTCCACGGCAATCCGTAAGGTGGATCAGCCCTAGCAAGTCTTCACTAAAGTCTCCTTTTGATGATCACACCAAGATAAAGAAACCTTCTTACAATCAACTCTTCTTCTTACAAGATAATGAGAGTAAATTAGAGAAGAAGAGAGTAAAAACACTAGAAAGCTTGAAGAAAACTTGGTGAGTTTGAGAGCAAAGTTTGGAATAAAAGCACTAACTATCTCAAGCTCCCCAAGGCCTCCATTTATAGAGAGGAGGCTGATTTTCCCGTTGAGTCTGTCAGCCGATCGCTAATCGCTGCCGACTAATCCAACGGCTTCCCGACGGCGCCTCGATCCGCAGATCATCGCCTAAAGGAACTACGATCGCTTAACCGCCATACCATCACCAACTAATCGTCATCACCGAGGCGTTGGTCGAGCCTGCCTCGCTTCTGACCTATTACTATCGAGCCTCCAGTCGACTAATCTACCACATCAATCGACTGCTCGTCGGGGCTACTGTTTCTCAAATCGCCTGACCTTCCTTCAGACTTCTTGAGCACCAATCAGCTTTCCCGAGCTTACATTGGCTAGTCGACTGCCCGCATACAGCAGTCGACTGCTGAGCACCTAAGTTGTTTGCCGAGCCACACAATATCGAGCACTCAGCCTGAATGCTGAGCTACACAATGCTGAGCACTCAGTTTGAATGTCGAGCCATACAGTGCAAGTCCTCACCGAGCACTTAGTCTGAATACCGAGCCACACAGTGCCGAGCACTCAGTCTGAATGTCGAGCCACACAATCCGAGTCGGCCACACTGGACCAGTCGATTGAGAGAACCTCTAGTTGACTGGAATACTTCAAGTATGATTAATTCACACATGAAACCAAACACCCTGAACTTAGACTCAACCTTTTAGCTTTTCCTTCAGTCTTGCACCTCCAAGATCCCTCTAAGTCCGCGACTCCTTCATCCTTGCGCTTTGCCTTCAAAAGCTTCCTTCGGTTTCGTCATGTTTTGAGTTTCTCCTTTACCAAAGTCCGCTTGGATTTTACGCCACCAAGACTACATGCTTGATCTTACGTTGCCAAGACCTTGCCTTTGGACTTCCTTTGTTAGGGTCCGCTTGGACTTTATGTTGCCAAGACTACATGCTTGGACTTACGCTACCAAGACCTTCCCCTGGACTTTCCTTGTCAAGACTCACACTTGGACTTTTCTTTACAAGTCTTCACACTTGGATTTTCCTGTCTCTTAACACATTCACAGTTAAATCACAAATATTACCTAATTATAAATGATTATCCAAATATCAAAATAGATAAATGCTTAGGGCATTGTTGCACCAACAGCCTGTCTTAAAGTAGGAAAACACGGAATCGACGACTGAGTATTAAAAGGAAGGAAACTGTAGCATAATATACATGTTCGGAGCTTTGGCTTGTGTCGGAGGAAAAATCACCTTGGAAATTAACTCGCGCTTCACCCACCAAATCAATCCAGATGCTTCTACGCCTCTCTCCCTCTTCGCGGTAGAACCTCTCGCACCGCTCTCGCTTGCGCGCTCCTTCCCTTTTCGAGGAAGGAGGCGCGTACGGCCAATGCGTGCTTCGAGCCGATGCGGTTCGTGGAATACGCCACGAACTCCATCATCTCCCACTCGTCCAAGGTATGTCACATAGACAAAATAATCACACAGACCATTTTTAGAAGAGGTGTTTAGTCACATAGACTAAATCGAAGCAACATCTATTGTCCCAAAAGACTAATAGAATATCGATTAATAGTCACAAAGACTAAATGAAACATCAAATTAGAAAATGGTTCGTGCGACAGCAAGCACATTGAGCATTCAAATGTTAAGAAAGTTGTTACACTTTACATACCGCTCGTAGAGTGATCTAAGAGAAGGTTATTCGCTAACTCACCACTCTACGTATACGATACATAATCATTCTCCGATGCGAGTCGTCTCAGTGGTCTGAAACCATTTGTCTTATAATGCGCCATTTCGGGTGACACGGTCGTTTTCGGATGATACAAAATCGTATTTACGGTGGTCATAACCGTTTTACACGAAACATTCATGTCTTGCTATTTACCCAGATTGAATAATCTCATTTACATCAATATGAACATCTACTAATCCCTTAAATTGACCATCAAAGAAAGCGTATCTCGTATTCCAAAATATTCACAAACTTTTACGCACAAATGTAAAAGAGTCATTAGTGAATAATACTCATTAGATGTAAACCTATTTAATCTTCCTTTTTAGTGTGAATCTATTCATTTTAATTAATCGCTTTCTTAGTGTGACCGAATCATACATACGTAGTGTAGGTATACTAAAGTAGCAAACCTTGATTAAAACTTCAAGTAGACACTAAATAGTCGCAAAGGGCAAATTTTGAGATCAACATATAATCTCGAAGGGCTCGCATAGTAGAAGCGGGGATCCGTTCTCCTACTACCCTTATTTGTCGTCTTAGCACGTGTGGTATGAATCGCGTATTCACGATGTTGTCCTCTTTACCAATAAAGAGCGTGTTTTTCAAATTAACATCGTCACAGATTTCGATCTAGCGATTCCTAATGTCTAATCCCAAATTCAACACATTTAATCCCGAATTCAATATACGAATTATAATCGGCTCAAAACAGTATAGTAAATGGTGGGTTCGTTTACTTGATCATTTACTCACAAAATGATCTTATCTTGATCTGAATATCAAGACGACCCTAACTTATAGGAATGTAACAAATTTTTACGACTTCCAAAGCTAATGACCACATAGGTGACTATAAGCGTCAGTGCTTACCTCTATTCATACAATGAATAGAGATGATTGTCGTAGTGAGAGGACCGATCACTACCGCCAACATGCTTATCGAGATCTTATCACTGTAACGAATATAACATACACCTGAATAGATTATGGCTAGCATTTGAAACAATCAAATCATAATATTGATTGTCATTACAAGATCACATTCTACGAAGTCCCATGACTTTACATGCTCGTTAAATGACTCTCTATCGTTAAGTAAAAGGATCTAAGCATAGCTCGTGTAGGGATATACTCAAGAATCACCTTCTTTTTAAAGAACAATATCCCCGATAAAGTTGTATTTTATAGCGATATGTTTGCCCTTCTGTGATATTTAGGATCCTTGGAAAAACTATCGCAACTTCGATCATTGCCAATGGTCGTTGGACTCCCAATCGTTCAAAGAATCTTCAAATGTTTTGGAACCTTCTCAACCAGACCGCTTCAGATAACATGCCACATATTCAGCCATCAGATAAGGTCACACAGCCTATTTTCTTTCTGTGAGATGGCGCCACCATTCAAGAACGCATACGATGTTGATTTTGATTTTCTATCATCCGTCCCCCAATCGATCTGAATAGCCCTTTAGGCTCGATCCGACCCTTGATAGACGAATAATAATGCCGCTTGATATCCGAATATCCTTTTAATCGCAGTTGTCTCGATCCTGGTTTGATCGAACCTACCGACTAAGCCCATCGCATAGCCGAGACGGACGAGTACACAACATAGTGTACATTAAACTACACGGCATATGATGGTTTTTATTCATTTATTTCAAGAGTTTTGGGACTCATACTTTTTACTCAAAATAAGACTCTATAGTGTCTATTCATTATCATCAATGTTGAAATGTTGAACATCTTAGTAATATAAGACTCTTGTACAAACCCAAAAGTCTCTTTGATCGATCCGGATGATCTTAACCCCTAAGATGTATTGATTCACTTCTCCCATATCTATCAGGTCAAATCGAGAAGACCACTTTTTCGACTTCTTCAATAAAACCTATGTCGATTTCTGCTATCAAGATATCATCAACATATAATGATAAAACGACATACTTTCCTTTTCCTTCTTTAGAAAACGCAACGATCCTCATCGATCATTTCAAACCATAAGATAAAACCACTTTGTTAAATCTTACGTTCCATCATGTCTTCGACGTCTTTCAAACTATATAGATTTCTTGATCTACATACTTTATCCTCTTGCCTAAAGCAACGAAACCTTCCGGCCGAACCATATAGATTTCGCCAAGCTCACCGTTAAGGAAAGCGGTTTGGCATCCATCCGATGTAATTCCAAGTCATAACGCGCCACAAAGGCCAAAATAACTCGGATTGACCTGACAAACTTCACTACGGAGAAAATGTCTCTTCAAAGTCAATACCCTCTCTTTGGGTAAATCCTTTTCAGAACCAAACGAGCCTTCAGTATCGGTTAATCGATCCATCGATTTCCTCTTTATTTTTAGAATCCACTTATTCCCGAATAGCCCTTGGCCGGAGGAAGATCTACTAACTCCCAAACTTCGATTCCAATCATCATGACTTCTTCTTCCATCGACTTTTCCACTTATCTCTAACCCTACATCCCAACGATCCTCAACTCGATTGAGGTTCATCTTCGCAACCTGGAAGTGTCATCATCACCATTCTCAATATCAAACCTCCTTTTAGGTATGATCTTACGAACACTTTTCCGTAAGTAATGGGCTGAGAAGTCACCCCGTGATCAGCACACTCCCACTTTCGACTAGGTTGGGTATCCCACTGTACACCGTCTTGTTGATAACTAATCATCCTCCTCAAAAAGAGGAACTGCCTTATCAACTTCACCTTTTGAGAACTCGGTTTTGAAAAGTGGCGTCTCTAGACTCAATCTCGAGATTGTTCCATCTGTTGCTTCACCTATAAAAACATAACCTTTGAGGTCTCGAATATCTTATAAAGATACACTTCTTACCTCTAGGTCCTAGTTTTCCATATTTGTGAGCTATTATAGGCGGTGACCCCGGTCTCGGATTACTCAAATCGGTTTTACGCCACAACGTTCATATAGGTTGATGGAACCGACTTTGAAGGCACTTTGTTAAGTATATATGTCGCGAGTAATGCATCTCCCGATAGAGACCGTAAATTCGCATACCATCAACTCCATACTCGAAGAGTCTATTTCTTTCTTTCAAAGAACCCGTTTCTTTCACGCTGAGTTCCCGATCGTTAAATGCCTAATAATCCCCTTATCATTACACGTCGCTCAACAAATCAGACAGAGATATTCACCCCGACGGTCGTAAGGCCTTAACCTTACGTTGGCTTGATTCTCAACTTCGCTCAAATAACGAATGAAATAATCCAACGCTTTAGATTTTTGAAATCAAATACATACGTACCATACCTAAAATCATCAATAAATGTAATGAAGTAAAGCTCCACGCCTAGCCTTCACTCACTACCACAAATATCCGAATGAATCAATCAGAATACAAGTCCTTTAATAGCCTTTCCAAATGGTTTCTAGTCGCTTCCAAGAAGATAACGCTCACATATGTATAAGCTAATCTTAGCACGAGCCCAATAAACCCTCTCTAATAATCGATTAAATGCGCGATCTTGTCTATATGTCCCCAATCTAGTGCAAACCTCATCGATATATCCGCATTCTTAGTAAGAGCAATGTTTCAAAACAACTATGAATCGCCACATCGCGTACATCTTATAAAACCATTAGATAAATAACTATATCCGATCGATTGACAGTCAATCTTAAGTTCTACACAACGATCAAAAAATTTACGAGTACCAAACCAAGAAGTAAGAAGCGGATACAAGATTCCTTCAATCTCTGAGCATACAAAACATCACGAACAAAGTACTTCCACCACGAAGGTTAAGTTTGCAGCGCCGACTTTCGACTTCGACTCTTGCGCTTCCTACATGATCCATCACGTTTGTTGCCAGCGTGATCGCATATACGTAACCCGCTCTCGAGCTATACGGTTCGGTTGCTCTTCGAATCTATAATCCACAAAGGATAAGAATCAGCCATCAACACAAGATTAGCAACAAACGCCGAAAAGACAGACTAAGTTACCTTCTTCGCTCAAGATACACTCCGTGTGCCGCCCTTCACATATTAAAGCAAGATAACTTGCTTTTAGGTTTCTTCCCGCTTCTTCTTCGATTTGATCCTTCCCGAGATAGCGTTTTATTCTTTCCTTTTCCCTTCAGATTTCTTCTTGGATCCGGATGATCCAATAGAACCTCGCAGAACAAGGCGAAATCCTCGCGATTCTACTCTCTCAACCTCCATCAGCACGCCGTGAGACATCAACAAAAGTCTTAATACTCTGTGAGTTAAGGTACGCTTGGTCTCCCAAGAATCGGAAGAGAACGAATAACCGCTCAACTCGTTGCTCATCTGAATTGACCGTACCGAATCATATTGTACATCTCCCGAGATGTCAACCATCGTTCAGATTCAGCGCTTGAGTCGAACTCGATCACCCGGCTTATCGAGACTTATTCCATCAGATCTTTCTGGCTACCTGTGCATTTATTTGAAGGATACGGCTCATACTCTAACACTAGGTCATCCACCATCAATTTATCAATACGCCTTAGCATGGAATCTTCCTTTTCCATACCTTATAGTATCAAGGTCACGTGTCTTGATTACTCTCAACAGTTCCATCACAACCGATTAATAATTCTAGACTTTCTGTTCCTCAAGAACATATCAATCTTGAGGTGTCATATTTTATAGTTATCCCCATTCTTTTCACCTTTATTCAATGCATGATGTTCTTCATTATAACCTAACATAAATAAACACATTATTTAGTTACTGTGTATGCTTTTATGTATGTAATCTCAAAAATAAACTCAAGATAAATCGATCCGTTTATAAAATCAAGTGACAACAATCATATATCACTCATGATATATTTTATTACATACATCCCACTTAATAATATTAATCATTATTACAACATGATATTACACATTAAATGAGCATATATCATTATATACTCATTCAACTAATCAAGCGTATTCAATAATCATGCATCATGAGAGTTAACGATCAAAACGAACTAATCATTAAATGAACACATCATTAAAATAAGCATGTTGTCTGATGTTAACAAATAACAAAGTCTACTTAAGAATGTAGCAGATTACATTCTTCCTGCTCATAAACTAAAACAACTCTAATAGACTAGATAGCGATTCTTCCCACTCCCAGCCTTGAAAAAGAATCATGACATGTCCCTCCGGACTCGACTCAACTACTACTCTCTGATTGACACTCGCAGCAATCTATCTCGATCTGAGTCCTTTAAAGACCTCACAAATCGAGAACCAAAATCCTCTCTTGGGTCTTCTTCAGATCCTCTTCACCGGATAGTTAATCGCTCACAGTGTCTGTTGGTATATAAACGCCCTTCATGTAACCCCCAAAATCTTACGCCGTCGCGAGATTATCTAGGCGATGAGCGAATCAACGCCCAAATCCTGTAGGTTGTATCTGAAACTCCTGCGTCTCGAGCTTCCAACATTTGTCTTCCCAACGCGGCTCAACGTAAAGTAAGGGTCATACCAAATCTTCGATAGCCTTCTATCTGGGATGCGACACATCGCTAGGTCGTAGTATATCATCCGCGCCATCCGTAAAATTGAAATAAATCGTATCGATCAAGATTAACCGATAAAACCGACAAATACCTATATTCCAATTAATCGAGGCCACGAAATACACATATATCGAAGAACTAAACTCCTCAATTTTAGGCTATAATTAATCGAATTGACCCGATTAATCGATTTTGACCCATGATGTATAAACTAGTTACTATCCTTAAGTTATCTATGTGATTCTAATTGTTCCAAAACAATCCATCTAACTTTAGTTATGAGTTTAGTCGACGAAAGTCGACTTCACACAATTCTTGTGTAAATTTAATTGGACACTTAGCCTTTTGTTGGAATCAAATTAATTGAACCACGATTAAAATTTGATTAAGCCCATTTAATTCGGTCGATTAAACCAAACTAAATCTAAAACCCAATTAACTCGGCCCCATTTAATTCGGCCCGATTAAACGAACTTGATTTAAAGCCCAATTAATTCGCCCATTTAATTCGGCCCAATTAAAGCTCAATCTAAATAATCATGCGAAGCAGTTAATAAAAACTTTTTTTCAATAAATAGAAAAAATCAGACAAAAAGCAGATAAAGGAAATTTCCCTTTTTTTTTAATGCGCCCTAGATTTCGGGCGCTTCTGCTGGCCGGCGGCAACCGACTGCCGTCCAGCTAAAACGCCACGCGCCGCCTGACGCCGGTGGTCGCGCCGCCTCGAGGCTATCGTCTCAACGCCGTGGCCGGCCACGCTGCCGCTAAACGCTGCGCCGGCCAGCGCTTACGCTCAGCGGCTGCCGTCGTCGTCGCCGCTCGCGCCGTCCGCCTCGACGCCGCTTAACGCCACCGCGCCCGGCTGCCTCGCTTAACGCCACCACAGCCCGCCGCCTCTCGGCCAAGACTTAATTCCGGCGCTGCGCGACATCGCCGCTTCCGGAGGGTCGCCGAGACGTCGGCGGTCTCGCCGCCTCCTCGGCCTTGATCGATTTCTTGGAAGCGGCGAGGCGTCGGCGTCCGTCGCTTCAGCGATGGGATCCGGCGGCAGCGGCTACCGCGCCGGTTGTCGAGCGAGAGGATATGTTCTCCGTTTGGAGCTTTCACAAGAACAGGTATGAAATTCTATCAGGAAAAACAGCTCTGATACCATTGTAGCATAATATACCTGTTCGGAGCTTTGGCTTGTGTCGGAGGAAAAATCACCTTGGAAATTAACTCGCGCTTCACCCACCAAATCAATCCAGATGCTTCTACGCCTCTCTCCCTCTTCACCGAGCAGCCGAACCTCTCGCAGCCGCTCCTTGGACGCACGCTCCTTCCCTTTTCAGGGAAGGAGACGCAAGCCGTGCGTGCTCGAGGCGGTTCCACGAACTGCCTCTGTGCAGTTCGTGGAACTGCCACGAACTCCATCAGAAACGACCTTTCATCTTCTCCCAATCAGTAATCTTAGTCTTACCCTATTTCTTGCATGAGTGTCGCAATTGTTTCCACCAAGCGAAAGCTTGACCCTTGAGTGTCACGGATACCAACTTTACTTTAGCATGATTGAAAACTTCTTCGAAATAAAAAATTTGTTTGATTTCATCAATCCAATCACTAAAATTTTCTGCGTATAATATGCCGAAAAGCTCAAGAAGCTTGATGTGAAAATCAAGGTCTCTATACCATTCTTTGCGATTACGGTGATCTCAATGATACGGGTGTTCGAAATTCAAAGTAGTGTGTCGATTAAATATCTTACGATCTTCAAGATCTATACGTCGAGATAACTCTGCGACTTGTCTCTGTAGATCCTTAATGATTTCTTGGAAACATCAATCCTAAGGTGAGGCTTCCTCAGTCGGAATCTATCGATCACAACCATAACTATGACCACGATAACCATCTATGGATCGCAAAGATAACTCCTTGATTGGTCTTTGTAGATCCTTGATGATCTTTTGGGAACATCGATCATGAGGTACGACTTCCTCAATCTGATCTTGTCGTTCACGACCATACCTATGTCCTCGTCGACCTTTCATGGATCTAGGGCTCTAATACCAACTGATACAAGCAGGGTAACAGGATAGATGCATCCTTCCATACGCAGCGATGCTAGAAGAGAGATTGGGCAGAGATAATCGAAGAATAAGGGGAACTTCGTAAACAAAGAGGATTCATCTCTATATTTAAATGAAACGAAATAACTTTCATTAATCAATACTTACATAAGTCATAGCCTAAGTTTAAATAGAAAAGGAAGACATAAAAAGTCGTAACTAACAAAAAATAATAAGAAAATTCAAAAGAAATCAAGAAAAGGGTAAAGAAAATCCTAATTAATCAATTGCGGAAGCATCGAACCATGGGTGTGTCAGGCGACACGACCAGAGTGTGCCAAATTCTAGAATTAAGGTTGATGGTCTAACATGGGTATGTCGGGCGACACAGTTGAGGTGTGTCAAGTTTTGGAATTGAGGTTGATGGTCTAACATAGGTGTGTCAGGTGACACAGCCAGGATATGTTGGCTGACGCGGGCGTGTCGAGTGACACGGCCGAGATGTGCCAAGTTCTGGAATTGTGGATAATGGTCTGACATGGGCATGTCGAGCGACACGATCGGGGTGTGTTGGCTGGCACAGATGTGTCGAGTGACACGGCTTTGGATGTCTGAAATCACGGGGCCCCGATTAGTGCGAGGAGGAAGAATGAGCTTTGTATGTTGTTAGATGCCCCTACATACCTTTATCGAACCATGAAATGGCCCACACCCTTGGTGGTGACAACAGACAGATCATGATAGCATCTGAAAACTCCTTTACGCCTCATTCCGATCCATAATTAAGCATATTCATGTCAAGGGGTCATGGTGTTGTTGAAATTCTTATTTTGGGATTCAATTTCTCTTCGTCATGACTAGAAAAAGACGGGATCGTATTTTAAGATAAGAGTTAATCAAGTTGTTGGATACACCTGCATCATATACTCCATTAGATTATGCTAAATTTTCTAAAACTGCATACAATTTACAAAAAAGTTGCCCTTTAATTAGCTTCCAAAATTACTATTAATTTATAAATCGAATGGACTGGATTTCATACTTGTAAAGTGGGAAGAAAAAAAGAAGAGAAATTGTATAAATATATACCTGCAACTGATAACTGCGTAATATCGATAGCAGCTACACAAATCCATTTAGCAGTCTCCACGCCAAAAGCAACTGGAAGTGACTGCAGAATGCCAGAGGATAAGTATGCAATTATTGACATCAGTTTAAGCCATACAGATTGGAAGTGTTCTGGAAATATGAACCTGAAGTCCCATAGCCCTGTCTCCTTCAATGCTTTTAAAATCATTTACTATTGCAATGCCAAGCTGAGCCAAAATAACAGAGTATTAAATTAAATAAACTAATATGTTGACAAGACTGGCTTGTAGAACAACCACTAGTACCCCAGCTATGCTGTAAAGTAGTGTCAAGACAATAATATCAGGAGTAAGAGTTCCAAAGAGCGCTTGGCCAGCCCACCTACCAACATATGTTTGAATAGAAAGCTCAGAGCAGAAATAAATGGTACAGAAGCAAGAGAAGAAATAATCATGGCTACAAGCATCAATAACTACCATGGCAAGCTAATGTAGCTTGCTCCTAAAGCAAAATTTCCAATCCAACCATTCTGCTTGAGCTGCGAGGTTGGAAATTAACAAGAGATTGAATGAATTTTAAGGACAGTTTATTTTGACAATCCAAAATGTCAATGTAACAGATACAGAAGAGATGAAATGTCTGTACTTTAAGCGGAGGAGCTGAATATATGTAAGAGATAAGAGATCCACCAACAGCTAAATAAAATATGTCAGGAGACTTGTGCCCTGCCTGAAATTAAGTGGTTAAGCATTTTAGCATGGAGAAAAAAATAGTAAGGTGCAAGATGAAAGTTACCATGATTAAAAGTACTTAAAAAGACCTACCCACAGATCTAACAGGCCTGCCAATCCAAGGCCGGCTAAAAGAAGCACCCAAATTTGGGTTACAACCTGAGAAAGAGATATATTAAAAGGATTCAAATGTTGCATAACAAGTTTGCATACCAATGATTCCTTTTCCTTTCACCAACCAAATATTGATGCATTTGGTCAAATAATGTTTATAAAAAATGATTAAAGGAAAAAAAAATAATCTGCTCAATCTGTTGCTACCAATAATATCCAATAACCTACGTCTGCTCTCTCACAGCAGATAATAGTGCAACCAGTTGTGGTGCCAGAAATTTTTTCTTAGTGGGTACAAAACATTCCAAAATTAATCAGAACCAGTAAGTAATAAAGTACTTATTCCAGTCAAAATTAAGCTTCAAACAGAGAAAAGTCAAAAAAGAATCAAAGCAGTGGCAACCCCAATTATGCCAGACTGATTCCCTATTTTCTAGGGTTTTTTTTTAATTATCATAAAATTTTCCATGTTCTTCTTGAACTAGTTGGATTCCTTTTACCATAGAATTGTCCCTAATAAGAAATTACTTATGGATTTAAAACAACGGTGCAATACATATTGTAAAGAAATATATATATATATATAAAATAAAACAAGAGATCTATCAAATATATATATCTCGTTGGCTATGTGATTTCATCTTTGAAATCATTATGATTGTCTCATACATCATATGGTAATACAACCTATGGCACGATCTATGTACATGTAAGAGTTGAATTACTTAATGCATCAATAATTTTTCTCATTTTTAGAATTAATTGGGATCAATTACAGTTATATTCTTCCACCCTCAGGAATCAAGATGGAACGGTTGGTGGCGAGAGAAAGCGCAAGGAACACTGCTATAGAGATGGACGTAGTTGCCAATTAGGTAAGTTTCTTGGTAGATCATGTTGGTAGTGTTGGTCCAACTATAAATGTATGAAAATATAATGAGAAAATATTTTTCTTAATCCTTGTACTACCAATACATTGTTGATTTTTGTGGTCACCATACTTCAACAGGTGTAGCTCTCTGCCTCATTGCAACCAATGACTAAATAGCACATAAGTGATAAGCATGTGTTAAAATGGATCTTGAAAAAAAAGGTTATAGGAATGAATATTATTCAGTTTAATAGATTTATACCTCACCCGCAGAAATTGCTCCTGAAGGAATAGGGCGATAAGGCTCATTGATTGCATCAATTTCTCTGTCATACCAGTCATTCATTGTCTACAAACAGAAGCAATTAAATGCCACATCCCATAATTTGCAGAACCTTTTGATTGTCTACAGTTCTAAATATGATGTATATCAGCATACCTGTGTATATCCTGTCAGACAAGGTCCAGACATTATCATACAGACAATAGCTTTAGCAGCGTCTTCAATATTCCAGTGAAAATTTCCTGGAAAATGGCAGTTTAAACATTAACTGGCAAGCAAATCTTTCTTCAAAAGATGATAGGCAAAAAGCTATTCCATATGGATGCACAAATTTACCAACATAAATCCCGTGTAGCAAAGGCTTCATTCAACAAAGCCATGCTTTCCATATCAGTTGTTTTATTGAAGAAAGATACCAACTTTCCAATATTTAACTAGATTCTCAAACATATGTACCGAAGGTGCCTTTCTAAATAAAACCTTCAAGAAAAATAAGATGACCACATGAAATTGAGAAGACCATCTTGAAAGAACAAAAAAAACATAAGGAATTTATAATTGGTTTATGCGCTCATATTATTTAAACGATCAATAAATATTCCAATTAGATGATGTGGAACTATAATAAATAAGAATATTAAACGAAGAAGAAAAAGACAAGACTTGGTTAGAAACAAAAAAATAAGATAAAATTTATTTAAATATATATGATATATTAAAAGATAGAACTTAATAGCGTATGAGTATCCATATAACTGACAATACTTAGTGAGATAAGTCTTGATTATTGTTGTTTATTATGTGTTCTTGTTAGCGATCTATTTTTAAATAGTACATATTACAAGGGCCTAAATGTAATATTACTTTGACAAACAATATATATATCTTTGTGAGGAGAGTATCTAGGGGAATTATCCTTAAATTTTTCCCTCTTAATGGTATTAAAGTTGTCACATACTTAGATTTTTGCGCCTCTTTCATGAACACCACATCCTCACTCAAGGTGCATTAATTGTTGCCTCATCATCATCAACTCCATTCTACCTACTTTCTATTACCCACATTCTTCCCCCTTCCGATTCACGATGGATAATGATTCACAATGGATTGTCATGTTGATCTCTTCCGGCGTAGCTATGGCCTGCTCTTTGAAATCAAAAATACCTTTTCTATTAATCCCATTGTTCCTCTGCCAGCAACCATAGGCTCCATCATCAGCCAATCCTAGCTGACCATCCATGCCTCTACAACTCTAACCAACTTTGGGCATCCATGTCACAACATGCGGCCTTGGCATGCGAACCCCAGGTCGACCAATTAAGAATTCGATAAATGTTTATCATCTCATGGTCATCTGAATCTACAGCCACTTGCCCTCATCATTTCATGGTAATAGATGCTCTAACAACAACCTAATCCCTCCTAAAAAGGGAAATTGTTTCAAAATGTCAAGCCCCTCCAACGCATCACCACATGTTCATTGTACTACTTCCTCGAATCTTTCAAGATCCATGCATATTACCATGGAAAGATGGACAACAAAAATTGTGTTTTGTGATCTACACAATTAGTTCTTGATTTATGAGTCAAGGACAAGTGGAACATCTCACTACCCAAGCTGCTGTCGCAGAGATTCCATTAGAGCTTAATGAGAGCAAATTGATGCACAGTTACTGATATAGCAGAAGCATATATCAACAAAGGATTAACCTGTTGATTCATACAAGATAGCCAGAGTATTCTTGATGTTGCAGAAGGATACAATAACAAAGGATTAACTGTTGTTTATATAAAATAGTTAGGAAAATCTCAAAAATATGATAAACATGACAGTAAAACCGAACTATCGAACCACCTAGGAACTTGGAACGAAGTAGATGAAGTGAAGAAGAAAATAACCTCATACAAAGGAATAATTCACACAGAGAAGCTAAATTGAAAATTGTATTAATTCAAGATATTTAAAATGCAAGACTCTACTCTTTTTATAGACTCGACTCGACAATAAATATTCTAAATAAAGAAAATGTGTTACTCTTAATAGGGATAATAATTATTCCCTATTGATTACCGAAATAAAAAATATTAATTACCATATGATAAAAATTAAATCTTTGATTCATTGTTGATAGATTAATCTTGAAAAATTTTCAATTTATTTTCATTTATTGTGGATGCACCAATTTGGAATTTATCTTCGATTTATTTTCTTCAAAATTATTTCCTTTTCTTTTCTACATTGGTCTCAATTTATTTTCTTCAATTTACTCTTATTCTTAGGCAGTCTATTGGTCTCATCCTCATGAGCATTTTTAAATGTTTTTTATCATGTTATGAGACTTGCACATAGGCTAGAGATCTAGACTTCGACACAATTCATCAGTGATATTTTCTTGACCATATGGAGAGAATAATAGTCTCTTCAAACTGCGACAGATCATCACACATATTGGTAGATTTCAAGCTACTGCTACTGATCTTTGGATATCTTTTGAATACATTAGATGTAAGAGCCATACAGCAGCATTTTGATCAGCTTTTGACCATTATATACTTTAACACAGTTTGACTGAAGTTCAGTGCCTGTGAAGACTCAGGTCCCAGGAGGCACCATCTCAACTCGCCAAAACCATCGGACCCCTCAGTAGACAAATCTAAGTCGGCCACTCAATTGTCATCTAGAGGGGGATTACATTGGTAGAAAAGGTCGTTGGCAAAATCATGAAAGTCCACACAGCAGACCCAAATATACCCACTCTATGGAAAACTTAAATATGTCATAGACATCAAATACTCTCTTCATGCTTCTCCACCAAGTTATCCTCTACACATATAGCATAGTCAAATAAAGTAGAGACTCAAGATGTTTCGTTTATTGTCATAGTTCCTATTGACACCTTCTCCAGCTCATACTGCACTATATGCTTCATCTTAGTTTAAATGTTATTTTATTTGCAGAGGTACATCTCCTACACATGTTATATTTCATCCAACCTTCTATTGAATTTTTGACCCTAGTACCTCTGAACATATAAAGTAGAAACAGCTTGTCCATTGTCATGCTAGCCAATGGTTCTTTCATATTGGCAAAAGACATTTACATGTATGATTTCTATTATTATAAGTCAATAACCTTATAAAATCTTTAAATTGCTCTATAATATTTAACAGTGACTCTATTTCCATTGAAGATTTATGCACAAGGAAGGTGATTAGTGTTGGATATAAGTCTCAAAGTTTATATTAACTATCTACACCACTTTGATCTACTCTTAGGGCTGATCCTTCACAATAGTGTCTACTGATTCACAATTTTGTTAGTCATTTTGAATCCCTTAAACTTCAAAAAATAATCCTACTTTATCTTATGCTAAAAATTGTGAATACAAATCTTGTCAATCAGAACAACATGTTCACCCAATGTTTCCTAATAGTATCAACATTTATGATTCTAGACGATTTTCTTTAGTATATACAAGGTCTTAGTCAAGTTTGTTCCAAGATTAGTTTTAAATAGCTTGTTATGTTTATTGATGATTATTCAAGAATCACCTAACTTTTCTTAATGTGATTTACCTTAAGTGTATTCTATTTAGTCTTCCTTTTATGTTAAAATGCATCTAATTTGGTGTCTATATTAAGGCATTATCGAGTGATAATGCTAAGAAATATCTCTCACACTCCTTTGAATCCCTTGTCTCATGCCAGTAGTCTTCATAAGTCATGTTGTCCATATAAACCCCAACAGAATAGCAGCTGAAAAGGAAAATTGCCATTTAGTTAAAAGTGCCAGAACACTTCTTATGAAGGTTCCACTAAATTTTTAGGATGATGTCATTCTTACAACATGCTAGCTTACAAACTGCATGCCCTCTTCTATTCTTCATGGTCATCCCTTTTAATATTCTTCTTTCATATAGATATATCGACCCATGGTATTAGGGTATACTAAAACTGTACATAACCGATCTTCTACAATAACAACAACAACCAAATCTTTTCCCACTAGATAGGGTCGGCTATATAGATCTTTCTACGTCATTGGGCTCTATCCCCTACTATATCATTATACAACAGCAACAACAATCAAGTCTTATCCCACTAGGTGGGGTCGGCTATATGGATCATTCTACGTCATTAAGCTCTATTCCCTACTATATCATCATCTATACTTAAATAAATTTTATCTTATTTTATTTTTGCTAACCAAGTCTTTTTTGGTCTTCCTCTTCCTCGTTTGATGTGTATATTTGTCATCATTTCACATCACTTAACTAGAACATTTATTAGTCGTCTAAGCACATGTCCGTACCACCTTAAACGTGTCTCTTGGAGCTTTTCTTCAATAGATTCAACTCCGACTTTTTCTATAATGCTCTCATTTCTTATTATGTCCATCCTCGTATGTCCGCACATCCACCTTAACATCCTCATCTCTGCAACTCTCATCTTTTGTTCATGTGCTCGAGTCATAACCCAACATTCAACGTTATATAACATAGCAGGTCTAATCGCAATTTTGTAGAACATCCCTTTAAGTTTTAGAGGTACTTTACGATCACATAAACACCCGACGCTTTCCTCCATTTCAACCATCATGCTTGTATTCTATGTAAGACATCTCTCTCAATCCCTACATCACCTTGCAAAAATGATCCTAAATATTTAAAGCTCTCAATTCCAAACAACTCGTCATCACCTATCTTAACATTTGTCTTATTACGTCTAATATTGCTAAACTTAAATTTCATATATTCTGTCTTTACTCAACTAAGCCTAAAACCTTTCACTTCTAGTGTTTCCCGCCAAAATTCTAGTTTAGCATTTACTCCTTCACGTGTCTCATCTACCAAAACAATATCATCCGCAAATGACAAACACCACGATATTGTATCTTGAATGTGTGCACTGAGTTCGTCCATGATTAGTGTAAAAAGATAGAGACTTAAAGTTGATCCTTGACGTAACTCTATCCTTATTGGAAATGCTTCAGTTAATCCGTCTGAAGTCTTCACTCTAGTCGTTCCTTTCTCATATATATTCTTAATTGGTTCAATATATGTTACACTAATACCTTTTTTTTCTAAAATTCTCCATATAACTTCTCTTGAAACTCTATCATAAGCTTTTTCTAAGTGAATGAATATTATATGTAAATCCTGCTTTCGCTCTCGATATTTTTCAATTAGTTGCCTGAGAAGATGTATAGCTTCTATTGTCGACCTTCCTAGCATAAATCCAAATTAATTTTCGAGAACCGTGGTCTCCTTAATCTTTTTTCTATTACTCTTTCCTAAAGTTTCATGGTATGACTCATTAATTTAATATTTCTATAGTTTGCACAAGTTTTTAGGTCTCCCTTATTCTTATATAAGGGAATTAGGGTACTTATCCTCCATTAATTAGGCATTTTGTTTGTTTTCAATATCATGTTAAATAATTTTATAAATCATTCAATACCTTATTTCCCTAGATACTTCCATACCTCTATCGGAATATCATCTGGTCCAACGGCTTTTCCATTTTGTATTCCATTTAAAGCTTGTTTACTTCTGAAATTTTAATTCTATAATAAAAATTTAAATTTCTATACTCATTTAACCTATTTAAATTACCTAAATTAAGTTGATTATCTAAACTTTCATTAAAAAGTTGATGAAAATATCTCTTCCACCGCTATTTTATTTCTTCATCGTTTACTAGCACCCTATTGCATTCATCTTTAATACATCTTCTTTGATTAAGATTTTTTTCTTTCCTCTCTCTCACTTTAGATATTCTATAAATATCTCTTTCCCCTTCTTTTGTATCTAATTTTCGATATATCATTCAAAAGTTTCAGTCTTAGCTTTATTCACTGCTTTCTTAGCTTCTTTCTTGGCTATTGTATATTTTTTCAAGTTTCCCTCGTTTTTACAAATATTAATTCTTTATAGACTGCTCGTTTTTCCTTTACTTTCTCTTGTACTTTCTCATTCCACCACCAAGATTCCTTACTTGGTTTCGACTGACCATAAGATTACAATCTTGCTCTGATCGATACCATTGATATCCCATTATCATGTCATATTAGAATCACCGTATATTTCATCTAATACTTGTATTCCTATCTTCTCTTTAAATATGTTTTGTTTCCTATCCTTTAACTTCCACCACTTAATTATAAGAGTCATGTATATTTTTCTTCTATTAATACTATGTTTGAGGTGTATATCCAATACTTGTAACCTATGTTGGATAGTTAAACTTTCTCCCGGAATGACCTTACAATCTTTATAAATCTTTCTATCCTTCTTCCTAACTATAAGAAAGTCAATTTGTGATTTATTATTTTCACTTTTGAACGTGACCAAGTGTTCTTCTCTTTTCTTAAAACATGAATTAGCTAATATAAGATCATATACTATCGCAAAATCTAATATAGTTTTACCTTCTTCATTTCTTGTTCCAAATCCATAACCCTCATGCATCCTCTCATATTCCTCATTTTTCACTTCGACATGCTCATTTAAATCGCCTCCTATTAAAATCATTTCGTTTGGCGGAATATTTTGTAATACTTCATCTAGGTCATCCCAAAACCTTAATTTGGTATTTCATCTAATTTTATTTGAAGTGCATATACACTAATTACGTTCATAGATTCTGTTAAATACGAAAAATTTAAAATACCAAAATAAATGGCCAAAAATTAAGAGAAATACTCCTGGAAATTTTAGGAATTTTCCGAAATTTTTCTGGATTTAAACGGAGTCCGTACGAGATAATTAAGGGGATAAAATAAATAGGCTTTGGAGGAGTCTATTTAAGGGGGTTAATCGGCAACATTAACCTAAGTTTTTCTTCTTTTTTTTTATTTCCCCGCCCCCCCCCCCCCCCCCGCGCTCTCTTTTCTCTCTCGTGACCCCCCTCTCCGCCGTCGACGGTTTCGCTCGGGGTATCTTCTCCGCCGACGACCAGGCTGCCGCCACCCCACAGCGCCCCTTTTTCCCGTGCCCAACCCCACGGCGCCACCCTCCTCGCCTCCATCTCGTCACCCCTGGCTCTCTGGAGCCACCCGGATATCCCGTCGTCGGCTTCCCAGTCGACCACGAACGGAACCCGGCCATCATCGACGTCGACAGTGCTAGACTCCATTGTCGGAAATAGTAGGTAACAGTGGATTAAGGTTTTGCATTTGTTTAGATTAAGATTGATAATCATTTTAACTAAACTGGGATTAAAACCCAATTAATTAGTGGATTTAATTTTACTCAAATTTAATATGGTTGGGTTAATTAACATTTTGATTTAATCAAATTTGCATTGATTAATCAGATTAATCAGTTTTAGAGTTAGGAGGTAATTGATTAATTGAGTTAAATGAGACTAAGTCCTTAATTAATCTAGATTTAATTAAGTTAATCGGGTTAAATTAAGTTAAGCAGTTTGGGATTAATCGGTACATTAATTAATTAGATTAGAATAGTTTATTTGATTAGTTAAGTTAATTAAATTTGGATTGAAGCTAATTAGATACTTAATTAAAGTAATCTGTTAATTAATTAATTAATAAATTTGATTAATATAATTAATCTAATTAATTAACTAGGTTTGGAATTAATATTAATTAATTAATTAAGTTGGCATAATTCATTATGTTAATTAAATAGGTTGGAGTAATATGTAATTAGATTAATTTTTTAATTAAATAATTGATGTAATTAATTAGGTAAATGGATTAATTAATTGATCTTTTTTAGTTAACATATACGTGGAATTTATCATTAATTGAAATAAGTGAATAATTAGATTACGTGTTAATTGAATTGACCCAATAAGAAAATACATAGATTGATTAGATAAGAAATTTAGAGATTTCTCAAGTTATTAGACAGTTAAATTATTAATAGATTAATTATAACAGAGTTGGGAGTCGAAGCAACTCTTCGGATTAGAAGATAGTTAGGACGCTCTACAGCCCGAGGTGGATGATTATTTTGGCTATGTTGTTTACTTAAATTATATTATCTTTCCACTCTATATTTTTTCTAATATTATTTTGACCTTATATTTGCTTAATCTTTTTATACTTTATTTGGCTTCTGGCTATTTGATTTTCATTAATATGTGAATGCTTATGCTATTGTTTAATGGATATTATTATTATATGTGCTTATTTGTTTATTTACTATTTCGGTTGATACCATAATTGAACGGATAAAAATAGTATAATTTAGGCTTGACCACCCGACATGTTTATTAGTAGATTGATGATCTTTATCGGCCTTGATAGGTATTTCATGTTAGATGTGTTGGAACCTAGACTTAACCACCCTGACATACCTATTAGTAGATTGATTATCTTTATCGACCTTGATAGACGTTTTATACTAAATGTAACCTTAGGCTTAACAACCTAGGATAATCGACTGTCCACGAGACCCATTCGTGGTAGCATGTTGTTATATTCAGTCGATAACTAGATAGTTATATATTCTGACTGCCCACGAGACTCATTCATGGTAGCATATTGTTGCGTGCAGTCAATAGCTAGATAGCTATATATTCTGTCCGCCCATGAGATCCGTTCGTGGTAGCATGTCATTGCCCGCAGACATTGAGTCTTTATATTGCCTGTCTGCCCACGAGACTCATTTGTAGTAGTATGTCGTTGCGCGTAGACAGTGCTTTGTATATTGTCTATCTGTTCACCAGTCTCATTCATGGTAGCATGTTGTTGCCCGCAGATAGTGCCTCTTTGTATTACCTCGAGAGCCACGAGGCTTTGTCGTGGTATCTTGATGTGCATTTCTTGCAGATTTATAGTTTGTTGTGTATGACACAGGTGCATTTATTATATGACTAACCAGGTTAGTTGTAGATTGATACTGATACTCTGAGGTTTGAATTACTCGGATTTATTTCCTTTGACCTCCATTATATTTATATTATCATGCACTATCTTTCTATACACCGAGTGATTTATCCTCACTCCCTCTTTTCTTTGGCCTTCAAGTTAGCTGACAGAGGAAGTGTCCTATTGACCTAGCTTCGCGTCGCTCAGAGAGTCCTTGCCGTGCTGGTCCCACTGCATCGTCAATATGTCGATTTATTTTCTTTATTGTTATTGTATTTTGTTTACGCACTTTGATTTTGATTTGGATGTCATAAACCTATTTTACTTTCACGAACTTATGTTTTAGTCATGCCGTTAATAAAATAATTATATTTTATATTTTGATTATTTCAAAGTTTTTACCATATCTGATTCCAGTAATGTATTTTGGAATATTGTCACTAAGGGACTCCTTCGTCATTTAGATGATGAATATGCTCTCGGGACGTTTTGTCATCGTTTCACATCGCCTAATTGGATCATTTATTGGTCATCTAAGTTCATGTTCGTACCACCTTAAACGTGTTCCTCGGAGCTTTCCTTCAATAGATGCAACTCTGACTTTCTCTCTAATGCTCTCATTTCTTATTCTGTATATTATCGTTCGCACATCCACCTTAACATCCTCATTTTTTACTCATGTGCTCAAGTCGTAGCCTAACATTCAACGTCATATAACATAGCAGGTTTAACCGCCGTTTTATAAAACTTCCCTTTAAGTTTTAAAGGTACTTTACGATCCCATAAAATAACTGACGCTTTTTTCCATTTCAACCATCCGTATTCTATGTAATACATCTCTCTTTTAAAGCTCTCAGTTCCGAACAACCCGTCAACTCCTATCTTAACACTTGTCTCATTACGTCTAATATTACTAAACTTAAATTCTATATATTCTGTCTTTACTCTACTAAGCTTAAAACTTTTCACTTCTAGTGTTTCCCGCCAAGATTCTAGTTTAGCATTTACTCCTTCACAAATGTCATCCATCAAAACAATATCATCTACAAACAACATGTGTCATGGTACTGTATCTTGAATGTGTGCAGTGAGTTCGTCCATAATTAGTGTAAAAAGATAGGAACTTAAAGTTTATCCTTGATGTAACCCTACCTTTATTGAAAATGTTTCAGTTAATCTGCCTGAAGTCTTCACTCTAGTCATTACTTCCTCGTACATATCCTCAATTAATTCAGTATATATTACGTTAACACCTTTCTTTTCTAGAATTCTCTATATAATTTCTCTTGAAACTCTATCATAAGTTTTTTCTAAATCAATGAATACCATGTGTAGATCCTGCTTTTTCTCTCGATATTTTTCAATTAGTTGCCTAAGAAGATGTATAGCTTCAATTGTCAACCTTCCTGGCATGAACCCAAATTGAATTTCGAGAACCGTAATCTCCTTAATTTTTTTTTTATTACTCTTTCCAAAATTTAATAGTACGACTCATTAGTTTAATACTCTTATAGTTTGCACAAGTTTGTATGTCTCTCTTATTCTTATATAAGGGAATTAGAATATTTACCCTCCATTGATCAGGCACCTTTTTTGTTTTCAATATCATGTTAAATAATTTTATAAATCATTCAATAGATTATTTGGTATTAAATAATTTACAAAATTATTTAACATGATATTGAAAACAAAAAAAGATGTCTGATCAATGGAGGGTAAGTATTCTAATTCCCTTATATAAGAATAAGAGAGACATAAAAACTTAAGCAAACTATAAGAGTATTAAACTAATGAGTCATACCATGAAATTTTGGAAAAAAAAAATAAGGAGATCATGGTTCTCGAAATTTAATTTAGGTTCATGTCAGGAAGGTCGATAATAGAAACTATACATCTTAAACAAAAAATTGAAAAGTATTGAGAGAAAGCTTTAGCTGACCCCACCTAGTAGGATAAGACTTTGTTGTTGTTGGATTCAATACCTTATTTCCCTAGGTACTTCCATACCTCTATCGGAATATCATCTGGTCCAATGACTTTTCTATTTTATATTCTATTTAACGTTTGTTCTACTTTTGAAATTTGAATTCTACGATAAAAATTTTAAATTTCTATACTCATTCGACAACTCCATCCATGTTGAGTTAACCTTGTCGTGGTCGGTCCCAAACCTAGATAAAGGAGGAGGGTTGCATTAGATTGTCAGCAAACATTAAACTAAAGCAAATGTTCAATGAATTGATCCATCAAACTATTATGCTAATGCTAGGTTATTCCCCAAAAGGAACGTGTTACAGGGTCCAACTGTAACATCTCGGCAAAGACCACTACATCTCTAGAACTCGGGTATAATGCTAAATATGTAAGAGTTCGCGTTACAAGATTTGACTATAACGTGTCGACAAGGACCGCTACATCTCCATGAAAACTTGGGTGTAGTGTTAAATAAGTAAAAGTTCTCACACTATAGATTAAGTAAAAACAAATATTATAAGAAAACTAATAGTCTAAGATTTAGTAAACATAGGAACCCTCACTGGTAAAGCAATGGAAGTAGTAGATACGATGATTATGAGAAGAATTATTATTTTGTGTGTACAAGAGACAAAATGGGTCTAAGATTTAGTACATGGAACATAGGAACCCTCACTGGCAAAGCAATGGAGGTAGTAGATATGATGATTAGGAGAAGAATTATTATTTTGTGTGTACAAGAGACAAAATGGGTAGGCGAGAAGACAAAAAGATAAAGAACTCGGGTTTTAAGTTATAATATACAGGAAAGAGTAAAATAAGAAATGGAATGGGTATTATTGTAAATAGTTCGTTAAAAGATGAAGTTTAAGAGCAATTAGAAAAGAGGATAGAATTATAGCTCTCAAAATAATAGCAGAGAAAGAAACTAGAAACATAATTAGTATATATGCATCTCAAGCAAGATTAGATGAAGATACCAAATTAAGGTTTGGGATGACCTAGATAAAGTATTACAAAATATTCAGTCAAAAATTGTAAAGTCACGTTCAAAAATGAAAATAATAAATCACAAATTGACTTTCTTATGGTTAGGAAGAGAGAGAGAAAGATTTGTAAAGATTGTAAGGTCATCTCTGGAGAAAACTTAACTAACCAACATAGGTTAGTTGTATTGAATATACGCCTCAAATATAGTATTAATAGCAGAAAAATATACACAACTTCTAGAATTAAGTGGTTGAAGTTAAAGGATGGGAAACAAACCATATTTAAGGAAAGGGTAGAAGTACAAGTACTAAATCAAATATATCAAAGTTGAAAATAATAGCTAAGAGTGTACTCGGTCAGCCAAAGGGGCATGCAACAGTAAGCAAAGAATCTTGGTGGTGGATTGAAAAAATACATGAGAAAGTGAACGAAAAACGAACAACTTATAAGAAATTATATATTTGTAAGAACGAGGAAAACTCAAAAAAATATACAATAGGCAAGAAAGAGACTAAGAAAGCAGTGAATGAAGCTAAGAATGAAACTTTTGAACGATTATATCGAAAATTAAATACAAAGAAGGTGAAAGATATATTTATAAAATAGCTAAAGTAAGAGATAAGAAGTCAAAAGATCTTAATTAAATAATATGTATTAAAGATGAATGCAATAAGGTACCAGTAAATGATAAAAAAATAAAAGAGCGGTGAAAGAAATATTTTTATCAACTTTTTAATGAAGGTTTAGATGACCAACTTAATTTAGGTAATTTAATTAGGTCAAATAAGTATAGAAAATTAACTTTTTATCGTATAATTCAAATTTCATAAATAGAACAAGCTTTAAATGGAATGCGAAATGGATAAACCATTAGACCAAATGATATTCCGATAAAGGTATAGAAGTGCCTAGGTAAACAAGATATTGAATGGCTTACAAAATTATTTAACATGATATTGAAAAAAAAAAATGTTTGATCAATGGAGAGTAAGTACTCTAATTTCTTTATATGTGCAAACTATAGGGGTATTAAACTAATAAGTCATACTATGAAACTTTAAGAAAAAGTAATACAAAAAAGATTAAGGAAGGATACCACAGTTCTTGAAAATCAATTTAAGTTTATGCTAGGAAGGTCAACAATAGAAGTTATACATCTTCTGAGACAGCTAATTGAAAAATATTGGGAGCAAAAGCAGAATCTATACATGATATTCATTGACATAGAAAAAGCTTATGATAGAGTTCCAAGAGAAATTATATATAGAATTCTAGAAAATAGAGGTGTTAACTTAACATATATTGAACTAATTAAGGATATGCATGAGGAAGTAACGACCATAGTGAAGACTTCAGGCGGATTAACTGAAGCATTTCCAATAAAGATAGAGTTACAACAAGAATTAACTCTAAATCCTTATCTTTTTACACTAATCATGGACGAACTCACTTGACACATTCAAGACACAGTCTCGTAGCGCATGTTGTTGAAGATGATATTATTTTGGTAGATGAGACGCGTGAAGGAGTATATGTTAAACTAGAATCTTGACGAGAAACGCTATAAGTGAAAAGTTTTAGGTTTAGTAAAGTAAAGACAGAATATATGGAATTTAAGTTTGGCAATATTAGACATAATGAGATAAGTGTTAAGATAGGAGATAACGAATTTTCTCGAACTGAGTGTTAAATATTTAGGATCATTTTTACAAGGTGATTGAGGGATTGAAAGAGATGTCTCAAGCACTTGAGCAAAAGATGAGAGTTGCAGATATGAGAATATTAAGGTGGATATGCGGACATACGAGAATGGACAAAATAAGAAATGAGAGCATTAGAGAGAATGTCGGAGTTGTATTTATTGAAGGAAAGCTCCGAGAGGTACGTTTAAAGTGGTACGGATATGTACTTAGATGACCAATAAATGCTACAGTTAGACGACTTAAAACAATGACAAATATATGTATCAAATGAGGAAGACCAAAAAAGACTTGATTTGAGGTGTATATCCAATACTATTAACCTATATTGGGTAGTTAAGCTTTTTCCAGGGATGACCTTACAATCCTTACAAATAATTCTATCTCTCTTCTAACCATAAAAAAGTAAATTTGAGATTTATTATTTACACTTTTGAACGTGACCAAGCGTTCTTCTCTTTTCTTAAAAAATATATTAGCGAGTATAAGAGTATATACTATCGCAAAATCCAATATAGTTTTACCTTCTTCATTTCTTATTCCAAACCTATAACCCCGTGCACCCTCTCATGTTCCTCATTTTTCATTCCAACATGCTCATTTGAATCGTCTCTTATTAAAATCATTTCATTTGACAGAATATTTTATAAAACTTCATCTAGATCGTCCCAAAACCTTAATTTGGTATCTTCATTTAATCCTACTTGAGGTGCATATACACTAATTACGTTCATAGTTTCTTTCTCCACTACTATTTTAAGAGTAATAATTCTATCCTCCTTTCTAACTTCTTCTACAACTTCATCATTTAATAAACTATCTACAATAATACTCACTCCATTTCTTGTTTTACTCTCTTCTTGTATATCATAATTTAAAATCCGAGTTCTCTATCATCTTTGTCTTTTCGCTTACCCATTTTGTCTCTTGTACACACAAAATATTAATTTTTCTCCTATCTATTGTATCTACTGCCTCCATTGCTTTACCGGTGAGGATTCCTATATTCTCCAAATCTTAGACTATTAGTTTTCCTATAATATTTGTTCTTACCCAATCTATAGTGTGAGAACTTTTGTTTATTTAACATTACACACAAGTTCTCATAAAGATATAGCGGTCTTTGCCGATAGGTTACAGTCGGACTCTGCAACGCGAACTCTTGTATATTTATCACTATATCTAAATTTTATAGATGTAGCGGTTCTTGAGGAGACGTTACAGTCGAACCTTGTAACGCATTCCTTCAGGGGGAACAACATAGCATTAGCACAATAGTTTGATGGATTCATTCATTGAACATTTGCCTTAGTTTAACGTTGGCTGACAATCTAACACAACCCTCCTTTATTCGGGCTTGGGACCAACCATGACAAGGCTAACTCATCATGGTCACTCAACATAACCTATCTTCTGATAGAAATAAATTGTCACCTATCTCAATTAAGTGTTTCTTCCTTTGCTACTTTAAGTTAAAAAAGGGGATATAGTCGTTGCTCTCCTAAGTTACATGTATCTATCTTGATCGATGTCATGTTCTTTGACTCCACACCATTCTTCTTAAAATTCACCAACTATTTAAGAATTTATGACTAAGGTGCTTCGTAAATTCTTCAGTAAAACTTCAGAAAACACGTTTAAAATAGTATAGACATAAACTTAGATGGCCAATAAATGTTCTAGTTAGGCGAAGTAAAAGTATGACAAATATACATATTAAACGAGAAAGAGAAAGACTAAAGAATACTTGATTAGTAATAATAAAACAAGATAAAATTTATTTAAATATAGACTTCAGGCGGATACTCTGAAACATTTCCAATAAAGATAGGGTTATATAAAAGATCAGTTTTAAGTCCCTATCTTTTTATACTAATCATGGACGAACTCACTGGACACATTCAAGACAGTACTGTGGTGCATGTTATTTGCAGATGATATTGTTTTGGTAGATGAGACACGTGAAGAAGTAAATGCTAACTAGAATCTTGGCGAGAAACACTAGAAGTGAAAGGTTTTAGGCTTAATAGAGTAAAGATAGAATATATGGAATTTAAGTTTAGCAATATTAGACGTAATGAGACAAGTGTTAAGATAGGAGATGACGAGTTATCTGAAACTGAGAGCTTTAAATATTTAGAATCATTTTTGCAAAATGATAGAGGAATTAAGAGAGATGTCTTACATAGAATACAAACATAATGATTGAAATGGAGGAAAGCGTCGAATATTTTATGTGATATTAAAGTGCCTCTAAAACTTAAAGGGAAGTTCTACAAAACGGCGATTAGACCTACTATGTTATATAATAATGTCATACGCCACGACTCGCACACGAGCAAAAGACGAGAGTCGCAAAGACGAGGATATTAAGCGGATGCATGACATACGAGGACGAATGCAGAAACGAAAGATTGTAGAAAAAGCCTGTGTCAGATCTATCAAGGAAAGCTCTGAGAGAAACGTTTAAGGTGGTACGGACATGTACTTAGACGACCAATAAATGCTCCAATTAGGCGATATGAAACGATAACAAATATACACATCAAACGAGGAAGAGGAAGACAAAAAAAGACTTGGTTACAACAATAAAAAAGATAAAATTTATTTAAATATAGATGATGATATAGTAAGGGATAGAGTCCAATGGCGTAGAAAGATCCATATAGCCGACCTCACCTAGTGGGATAAGACTTGATTGTTGTTGCTGCTGTTGTTGTTGTGTAGATGATGATATAATAAAGGATAGAGTCCAATGGTGTAAAAAAATCTATATAGCTGACCCTATCTAGTGGAATAAGCCTTGATTGTTAATATTGTTGTTAATTAAGGTGTTTTTGATTCTTAGGTAATACAATGGCCATTTTAAATCTATTTAAAATATTATTGAAAAGTTTAAATGTGTTAAAATTGTCAAATTTTATAACTCGTTATGTTTCTAGAAATAGTTAGAAACTCTTAAATTGTTATTTAATTTTTTAGAAAAATCAATTAGGTTTCTATTGAGTCATTATTTTAAGAAAAATAAGTCTTATTTTCAATCTACAAAAAAGGATTATGATCTCATACGTTAGACATGTTTGAATTAATAAATTTTCTCTTTAGGTGACATTTTTTGTTCAAGTGTCATGCTACATCACTATGTCATTGTCTATTTGATTACCTTTAACATATATGCAGGATCACACTAGAAGCTCCACCATTAGGACCTACATTAGACAACTTTAAAACTCTAATGCTTGCCCCGCACTACCCCTTGTTTTGAATCCATCATTTGATTTAAACTTTCCTAAAAAAGATACTTTTCCATCTCATCCAATTTCTCCTTGCACTGTCACCTAACCATTCCACCTTCATTCCTTCATTTGTTTTTTTAGTTTTATATTATATTCCTAACTCTTACAAAGATGCTCTCAAATACAAAAGTGGATACAAGTTATGGTGGAAAAGATGTAAGCATTGCATCCTAATGGTATCTGGGATCTAGGGTTAGTGCAATCGTGTTTAAATGGTCATGTTTGACCAAAGTGTCTTGATGTGTTGGGCAAAAGGTAGATTAGGTTCGTCTATGTCACTGATATAAGTGGTATGTAGGGACTTGACAAGATGCACGCTAAGCTAACAGAACTTGTAACTCAATGAGGTCAAGTTGTGATTGATAACTTAGTGGCCAAATTGGTGGGGCTTCATTGTTAGATAAAGATTCGATTATTTTAAATATTATCATGTAGTGGTATATATATATAGAGAGAGAGAGAGAGAGTTTTGATATGTTGGATGCCTATTCATGTGCGACGCGTGTGCGACACTTCCTCAACCATCCGATCCACGTGATTGCATAGTAATGAATGTACGGTATTTTCACCGTGCGCACTATAGCCCATTCCTGAACCCGTTGGGGTCACCGGCATTGTCTCGTCGTTGGCAGCAAACCCGCGGTTGCTACCGGACCACAGTCAAGCACGACCGAAATCCAACCGTGGTCCAACCGGAGACGGAGTTTGATCGAATTTCGACCGAACTTCGACTCCAGTCGTATCGCGATCGGATTTCGATCAGATCACAGTCAGAATCCGACCGGCGGCAACAATGTTGAGCGAGTGCAAGAGCGAGGCATCGAGTTAAGTTACTATGCATTCCGAGTTACTGTGCTTGCTCACGCATGGGTGCAGAGGAAATGAACGCTCAGCATATATATATATATATATATATATATATATATGAAGATTTGGATGATATTTTAATATGATTTTGATTTGATTAGCCTAAATAAAAATTTGAATAAGTCAAAAATTATCATAGAATTGGTCGTATAATTGCTAAAATTTAATTATGCATAATTAAGTTAAAATCAATTCTGATATTTTATTTTAATTAATTATATAAATAAAATAAAATCTCATGATTCATGTATTTTGTTTACCCTTTTAGTAAAGAATGGGATATGTAACTAGATGGGAGAATATTAGATAAATATTTAATATTACCATGTAGTGATCATATATATCAAGATTTGGATGAAACTTTGATTTGATTAACGTAAATAAATATTTGAATATATTAAATATTATGATAGAGTGGCCCATATAGTTAAGATTTAATTATGCATAATTAACTGAAAATCTAATTTTAATATGTATAATCTTCTGAAATGGAAAAAATCTCATCAAGTTAGATAAAATTCTTATCATGATTTTTTCTGATAGGAAAAAAATCTCATCACTATTTGTTGTAATATTTTGAATTGACTTGGTAATGATAACAAGTTGCCTATAAATAATGGTTTTGGAAACCAGGCATACACACCTAAATTGTTACATCATTTATAGTGAGGTTTGAAGTGCGTAGAATACTTTCAAAGATTTTAAAAAAAATAATAATAATACCGCTACATTAACAGTCCCTCTATAACTGTCTCACGCTTTTAAGAGGGAGATGAATCAGGAACCCACATTAAAAAGTACATGCACAAGGGACGTCCCCGTTGAAAATTGAACCTTAGAACTTTATGGTCCACTCCCATGTATTTACCAACTAAGCCAAACCCTGAGGGCACTTTCAAAGATTTTAAAGAATGGCCAGTGGTGATATCTGATCCTATTTTTGCATCCACTTTATGTATCATGTTTATTTAGTTATGTAAAAAATACTTAAGTTTTCCTACGGTTGGTATCAAAGTGAGTTTTATCTCTACCTTCGATTAAATCTGTAAAAATTGTTTTTTGCAAAAATTTTATAATTTGCTAATATGGTTAAATCAATTTTCATAAATCTGTAAAAATTGTTTTTTGCAAATTTTTTATAATTTGCTAATATGGTTAAATCAATTTTCATAATACATGCCTAATTTTTGATATTTTTAATTCTGGCATTTGGTAACATATCGAGTCATGCAATAAGAATTAATTTTCTAAATTCTAGTTTGCATGTCATTCTTCATTTTTTCAATGCACATGCAAATTGGGATATGAAACTTTAGACATAATTATTTTTTCAATTGTGCAAACAATTATTTTATTAAAAAACTATTGCAGTACAAAAAAAAATTATTGTGCTAATTAGGTAGGTAAAATTATAGTTTTATTTATATGCAATTATGGCAAATTAGCACAATTAATATTTGGTAAACATTCTAATTGTAATTATTGATTTGTCATAATCATAATATTTGATTTCTATGTTAAATCATATATATGGGTATTTTAATAAAGGGCGCAACTTTGATTGCGATTTTATAAAATCGATTCTTAAGAAGACGGGTGGCAATAAAGCAATTTAAATTGGTTTAGGACGAACTCTTTTAATTCACACATTTTAATCTAATTGTTGCTATAATAATTAAATGTGAAATAATATAATTCTTAAGGTGCTAAGTCTTTTTAATTTTGGAACAAACCAGACACTTCTTATTGCCGATCCCACATCTAAATATATATAGAGAGAGTATTTTCCCAAAAGACGCATTCAACTTTTTAAGTATCCCAAAAGGCACACCCTTTGATTTTTAATAAAGGGCGCACCTAATTCCTAGAATATCATTCTCGCCTATTTCAATTCTAAATTTAAATTAAAAAAAAACTAGTTTTTCATATTTAAACCGAACCAAACTGAACCAATTCAAACCTAATCAAGAAATAATTATTATTATTTTTATTATTATTTCATTAATGAATTTCGTTAAAAAACCATTGATGACTTAAAAAGCTCAATTTTTAAAAAAAAAAATTACGTCCCAATGACCACTTAAATGTATTTTTATTTTATTTTTAATTTTGAAACTCTAATAAAAATCTAAACAGTTTTTAACTTTTTAAGTATCCCAAAAGGCACACCCTTTGTATTATGTTTCCGCTGTGTTTTGTGTATTTGTTGTATTTACCTTTATGTGTTATGTTTATTGTGGGCCCAAGGGCCTTGTATTAACCCGAGATGTTGCCACGTACAGGGGAGATGTTATCCGTTTGTTTTTCGGCACGGCATGCTCTCGGGGCGTGACAACTGATGACTCGAAATCCACTGAAAATTGGAGAAGAATGATATAGGACATCCGGTGAGATGAGAAGTATTGAGGTGACAACTTTAATAACAACCACAAAAATTGAGCTACTTAGGTGAATGAGTGACGACACAAACTGAGGACTCGGTGCATCCGAGGAATCGAGGATCTAATGGGAGTTGATCACTTGAAAAAAGTAAAATTGGCACAGTTCTAACAAAGTTGGACAAGGCAAACTATGTATGTGAACGAGTGAGAGATGACACGTGTAATGAGCTAAGTGCTTGATGCATCCAAGGGGCAAATGACCTAATGGAAAATGACTTTGCAAGCAAAGTAAAGTTGCACATGTAGACTCTTAAGTGAGTTATTAGTTGTGAGAGCCGAGTCTCCTATAATTTTGGTTTCAAGTAGCCTTGAATTAGGCAACAACTTGACCATTAGAATAGTCATAGTCAACGATCAATCAACCAGACGGTGATCTCAATCAGCTACTGTGTTAAATCGACTAGACAGTTAACGTTGGTATGCTTGTGAACAGAATATTTCTGTGAAAAGTTGAGTCAATTGGTAATTGACTGCCCAAGTTGACTTAACTGGGCAAACAACTAAATTCCTGTCAAGAGTCAAAAACAAGGTTATTAATCAAGCAAAGGAAAGTTGCAGTTGTCATATTGCTTACACGATAAAGTGGCTTAATCGACTAGATCAGAGTAAGTTAACTAAAGGAGTCATTGCAAGCAGAACAGTCAAATGGTGCTAAGGTGAGTCAACTAAGAGGTCTGTTGTCAAGCAGCTGAAGCAATTAGGGAATCAGTTGACCAAAATTAGTTGGGTTCACTAGGGTACAAAGGTAAGTTGGTTTGAAAACAACTTGGAGGCTATAATTAGAGAACTAAGAGTAGCTAATCAAGGTGAATCTGAGCTAAACTTCATTCCTTGAACTTTCTTGTTCAATTTTATAGCCTTAGATTTGTGTAATTGTCTTAATTGTTTTTACTAGTATTCCTTATTTTTATAAGAGGTTTCTCCACCTTGGATTAGAGGAGGAAGACAGTGGAATTTAGGCACTCAAAGATTTATAGGCCATGAAATGGGAATGAGGGTTCCGAACCACGAGAATCTGTTTTTTTTTTTTTTATTTTCACTACACTACTTAATTGCTTGGCCTTGCTAAGTATTAACAAGAGTACAAGATTAGGTCAAGCGTTATTTCCCCTTCTAGCCATCTTCTCCATCACCCTCATTGGTTCTGACATCGAGTACATTTGCCTTCTGGTTATTCGCAGTGAAGATATTATCCACAGGTGTTGTGGATCGGTTAAAAGCTCAATTAGTGGCTAAGGAATGCACTTAAATCTATGGAGGTAATTATATAGGCACTTTTTCATCTGTGGTTAAATTAGCACCGTCAAATTGTTTCTTAACTTGAGCTTTATTTAAATGGCCCCTTCACCAGTTGGATATCAACAGCATCTTTCTTCACAGTGATTTTATGAGAAAGTATACCTTCAAGCTTTGTTGTTCGAGGGGAGAGTGGCTTAGTCTCTGTATACTCTCAAGTTTGAAAAATTCAATTATGCCCTCATTCAATTCAAGATAATCCAGAATGTCTTAGATTGTTTCATCTTACCTCTCAAGTTTGAAAATAGTATTTTCCTTAGATATATTATTATAAATGTTAATGACTTTGACGGGACAACAAGCCTCAAAGCCTATTTTTATTAACACTTTCAGATCAAGAATTTAATGATTGTGATATTTTGTTGGTAAAAATGTGGATCACTCAAGGGGAGACATCTATATCTTATAACAAAAATATGCACTTGATATACTTGCCATTAAATACTCTAGAAAAGTATGACCTAGAAAAATATAGAAGGCTTGAAAAATTGAATTATTTTATGGTTACAAGACCAGCCATATCATTAACAGTAAATGCGATCAATTAGTTCCTTAAGAAAACGTCTTGTTTATCAAGATTGAAGTCACCTTTAAATTGTAGGATACACTGATGTGGATCAGGCAAATTCTCCCACCGTCAGAAGGTATTGTACCCAAATCGAGCATAGACGAAGAATATAGAGCTAGGGTTAAGCAACTATTGACTGAGTTGGGATATGCTTCTAAAGAACCCAACAAAGTCGTATGATGATAACCAAGCTACCATGCAAATAGCTTTTAATCTAGTGTTCGACAAGAGAATAAAACACACAGAATATTTGCCACGTTGTTAGTGAGAAAGAGAAGTATAATGAAATCTTTACATCATTTATGAGCTCTAGTGATCAATTAGCTAACTTATTAACTAAGATAAGTTGAGTTTTGTATAATATCTTGCTCCAGTTCAAGGGCAGTTTAAACCGAGTATTATTGACCTATTTGTAAAGACTGTATATTACAATAGAATAAAAGTAATATTCCTTTGATGAATAATATATACAGAAGCAGAAGGGACTTCGTATAGAAATTATCCCAAATCTTTCCCTCTTCATGTCTCAAGCAAACAAGCTGACAAAATCATATGGATAATATTTAGGTTAGAATACACTGATGTATAACAGATTTATCGAGCATGATCAAAAGATACATTTTATATAGATCTTTAACAAATGGGTAATTGACCAAGAAGTAAGTGACGGAAAATATGCATAAATATTAAGAAATTATATGGTATAAACTATAAAGACAGTCTATAAACATGGGAACTAAATGAAAGTATTTAGGAGAGCTGCTTGGATGCATCATACTTTTGAAGTTCATATTTATGTTTACAGATGGTTCACAGAATATTTTCATTGACATTTTCATATTCCAAAGTCTTTATATTATTAAAAATGAATACCACGTAGGTAACTTAAATGAGAACCCAATAACTGGCAATTTGGACAGATTGTGTTATGAGCGTATCTATATTACTTGAAGGAGATGTACTCTGCTCATCCAATAAAAACTAGTGAATATAATAAATGAACTAAATCATGTTATCAACTGATGTAGGAAAAACTTTGTTTACCAGAAGCAGCAGCCCCACAAACCACTCCCCACACTAGTGGAGGCCAAGTGACTGGTTTTGTAAGTTGAAGACGTACCTTCCATTTATTCTGTGGTTTACAAGAGAAATTAGTTCCATATTGGACAAGTACAAAATATGACTTAAATCGAACATACAATTACAATGAGATTAGAATATACAAATAGTTCTTCCTAGTCAGTCTCTTCGAAAGAGAATAATCATGTTAGTAAGAAAATTGCTAAATACCATGAGGGAGAAAAGTGGGAAAATGGAAAATTTCATTCCACTAGTTTTATCATCTACCAAATGTTAATGCTTTCCCCACCTCAATGGCCAACATTTTAACCATGATGGCGGGTTCTACGCAGTAAGTATTACACAATCCCAGTTTGATTTTGACAATATATATTATCAGTGGCTAACCTAGCCTAAAAAATTAAACCTTCTAGCCTATGTAGATGCGACTTATTCTCACTTCTCTTCCATATCATTTTTGGTGTTTTATACGAGGTCATCTTTGGAGAAAATCACCCAACATAAATTAGTAGGGTTAGATATGCATCTCAAACATAATTTCAATACAAGAAAGAAAATGTACATAACTCCTACAATCAAATAGTGGACGTTAAAGGATGGAAAATAAAGTATATTTAAGAGAGAATAAAAGCACAAGTAATAGAAGAAATATATAGCGACATGAATACAATATGGAATAAAATAGTGTCAAACTTAAAAACAACAACCAAGAGTGTACCCATGAGTCAAGAGGAAAAATACCACCAAATAAAGAATCTTGGAACAAGAAAGTACAAGAGAGATTAAAAAAATAGTCTATAAGTGAATGTAGGTTTGTGAGAACAAAGAATATTTTAAAAAGTACATAGTAACTAAGAAAGAGACTAAAAGATAATGAAGTCAAGAAAAAAAACTTTTGAACGTTTGTATCAACAATTTGATATAGAAAAAGGGGATGGGATATGTATAGAATAGCTAAAGCGAGAGAAAGAAAAATAATGGATCTTACCAAATATGATGCATTAAAGATGAATCTAATAAAGTATCAATGAAAGATAAGAAAATAAAGAAATGATGGAAGAGGTATATTGAGACAATTAAGGATATGTAGATCGTAACTCCTCTTTCTTTCATGTCCTGGTAAAGAGGAACAATCTCCGGAATGAGATTACTGTAGTGGAGGGGTTGGATGGTAGCTTAACGGTGTCATTTGAAGAAGTTGTGCATGTTCATTGATTATTATCAAAGGCAACTAGGTATTGTTGCAGAGCAGACAATTTTTCCTCACTCTTGCATGCGTTTTGGTTGTTCAATCAGGTCTGACCAGCACGAGCAGCTTGTGTACTTGTCGACTATGGAGGAAATCAAGGGAGCATCGCTTGACATTGGCGACCAAAGGGCTCCAAGCTCAGACGGATATAGCTCAAAGTTTTTCAAACAAGCTTGGGATATCATAGGAGGGGATTTAACTGCTGCCATTATGGAGATTTTTACAACTAGAAAACTATTATAGAGATGGAACCATACATTGATCTCCCTTATCCCAAAGTCAACCCATGAGAGTAAGGTGACAAATTACTAGCCAATCTCCTATTGCATGGTGTTTTATAAGATAATATCTGAAATTTTGGCCAGCCGATTATTAGATACACTAGAACATATCCTTCATCAATCTCAAGTTGCGAATTTCGTAGATACAACCGAAAGCACATTTCTCCTAAATGTATAATGAAGATAGACCTCTAGAAGGCTTTTGATTTTGTATACTGGGACTTCTTACATGAGGCTCTTATTAACCTAAACTTTCCAGAGAGGTTTATAGCTTAGATTATAAAGTGCATCTCCACCCCATCCTTCTCGATAAGCATCAATGGAGGGACATTTGGACTCTTCAGAGGAGCCAGAGAGCTAAGACGGGGTGATCCATTGTCGTCGTACCTATTTGGAATATGTGTGGAGGTCCTTGGGAGGCAGCTACAACAATCCACAATCATGCTAGGTTTTAGTTTTCACCCCCCAGTGTGCCCACCTCCGATAAGCGCACTGCCCTAAGCCGATGACTTGCTACTGTTTAGTCGAGCTGATGCAGACTTAGTGGGAGTGTTATCTACATGTTTACAAGAGTTTAGGGTCACATCAAGGCTTCAAGTCAATCGCCTGAAGTCATTTATCTATTTTCCAAGTGTGGATGTCACGACCCAAAAGAGATTGTTACCCATCACGGGCTTTCTAGAGGGCACCATGCCCTTCAAAAACCTTGGGATCCCATTAGCGGCGAAGCGATTGCAGATTTCAGTTTATAGCCCCTTGCTTGAAACTTTGTCTCGATGGATCAACACATGGCCAAAGCAGACATCATCCTATGATGGCAAGGCGGGGCTTATTATCTCGGTCCTTCAGGGAGTAGAATGTTTTTGGATCTCTATCTCACCATTGCCATTGGGTATCATCGACAGCATCTGCAGGTCTTTTATGTGGACATCTAAGCATCCTCCAATATTGTGGGTAGATATGTGTAGTCCGAAAGCTGAAGGTGGGCTAGGTTTTAAGGAGTTACGGGCTTGGAATCAAGCCCTCTTGGCTAAAGTACTGTGGAGGATTCAGGCAAAGGAAGATGCACTCTAAATCAAGTGGATTCATTATGCTTATTTGTGTCGTATGGACATCTAGTCCTGAGAGATAGTTCATTCGGATTCCCTACTGATTAAGCGACTTTTGCAAATACGGAACCTGATATTATCAGCCTCTGGATCATCTGAGGTTGCTAGACAAAGGCTGATAGACTAGCTTATTAAGGATGGTGGGGTAGGTCGGACATATAATTTCTTTAGGCCTTGCAGTCTTAAGAAGCCATGGTATCAGACAATGTGGAGGACTTATACTCAGCCAAAGTCATGCGCTTACTTTTTAGATATTGGCACAGAGACGTCTTTCCACTAGGGATAAACATATTTACTTAGAGGATTGGCTCTGCACCTGCTGTGGTCGGGTATTAGAAATGCAGGAGCACATCTTCTTTGAGTGCCTCCCTATTGGTGAGCTATGACAAAGGATCAGGTATTAGCTACATATGCAGCCGAAGATGTCCTCCTATAAAAGGGTGATGCATGTTTTTAGAAGACATTACCGTGGGAATAGGACCTGACAAAGGCTCGTCATTTGGCCTTGTCAATTGTTATTCACTATGGGTAGAGGGCTAGAAATAGTAGTTTTTTTTAGAGGAGACAGTTTAATATAAAGAGGATCTTCAAGGGAGTATAAATCCATGTATATCGATCCTTGGATGTCTACTTTGATCCAACTGATGTAATTGAGAGGTGTTCTAAGACAATCGTCTTAGAAGTTATTAATAAAATTCACTATTTAAGTATACATTATCTATGTATTTGATTGAATCTTAAACTCATGTATTGAAGTCCACAATACGATGCATGGCATGAAAGAAATTGTGATTGGATCACAATTAGTGAGTATCTTATCATGTATAATCATGTAAGTATTAAAACTATCCCTAGTCGATGAATTGATGAGATTGGACATCATCGATTCTGTGAGACTAGCATATGTTATGCTCCTTGGTTTATCTAAGTATTCGGTACTCACTGAATTGAAGCATAGGGATGTTGAGAGTGAACATGTGGATGCTAGTTATGATAACTAGTTTATTGGAGTGACCTTCTATGAGACTTTATATGGTTCTATATGTCGTTGAAGATCGCATTGCAGCTCGAGTGCGAGCTTCCTTAGACTTAAAGTATTCAAGTCACCTTAACCATGGCGCCTTATACTTTAACTTCTTTACAGCCATCTACATAGTAGGTGTAACTCCGGAACGATTAGATATAAGCCAAAGTAATCGAAGGTGTTTGAATAGCCCACAAAGGATTTACCACTCCTGATAAAGGAGATGTATACCCTAAGCCTCTTGTCAGGATTGTTACTCAGAAGTCTCTTGTCAGAGCAAACATGTTAAGAAGAAGGTCTCCTTGGGAACATGTAGGAGTAACTTGAATCCACAGGATAAGGAAACTAACTTAGTTAGGTGTGACGTAGTCAGCCTAGTGGGGACGAACACATAGACCATGTCCTGAACCAAGTGAGTATAGGATGAGTGAAAATAACAAGGCACGAACAATTATAGCTGCTGAAGGATTCAGAAACATTTTGGAGTCGATTTAGATTTTCCGATCAATTGGGGATCATGATGTACTGCTAGGTGTCACTCATAATCTATTCATAATTAAAGGGTTAAAGATGAATGGCCAACATAACCGGAAACCTATTGGGTCACACGCACTACAGGTGATTTCGAGATGTAAAATAAGTCTGAGAATGAGATTCTCAATGAGAGAGGATATATCTAGTTGGACCAGACCAAGGAGGTGCGAAACGGAGGCTATGGAACCTCCTATGGCCTTCCGGACTGACGACGCTCATATCGCATAAAACGGTCAGACCATCTACAGAACCTCGCATAGTACTTAACTCGCACGGGTTGCCCGGCTCGGGCGAAAAACACCAAAGTCCGGATTGTGCAAGGACACTGACTAGCCGTGTGTCATGGCCTGCCTTTCGTACGGTGTAGTGTGTAAGACACATGGTCGTGTCGTGGTTCCGCGGTTTTAAAGATTTCTCTTATGGAAATTTTCTGGGTTGTTCTTACCTTAATTATGGGATAATTATGGTAAGATAGGTTTCGTTTAAGCCTCCTAAGATGACCTAATCAAGAGATCTATAAATAAATCCCTTAATAATCTTTGGAGAGTTTTTTCTTAGGTTTCTTCCTTGGTAGTCGTCTTCCTCTCTCTTCTTCTCTTGTCTGCGTCGGTTCGCTAGCACCAATCGGAGACAAAGGCTTGCTGCTCTAGGAGTTGTCTCAAGTGATCCCGGCGTGGATACTGATAGAGGCAAGGCCCGTTAGTTTTACCTGTGGTTTCGACGGATTCGAAAGAATCTCGAAGGTACAACTTCTTCTCATTTTGTGGGTTTTACATGTGATTATGCTAAAGCAAGTTTTCCTGGCTCCCAGGAGATGTCTGGGATGTAATAAAAATTGTTTTATTCGCTTTATTCCGCTGTACATAATCCCGGAATCTCCAACAAGTGGTATCAGAGTCATCTTGTTTGTTTGGCATAGATTGCATGTTGTAAGAGAATATTTAAAGCATGTTTGATGTTTTAATATGCTTGTGTCATGTTTATCTATATGATAGATTAGAGTATGCTTGATTTTACATATAAGGATATGTTTGTAACCAAAAAGGAAATACTAAGAATGCGCCTAAAAACACCGAAGGTGTTGGCCGCATCGTTAGAGCTTAGACATAGACTAGTCATGCATTGGGGAATAGGTTGCACGGTTCGCGTATCTAATTCCTAAAATGGCATGTGCATCAATTGTTAGACTCACGTTCACATCGGGAAATTTATTTCCTAATGTGACCTTGGTTTTTCCATATTTAGGTTTATTTCCTTTTATAAATGAGACTCATAATAATCGGAAATCCCTCGTGCAAATATTAGGGCTAATACCTTCCATTAATATGGTTGAATCAGAGTTCTTTTTCGTGTTTGAGCTGTTAGACTCTCTCCAAGCCTGGCATGACATCGAGCATGTTCAATTCATATAAGATTCGATGTTTATTTTAAATAGTAAGGACCAGAGGTCAATTCAAATTTGGGTAGTTGGACTCTCTCCAAGCCTGTCTTGTAAATTGGATGTGCTCAAATCATTTAAATTTAATCTCACGATTAATAGGTCGGCTCTAACTGAAAGCATTGATTTATTGGACTCTCTTCAAGGTGAATGTGGACAGAGATGCAATTAAGTGATATGCTTTAGATGTATATATGTTAATGAGTTAACAACCTAATGTATATGTAAAAATTCAATTAGTTGATAGCATAAAGTGATAATTATATATTTGATATATAATGGGTACTATTGATACCCAACATTATGACTATGAATGGCTTGTTGGACTCTCTTTAAGGTTGTTCTTAGTCATAATGGATATCAACCCACTAGGAGATAGCCTACCATCTCTCGAATTCAAAGTGAGGGCTATTGAATTTGATAAAAATAGTTGGAGTTTCTTGTTAATATAAATTGTTTGCATTACTATAAATTCATCTCTCTTATACACCTCTTTTTGTATGTCTAGGTACTAATTAGAACAGCATGTCGACCTCCATTAACTTACATTTTATTTTGGACAACAACAAATTGACTGGGTCAAACTTCTTGTACTGGCTTCGCAACCTGAGAATTGTTCTCAAGACTGAAAAGCTAGCTTATGTCCTTGCAAAGGTTCTTCCCCAATCTCCTACAGACAATGTATCTAGTGATCAAAAGTTGGCTTATCAGAAATATGTTGCTGACTCTGAGATGGCGAGTTGCATTATGCTAGCGTCGATGTCTCCTGAGTTGTAGAAGCAACATGAGCATATGAATGCTAATATAATTGTCTTCCATCTTCAAGAGTTGTTCGATGAGCAGGCGCAATATGAAAGGTTCGAGGTCACTCAACTCCTCTTTCGCTCGAAGATGCAGGAGGGTTCATTTGCAGTGCAGTTTGTACTAAGGATGAATAACTATATTGAGCGTCTGGGATCATTAGGGTTTTTCATGGACCATGAATTAAGTATTGACTTAATTCTTCACAATCTGACTGGTAGCTATTCATAATTTGTGATGAACTATCGGATGAATAAGATTGGGTCCACGATTCTTGAATTTATCAATATGCTCAAAATAGTGGAGTCATCTGTTGCTAAAGAATAGAAGACGGTGATGTTAGTTGACTCCTCAAAGAAAGGTTTTAAGAGGAAGTCAAAAACCAAAGCTAAAGGGAAGAAAAAAGCAAAGGAAGAATTAACTCCAAAGGGCACCTGCCATCATTGTGGCAAGGACGGGCATTGGAAGCAAAGTATGCGATATCTCGAGTCGAAGGCGAAAAAGACATCGATCTTGATAAAGCGGAGGCGTGACATGAACGCTAAAAACCTTCCATGCGTGAGGTTAGAATAGAGGGGGCAGAGAGAATCGAAGGAGAGGGGCAATTCGCCAACAAAAGAGGGACACCTCTTTGTTTAAACGAAAAGAAATATTATTAATAAAAAACTGCATCCATTACAAGAGCCTAAACCTATGTTTAAATAGGTTTAGAGAAAGAGAAACAAACTTTAATAGAAAAAGTCAAAACCCTATCTAGATCGAATAAATAAAAAAAATAAACTTTAATAAAAAAAGTCAAAACCCTATCTAGATCGAATAATAAAAAAAATAAACAAACTTAATCAAAAAATTTTTAACGAAACAGAAAAGTAAATATAAAAATTTTAAAACTAAAAAAAATAAATTAAATGAAAATTCGTAATAAATAAATTTAATAATAAAATATTAATGAAATTTTAAATAGCGAGGGAAAATTAAAATTCGAAATAAATAAAATTAATAATAAAATATTAATGAAATTCTAAATAGCGATGGAAAATTAAAATTAAATGAAAATTCAAAATAAATAAAATTAATAATGAAATTCTAAATAACGGCGACAGTGCATCATACGGCCATGGCTTGGTCCATGATTAGGTCGTAGTTTTTGTTGGAGGTCCCGTGTCTAGCCATGCAATAATCCACGCTCGTGGTGGTGACCACGGGTAGGCCATGGTAGCCTCTAGGAACTTCTTTACACCTCGTTCTGATCCAAAAATGATGGATATCCATATCATGGGGTCATGGAGGCATTGAAATCTTTATTTTGAGGCTCAATTTCTCTTTGTCATGATTTAGAGGAGGGCAGGATTGCATCTTATGATAAGAGTCGATCAAGCGGCTAGATGCGCCTGCATCAGTCACCCGGGGTTGAAAAGAACTCGCCCTCGAGTTCGAACTAGTGTCATCTCCTTCTTTGGTATAAGGAATCATGCTCTCTCGAGTGTATTCTCGATCTACTAACTTCATCACCTGTTGCGTATTCTTTCATCCATCGTGGATAACTTTGCAATCGTGCTGCCAATATGGATCCAATAATATGTAGCATGCAACTATCGCTTCAACCTTATGAAGGAGAAGATTCTTTTGAGTAGTCAGCATCTCGTTATCATATCCATAAAGTACCTCATTATCATCGTAGATGCGCATGTATTCTTCAACTAATATGTCATCTTCATCGTAGATGTTATTTTCTCCTTCAACCGATATGCTCATGTCTTCTTCAACCGATATGTGGTCTTCATCCCTCATTTCATCCTTAGGTGAGAGATCAAGTAATGTCTAAGGTCATCTTCACAAAGTAGCTCGTCATCATCGTACTCATCATAGATGGGGTCGCCCATGACCTCGTCAATGTCATAGATAGGGTCTTCCATATTTACTTTAATTTCCTCATCTATATTATCATCATCATAGATGGGGTCTTCTACGTCTTCTTTAGTTTACTCGTCGTCGACAGAATATTCAATGTCTTCATCATCATCGTAGATAGAGTCTTCATACCATTCTTTACGACCACAATATTCTTGATGACGTAGAATTTTAGAGCGTCGAAGAAATACCTCAAGTTCTGCAATGTTACACGCCGAGTTAATGCTTCGATTTTTCTTTGTAGATTCTTGATGATCTCTTGGGAACTTTAATCCTAGGGTGAGGCTTCCTCAATCGGAACTTGCCAATCCCAACCATGATCACAACCATGACGATCATCTATGAATCGCAATCGCCGATATAACTCTGCGACTTGTCTCTGTAGATCTCTGATGGTCTCATGAGAACATCAATCTTGGGGTGCGGCTTCCTCAATCGGAACCTGCCGGTCACGTCCATAACCATGACAACCATTCATGGATCTTCGAGATAACTCCGTGATTGATCTCTGTAAATAGATGAGCTCGCAGGTACTTTGATCCTGGGGTGCGACTTCCTCAATCGAAACCTGCCTATCACGTCCATGACCACGACCATAACGTCCCTCCATAGATCTAGGGCTCTGATACCAACTGACACAGGCGGGGCAGCAGGGCGGCGCTAAAAACCTTCCATACGTGAGGTTAGAATAGAGGGGGCAAAGAGAATCGAAGGAGAGGGGGAATTCACTAAAAAAAGAGGGATACCTCTTTGTTTAAACGAAAAGAAATATTATTAATCAAAAACTGCATCTATTCCAAGAGCCTAAACTTATGTTTAAATAGGCTTAGAAAAACAGAAACAAACTTTAATAGAAAAAGTCAAAACCCTATCTAGAACAAATAAATAAAAAGATGTCAAAGCATAAGTCTTCATGACCAAGATGACTTGAATATCACAAGTCAAAGGAATATCGCACTTAAGCTGCAGTAAGAACTTCATTGACATATCTATATATGCAGAGAACCATATGAAGTTTTATAGTTGGTCACTCCAATGAACTAGTTACCATAACTAGCATCCACGATTAACTCCGGACATCACAATGTCTCCAGCAAGTGAGAATCAGCTGCTTGGATACACCAAGGAGTATACCTCGTGCTAGTCTCGACAGAATTGATGGTGTCCAAATCCATCAATTCATCGACTAGGGAAAATTCCGATACATCACAATTACACATGTAGAGACACTCACTAGTTGTGATACAATCACAAATTCTCTCATGTTGTGAATCGTATCGTGGACGTTCAGTAAATGAGTTTAAGATCTAATCAAATACATGAAAACATGTATACTCAAATAGTGAATCTTTATTTATCATATAAATGGTTCAAACATAAGACGATTGTCTTAGGACATCTCTCATATATTACTAACAATTAGATACCAAGACGATTGGTTGTAGGCCAAGTGGGAGTTTGATGTAATTGAGAGGTGTACTAAGACAATCGCCTTAGAAGTTATTAATAAAATTCACTATTTAAGTATACATTATCTATGAATTTGATTGGATTTTAAACTCATGTACTGAAGTCCACAATACGATGCATGACATGAAAAAAACAATTTAGTGGGTATCTTATCACGTGTAATCATGTAGGTATTGAAACTATCCTGAGTCGATAAATTGATGAGATTGGACATCATCAATTCTGTGAGATATGATTCTTTCATTAACTCATTCCCTTGTGGTGTTGTCATTATTTAACTTCTATTTCATTAATCACAAACTGTTTTACAAACTATTTATCTAACACACCCACACCAAGGAATGGGAGATAGAATTGAATGATATTTGTTTGTAAATACCTTCTACTATTTCTCCTTTTTTATTTATCACAGATTGTACATTAAGCGGCAACTCAGGCACGATATTATGCATCTCAGACAGCAGCACATCCAGTATTTTCCCTCACCAGATTCCTTGCTAAGGAACTTCCAAGGTAACACCTCAGTTCAAGAGAAACACTATCAGACTACCACTGCTCTGGACATTTCTCACTTGACAAAAAGCATACTAAAGACAACTTCCTCTCATCAGGTATTGTAACAACAGAAGCTAACACTAGAAGATCTGGTTCTGCAAAAGTACCTATTTTGAATCAAACTCAAGAAGAATCTGTTCCCTGAAACCACTCAAGTGATCTTATCCACATGAAAGTTGGTCTAAAAGTTTACCTATTCTACTTTCTAATAGAGTTATTCTTTATTGGCCAGAATCTTGTTCAGTCCATAAACATGTGCAAACCTCATCTCAAAATGAGACTACTCCAACTCATCTTATCCACTTGAAAATTGGTCTAAAAGTTATTTGTTTGACTCTCTAATAGAGTTGTAAGCCGCATGGGTTTATGATAGAATTTTATTGTGAGATTAAGGATGGTC